>OW799236.1:34368552-35003552 GCA_941918925.1 Phyto melanocephala
CCAAAACCCACCTACAGCTCAGCCAACTTACCAACTCTATTTACAGGCTGACAGGCTTGGTGAAGGAGAAAAGTTAAAAAAAAGGAGACAAAAAAATAAAACAGAATGAAATCCTTTTTTCTTTTTTTTTAAATATATAATGACGTCAACAATTGTTATTCCTACAAATTGCTTTGATAGCTGCCAGAATGTAACAATCTGTTGTTGTAGTCGTAATTGCAATAGAAGTACCTTCACGACTTTACATTTATAAACTACTGCTCCTACTCCTACTCCTGTTCTTTTTTTTTTTTTTTTGCTTTAATTCTACAACCTTTGTTAAGGATTTTAAACTCTTACATAAATTGTACGTAATTTAATGTGTATAAAACTCTTTTGTGTAGATTTTTTAACCCTTTAATGTTTTATAGCATATCGTTATTTTTAATTAATTATGAAAACAGTTATTGCTGTAAAAGATAAAAAAAATTTTGTTGAGTTCGAAATTCATAAAATCTGAAAACCCGTATTGGTATTATATACACATATGTATACTAATGCTAGGCCTTATCTTAAGACGATTTTCTTTTTTTATCAAAATCCTTGCAGAAGAGTACTCTTGTCGAATATTCTCTTAAAGAACTACCAGAGACTGTTGCTTATTGATATTAACCGGTGACTTCAATAAATCCAAAGAAAAAAGTCAGTAGCGGTAAAAATGACGGATCTTTCCGGCCACCGCAAAATGACAAAATTTTACATAATGCAACATGAACATCATTTTAGTCACAGTAACAGTATTACTCTGATTGGCCTCGAACCAATAAGGCAGAAGTGCCATTAATTGAATGTTAAAGCTCTTCGTAAATAAAACATGGCCTCTTAGAGCATCAAAAACACAAACTTGGTTTGTTTACCTATTCATCTATCGTCGCTCATGATAAAGTTGGCTAAAATTACTGAAGAAGTATTCCGGAATATTTCGTATTCATAGCATTCTCGGGGAATATATCATGGGATAACAACGCGTTTTATGGAACTGTTTTCTTTAAATATGAAAATTAAACTAAATAAATCAACAACACATTTCATAGTTTATTTGGAGTCATATTATGACTAACTGCAATTATATTTTGCTAGTATGTGAATATTTCATGATCACGATGGATTATTTTATATTCATATAAACACATATTATGATAATGTTAAACTAGCTTGTGGTCGTGTGTTATCATATTATGGTTTTAGTAAAGTAGGTAATCTTAGTGTGGGATCATGACAATTGCATGATACTTTAATTGAACTAATATTGTTTGATTATAATCATTGGGTGCTGCCCAAGAGTTCTCCTGCTTCCAAGAGCGTCAAAGCATTTATAAGTGATGTCCTTATTTTATAAGACTTATTTCATCCTACCAGGTGCAGACTAATCAAGCCTACCCCTGATGAAAAAAGAAAGAAAATTGCAAGTAAGGGACAAATATAAAAATACTATTAAATTAAATCTTTTTCTTTTTAATACTGCTGAAATAATAAGCAGTACGGAAGACAAAGTACGCTATAGTATTAATACAATTTTAGCAATACCAAGCATGTATTAAGGTGAGGCAATGAAGTCTGCACTGCACATTTTTTAGTAAAATGAAAATTCTATCATAATTACAATCCATTCAATGAACGATCCTTTTAGATTATGATTTTGAAACCCTTCACCTGTGGTAACAAGAAACCATATGAATAGGAAAGTCGATTGAGCAATGTGCATTCATCCGGGTGTTGGTTGAAATTATCCTTTAGAATCCTCCACTTGTTGCACAGACCTGTATGTATCGCTTTTAAAATCCAGCACAATCGTTCTATATGCTACTGAGTTATGAGCAAAGAAACATGACTTCCTTTCTTTCCTCTACATTTTTACCACAAAAATTAATATTTTCCCGTATTTAGAATAATTTAAAGACACGCTTTATGCTTTGCACCTCTAGGTCTTTGTCATTAATTGGCAAAGTTATAGGCACAAATTGTTTGAAATTTTTTTATTTAAATGTATTAAGTTTCTAAAGCTTCTAAATTCTTTGAGGCCACAATGGTAGTACTGACAAGGCGTATTTTCAAAAACGATTTCTAAGAAACACTGAGAAATTGGTTCGCAACTATCTGAGATATGTACGTCGCAATCCAACGGCTTCGGTGCTTTTCCAAAAGTTGACAAACAAAGTTAATTCTTCATGTTCTTGACAGCCAAAAGAGTCAGTACAAATGAGTAGCAAATGAAAAAGCCTGAATAGCAGAGTATAGTACGCTATAAAGATTTTACGATCCATAATGGCCGCATCAACAAAATGGTGAATAGTAAATTAATGTATGGGTTAAATCTATATATATAAAAATCAATGCCACTTTTCGTTGTAATTTTTTAACTCAAGAACGGCCTCATCTATCCGAACCAAATGTTTACGGGTAAAAAAGGGTAAAATCGGTAACTCAGCATCTCCGGGCTTAATAAACATAACACAAAAATTCAGAAAGGTCCAAAGAGCCTGTCAAAAATAATTGGATAGGTGCCTGGTACTTTTTGGAAATTTTGAGTTTTAAGGGGATAAAACGGGTACAAACTGAATTTTGATACTTTATCTTTAAGAGGGATAGCAATAGGAAACAAGTAAAAACGTAGTTTCAGGCCCATACCTAAACAAGAGCGTTGAGCGTCAAGCGTTGCAATTTTGCGTGTATTTTGTTATTGTAACAAAAACAAAACACATGTAAAACTCCAACGCTTGACGCTCAACGCTCTTGTTTAGGTATGGGGGTTACTCTCCTTATAACAATCTATAATAAATTTTTGTTCTTTTTCGAAATTTTGGAATTTAGGTGGAAAAGGGCTAAAAACGGGTAAAATCGGTAATATTGTATCTTCGAGTCTAATGCATGTAGCACAAAAATTCAAAGAGATCCTAGAAGGCAAATGACACTTTTTTGAAATTTGGTGTTACGTAGCGACGAAGCACATACCGGGCGGCTAGTATTATATGAAAATGTACTGTCGACAAAACCCTTAATAAATATTAGTATTAAAGTCTTGTAGTCCAGTAGAATAAAGTTAGCTTTAAAAATTTTTTTATCTCAGATGGCGCCCCAATTAAAATGGCTGATAATTTTTTTCTTAACCTCATCGATTTGGGTATCAAATGAAATGGCTTGATTAGTAGAATATAGAATACCGTTAACTATGTAGAAATTCACAATTAAAGATGGCATAGGAAGTAATAAAGAAAAATTGGGTGTCACATTAAATGTGATATCTAGATTACCCTAGATTACCATGAGGTCACTTTTTCTACTTATGACCAATATTTTGAAGGGTATTAGTATATTCGGCTTGGCCGCATAAAGCACTCTTACTTGTTTTCCTTGTGGAGATTGTTATATTTTATGTCTACTCTATTAATTTCTCTGGTCTATATCTAGATCGTTTTTGTTATATCTTTATAACATATCTATGCTATCCAGCTATCACTGGTTAAAAAATACATATTTAAAATAATTTCAAAGGGTATATAACTTTTAACGAATGGGTTAAATATTTTCCACCACATTCACACTTTAAACTCTAACTTAAATTCCCCCATCCATCTCTCTGTGGTTTCTGTTTATAATTCAACCCACTTGTATTATGTTTTTCATTTGTTTCATTTTAATATTTTGCTCTTTCATTTGTGGCAAAAAAGGGTATATCAATTATAAATATATTTTTATCGTTAATTACCTTAAAATTTTATTTCATGTATGTGTACGTGTACATGAATGTATATGTCTGTACACAAAATTAACAGTTGGTTAGTTTGTTATTATTATTATTATTTTATAAATTTATTTAAAATTGGTGCCTTAAGGTATTAACGGCAAATATCATTACGTCATTATGATCACTAATTTGAGTTAGAGCTTAAGTTTTGAATTTAAAATTTATTAAGGTTGAGATAGTTCATATTGTATGATTAAATTGTGATTCGAAAGACCAAAATAAGGTTAGAAAGATTTTTAAATGAATAAAGAAATTTTCCGCTAATGCAATAATGGTATTAAATACTTTGTTTTAGGAATAGATTAATATTTAGTTAAGAGGTAGCCTATTTAATTGCTAAATTGAGGCTAAATAATTTAAAGCAGCTTTAAAACTTAAGGGTTCGAAGGGCCATGTAACTGAATATATAAAAGAAATTAATTCTATTTATTATGATCAGATTTTTAAAACATATACTAAATAGCTCGCTGAAAAAGCTAATAAGGCCACCATGAACAAACACATTAAATATTGCAATTAGTTGCTGTTTTTCTCTCCACCAGTTTCAAGTCATCATTTATAACCAGCCATTATTGCGGATTCTTGTTACGCCTTAAATAGCTTAAGTACTTTAGTAGCAAGAAACATGAACAAAACATTTTTGCTGCATTTTTTCTTTTTGTTTGTAATTTTAAGGATTTAAAACATTTTTTTTAAATGTATTCATGTGCGTACTTAGCATATATAAAGCATTAATTTTCTTTACTTTTTTCTGTTTATCTAAGACTGCAACAGAATACAATTTTTGTTATTAGATGGTTTATGCCTCTTCAGGCTTTGGTTTCTTGCTTGAGGATATCGTTATGCGCTATGGTAAGTAATGTTTAATCTTTTGCGTCCATTTAGAGAAAAAACGAAATATGTAAGTGTATTTTTAAACAAAACAAGAAGAATAAAGAAGCAACAATAACGTTCGCCTTAGATTTAGTGACAAATCTTTGTGAAGAGGGGACAAAGAAAGAGAAGTAGTTTTGCAAAAAGCTTGACACCAATGAGATTTTTTAGATTTTTTTGTAAAGAGCTTTAAAAATTCCAATGTGTGTTAATGTGTTTTAAAGGTTTATAGTTTGAAAGCTTTACAAAGGTTCGCCTCCAGCTTTTGAAACTTGTATAAAAGCTTACGTTATCTTAAACTACACTTAAGTTACTTGATATTTAAAAGCTTTAAAATTATTATAATAAAATGAAAGCACAATGGGCAGCAGGATTTACTTAAGTTTCTATTTTTAAAACTTTAATTGTATTTGTAAAAAACTTTATTAAAAGCTTTTAAAACCGTAGAAATATTAGGTTTGTTCGACGTAAATCCGGGTAAAGTCCGGTAAAATGAGAGTAAACAAAAAATTCTCTCAGAAAACGATAAATTTACCAAAATTTGCTGGAACGCAAAAAACCACATTTCAAGCCCGAAAAAAAACGTCAAAATTGTACGGCTGTTGTTTAGAGATCCAGGTTGATATGCCCCAGCCGGCTTACCGCCGTCGCCGAATTATTTTGTTCGGATGAACCGCATCAGGCTATCTCGACTGATGGCGTTAAATGCTTTTTACAAACTAGAAATGAGAGGCATAGATTTTTCTCATACTCTTTTAAAACTTCCTAAAATTTTTACAATTAAGAAATTTATTTTTCTAATTTTTTTTCGCTGTCGTATGGTGTTTAGATCGTATAACGAACTGCTAAAGAGTTTCTCTATTGTAAAAGGGGACTTAGCACTAAGTTTTAATGAAAAAGATTTAAAATAACTCTGTTATGTCCGCAATCAAACAATAGAGTATATGTATATATATTAGGCTGTACTAAAAATTACAAGAAAAACATATTAACATATATCGTTGTTTTTTCAACTCGCTTTCATTCGTGCATATATGGTAATACGAAATCAATTTAATTTTCTATTATAAAAAAAACAGAAGTTTTTGTATGATAACGTTAAAATAGTTTAATATAGGAATCATCAGCACTCTTTATCGGTATACTACTATGTTATTGAAAATTTTTATTTATGTTACAATTCAATGAAATTTGAATTAGTGAATCTTAGTATTATTTTTCAAATTTTTGTTGAATTTTTTACTTCACCTATCAAACGAAAATTCTTTATGCAACATGTTCATATTCTTTATATATTCCTAAAAATGGTTACAATTTAATTTAATTTGAATTATAAAATTAAATAAAGAATAAATAAACTTAAGCCAAAATAAAAATGATTCGCATTAAACTTTAATATATTGAGTTTTACTAAAATATATCCTGGATCAATACTCTTGTTATAAAAAATAGTGAAATGCTAAGTTTTTGTAATCGTAAAGATATGACTGCACAATATGATTAACGCAAAACCTACTTATTTCGTTAAAACACTTATTTTCGGTTTTTTTTATTTTAATAATTTCTTAAACCAGCTCCAATCTACCGCCGGTAATTTTTGCACTTAGCTGCCACCACGCCGTTTTTCTACCAACAGCTTGGACCTCTGCTATTGTTAAAAAAAATTGTTCAACAAATTTTTAGTTTTTAAGTTTAATGTTTGTTAAAGTATGTCCAAACAAACATTAGAGTGAAATGCATATGTTTTATTAGTTATTAAAATTATTCAAATTACAAAAACTCTATTTATATTCTCAGACAAAGTATATTCCATTGTTTACAAAAATAAAAAATCTTTTCAACCTTTTATATTTTTGCAATTTGAAAACAGCTGATTTAGTGATCTGACAGTTTTCCCATTTTACACGCAAAAAAAGTACGGGTAAAGTCTGGTAAAAAGAGAAACACAAATTACTCTCTTATGAACGTTCTCATTTACCCAATTTACCCAATTTTCAACACAAGAAACGCTTTTCGGTAAAATTGGGAGCCCGCGGGTTCCCGCGGTAACGTACGTCGAACAAACTTATTATTTTCGGTTAAAGTGTTTTGAAAAAAGCTCAGACATTAAAAAATCTCTACAAGTTCTGTATAAGGCAAGTTAGAGCGCTAAGTTCGGCTGTGATGAATCTTATAAACCCTTCACATAGTTTGTACTTTCATTTAAATACATACGAAGTGAAAAACTTACATATACCCCTTTTCGCTCTCGTGCCAAAGGCATACAAATTGAAGTACGAATGCTTTTTGTATATTTATTTATTTTGAAATTTTGTTACTTTTGAAGACTAACAGTTTCAAAACCATAAGTGATAATTCTATGGTGCAAATTTGATGAAAATTTTTTTCAGGGAATTTAAATCAACAATAAAAATGTGATAGTTAAAAGAATATCAAAAAAGGGAAAAACTTAAGTTTGGTAAATTTCGTTCTCATGTGAAGTTTAATTTACAAAATCAATTAAATAGATGATATTTACATCCAACACTAAGACATTCCGATTAAAGCGTGCTGATGATGCATGAATGCATTCCACTCGGCTGGTGTCGGGATTAAAACTTACTTTTCCAGTATATTTTTTCATTATCCCAAATAAAAATTGATTTGTTCATACAATAATGAGAAATTTATTATTAAAATGAACTAGAGTCAAAATAAAAATAATAAAGTCTTTAAAACATTTAAGTTCAACAATAAAATAAAAATTGGAAATTTAAAACTTAAACTTTTAAAAGACATTGTCTTCCAAATATATTTTTCGCCGATATCTTTGTCAGTAATTCAACTATCCAACCAACGGTTGCTGCAAAAGTTGTCAAAGGCAATTGTTTTATATATCTACGTAAACAATGTTTCAAGAAGCTCTACAGGAGCTGCAAAACCTAATTTTGTTTGGGTAAAAATCAAGGCAATCGTGTCGTTCGCTCATATCTCAGCTCGCTGTATGTCTACACGATTGATTTTAAAAAGCAAATCTCTCGAAAGCATGTCTGATAAAATAATACCATACAGATGTCTGAAGTATACATGGAGGCTTCAAAAAGTTGATTTCCACATACACACGGACGGGCGGACTTAGTTAAACCAATTTTTCTAGCTATACGGATTTCGAATACATATACTTTATAAGATCTTAAATGAATGCTCTAGAAATTACAAAAGGAATGACAACTCATGTATATACTCTTTTACACTCTAGTGTTAAATGTATAAAAAAAAAGAAATTAGATATTTTTAAAGCTCAAATTGAATAAAATAATTTTTTTAAATCGATAAAATTTAAATTTTTAAATCTACTCTTAAAACTAAACTTTTAAAGATTTCTTATTTTTAAAAACTGTAAATTATATGCTTTCGAAGATCTTGTTTATCTTTAAAAGCTAAGTAAACGTTTTTTAAATGCAAACGATCTGAAAGCTTTTACAATTTTTCTATGCAAGAATATTAAAAAATTCCTATTTCGCTAAAAGATAATAAAATTAAAAAAAAACCTTAGGAGATGTAACCCAATTCGAAGCTTTTTTTTTTGTTTGCTACACTTAAACATGTTATTTATAGCATCTGGCTTTCAAAGCACACCCAGTTTCCGATAGAAACAGGTTACAACCTTAAACGAAAACTTGGCCAAAAGGCAAAAAGTAATTTCCTGTTGCTGTGCATTTTCTTAAAGATGACACATTAAGATTAATTTTAACATTTAAGAATTAAAGAGTTAGACTTTTTTGTTCACTCGCAAGTTTATTTATTTATTCAAATTAATGTTTATTCTATTCGAATTTTATGCCAACTTTATTCAAAAGTTAAGAGCAATAAAACTACAATTAAATAGTGCCTTTTGGTAAGCAAATGACTAACAAGCACAACTTCCGGTTTTTGTATTTTATTTGGTTAAAAGAAAATTGCCAAAACACATGTAAATTTAAAAGTTTAACTCTCATTTAAAGCGGACGGCAGCAGATAAAAACAAACTAAATTAAAATAAACTTAAATAGAAGAAGCCCTAGTACAAACTAAAAAAAAAAAACAATAAATTTAGTTAAAGCTCTTCTTTAGTGGTTTCCTAATAAAATTCAAATTACACTAATTTTATAAAATAAAGTACCAACAACAAAAAAACACAACAAATTGTTTAAATGCACACATACACAGGAACATGAAATGAAATTAAAATCCCAAAAAAGTCAAAACTAACGAAATTGTAAAACTAAAGCCAAACAAAAAAATAGTTTTTTTTTATTTAACAAAGAAACCAGAGCCAACAATTTTATTTGTTGCAAACATATTTAGTTTTAGCAATTTGGCAAACTTAAAGCTTTGGACACACTGAAAGTGTTTACGTGTTGATATTTTTTATAAGAAGGCCACCAGGTCATTAATACTTGAGTATTAAAAAAAAGTTAAATCGTAAAGCTTTTAGGATGGAGATTATAAAAAGATAATGAAGTAAAAAGTTTTAGAAATGAAAAAAGTTAACTTAAATTGTAGAAACTTCTTATGGACTGAAAGTGTTAGCAAACATTAAAAAAATGGTCTAAGTTTACTCTATACGGAATTTTTATTAAAAAGCTTTTTATTTTAAAATATACGCCTTGGTACACGGAAAAACATTTTTTGTATTGTTTTTTTGCAGTTGTTGCACCAAATAATTTTAAGTTGTCATAAGATTAGACACAGTCTTACGTTCTTGGTATGCTGCTTCAGATAACTGGACAACTGGAGAGCTGAATTCAGCCGTCGTACATTGGTTCATCAATAATAATGCCAATGCCTTCACTTAAATGTAAAGCGGAAACAAGTTTTTAATTTTTGTATGCATTTTTACCTTTACTGCACAATAACAACGAACAGTGGTGCAAACGAAGATGTTTCTACGCGAATCAACAAGGCCTGTCTGGCCATGGATTGTTAAAGAAAAAGTATGATTATTGTCTTAGATATCAACACAACTGAAGAGAAAAGTTTTGAACATATGTATGTGTGAAACCCATACTGTTATACGGATACTTGATACTTGGGGTTTACGACAACTTCAAGTTTTCACTAACCGTTGCTTACGAAGGATTTTTCGATGTTTTTGACCCCAACACAATAACTAATGCTGAGCTTCTTCAAAGCATGAACCATACGCCAATTCAGTTGACATCCAAAAAGGAAAATAGGACGGAATGTTTATACACTTATATCCAATCACAAAGTAGCCAATGCACAGCTCACAAAACAGTCCGTTGGAAGTCATTGAGTCATTCCGCACGGAAATTAAAATATAACGGAAAAAAATATCGATCGATATACAAATTGCAAATTTTCATTTTATCTATATAGTGTGTCAGCTGTTGGTAAAAATAAACATTTGAAAGAGATGTTAACACTTTTGAAAGTATAAACACTCTTCAGCAGAACAAAGGAACAATACCGCAGCGGAAGGAATAATTTTAAATTTTGCTTTCGTATAGGAAATGCTTTCCGCAATTGCGGAACTGAATAATTAATTAATTAATTGAAAACGTTTGCTACGTAGCTGGAGAATAGCGGAATATAAACACAATTTTGTTTAGTAATTTGTTTATACATGTTTACTTTTTACACTTTACACTTTTTGTAACGTTTTTCTTAAGAAAATATACTGCATATAGTGTTTATTTTACTGTACCTTTAAAAGATCACTCATTTTAAAGTAGAAAGCGGTTATAGTTCCCTATTGAGCACATGTCCTCTTCTACTTCGCACGAAGCTTAAATACGACAAACTCTCCATGTAACCTATAAAATGTAATTGTTTAAACAGAATATGCCATGGATGGAACAGCTCCTTCTTAGCACTATATAACGTATTCTAGGGCTGAAAAATTTGAATTTTTATTGGAAGTCGTGTTTATTTGTTAATATCAGAAAGGCCTGCTCTCTGCATACCGACTGAAATTAATCCTCTCGGAATTGCGATTGTACTGTTATCGTTCATAACAACAATGTAATGATAAATTCGAGTTATTTAATATCACTCGGAATGCAGAACATTGGAAACCACGGCTACAAATAAGACAGTTACCTGTATGGACACATAAGATGTTTCTCAAAAACTCTAACATTGGACCTAGGTTCTTTACAAATTATACTAAACTCATACATAACTTTTATGCAGCTAATTATTCCCTGAAAGATCTAAAAGATTGATGTCACACACAGTTCAGTGCAACATTTAAGCGTTTCTTAAAGTTGATTTTAAAATACATACGAAATTTAAATGTAGTAAACTATGAAAAAAGTTGGAATCCAATATGGCGAATGAAACAAAGTTGTGGGTATATGGGCCACATCAAGGTATATTCATACAGGTATATGAATCAACGAACTGATACAACAAAGCAACTTTTTAAAATGTGTTTTCTATCAAGACCATTTAGTATATCAGGGATAGAAAAATGTTGTGATATGTTTAATTAAAAAAAAAAAATTAAAGAAAGAATACTTCAATATTAACTAAAGTTATTTAAGCTCGAGGTCTTGTAATTAATTTAAATAATATATTTAACTTTTATTAATTCTTAATTCGAGCTTAAATAACTTTAGTTAATATTTAAATTAAAAAAGGTCAAAAAACTAAATAATTATTTGAAAGAATATTTCTTTTGTGAAACACATTATATCAAAAAAGTTCACTTAAGTTAATTTTTTCATATAAAAACTAAAATCTTATTTTCCATCCCTGAACAAATAAATAAAATTAAAGCGTATTAATCAAATTTTGCCATTATGTTTCCCCATCAGCTGGAGAGATAATTTCACTTGTATGAATTCGCCTTGGGTCATTTATAGCAACAACGAAATAATTACCTTTTGATCCCATAATATGGGTGTCAAAGAAAATTGACTGACCACAGGAATACAGTTAACTGTAGAAAAATAAAAACTTCAGGATGGCACCCAAAACAAAATGGCGTTTATTTTTTTTTTTAAACCTAATCAATATGGATAAAAATAAAAAAGGACGTCTAAGTTACTTAAATATGATTATTAATGTAAAAATTCAAAATCTAAACGTCTGGGCGTCCGAAACCAAATGCTTTATTTTTAGCCCTTAAATATGGATATTAAAAATATAGTTTGAGAGTAAATAGGATTCGACACGGCTTCGTTATTTTACAGCACAGAAACTTACATACATTATGGTATCACTTTTATTTAGCTTTTTGAGGATATACACTTCAGGACATGGATCATTTGCGGAGTTTAGTTGTCTAGAATACGTACGTACATACTGCATATACATGTGTATGTATTTATGTACATTGAACATATATATAGACACTTAAGTGCATTATTGCGAAACCAAATGGTACTAAGCACTAAGTACGAGTGTAAGCACAACAATAGTGCAAACGACTAACCGCAGTAAACAAAATTCGCAGAAAGCAAATAAATCATTGTATTTAGCTAACATTGAATAAATTGGAAGCGAGCCATCTTTCTTCATTGCAGAAAATTATCATGTATATCTTTAAAACGTAGATAAAATATCTTACACGCTAATAAATATATCTGTGGCAAAAAGGAACAACTGTTTAAGTCGACATAAACTAAAATTGACATAATAACACCATTACAATCCCGCAATTTAAAACTACCCTTACACCTATTTTGGACAATTTTACAGGTAATCACGCTTAATATTATTTGGCATATAACTTACTTTGACTTATAATTTAACTAAGTATACTAAACCGATGTAAAGTTAACCCTCCTATAATGCGGTAGTTTTATAACGCGATTTCGCGATAACGCGGTTTACAAAATGCGGAAATTTTGCTATAAGGCGGTACTCTTACCTCCTGCAACGATATTTTTGCGAAAATGTTCTTATAAAGCAATTTTTTTTAAACAGTTTTTATTTTTATTTAAAAAAGGGTTTTCCCCTTTCAACAATTTATTATTTTTATGTAAAAACAGGATTTTTGCCGAAAATAAAATGTCAAAAGTCAAGAAATCTTTAAAATAGTCTATTTCTTTATCAAGAAATGTATAACGATTTACGAACAAGAGCCAACAGACTTCAATAAAACATTTTTTAAAATTAGTAATCGTCGAAAGGGTATCCAAATCTGATAGTGGATCCAGCTCTGATTTTGAATTAGCACGACTAGAAACAAAACTTTCGAGATAGAGTAAAATTCTACTGAGTGATGAAGGAGACTAATATTTGTAGAAAAATTTGGCTTAATTTTTATTTTATTTCTTTTAAATCTTTGAGTTTAAATATTTTAAGTAGATTTGAAATTCCATTTTTATTATGTTTTGTTTAAATAATTGAAGTAAATACATATGCATTATCAAATTATATGTTATGTTTTAATAAATAATTAAAAGAAATATTTGAAGTATAAACGAGTACCACATAAGAATCAATTTTGAGATTTGGAACCTAACTCTGATTTTTATATGGAGTTAATACCACCTACAACGCTATTTCTTATAACGCGGCTATCTACCGCGTTATAGGAGAGTTATCTGTACTATTCAATTAATACAGGGCGAAATACATAAAAATAGTTTTTATTTAAAAAGAATTCAATTTATAAAAATTAAATCAAAAACTTAAGTGTTTTCCTGAAAAACTCTAAATACCCACATTAGCAGTTCTTGCTTGCCGCCACAGATATGATGTCTTCTGCACGCAAAGAAAAACCAAGGTTGCGACATGATCACGACGGTCATATTATTTTTTCTAAAACAATATTTGGTTGTCGAAAACAAGTAATAGTTATTTTTGTTTCATTTCATCATATAGTTTGTCACGATAATCAAGCATTTGTTTGAATTGTATCATTTAATGATTATTTTTCGTAAAAATTTCAAAATGGTTATCATTTAAAAATAGTATGATTTAAAAAAATTAATTTGACAAAAATAACATTATATTCGTAATCATTGAATAATAAGTGAGACAACAGTATGATTACAAATAAATCAAGCTATGATTTTTTTAATAATAATTTGATTTCAATTGTTCTTCTTCTTGCTGAATAAATTTTTATTATTTTAAAAGTTTGAAATGTCAAAAAAAGGAACAAAAATTTTGAAAAATTGAAGAAAATTTACAAATAAACGTGAATATGTAAAAAAATATTGATAAAAATTGCAATTAAATTGGTAAGTACAATCAATACGTGTATGTTACAGCAAAAGACAGTAATTTGCCGTAAAAAAGCAAAGATTGTCGATTTCAATTGTAGTCATATACATGATTATTGAATAATATTTTAATTAAACATAATAATGATAACTGGTAACCATTATTATTTTAAACATAATCATACAATTCAATCATAGTATGTTGCTCTTCGATTATGGTTACCACAACCATATTTTTTCTTTGCGTGTGGTTTCGAATAGCAAGAGAATGACTAAATGTTAATTTGATTGGTGGCAAGGCAAGGTATTTGTTTCCCCAAATCTCGTAAATTAATAAACACTATTTCAAATAATTTTAATTATGCGGATCCTCTCTAATGCAATTAAAAGAATATTTACTTTCTAATATGAATTTATTATTTTTATATATTTGAAGTCTCTTTGTAATTTCGTCACTTTTTTATAATCAAAGGTAATAATTACCAATTCGGCCGCATTACTCTCAGTAAGTTTAGTCAATATTTAAATTTTTATTTATCTCACTACCTTCAAAATACAGCTAACACCGAAAAATAATTTAGGTTATCCTTAGATTAATTTCAGAGTGTATTTTTAAAGCAAACAATTTAGAGACCATGTTTTAATACATCTATAACATGTAGACGACAACAGTAGAGTGCTTTTGCAAAACATATAGAAACATTTTGATAAATGTTTGGACACATACATAAACACTACTACCACCAACTGTGTTTGAGGCCATACATTTTTAGGTCTAACAAGCTCAAATACTTAACAAACAACGTGAAGGCATAAAAAATACTTTAAACAAAACCATACTGACATATATTCATAAAAACATAGAGACATTTAAATACCCTGCAGGAAGTCTGGAGTTAAGCGTCTCCAAGTCACCACATTTGTCGACTATTTTGATGATATTGTCAACAAAACGTCTACACCTTAAAATAGTAAACAGAAAATATGCAACAATTTTACAGTAAAAACTGTAGTTTAATAATAAAAAATATTTAATTCAAGGAGGTTAAAAGTACCAAATGAACTAGTGAATACCTAGTTCTAATATCCCCATATGGAACCATAAGAACTACCTAGTCAATAGTTCTGTCATTAGTGGGTTTTCAATGACAAGCACCTTGTCTGGGATACAATTGGTGAGTAGTACTGCTGACGGAGTCAATAGTGAATCAGTACTGTTTCACTATAGACATTTCCTACAGGGTAAATATGGGAAAACATAATACATATAACGTCTTTACAAACACATGTATTAATATAAAAATCCTGTACAAATCCATGAATGACCATAAATATTAAAGTCGAAATAAATAATTATGAACATATGTGTTTCTAATATTTTTATTATTAAAGGAGAAGTAAGGGAATAGTAAAATGTAAAAGAACATCAACGATTTGTTAGCAAAAGGTTTCTACTAGAAAAATCCATAATAAAATAAAAAGATTTAGACATTATCCTAGCACGTATTACGAAATCTTAACATTATTTTTAATATAATGTTTACTTAGGTAGGAAATTCAACTGGGCACTAGATTGTGACAAATATATAACGTGAGTTTGTTTGTATGTAACTGAGAGCTATATTGAAATCTTATTGTAGATTTCCTTGAAGCTATTTTGTTGTATCTTGAAGCCTTTAGAGGTACGGGTACCTTTAAAAATATAAATCCCAAATACTATTTTTAAACAACATTTTGTTATTAAACATTTTATGTTTGATATAATAATAATAATAAAAAAACAAAAAAAAAAAAAACATTTAGGAAGTAAACATTTCAAGTGAAATCTTATACCTTTAAACAAATAAGGAATCAAGAAGAAGAATGATATATCCGCCTATGCCGAATTTTTAGCCTTAGCGAATTTTTAATACTTTTTAAAACGAAAATCTAAAACTATAAATATCTGATTTAAGTATGTCCACAGTGTGATAGAAAACAAGTAAGAGCACTATATTCGGCTGTGCCGAATCTTTAATACCCACCACCAATTTTGTGTACATTTAAAGCACATTATTTATTATTTTGTTAATCACTATGGAATAATCTCTTTAAAATAAAATATGTATTACTTTCTTTATAGAGGGTGGTTAATTTTTAGGGGCCCCTGTTGAAGGTGAACCACACATAAGCAACAAGTTTTTTTTGCATTTCATTTGACATTTCTCAATCTCAGACTAACTTAATCTGAACAGTGGAAAGATACCTAAATGAGCAACGCGTTAAAGTTATTCAGGTTTAATTATTTATTTTGTTTGATCTATTTTTTTAAATTTTCATATTTAAATATCCAATTTTTGTATTTAAATTCTCAATATTTCGCTACTCCTTCGTGTAGCATCTTTAGGAAAATTCATTATTATTAATTATTAATTAATTAATTCATTAATTATTATTAATTAATTATTTGTAAGTTAATTTTCAGGTTTAATATTCAGGTTTTTTTATGAAAATGGGCGTTCAAAACAAAATGCATTTTATGCACTTCGTAATTCTTTTGATCAACATAATCCTGCCTTCTTAGTTCGTTGAATGCGAACCACTGCTGGTTTTTGCGATAGTGTGGCAAAAGAGCAGTCAACATCGCCTCATCATCATGCCCAGCAATTGAGCATCAACATTGTCATTGAAAATTTGGACCATCAGATACTTCGATATGCTACTAAAATGCTTTTGTAAATGTAGTCTTTCAATGAAAGTGGGCGTTAAAGTAGGCGTGTCAATAAAGAGTCTGCTAATAAATACAACTTAGATATTTCAATATAGTCCTTTATTTTCCAAAAAACTTTGTCAATAGAGAAATTACATGAATTTAAGATAAACCGTTATATGGGAGGTAGGCGTTAAAGTGGACGTGTCACCTAAACTTTTTGACACAACAATTACATTGATTAGAAGGATATACGTAGCAAATTTGATCATCAAACCTCTAAATTTGGCGGTTTTATGAGCTTTTAAATTTCATTAACAGTAAATAACGTGAAAAGTGGGCGTTATAGTAGGCGTGTCAAAGTTGTATTTGCGAATGAGTACAACTTAGATGTTTCAATATAGCCCTTTATTATTCCAAAATTTTTATTAATAGAGAAATTATATGAATTTTAGGTAAAGCGTTATATGGGAGGTGGGCGTAAAAGTGGGCGTGGCCCCTTAATTTTCTGGCACAGTAATGACATTGACTAGGGGGCTATACGTAGCAAATTTGATCATCATACCTCTAATTTTGGTGGTTTTATGAACTTTTAAATTTCATTAACGGTAGACAACGTGAAAAGTGGGCGTTATAGTAGGCGTGTCAAAGTTGTTTTTGCGAATGAGTACAGCTTAGATGTTTCAATATAGCCCTTTATTATTCCAAAATTTTTATTAATAGAGAAATTATATAAATTTTAGGTAAAGCGTTATATGGGAGGTAGGCGTAAAAGTGGGCGTGGCACCTTAATTTTCTGGCACAGTAATGACATTGCCTAGGGGGATATACGTAGCAAATTTGATCATCATACCTCTAATATTGCTGGTTTTATGAGCTTTTAAATTTCAATAACGGTGGATAACGTAAAAAGTGGGCGTTATAGTAGGCGTGTCAAAGTTATTTTTGCGAATGAGTACAACTAAGGTGTTTCAATATAGCCCTTTTTTATTCCAAAATCTTTATTAATAGAGAAATTATATGAATTTTAGCTAAAACGTTATATGGGAGGTGGGCGTAAAAGTGGGCGTGGCATATTGATTTTCCGTTACAAAAAAGCCCCTCACCAAAAAGCAAAGTGTGCAAAATTTCAGAGTCGTACATCCAATTTTGTTGCTTTTATGACGTTTTTGTTTTTAAATATACCGAAAAATACACTGTGCGGTATAAATTTTCGTACATTTTGATCGATAACTCCTCTCCTAATGCATAGATTTAGATAATTTTCGGGAAATAATATTGTTTTTACTCAGGAAATATATATTCGAAGTTTCATGTGTCTACGTTAATCCGTTTGGACACAATTCCATTTTATTCGATGTTCGTAGGACACGGTTTTTTCGACCTACTCTTGCTTTTCGAGCTATAACTCTCTTCCTAATATTCCGATTTAGCCCGTTTTCAATACCAAACAAACCTTGTCTATAAGAAAGATTCTGGCAAAATTTGAGCCCCCTAGCTATTTCGGTGCGACCTCTATCGTGCTTTCAACAGACGGACAGACGGACAGACGGACGGACATAGCTAGATCGTCATCAAATTAAACCCTGATTCAGAATATATATACTTTATGGGGTCTAAAATGGATATTTCGATGTGTTACAAACGGAATGACAAAATGAATATACCCCCACCATTTTTTTGGTGGCGGGTATAAAAAAGTAAGAGTGCTATATTCGGCCATGCCGATTGTGATAATACCCTTCACCATCATGTACACATCGTACTTTAGCCTAGATTTCATGCTATATCTCATATTCTTTATTATTTTGGACGTCAAGTTTGATTTTTAATTTTTATGGAGTTTGTATTCCAATAGTCAAGCCTTTTTATTTGATACCCATATTGATAGAGTTGAAAAAAATGTCTGCCATTTTGTAACAGACGACATTTTGGACTTTAAATTTTTTAGTGTTTACTGCATTCCACCGGCAGAGTCCTTTAGTTTGATCCCAATATTGAGGGGGTTAAAGTGGATGCATTTTCAATTACTAGCTTTATCCATATATAAATTAATTGTATGCCATTTTATAGTGGCGGTCATCTTTGATTTAAAATTTTTTTTAATAGTTTTATGCTAGTCCAGCCCTTTTTATATCCATATCATTCCTTTTTGTTATCCAAAACACGAAAGAAATCAATTTTCGTTTGTAAATTTTAGCAAAAAACACCGAAGTATTTGTATTTATTGCTCATATCTCAGTTAGATTCAAACCTATTTGTAAGTTATTCTCGGAAATAATTTTCGTGGCTACGGTTTGTGTTATGGCGTTTTTAGAATGTTAAAAAATTAATTAGAAGCTTCAATAATTTAATATATTAAAAAAATTTTTTTTTCTAAATACAATAAATAATTTTAAAACATTTTATTTGTAGAAAATATTTTAAGAATATATATTTTTTTAGATTTTGAATACAAACAATTTGTTTTGTTTTTTTATTTGGTGTAAAAACGTATAAATTTTTTGGTGTGCCGAGTGAAAAACATAAATTTTCCAAAATTAAGCCAGCAATAGTCAATGATTGACTTTGTGCTTTGTTGATGGTAATAGCAAAGGCAAGACGCAAAGGGATGAGGAGCCGCTTGAATTGGAATGGTAAATCGTTGGGAATGATCGGAATTCGTGGAATAAGTACGTCTCCACCTCTGAATCTGCCACCGATGATTGTTGCCTAATGGTCAATCTGGTTCCGTTGCATAACTTTGGTGCGTTTAAGTTGCGAATAAGAATTACCGGTGATCCAACCTTTAATGCTAGTACATGCGGTGGCATTCCGGGTGGTTGCAATGAATTCAAAAATTCAGTGGTATAATTGACGGCTTGTTCTTCATGCATTACTCTGTCGATCATTTTGTATTTGATTAATTTGCCGGGCAGTTTCAATTGAATTTGCTCATTGAGCTGTAAATAATTTTTGTAAATAAACCAAAATACTCGGAATTTGAATGCAACATTTCGAAGGTTTTAAAATTTTGATATTGGGTCATTATTAACAGAGGTTTTTTGTAAATATCTTCGGAACTACATAACCTACATATCCTAATAAACTACATATCCTCGAACGAACGGTCTATTAAAACATCGACACATTTAAGTTGCTCGTGAATTTTTTGTGTTTTGAGGCTTGATATTGTTTGATTTGTGCGGTAAGATCGCCCATCGTTTTTGTGATCTAATTCTTTTTTTGTACTGAGCTATTGTTAAGCGTATTTATACTTGTTTTGGCTGATTTTTGTCATAATATTTTGTATTAAAGAACAAAAATACAATTTTTTAATGATCATTTACTGAAATCTTGCTTATACACACAATTTTACGATAAACATAAGCAGCTGTCTTACTGTCGTTTATTGGAATACCAGTGCTGCCAAGTTTGGATTGTATTGTGCAAATATTTGGTACTGTTTAATTTGTAAAAGTGAACTCTGTCTACACGCTGCATGTACTAATAGTGTTCACACTTTATACACAAAAGCTTAATCAACATAAGTATGGCACCTAAAAATAGGAAGGCTAATAACCAAAACAGTAGTGCGGTAAATAATGCAAATACCACCACTGATGTTAATGTTGAAGGGCAATCTGATCACTGTACGTCGAATAAACGTTTGAGAGACATTTTACAAAACTCTATAGTTGAAAGTATAGCAAAAGCACCTCGTCTATCTGATATCCAGTCACCGTTTAAAACTATTAATACTATTGAAAGACGTTTTGATAAATTAACGGATGAATTAACCGATAAATTACAGACTCTTATAGAAAATATGTTCCGTGGGTATGAAGAGCGTCTTATTAAAATGGTTGAACAAAATATAAAGAAAACTATGGATAAATTTGAGAATACAATAGAAAATTTTAGATCTGAAATAAACACTGTAAAGGAAAGCATAGGTAGTGGTGAATTAGTGGCAAATGATGTTTTCACCATTAAACAGGAAATATGTAGTTTGAAAAAAGTCATTGATAAACTTGAAAATGCAGCAGTTGCTTCAGACATACGAATTAATGGCGTGCCAATGTATGAAAATGATAATGTTGATCAAATCTTTAATAACTTGTGTGCTACTATAAATATTGATCGACCTGTAGTAAAATCTATATTTCGCTTAAGAAAAACTAGAGCTGGAATTAATAATAATGATCCTGCAATAATTGTTAGATTTGCTACACCATACAACAAAAACTTTTTTCTAAAGTCTGTTTCGAATTTACTTAAAATTCGTAAGGGACCTTTGATCTTAAATGATATTGGATTTGCTTCAGATATTCCTTTTAACGTTAAAGAGAATTTAACCCAAACTAATTTTAAGATCTATATGGAAGCTGTTAAGTTTTGGAAGGATAAAAAGTTTTCGTCTGTTTTCTCGAGGCATGGAATTGTTTATGTTAAAATTAACCGTAATGAGCAAGCCATTGGAATCTACAGTATTAATGATATTTATAATTTATTTCGTACTACAGATAACAATTATATTGATATTAACCATGCCTAGGCAAATCATTATCTCTTGCATATTATATACAATTTTTGTTATTGCTAACTTAGTTATAAATTCATATTTACTTAATTTTAATCTAGTTTTTTTTATAACTCTTTTTTACGTTGAAATTTTCATTACGCTTTTTAAATCAATTAACTTGATGTGTTGCGCTGTTCACTGCTTTTCATATAATGAATCATTTGGAAAATAATATGGGAATAAATTCCAAATACAATACATATAACATGATTCGAATACTTTCGAAAGTTAAAAATGGTCTAAATATTGTTCACATTAATGCACAAAGTTTGAACAAAAAAATCGATGAATTCCGTTTTATTTTTGAATCTTCAAATATTGATGTAATATGTGTTTCTGAAACATGGTTTAGAGCAGAAATTAAGGATGATCTATACAAACTAAAGGGATACAGACTGTTTAGATGTGATCGCGTGCAGGAAAACAGAAAAAAAGGCGGTGGAGTTGCCATCTATGTTAAAAATACGATTCGATGCAAATTAAAGGTGAGATCGAAAGTTGGTGAAAAAATTGAATTTATTTTTGTTGAAATATTTAACAGTTACGAAAAACTGCTGGTTGGAACTGCTTATAGGCCAAATAAAAATATAAACTATGATTCTTTTTTTCTTCAATTGACCAATATCGCAGCTGGATACGCGAATATTCTGCTTGCAGGTGATTTTAATTGTAATCTACTAATGGATCCGAGTCTCTTATCTGAAATGAAGTACATTGGTTTGGATGCTGTAAATAAGACTGTACCAACGCACTACTCAAGTCATTCGAATACTCTTCTTGATATATTTTTTACGAATTCATTATTTAAAATTTTGATTTTTGACCAAATTTTTGCACCATCTTTTTCAAAACATGATTTAATTTTTACCAGCTACAGTTTTAAAATAAATAAATCAGAGGAAAACTTTGCCTACAGAGACTTTAAGCGAATAAACTTCAATACACTTTTCACAAAACTTACTCAAATTCAATGGGATGACATTTACTATATGCATGAAGTTAATAAGCAACTGAATTTTATTCAAAGAAATATTGAACAGCTTTTTGACGAGTTTGTGCCTTTGAAATCAAAGAAAAAAACAGTTTCTGATAATCCATGGTTTACTCAAGAGATAAAACGGCTAATAGACCAGCGTAATATTGCTTATTCAAGATGGACTCGTTTTAAAACTCCTGAATTGCATTTATTATATAAGTCAATGAGAAATAGAGTAAATACTAAAATTAAAATGGCAAAATCTAGTTATTATGAAACAAAATTTATTAATTGCATAGATAATAAATCTAGATGGAATGAAATCCGGAATATTGGTATAACTAGTAAGTCCCAAAACTGTACTAAAGATTTAAATGTCGAGGAATTGAACTTAAAATTTTCTGACCTACCGAAATCAAATGCCAATATTTCTTATTATAGTAGTCAGCAAAGGACAAATAGTCATATTATTTTTCAATTCAATTGTGTTTCTGATGTAGAGGTTTATAAAAGTTTTACCAGTATTAAATCTAACGCTACAAGTTACGATGGAGTTCATCCAAAATTTATTAAAATAATTTTTCCTTACATTTTGCCCTACATAACTTACTTGTTTAATTGCATCATTACGAAATCTGTATTTCCTACTCACTGGAAGCATGCAAAAATTATTCCAATTCCTAAATCAGAACATGAGTTTCGTCCAATTGCCATACTACCATATCTCTCCAAAGTTTTTGAACGTTTGATGCACAACCAAATAAATGAGTTTATACATGATAATAACTTACTTACGTCGCGTCAATCTGGATTTCGACCGCACCACAGTTGTATATCTGCATTAGTTGATGTTACAGACTTTTTAAGATCTCAACTAGATGACAACAAAGTTGCCTTTTTAATTTTACTGGATCACTCCAAAGCATTTGATACAGTGAATGCTGATATCTTAATACTGAAACTGGAGAATTTTTTTAACTTTTCTACTACTGCGACGAAACTTATGCGCTCATACTTAACTGGAAGGTCACAATCTGTGTTTCATGGTAACATGGAGTCTACTAAGATGAAATTAACAAGAGGGGTACCACAAGGATCTATATTGGGGCCGTTATTGTACTCGATTTATGCTAATGATCTACCAATTCAATTGAGGTATTGTGAAGTTCAGATGTACGCTGATGATGTGCAACTATATATTGGTTGTGATGTCTCAGGCATTAGTGATTGTGTTACGAAAATTAATGTTGACCTTGAGAACATTAGGTCTTGGGCATCGATAAATGGCTTATGTCTTAATCCTAACAAATCCAAAGCTATGCTAATTTCAAAAAAACGAAATACTTTGCCTTATATCCCAGAAATTGTTCTCGATCGAACATGTATTGATTTAGTGGATAAAGTTAAAAATCTTGGTGTAACTCTTAACAAACACCTTCTTTGGAACGAACATGTCAGCATCGCAATAGCCAAAATTTACGGAATGTTGAGAAATTTATGCTGCACGCAAAGGTTTACACCTATTGGGGTGAGGATGCTTTTGGCTAAAACATATCTTATACCCACTTTATTGTACGGATGTGAATTGTTTTCTGGATGTGGTGAGCGTGATAAAAGTAGACTTAAGGTTGTATTTAATAATATTGCACGCTATATATTTAGCATTAACAGATTTAGCAGAATATCACATTTTTCGAAGCGTATCTTTGGAGTAACATTTGAAAATCTTTTAAAATGTAAATCACTAATTTACTTACATAAAATAATATATACACGTCAACCACAATACTTATATGACAAAATAGTACCATTTAGATCTGTAAGAGGAAACCGCCTAATACAAATACCTCATGCTACAAGTCTGTCAAGCCACCATTTCTTTATATATACTATAAGTATTTGGAATTATCTTCCCCATAGAATACAAGCAACTAGCAGTGCAACCCAATTCAAGAAATTGATTTATGAGTACTACAAAGAACGTTCGTGAGAAATTGGCATGCATAGATAATATATACATACATTTTCTTCTTTTTATATTATACATAATTATTTGTTAAATTATTAATTTTCTTTTTTTTTAAATAGTGTTTTTTGTACTTTTTAATAAATTTGTATTATAACTTTTCCCCATAATCAGTACTTCTATATAAGATTTACTCTTTGTACTTGATTTTTGAAAACATGAATAAATAAATAAATAAATAAATAAATAAATAACCGATTTAAAAGTTTAATATCTCGTTTTGAAAAACATGACAACGGCTTTTAAAATAAATAAATAAAAAAACAAACAAAATAAATATATGTTCATGTCATTGGTGGTACAATATGAAAATTGGATTTTGCCACGCCAGACTTCACCCGCCTAAAAATTCTAAAGATTCCCTAAAAATTTCATCAAAATCGGTCCAGCCGTTTTGGAGTGCATACGTTACATACATCCTGTTTTATATATATAGATTCTTTAATGGACAATTTCTATGAACCCGCTTTATATCTAATGTATACAAATTTTTCCTTGATACTCTATTTCTAAAAAAATTTGTCCATTATTCTTCTATTTTTCTATACGTAGAGAAAAAAATTATACTTTTTATTATTTAAAAAATAAATTTTCATAGATTTGATTTCTTAATTAATTGAAAAAAATATTATATTTTGCAAAAAATGTTCCAAAATTTTTATATCAATCTTTAATTTCATTTTCCTTTTAGAGAAAAAAAAACTTAGAAGTAACTGTATTATATAAATAATAAGCAAAATAACAAACTAACGACCCATATCATACAGTCACTCCTGCATACTATCTCTTTGACTCTTTCTCACTCATCTTTAACACAAACTTGGTTACAAACGCTCTTGGAATTATTTTAAAGATGTGTGTGTAGAACAATTACAAGACCACACTCAAGCAAAATTTCCTTACTTTACCTAATTTACTACTGCACCCTCAATGTACTTATTTAAGCTGTTTACTACAATGTAATCTTCATCCAAGTTATTGCAAACAATAACCAAAAAATTGATAAGGGTCTTTTGAAAAGGACAAGCTGTAGAGAATTCCAAAGGTCTAACGATTTTTTGTTTGTTTTGATTTTCCTCAAAAGAAAAAAAAAATAAATAAATAAAAAGTTGCATGCTGCTTCTTCGGTGAGTTGTGTGGCCCACAAACTACTTTACTACAAAAACAAAAATCATTTTTAATTTTTAAAACACATCTATACATATTCGTTATTAGGTGGGAGAGAGAGAAATAAAACAGTGCATGGAATAAAATAATGGAAGTGTCCAAGTTAAAGAAAAATATGTTGTCTTATTTCTAAAAGCTTGAAGTTAGTTTTATAAGAATTATTTTATTTTATTCAATATTTCGCTACCACATTGGGTAGCTTCTTTAGGATAAGTTTTTATAATTAAAAAATTAACAAAAATATAGTTTTTATAAAAAAAAACGGATCTTAAGTCAAAATAAATAAGACAACATATTGATAAGTGTTGGCATCTATCTGATATAAATACATTTGTAACTTTAGTGTAGACGATACTTAACATTGTGAGGCGGCGCCCTTTGTTTAATGGCGTAAAAAATCTTGACCGTCTTTGTACTTGTTGCTCTTGCTGAACACTTGCTTTCTTGTTTTACCAACTGATAGACGCCAACATTTATAAATTAAATAGTAAAAACCTTAAAATTTATTAACTTAAATAAAAAAAAGTGAAATAAATAATAATAGACAATAAAGAAATATAAAATCAAATTTAAAATAAAGTGTTCATTTAATAAAGAAGAGCCACTGAGTAACAGGTTGTATTAAACCAATATACAGAGACCCTTAACCACCACCTTCTGAACGCTTACACCCCTTTTGTAGCTCCTGCAACTGGACACCAGCGACCGAGGTAAACAATAAGAAAAGATCGTAGAAATTTACACAATAAATGCACTTAAATCTAACTTTCTGTGCCATTCACTTATAGTTTTTGAAGCCTTAAGGTTTAATTTATTTTAAGCTTAAAAAAAAGTTATTTCAATTGATAAGCTTCGTACACACGGTTGTCAGCTCGAACAATATTATTTGAAAAATTTTTAACCAATACCTTTAGTGTGAAGCGGCAATTTTTACCAAACAATGTTGTCAGACAAGTCATTGTCAGATCATCGGCAGACAGTCACCTGGCGACAATATTATCGGATATCTAGCAATCATCTGAACACCCACAATTCGTACATTCTAACTGCCTTTTAATTCGATACCAATATTGATGGGGATAAAATTTAATTACTAGAATTGGCCTAAGTATACCCATTCCCACCATTTTGTAGTCGTCGCCATCTTGAATTAAAAAGTTTTTATAGCATATTGTATTCTACTAGTCAAGACATTTTATTTGATACTTAAGGTGTTTAAAAATATATGTAATCCGCCATTTTATTTCTGACGACATTTCGGTTTAAGAATTTTGGTTAAGCCTGTTGTATTTTACTGGTCAGGCCCCTTAATTTGATACCAATGTTGAGGGTGATACACGTTTAATTATGAGATTTATCTCATGTATACTTATGTGACTGTTTTTTTGTAATGGCGACCATTTTAAATTTGTAGCTTATACAATTCCTGTCATTTGAATTGACCTTGTATAAATAATTTTCCACCATTTTGCCATGCCGGTCATCTTAAATTTAAAACTTTTGTTTAGTCCACTGTATATATTCTTACATTTTTTACACAAATTATATACTGGGAAAAATGTAGGAATATTTTTCGGAAAAGTGGGAATTTTTTATTTTCTAACTTTTTACGTATATTTATATGGCATCACTGCAATGCGATTTTTTAATGCACAGCTGTTTTGAAAAATGAAATTTTGTATTTGATGGCGTAGTTTATGTGACAATTAAGTTTTGTGTAAATAATTGAAAAATAAAATTCAAATTAATAAAATTAATTGTGAGTACAATTTATTGCGTCACACAAACTAACGCAATTTCTGACAACTCGTCTGCTGATTTTTTTATCGTCATTTAAAAACCGTGTAAACTTAAAAGTTGTTGTGGGACAACATCGTCAGATAAAGCAATTGTCAGGCCAATATCTGTTAATGAAATCACAATCGTATGAACTTACAATTTAACTTTTGAAAGCAAATCTATATTGTCATTCCACTGTTAGTATAAGTTTAGCTTTACCAATTATGTCAGATCTAACAAAGCTTTACATAAGTTTTAATCTTTATTAAGCTTAAATTCATGAAGCTATATAAGTTAAAGCTTAACTAAGGCTAAAATTTTTAAATGCTGCAACCCTTAGAACTAGTTTATTTTTTAACCTAATTAAAGCATTCAGTTTTTTTTTTGTATAAAATACTAAATTAAAAACTTGGGAAATTGCTATCCATTCCACCCAATAAATGTACACATAAGTGTAATTGTAAAATTTTCAGTAGTAGTTGTAAAACGAAAAGTTGCTGTAGTAAATGTTGATGTTGTGATTGTTGTGTTTTAATAAAAGTTCTTGTTGTTCTATAGTCAGTCATGCAGGATATCTGCAATCATTGTAATTAATAGCTAAACATATTTAAGATTAATTAATGTTTTGTGTATTTTGAACAAACAAATTTTTCGTCTTCTTTATGTATGAGCTTTCCCATACACGTCTCTAATAACTACATGGCAAAAGAGTCTTAAAAGAATAATAATATGTATGTGTAAGCGTGCATATGTGTGTAAATTTCTTATCATTCTTATACACATACAACATATATATGTTTATATACTAGACTTTAATCCAACAATAAAGTAAAAACCTCAAATAAGATGAAAAGCTTTCATTAATTTAACCATGATGGAAAATGATAAAAGTTAATTTGTTGGTATTTAAGCTGGAAGCATACATATATACTAGATGATAGTGCCAAGTAGGTACTAGTGATATACATACATAAGGTTGTAGGGATTAAAATTGATAGAAACTTAGTAAAAATGACTTACTGTTAAAATTATTGTTTAACTTAGCGTTGTAAGTTGATATTTTCTAAAACCTATAAATTACTTTTAGAGTTTTAAAAATAGAAGTTAGAAGAATTGAGATAATACTTTGTAAACACATTACGCTTTTCTATTGTGTAAGGTCTATTGTGTATGGTCTAGTGACCTTTTTTATTTAAACAAAATAAACATCCTCCCCTTCTCCAAATATCCTTTCTTTTAATAAATACAAAGAACTTAAAATATTTTACACAAAAACATTTTTTTAATCCCTTTAAAGGTACGAAATAATTACGATTGTAATTTATTAAGTTTCCTCTCTCAAATCCAATTTAACGTATTAGAAAGGTTATAAAACAAATGATTTTGAAAAGGGATTTAGGTAGATCCCTAGCAATTTAAAAGAATAAAAATAAATGTTGACTTTCTGTTTAAAAACTAAGCCTTTTGTTTCCTATTCTATGCGAGAACTTAAAATATCAATTATAACTTTGTTTGCAACTTTCGCTAGTCTCGGTTTACATTGAGCAAGTTTTACTGTTGCAATTTTGTTAATTTCTTGTTTATTAACAGAAATAAATGGAAAAATTATTTTTAAATAATTTTTTTGTTTGTAACGCTAACTTCTTTGATTGTTAATATACAAAGTACATGTAAGTAAAACTAAGCCTAGACTTGCGGCAGAAGAATTGGCCCAATGTAAATAGCCACTTAGCAAGTAAAAACAATAAGAAACGAAAAGATATTTGTAAATAACGAATAATCATACGAATAATATTAACTGAACTTTTTTAAATGTTAAACATTTAACATTTAACAAAACTTATTAAGATTCTTTAGAAATTAGAGACTGCGAAAACAATTTGTTACAGTTGCCCTCATTTTGTTTACCATAACTGTTGTGCCCGAATTTTGTTTATCAACATTTTTAATTTAGCGTGTAAAATGGATTTAGTAAATTTTATTACAATCTTCTGTTTTAAGATTCTTTAGAAATTAGAGACTGCGAAAACAATTTGTTACAGTTGCCCTCATTTTGTTTACCATAACTGTTGTGCCCGAATTTTGTTTATCAACATTTTTAATTTAGCGTGTAAAATGGATTTAGTAAATTTTATTACAATCTTCTGTTTTAAATCGACAAACTTTCCTTCAAAGCATGCACCTTGGCGGATGTTTTCTAGATGGTGTATAGATTTCTGGAACTGGTACGTAAAGGGGTCACATGCTGATGGACCGCATGTACGATGGGTTGTATCGTAAGCTCATAGTGGATTGATCCAAGCACAATTAGAGAATGGCTTGTGACAAGAGAATTTTTACTGATGGGCATAGGACATTTCTGGACCTTCTACTTAAAGAGGTTGGAAAAACTGAAATTACGATTGGTTAAGCAAGAAAATCTCAAACCTCGTATTTTTATAGGTAAGGGAAACTCAAATTGCAGTTGACTAAGGCTTACAGGCTGACATACATTATGGATCCTCAATCTAAGGAAGATGCTGACGATTACGAAGGACCTATGGATTGTCGGCAATCTCAGTGAAGGAAGTAATTCCTTTGGTAGACAATAAATCACTTATGAGCAAAGGAAGAGGGTTGATAAAGGAACCAAAATAGTAGTCATCTGCAGATCTTAAAAACACAATATTCTAACTTTTTTTGTGAATTTATTTTGTCAAATTTATTTTGCCTAAAACAGTTGTAACTGATGCTACTTTTGCTTTAGTGCGTAAAGGAAAGGCATGATTAGGCTGATCCTGGTACAAATAAACACTTATTAATTGTTAAATAAAAGCCTACGAAACGATACATCCCATAAAAGTAATGCATTTTACAAGAACTCCTAAAAGCAGGAAAGCACTAAACACGCGATTCAAGAAGCTTTTTGTAACGATGTTTTTAGTTTGAATGGTGTGTTTAATTCTAATAAATTTGTTAAAACTAAAGTTATTAAACAAAATATCTCAAACTATATTTAACTAAACACTAACTGCCGTATTCATAAAAAAATATTTGAGGTTTATTGAAAGCTTATTTGAAATTCCTATACAACATTTGTCAAAAAAACCTAAAATATTTTTATGAATACGAGAGTAATAGTCATAATAGTAATTAATTTCTAAAATATCAAAAATTACTTAAATAAAATTTGTATGAAATGATATTTATGAATTTTATATACACATCTTTTTTTTGTTTTGATTTTGTTGCTATTTTTCCTAACTACCATTTAAGAACAACTTGTATTCATCGCAGAACAGTTCATTGCTTCTGTTCACTCATTCAAATAAAAATTCGCTTCAGTGGAATGCCAATGTAAAAGTTGTATATGATTCACTTAAAGCTTTATGATTTACAAATTCTTTTTCATGTGTTTTTGTGCCATTAAATCAATGAACACGACTCATAAAACCAGCTCCCAGTTTTGACCGTATACCCTTAAACCAAAAAGAAGAAGAAGAAGAAGAAAAAATAAATTTTTACTAAACAAACAATTTTAATGCCTAAAGCCTGCCTAATTCATTTAATCTATCGCTCATTTTCTATTTAGTAAAATCTGTGTTTTATTAATGGTGACTTTTTGTTGTTTTATCTCCACACAGCCAGAAGAGAATGTGTAAATGAAAAATAACGCTTAAACAAATAGATAAATTATAACGTTTTTGTGACGATAAAATAAATATAGACCTTAACACGTTGCCGTTTCTACATCAATGAATGTCAAAAGAGGATAAGGAAGACAACAACACGCACTTGTGATAAAAGACCATTTTGTGATTTTAAACATAAAATACGTGCAGAACAAATACATCAAACTCGACAACACTTACAAGTACATACAAGTTAATAAAAAAAAACTTGTTAGACAAGTAAACAACCATAAAAATAAACAAAAGAAAAGATATTTGAACACAAAGCATTTCTTTTTCTAATACTTAAAGGAAAAAATATTGCTAAGATTAGGAAGAGATAAAGAGGAGGATATGGTGGTGGGAGAAATTTTAATACAAATAAATTTAAATAAATCACGAATAAAGCATGATTTTTTAAGGACTTTTCATTAACATGCAATTTTATTAAAAGCTAAAGGTTATTAAATTAAAACTTCAACTTTAAAAAGATTTTTATTTTGAATTTAGCATTTTTTAACTTTTTAGCATTAAAAGCATTTCGAAACATTCTAATGTTAAGCGCACAATTGCGACGAACGACGAATTTTTCGCCGCGAATGTTCGTCGTCAAAAATAAAACACATTTGTGCTTATGAAAATGAGTACAATTATGGCGTCGGTCGCTGTAGGCGGCGACTTCTGCAATAGATTTAATTCTATTTCTTACGCCGGCGAACGACGAACAAATTGGTACAAGGTGACAATTTTTATTAAATTTGGTTTTAATTTTTAGAAAATAAAGTTAGTTTTTACTTTAATAATTATTTTATTTTAAAACATTTAGAGCCGTATTCATAAAAAATATTTTAGGTTAATTAAAGGCTTATTAGGGTGCCCCGATGGACTAGTCAGCAGTGTGCTGTTCTGCTAGCTTAGGGGTTGCGGGTTCGATTCCCGCCGGAGACTCTGGACTTGTCTGCTTCTTTTCTATTCTATTCTTACTTTTCTATTCAGGTATCACAAAGGGATCAATATAATGGTGACAAAACAAAATTGTTATTAATGTTTACTGCACGTACCCAGCACATTCTTTGTAAACGTTTACTTGTACGTTAAAAAGTTTTTACAATGACAGAAATTAAATTTATTATTTTACAGAGTTTTACAAAAATTTAAATACTTTGATGACTTTTGTTCTTTGTTTGCACAAATAGTAAACAATTATATCAACTATAAAATATGTTACTTTTTCGTCGTTATTGTGTTTCACTCGACGAATTTACACAGAGAATTTTTATCGACAAATTCGTCGTGTTGGGCGAAATTCGTCGTTCGTCCCAACTGTGCGCCAAGCATAAGTCTTGATAACTATTTAGAAGAAGAAGCTAGAAGCTTTTTAATTTAAAGTTTTTTGTCTTTTTTTTAATAAATTAAGGCTTTATAATTTAGGCTTTTTGAGCTCAAGGCAGTTTTAATTCCAGCTTTCTTAAAGCTTAGGAAATCTTTAAGTTTTAAGAAGTTTTAAATTTAAAACAATATTAAAATGAATTTTTTTCAAGACTGCTCGGCTAAAAAGTTGATCAAATCTTAAGCTTTTTCTTGATAGAAACATTGTGGCACAAGTTTTATTTATATTAAACAATATTAATGGTAAGGTTTTCTTGAAACGAAAATTGTATACAAATTAAAACTGCAATTAAACCTTAAAGTTTCTAAAGTTTTAGTTTAATAGTTTTCAGTTTTAAGAGTTTTCAAGCGAAAAGCTCTAAAGAGTTTAAATATTTTCTTGTATATTTTGAAACTTTTGAACTATTTAAATTGTTTATCAGTTGTACTCCACTCACGATTAAATAAGATTAACAAATAGTTGTTTCAACATTTTCAAATAAAACTTTCATAGAGCAGTTTTTTTTGTTTATATTACAGTGTCTCTGTTTGTCATGTATGTCTATTTGGTCGATTTTCATTTTTCTACAACTTTTTGATTTTTGTCTATCATCCTAACTTTGCCTTGCTTTGTCGCTTCAAAGAATGAACTTCTAAAACAATTTAATACACAAAGATTTAAAAATTACCTTAATCAAGGATTTTTGAATATCAAATACCTAATTTCATCAGACTAGGCCTTAAGTTACCATTAACATAATAGTGTAAAGAATCAGCTATACAATTTCAATAACTCAGACACTTGAATGCTTCTTTTTACGCCAGAAAATGTAATAATACCCAGTACATACTTGGGAGCTTTCGATAACAATACAACGTTTTTGATATTTTTTCCGATAATGCTTATTATCGACATTAAATGCAATAATAAATTCAGAAATTGTTACAAAATCCTTGTTGAGCATACTGTCGTTAATCTTTATAGTTCCAGTCCCTAAATGGTTAAGCTACCAGGAATGTCGCCGAAATACTTTACAAAAAAGTAAATTCACCATACTCTCCAATATCAAAAAGATACTGGGAGGTAATTTTAGATTTCATTGCATTAATATTTAACGGCGTTTCCAACATGTGGATAATTCTTCCTAATAATATTAGGCGCCGAAAATGTAGGGTAATAGATGTGGGAACATCTAAGACTAGCGCTGATATCCCATGCAAATTCTGTAATAATGACATGTGAAATATTTGCCTTTCAAAATGACAATTTTTAAAACAAGAAAATTACTTTCTCACACTTGATGAGTTTCAACAATATCGCTTAAGTGTCATTTTGAGTATAAATCGTTAGCAGGCTATGGGTGAGTGCGCTTCTCAGCGTCAACTTATTTAATATTTTTCTTAAATTACGGGCATTAGAGTAGCATACCGTAAGAGTTGAAGGAGTGAGTGAATGTTGTAAACTTACTGGTACGTTTAATACTAGAATAATATACACATTGTCCTTTTTCTAAAAAAGTGTCATATCTCAAAAAAAAAAAAATCAATGTCACGTATCTGAAAAAAATAAAACCTTTAATAGGTAAATGAGATTTAAATATTTTTAACTATATTTCGAGATTGGCCAACCTCAGTGCTGCAATTTGGCAACTAAAGTTCCTATAGAAAGGTATGACATTTTTGACAATATGCGTACTCAGAAGGCTTCGACGTACGAACGCTATTTGTGTTGTTTACAGAAACTTGAAAAATTCATGTCCGCCAAAAAAAAAAAAGGAATTAACTTTCGACGCGGATTAAATCGACCGCACCGTATGGATAAACTCAATAAAATTTTTAGAGATAAAGCACCATCAAGATCTAGTGTTTATCGATAGCTTACCGAATTCCATTGTGGCCGTAGTTCGCTCAATAACGACTTTCATGAAGGTCGTCCAAAATCGATTGTTATTCAAAAAAAAAAAAAATATATGTGCGATGCGGTGAGATAATACAGCAAGATCGTCATGTGACCTACAGTAAGATTAAGGCCACAAATATTAGTGAGATCAGTATACCTTCAAAATTGCATGCAGATTTTCTGTACAAAAATTTGTTCGCGTTAGATCCAATATAATGTGACAATCGCTGAAAAAACGCCTGTGCCCATTAGTCGCAAGAAATTTTCAAATCATTTGTATAACAAGCTAATCTACGGTGATCTATGCGTACAAGGCCAAAAGTTAACAGCAGTCGATGTATGGTTCGTATAAGATGAACAAACGTCATTCGTGCTCAAAACAATTCGGAGGAAAAAGTCGCCTATTTTTTCAGAAAAACTTGACCTGTCGTAATCGTATTATCGCTACAAGATAAAACAGTGACTTTTGAATGGCAGAAAAACATTTTTTTGTCAAAAGTCTTCAGAGAAATAAGAAAAAATCATCCACGAATCATTTTCCACCACGACAATGCGAGCTCACACACATCGGCTCAAACATGGGGCTTTTTGAGCACTCAAAACGTCGATTTAAGGAGTTATCTGTCCTACAATTCTGACTTGGCACACAATAACTTCTTTTATTCCCGAATATAAAAATCAATTGCAAGGCCAACTTTTTTTGATGAACCTTTTGATGCGTTAAAAATGCATGAAATACAAAAACTGCCTCAAAAGTTTGTTCACATGTATGCAAAAATGTATTGATCTTCATGGAGAATATTTTAAGAAGTAGCAGAGCCATTTTTGATGATAAATATTTCTTTGCCTTCTCTAATCCCGAAATATAAAAGGAAACATAAGAAAACATGACAATATTATTAGCGATTTTGAGAACAGCGTCAAAGAGCCAAATGTTCTGTACATCTCGATTTTAAGCGTGTGTAATTTGACTTATGACACTATTGAATAAAATAAGCGATATCTTCTTAAAAATTGTAACACTGTACCAAAAATACTTTCGCAGGATGGCTGACAACAAAGTTTAGAAAAGTTCATACACAGAGGGGTGGGGATTATTATTAGACAGGCATTATTAAGAAGGCATACATGTATGTGCGTATAAGCATGAAAGTTAAAGTGGAAAAATATATATGGGATACATGAAGTTAGTGGTATTTAAACACTAATTTGCATTCTACGACGTACATTTTATGTGTGAATATATTTACATACACAAATGTATAATCATATACATGTCAGGATTATCTATAATTATAATTGTAAAAAAACTGAGTCTGTATACAAATTATTTTTTCTTTGCGACTTTCGATGATGCTGTGTACAGTCAATAATCTAGAATAAAAAGCACCACCTTTTAGAATTTCTGTGCCTCTTTCTCAACTCGATTGGCTTAAAACCTTCCACATGGATGTGGACACATGTGATAAGGAGGTACGTTGATGCCAGAGTTAATATATTGGTTACTTTCAATACCGAGATAACGTCTCTTTCATCAGACAATAGAAAAATACCAAATAAAGCGATGTTTAAAATATCACTAGCAGGTTGGGAAGAAATGAATGCATATATATAAATAGAACTTACTAACGATATCAGAAAATATTTTGAAATTAATATAATATTTACAAAAATATTTAAAAGCGCTTCATGAAACGCTTACATAGTACATTACCTGGGGCCGAATTACCGCATACGTGCTCGAGTAAAATTTGTTTGTAATCTTTGTTTTTGGGGTTACTACATTCGTTATCGAACAAATACAATCGAAATTTGAGATTATAGCATACGATAACGAGTGTGTAATCGAGTACCAGCTGTTTACATTTGACTCGTTAGCTCTACATCAAAAACAATATTTTTTAATTATATGTGAAACGAGAAACGAAAAAATGTAAGTTTTTTAAGATAATTAAATCTCAAAACAATAAAATAAAATTAGAGTCATTTTGTAGGACCAATATTAATAAAATAAACGGAAAGCAAAAATATGTTTAGGCCTAGTTCATGACTGAACATCGCAATTTGGCCAAAAGTTAATTCCAAATTCCAGCCAAGATAAATCAACAGCCAAAAGATTATGGGAGGAACTTTCTCTTAAGATGAATTCCTATGGACCACCAACAAAGTTTTTTTAATTATTGGACTTCTGTTTGCACAATATTTAATTTCACAAAAATTAATTGAATGAGACGCGAAAAATTTGTTTTTTTTTAAGTTTGTTTACAATCATGGTAAAATAATAACTAGGTAATATCAAAGCGCTAGCTGATAATTTTTTTATTTGCTTGTTTCTTGATATGATCTGTCAAATCACACACATCACCAGGTATGGTTTGCTACTTTCTGTTTGACAGTTCTGATCACATGAAATATTTTGCGGCCACCTGTATATTATTGTACCATGTTTACAATAAACGTATGACAAAACATAGTTTTTAAATCTATTACAATGTAAAACAAATCTGGTACATTTTGTAAAAAAATTCGAAACGTCAGCTATCGAATGTAGTAATCCATCCATTCCATACGTGACGAAATTGTATTCGATACGAAAGCCTACTCGATCTCACAAATGCGGTAATTCCGTCCCTGCTTCCAGAACCCCCTTTGTTGGTCTATTTTTTTGCAGCTAATAAGTGCTAATTTCAAACGCTACAAAGAATAGCTTAATCATGTCTTCCCCTTACTCACTGCTGAAAGGGGTAGCAGCATAAAAGAGACAATTATAAAAAAAAATTACTACGAAAATAAATTAGTCTCCTTTTTTCAACTGCTGATAAAATAAGCAGTACAGAAGACATATTTTGTTGAGCTTTCGTATGCAAACAATTTAGGCACTGGCATGAATGCAGTACGGCAAGGGAAAAATTCATTGGTAAGCATATAAAAACAATAAAAATATTTTTGAAACATTTTCTTTTTTTGTAGTGGAATTAAAATTATATTTAGCTTCAAGAAGAATCTGTTAAAAGTATTAAGCAATGAAAAGTATTAACCTGAAAGTCCACACCACGCGTTCTCGCCTCAACGCATTGTTTGCATTTTATACCTCATACATTTTCTGTATTTCAAGTTACATGCCACGCTTTTTGCGCATTAAATAATAAGTTGAGATATGATACTTATTATGTAAATCTCATCGATAACCAAAATGCTTAATTTGGTCACGAAAAAATTTTTTAATAATTAAATTTTATTCTTGCACAAATTTTTAAACTTAATTACAAAAGTATTTCCTTCTTTTTAAAACTATTTTTCTATACCAATATGAACAAATAAATACACAATTCGAACATAATTCTGTGGTTTTCATGGGCAACCACGCGTTAATTTTTTACGATTTTGAGTTAATCATGTCATATTGCTTGGATTTTAACGGCCTTTACTTGGTTTTTAAAATTTCTGAAATTAAATGGACCCATTCCGATTTTTTAATGGCATAACAACGTTACTTCTATATATTTTCAAAAAGCGTACAGCACTAACGCTGTATGTTGACTTACGTTTGTTTAAAGAAAAAGTATTTAATTTTTTTTGAAAAACACACAATCACATACGTTGTTATTAATTCGAAAATTTTTTTCTGAAAATTTTTCAGTTTACAAGAAGTAGAATAATTACTTGTGTACAACCTATGTTGACATACGCTGCTTTGTCTGCACACACTTTTAGTCTTCGTACCACTTTAATTATTTTGGTAGTCGCTATGATCTAATTTTAAAATGATATTCGTCTGAGATTTTTATGAGAAAATTTTAAGATCTTTATTGACATGAATGGTAAAAAAAAGTTTAAAAAGTTCAATACTTAACCTGTGTTTGTTTGTTTCCTTGTTTGAGAAATATAAAAATTATAAACACAACAAAACTTTTCAAAAAAATAATTAGTAGGGTGATCAATAATTCGACTTTTTTAAGAAACCGGTTTTCAAATAGTTCGAAACTTAGAATTTGAAAAAAAACCGGTTGCTTTTTTTCAGAATTAAGAAAAAAACCGGTTAACCGATAATTATATGGTATCGTAGACCAGCCACATTGGCCCTTTGGGCTTGCGGCAATCTCTTTTGAAATAAATAAATAAATATAAAACGGTTTTGTGGCTCTCCCGAAAAATTTGATTTTAAGACATACGTGGTTGCCCATGGAAACCACAGAATTATCGAATTATCAAAATATAGTGGTCATCCCTGGCATTCAAAATAAGTTGAGTTGTTCTATCGCCGCGATTGACGCTTAAAAAAGTAGAAAGTAAAACTACTTTTTGCGTTGTATGCCTCAGAGCGTCCTACGCTTTGTGCTCTGTAACTTGCAACGTTCAACTATATTGAATCGACTTTTTGAAAGAGGCGTACAACAGGAAAAAGCGAAGAATGCGTGGTATGGACTTTCAGCTATTGAACTTGCTAGCACCATAAAGTCAAAAATTTTTAAAACACCAAAAATATTGTACTTTAATTCAAAAAGTCACTGAATGTTTTTTATAATTATGAAAGTTTATCTAAAAGTGTTCACTCTTAAAAAAATTGCACCGAACTATACAGCAATTACATATAAAATGTTTTTTTTTCTTACAAAAACATTATGTCAGTGTGTTAAGGAAAAGTGTTTATTAATCAAAACATTTTAGGTTAGATCCGGCAGCCGCCCGAAGGCATAGCTCACTTGGGTCCTCCGAGGGTGCCGTTGTGATACCGTAAGCACCAACGCCCTTTCGTCTATGTCCTCTGGCCGTCGTTCCTCAGCCATCCTGTCTTGTTTATAAAGGTGTGGATCTTTCCCAGATCACCTGACAAGTTTTACTTTCAAGTATTCGCTGACCTAGAATCTGGTGTCTAAGGTCCCCGAATGCAGGACAACTACAGAGAAGATGTAGTTGTTTCCTCCTCTTCTTCGTTATCGCAACTTCTGCAGAAGTCGTTGTACGGGATATTTAGCCTTTTCGCGTGTGTATCGACTCTCACTTAAGAGGAAAAAAATCTTTTTAACCCACCCTCGTGTGTGCGCACAACTTATGTAAGTATAAAACATTAGTTCTACAAGCACGAGTAGTTTTTCTAAAGAAAATTTACAAAAGTTTATAGTTTTTACTTCTACGTTTTCTTCAAAATATTTTCTAACGTTATCCGCAAAAACTAATACCAAAACTTAAATTGAGCCAACTTTTGTTAGAAAAAGCTCCTTAAGTTTCGAGGAATGTTTGTACATATCGCTGTATGCATAGCATACTTATTATGAGAAAACTTTAAAGACGAATTGACTTTATTTGATGACAGTAGATTGTAGAGGGCTTTTTATGTTAATTTGCCAAAACTTCCAAAAATTTTCAAGGTATATATAAAGTTTGCATTTTATTTTCTTTTCTCTTTTCATAGACGTTGTTATTTTTGTTTGAAAGTAAACAAATCTGTTTACCCGGAGTTCGTATGCAGATAAGTATGTGTGTATGTAAATAATAATATTTATTTTGTGTAACTTAACTAGTATGTACACACAAATGTATTTCGTGGTTTAACGATTTATACTTTTTATCTTGCGAAAAATCTTTAGTGGTGGAGGAAAGATATTTTCCCAAAATGTTAAATGGAATTTTAGTTTTAATTAAGAGCTTTCATATCATAAAGGTGCACGTTTTTGGGAAACAAAAAAGCAGTGAAAACGTAATTAGTTTATGATTGAGATATGCGTTAAAATAAAGCAAAAAATAAAAGCAAAATTTGGTGTATTTAGCCTTGTAAATATTGTACTACAACAAAATGAAAATACACTCATACCCCGGTTTGCGTCGCTAATTGGGACCGGAAAAACGAGACGCAAACCGAATCGCAGTTTTCCATACATTCCATATATTAATTTTCATTTAATTCGTTCCGACACTCATGATTTTAGTTAAAAAAATGGTTTTTTCAATAGAAAATATAAATTTTGTATTATTATTTTTGTAATAAAATATACAGTTTTTGTTCTAAGCTTTCTACTGCTTTCTTTTTTGCCTCATTGTTGAAAAATATTTAGGTTAAACTTCATTTCAACAAATGTAATCTGAAACTACCAACGAAGACAAACTTAAAGACAACTTTCACATACAAATTTACATTAGACTTAGACGGGAAATCCCCTTTTTCTATTTTGGCTTTGTACAAAAATTTTCAAATAAAAAGCACTAACGACGCAACTTCGAAGCCATGCGACGCAAACAGTAGCAAAGACGATGTAACATCGAAATCAAGGAAATTTTAAAAAGATGCAACTTTGAAACGACGCAAAGCGGGGTATGAGTGTATTTTGAAAATAACAAAGTTCCGATAAAGGATTCGGGTAAAGGAAGAAAAGTAATATACCTACAGTGCCGTTAAAAATAATAGCACCAGTTACAATTCTATTCTTGTAAAAAGAACAAATTAATACTTTTTGGATAGAGCTATTCGCAAAAAATTTTTAACACAGCGGTAACTAATCCGCAAAGTTATAGGCAAAAATATTTTTTTCCAAATACATATATATTTTCTGTAAGTATATCAAGTTACTAATGAACCTTATTAAGTTTTGGCCACGCTAAGGACAACAAAACAACAAGCCGTGGTCTCGAAAACTATCGCCGAAAAAAAAGACAAATCGGTTGGAAACTAACTGAGATATAAGCAAAGAAGTACAACTACTTCGGTGTATTTTCTAAAGTTTACAAACGAATATCGATTTTTCAGCTTTTAAACATCAGAGTGGAACGATATAGCTTATAGCTATATTACGCTATAAGGGAGTTTGACAATCATAATGGCTGCCACTACAAAATGGCGTAAAATAAATTTATTTATTAGTCAAATCAAGTTGTTAAAAATGTATCCAATTCATCTCCCGGAATATTGATACAAAATGAAAGGGCTTGACCTGTAGACTACAGTAAACTTTGAAAAGGTTTTATTAAAAGATGGCGTCCGAAATAAAATGGCGAATATAAGGATTTAGAACAGTAAATACGGTCTGCCCATCTCAACAATATTGGTAAAAAATAATAAATAAATAAATAAAAAATAAAGATGACGTCGAAAATAACCAAACAAAATGGCATATAAAATTAAAACTGTAATCTAGGCTAAGCTACGATGTCGTCACTACATATGTACATGATGGTGAATGAACTTGTTAGATTTAGCACTTCCGTAGATAGCACTATTACTTTTTTTCGTGCTCTAGGATTTAAGGGAAAAATATTCATTTGCCTGTACTTCCAGTCACTGTTTATAACCAATTTATCCTATTTTTACTATTCGTAAATGCGAAATAACACCCCTAGTGAAAATTGAAATTGTTTATAGTAAAACCGTGTTCATATAGACTTGATTCTTTCACTCGCTTGCAACCAGTTTTACACTGCTTAAGTCACCTTCGTTTATTGGGTAGGGTGCCTTTAAAACTATTAGAATTTTTGTTTTATCAAATATGATTTTAACTTTTTTTATACACACACTTTAGCTAAGGCCTGCCAAAAACTATAGAACAAAATTAAAGTTTACAAATAAAAATAAATAAACTAAAATACTAATTGCATTTTTTAAAAACGTGCAGCCGCTTCTGATGATTTATTTGAGGAGTGCTGTGTTGCTGGCCAAACTTTGCATGAATTCTCACCCTATTTTATATAATAGTTTTTCCGATGTTTTCTTTTTTCAATTGGTATTTTGGTGATTTTTTGTTTTGTTCATTCATTCAATATTTTATTTGCTTAAACGTCCGTTCATTGGCAGTGTTTGTCTCTGGGTAAATACTGAAATATTTGTTTCTAATCAACAACTATAGATTTATTATTTTCTTTTTTATGTTTATTATTTTTTTGTTTGTTGTTGTTGTTATTGTGCAAAGTTTTATTTTAATGTTTTTTATGTTATTTTGCTGTTTTATTTATTACGTTGCCTAGTTTTAGGGGTAAACAGACTTTTTTTTCTCTCACTTAAATTTATTCTGCGTGTGTGTGCCTGTGTTTGCATTAGAGTATTTGGGGAGTGAAATTATATTTTTTTTATTTTTTTTTAGTTATTTAATGTTGTTGCTGCTATTCACACGATTTATATTTATGAACTGAAATGATTTTGATTGGATTTTTAGTAGTTTGTTTATAGGAATTTTTAGTTTATAAACTATTTGCGATTTTTAATTATTATGCTTTTATTATAGGTTTTATCTTTTTTTATAGTTTTGCTGAAATTTATGCATTTTTGTGAGTGTTTATTGAATGGGTCATAAAATATTGGAGAAATTAAAGTGGTTTTCGTTTTTTTTATTTTTTATTAAAAATTAAAAACATAAATTTTACTGTTTGGCAAGAACAATTTATTATTTAAGAAAAGGATTTATATTTGAATAAAATTAGGATGTTTTTTAAAGTAATTGTGTAAGCAAAGAAAACAGGGAAAATGTATTTATTTTTCCTTTCATATTTAATTTATAGCGTAAAATTTTGCATTTTGGTGGCAAAGCATATTTGTTTCAAATTCTAATTATAACTTTAAATTTTAAATTCTAATTTATTTTCTAACTAATTAACTACACATTTTTTATACATACTTTTTCTATGTTCCATTTCATATTTTTCTCCTCGAGTGACATTAAACTTTTCTGTTTTTTTTTTTCATTGAAATCTAAAAATAAATTTCCATATTTTTTTTTTTTAAATTTTCGCCTGACCTTTTCATACAAGTACTTACAGTATCTACTTCAAAAATGTGTTGCGTGTTGGACCTTTTTCTTTTACTGTATTCATTCATTCATTGTTAATATCGTTATATGTGTGAGTGCTATGTTTAACAAGTAACGACCAAACAAATAATTACATTTTCATTAATATATCATGACATTAGAGGTCGTCATTAAAAAGTTTCTAATTACAACTAATTTGCATTTTATACTGAATATAAAAGTCGGTATAAATGTGTTAATACAAAAAGAAAGTTTTAAAAAGTTTTAACCCCACAAACATTTATTTATTCAGCTAAATGAACAAACCCAAGCATTTGTCAAAACGAGCAATCATATGCTTTATGCATGTATATGTAATAAAATGGTGAAAAATTTCATTACTTCCTGCCGCAACGACAGTTCAGTTCAGTTTTATTTTAGAAAAATTCGACAGCATGATATATTTGAACTTTTGTTTTAGCCAAATATTGAAAGTTACAAGACTAGCGTGATTGGCTTACAACGTACTATATTTGAACATATGTGATCAGACAATTTCTGCCAGGGGTGGGAATGCTAACACGGTTATATATTATGTTATGTTATTATGTTATAGTCTCATCCAAACTACCCATTATTGTGGATGTTCTTTAATTTTTTAAACAAATTAAGGAAAAACTTCTTTAAAAATTGTTTATTATAATTGTTTAGAGAATAAAACTTTTTTAACAAAACATTTTATAAAAATCAAATTGAGCAAGGCTTTCAATAGCTAAATTGAGCCAGGTCTACACCACAATTTTATTTAATTGTTAGGAAACGGTCAGCATTTGTTTAAGGATTTTTAAGACGATAAAAAAAATACAGTCAAATGTCTACTGTTTTCACAAAACTGAGTGTCAACTTTTACAACCACGTTCCATCTTTCGTAGCATCAATTGTTTGTGTAGAATCGGCTTTTAAATGGTCTAGAGAAGCTAGTCGGCTAGCGTGAAATTACAAACATGAGGCGACCAACTAATACCTCTAAATAGAGAAATTAAACGATTCCTAAACTTTATATGAAACAACGATATATATTGTTATGTCATCAACCCATTTCCGGCCTGAGGCTAGTGTCCCAGCTGCTCTCGCGGCTGCTCTCGGGAGTACTTCTCAACCGTTAATCGGCCGAGGTTCGACATACTAATAAAAAAATTGAAATGACAAAAACAAACACTAACTAACACTTATAGTGGAACAAATCCTGTAATAGGAAGGTAGATGGTAGCCTCCAATCGCCCGTTCCCTTGCCTTGCTGTAATGCCTCCGCATCGAATTCATATACAGACCCCACTTACTGTATCACATCACATCACACCACTATATCAATATAACCTATTTCAAATAAATCACTCGCAGAACTTCCAATTAGAGAAGCAGTTTTGCTGAAATCAAATATCACTAAAGTACACTTTAATCAGTTTTGGTTACAAACAATCGTTTTCCATGGTTTCGTAAAGGAGAGAATTCATGATAGCGGCGTTCCTTTGTTAATTTTCAAAAATTATGACCCGATTATATTGTCCGACCACAAGTCTCACCATGCAGTCTATTGCATTGGTTGTAAGGTCTTCAAGGACTGTTTGTAAGTTTTGTGAGCCCCATACAAGACAATTAAGTTTGTTTACACAACTGCATAATTTAAAATGAGCCTCATATTTAAAAATTTTTTTGAAGAAAATAATTAATAAACGTTTGCTGCACACAATGGTTGGTTTAATATTTTAAACAAGTTGAACGTTTTAATAGTGAAGACCTTTTTATAACAAGTTGTTTAAAGTGCCTCCAGTATTGCCCACTTGTTGTCAACATAAACGCGTTAAAGCTTTGATATATGACCGAGTTTTTCCAAAAAATTTTAATTTAAAAATCGTTGTACGATCGCTTTTGTAGGATAGAAACTGTTTAGTTTTGAGAGCGTTTATTTTCATGCTTTTATTTCAATATGGTAACTCTTTCAACAATGCTAGCATATTCTCAAAAAATTTAAAATATTTTATAAAGAAATAATTTGCTGTTGCTGCATAATAAGTAATAGGCCTTGAGGTTGTGCACGTATTCTGTTTCGACAATTATTCCCAATATACAAAAAGGAGCGGCTGTATTTTACCCACTACAGTTGCTAAAAGTGTATTATTTTAAAATATTGCTGACTTCGTTATAATAATTCTCGAATTAATCAATTTAATTAATCACAAGGAGTGCTGTGTCTGATAAAGAAAAAAATTTATCTTGAGTTTTGAAGCTTGAAAATTTGTTTTTAACAATTTTCACAACTAAAATGTTTTGTTTGTTTTGTAAAATGTTTTAAATCCAATGCAAAAATTTCCTAAACCATTTTACAATTTGCTAGCCAATTTCTCTTATAACCTTAATTTTGCCCACCCGTTACAGTGTACTAAAGCATTTTACATATAAAGGGTCCGCCAAATAACTTTTTTTTTTTAAATGCTATAAAGAAGCTTTAGCTGTGTGGCACGTAGCGCCGTCCTGTTGAAACCAAATGTTGCCGATATCCTCCTCTTAAATTTTTGTGAACAAAAATTCGTTCAACATGCCCCGATAACGAACGCCATTGGCTACGGCCACTCCTTGTTCATTTTCGAAGAAGAATTACCCAATTAAGCCTCTGGACCAAAATCCGCACCAAACAGTGACTCGTTTTGGACGTGTCGGCTTTTCAATGTATGCGGGCGGGTTTTCTGTGCCCCAAATGCGATAATTTTGCTTGTTTACTACCCGCCAAGATCAAAATGAGCTTCATCTGAAAAGATGATTTTTTTTGGCAAAATCGGCCAAAGCAATTCCGCAATATTTCCCAGCGTTGTTCAAGCGTATACACAACCATATTTGTTCAGCAGAAGGAGAAAACTAATTATCTGTCAAATCAGACATGAAAAAGAACGTTAGATGGCGGACCCTTTACTTGACATATACATTTAAATCCTCTACAGGTGTGGTAATAGATTTGAAATGTTTAGATATGTTTTCATCTTTTATTTGCTCTACTTTGAGGGTAGAGAAAAAAGCGTGTAGAGTTAAACGCTTAAATCAAACACATTCGCTTGTGTTCTGTATTCGGAGTGAAATTAAATCACTTAAAATTACCATTGCAGTGTTATTGTTTATACCAACAATGCTTTGATCATTTAGAGTGATTAGTTTTCACTCGGTATGCGGAACGCAGGCGATTATAAAAGTTTTCCACAGAGATATGGTATCTATACTTAAGAACCTGTGGATCAAAGCGGAAAAAGTCGGTCAAAACTTAACACTGAAAACAGCAAAAGTATGACAGACAATTGATAGAAACAAATTTAAAATACGCAATAAAGACTTGAATGATAGATTTTTTTGTTATTTTGATAGCATCATTACGAATACTGGTGGATTTTGCAATCGAATATTTAAACCCCATCAAGCATTCGATATGTTAAGCCCAGTATGAAGGTCAACAGCAATATCCATCAAGCCAAGATAAAGCATGTGTTTAATCTGAGCTTCTGTACGTTAGTCAGACATGGTATACATTACTATGAGATATAAATGTTGTGCAAGTATTTTTTAACAGATCCCTATGCATGATTCAACGTATACATTGGCCAGCAACGATATCCAACATAAAACTGAGAAGAAGAAGAACACATCAAAGGCTAGTTTTAGTAACAAAAACGCAAATGGTGTTGGATTGGTCACAAGTTGTACAGACTACCGGGTGACACAGCTACATCCGCCATTGACTAGACACCTCAGAACGCGAAAGTGTCGTTCATATTGGTCAAGGCGGTCAAAGATTGAGGGAAATTAATCACAAAGTGACTAATAGAATAGAATAACTTTGTTATGGATCTTTGTTCCCTACATGAACTACAAGCCAATATATATAATGCATAGCATTTAAAAATTATTGTTATTATAGAACAAAAATGTATTTCCGACTCATTCATTTCCAGAGTTAAATTTTTTACAGCTTCAAGTACGTTCACATTAGGCAAATCTTTGGCGAAATAGACGTGAAGTATTAATTTCTGCCGCAGTTGACTTAATCAAATTAAAAAAATTTATCGAATTTTATATGTTTTGACAATAGTGTTGAGGCTTGTATGAGCAAATATTTGCTTAATGTGAATGTTATTGTTGTAATTATTGTTATTATAGAACAAAAATGTATTTCCGTTTCATTCATTTCCAGAGTTAAGTTTTTTACAGCTTTAAGTACGTTCACATTAGGCAAATCTTTGGCGAAATAGACGTGAAGTATTAATTTCTGCCGCAGTTGACTTAATCAAATTAAAAAAATTTATCGAATTTTATGTGTTTTAACAATAGTGGTGAGGCTTGAATGAGCAAATATTTGCTTAACGTGAATGTAGCTCAAAGTTATGTTGTTGTTTCTCTTAAATGTATATTTGTTGTCAGCATTTGTGCGGAAATGCTTCCAAAGTGATTTTAAATGTTGCAATATTTTAAAAAAGCCATAGAGAGCTTGCCTTATGAAGATAAATATCTTAAGTTACCAACGTTTTAATATGCTGTACAGTCAATTTCTTCATTAATAAGTACTCCAACAACAATTACCATTTGTTGCAAATTATTCTTTAAAGCAAAGTCCATTTAGGAATTACATAAAACTACTTAAAACGCATTTAATTACACATGTGCAAAACAGAAAATTGTATTTAATGCATTTTGCATTCAACCGCAGTAAATATCATTATTAAAAAAGCAAAAATAAAAACAACAAGAACGAAAAAATCAACAAAAATCCGCCATAATATTATTAAATACATACAAACACATAAGAAAATGAAAAAGTATAAAATAAAATTGGTTTAAGCTCGTTTGTAAAATAATGTTGGCGCTGTTAATAAGTATGAGTATGAATGAAGGCTACAAAATGACGACTACGACAATAATGATTCTGGTGTGTTGTTTTTGCTGGAATGATTTAAAGAAAAAAAGCAAAAGGAAGTAAAACGTTTATATAATGGCAGGGTTTAAAATCGGATGATTGTTTTTCAACATTCCATGCTTGTTTGTTTTCTAGCGGTTGGTTCGAGTCTGGTTGTTGGTTAAAATCATCACTAGAGCTAACTTTTTTTTATGTTTCCTTTCTCAAAATAAAAAGCGAAGATGATTTTTATTAGTGGCAACAACATTTAAAATGCTAACAAGTCACAGCAACTTAATACCATAAAGCTGCTATAATTTTTCGTATACTTTAACTTAACTTTCGAAGGCAAAAGGATTGTGCCTGTGTTTGTGTGTGCGTGAGTGTGAGTGTACAATGGAAAATATTTATTTTCCATGCAGCCCTGTTGTACACTGAAATAAACAAGAAAGAATAATGGTAAAGAGTTAACGGTTTCTTTTTCCATTTTGTTTTTAATAACTAAGACTGATAGTGTCTAGTTATGATATAACTGCAAACATTAGGGGTGTTCCGCATGAAACTGTAAAAAAATTTCTGCATTAAATATTAACTAAAATTATTCAAGCTCAAGGTCTTTTTATAATTCAAATAATATCTTTAATATTTATTATTATTAATTCTTCCAATATTTCGCTTCTCCATTGTGTAGCATCTTCAGGAATTATTTGTTTTGATTTTTGTAAAAAATTTTTGTGTAAAAAATAATAAATTTGGTAATTTAATAACAGATTGGTATCAAAAACCAAATGCTTCAGGGAGACTTATTAATTATTTTTCTAAACATAATAAGAAAGTTATTATTAATACGGCAAAGAACTTTATAGATAGAGTACTTACGATAAGTGACAGCTATTTTCATAGAAAGAATAGAAGAATTGTTATAAATATTCTTAAGGATAATGATTTTCCAATTAGATTAATTTATAAATTAATTAATAAATTTGACAATAGGAATGATAATAATTCAGGGAATATTGTTGAGCCGAAAATCTTTAAGTCATTGACGTATGTACCGGGAGTATCAGAAAGGATTAAAAAATCTAAAGTTTTTGACACTGATAGATATGGGATGGCCTAAAGAACATTTAATACAATAGGTAATTTATTTAGTAAGACAAAGGACAGAATACAGAAATGGGATAGATCTAATTTAGTATATAAGATACCTTGTGGTGGTAATGATAGTGAGAAATGTAGTAAAGTGTATATAGGTACGACTAAAAATAAACTAAAAACAAGAATTTCTGGACATAAGTCAGACCAAAGGCATAGGGATAATATAAATTCACAAAAGACAGCATTATCCTCTCATTGTTCTAAATTAAATCACTTTCCAAACTTTGAAAATGTTTCAGTTTTAAACACAGAAGTTAATTATAAGCGTAGATTTATGTTAGAAATGCTACAAATTATTAATGTACCATCAACACTTAGAATTAACTATAAGGCAGACACTGATAATGTTGCTCAGAACTACAGACATTTAATACATAAAAAATAACACATTACATATATGCACACATAGTTTCTTATGTTATACATATTATTGAACTGTTTGTTAATTTTTAAGTTAGTACTTTTTTACACAATTTTTTCATATGACAAAATGTTGAAATTTATATGTTAAATGTTTTCAAAAGTTTGTTATTTCAAATATATTATTTTTCTCACAAAAATTTTTTACAAAAATCAAAACAAATAATTCCTGAAGATGCTACACAATGGAGTAGCGAAATATTGGAAGAATTAATAATAATAAATATTAAAGATATTATTTGAATTATAAAAAGACCTTGAGCTTGAATAATTTTAGTTAATATTTAAAATAAAAACGGTCAAAAAACTAAATAATTATTTCTGCATTAAATAAAAATAAGAATTATCGGTTTTAGGAAGCTAATACCAAATAACTAAAAAATGAACCAAAAAAATATGCAACAGAAATAGTGACTGCATGAATTCAACCCGTGATGAACTGGTTCAATTTAGGTGAAACATGCATGACTTTAACATTAACGTGTCATTGGAGGGCATTAGCTTATATTAACTAATAATAAGATTAATAAGAATAATGAAATAAATAATTAATAAGATTCACTTCATTCTAATAAGTCCATAAAAAGCATGCATATAAGGTGAAAAGAAATCCATTTTTCATGAGTAAATAATGTTTGTTCACATGAACTGTTTGAGATATTTTGCATGTAATTTGAGGCATATCATTTATGATAAATTATTCTATATTTAAAAAAGGCATGAATAATGCATTTTTTGCACTATTGATTTTGAAGTCATGAAAAATGTCATTCACTTTGAACTAGTGAAAAATTTTTTGCTAGGTTTAGATATGAAAACCTAACTGATCTAATTAAAAACCAGTTGAATAAATACATGGCCAGACAATTTTTTTCAGAAGTTGAGGTGATACTAGAGTTCCCTGAGACCGATTATTTTTTTTAATTAAACCAACTGCTCAGTTTTGTAGATGATTTCTTTTTTTTTTTTTTGATTTGTAAGAAATATGCTTTACCCAACAAAGTATGCACGTCAGAGTTTAACATTTTTGAAAAAGGGCAAAATCCATAAAATTCAAATCTACTCACATTCATGAATTGTTTAATGAACTTGCTCATATTTTCACATATTGACATTTTTATTACATTTAGTAATTTTTTTCTTTTTCTTTTCTATTTGTTTTCTTTTAGAATTCAAAAATACAATCAAAAAAAGATAACACGTAAAGGCGAGGGAAAGAGAAAACACTTACATGTTTTATGATGAGTGAGAGAGAGAGAGAGAGTAGGAGAAAAAGAAGGAAGAGAAATATAAAAACATACAATTTTTAATATGTAATTTTGTTCAGAATTTGACGTTGGCTTTAGAACAAAATACGTTTGTTCAAATTTCACTCATTAACGGAGTAAATAAAATATACAGCAACATATCGCTTATTTTGCTAGACAGTGCATTTTAATTTGATTAACTGAATATTAAAAAGATATATTAAACATAAGTCCATCAAGAAAATCTCTAAATATGCGGTATGAATATGACCTTATATACGAAGTGCCTCAAATGTTTAGGTACGATGGGTTTAGTTCACAGCGTCTTATTCTAAATGGAGTCAATTCAAATGAATTTAAAAACATTCATACATACGAAAAAATTGTTTTCCTCTACTAGTGAAATTGCCAGCTACAAGCGTCCCAAAAACTAATTTATTTAAACTACAACCACCTTAATACAAACTTGATATTGCTGCCTTAATTTTTTTGACATTTATTGTTGGCTGGCAAGTACGGCGGCTTGAAGGAAGAGAGGTGTGGTTTCAAAATTAAGAGTTTAACAAAAGGGTTGTTAAAAGAAAATAACTTATGCAAATCAATTTACATATGCAATTAAATGGCGCGCCAATGTATGCATAAATACCGCATATACACATCAACCCATATAAATACAAGCATACATAAAACATACGTACAACGTCCTGCAATCTGGTATATACGCACAAACTATACGTGCATACATACATATACATTCACTCACGCATATACATATGAAATTTATATTTGCATAGTCATAGAGCAAAGTATTTAATGAAATCACCTAGAGTTGCCATAAAATGTTAAGAACAGAAATTGGCCTTAAAATACCCAGAAAAAACAAATAAAAATTCATACCTAATAGACATTTGGTGTAGGCATTTTATTAAGCACTTGTAATTAAAAGGTTGTTAATTGGATTTTACTTTCATACAGGGTGGGCCAAAAGTCACTATTGGGTTTAAAAACTAAACAACTGTTTCGTTTTGACATACATTTTTTTAATATATTTTTTTTCAGATTATATAAAAAACATCTGGGGATTAAATGATGGTTAGAATATACAACTAAACAAAGAACTAGGGTAATAGAACTTTATTACATAAATAAGCGGTCAATTACTTCAACGCAAAGTGCATATTGTCTATATTTGAAACTTCAATCGTTGAAGCAATCATTCCTTAATTAGTTCATCAATATACAACTGTAAGAGATTTGCCTCAAACTGGTAGACTGAACGTCATCGCAATGCTGAATATACTGAACAAGCAGAGAAAACTTTTAACGAAAAACCAGAAATATATACCAGAAGGCAATATGCTCATCTAGAAATGGTTTGGAAGTCGACACGGCGCATTTAAAAAACATATTTACTTTTATGCCCATATAAGTCCCCGTTTAGACAGGGAAACATTTTGTTTGGTAGAGAGGGTCGGGTGGGAAAGAGAATATGACATTTGTTTCCTGTTCTCAGAGGCACGATTTGTGCTTTCATTCTTATTGTATACATTTGCTATGCTTTTTGAAATTTGCTTTATTTCTTTTCGGCGTGCTTTGTTCTCTATGTTTTATATTTGACTTTGTTTGAATAAAAATAAAAAAATAAATAATGTACTAAATAAAATTAAAAATTAATATATAAACTGGAATGTCTCCGACAACAATGTTTCCCTGTATGACCGCGAAGGAAAATACAAAAGAGAATTCCAGATGTTTCCCTTCGAAGTGTTTCCCTGTCTAAACGGGGACTAATGTGCAATTGGTGTAAGATTAAAGCCCCCAGTTCATCGCCAACGTCTAAATTTTGCGGAAAAGTTTCAATAGTTGGCCAGATATGAAATTAACTTAATTGAAAATCTGATTATGAGTAATGAAGCTCATTTAATGTGTTTTAATGTCTTTGTTAATAAGCAAAACTGTAGGCTCTGCGGTTCGAAAATCCAAGAGCCACTCAAAAACACAAATAGAACCCCATTATATGTACAGTATGGTATTGCATTACATCTTAAGATATTACTAGGCCTATTTCATTGAAAATTAAGATGGAAGTTCTGTAACCGTAAATGGAGAGAGGAATTGGTTTATGAAAGATTCTTTACGTTGGTTTCTTGAAAACAGACCTGAGGTGTGGATTTTACAGAATGGAGCTACTGCCTACACAAGCCCGAGATACGATGGACTTTTTAATTTTTAAAGAGTGAATAATGTCCAGAAATTCGGAAATCAATTGACAATCCTTGAACTCAGGGCCAACATTGTTACAGAAATTAGAGCGTTGCAGTCACAAATTTTGTAAAATGTAATGGGAAATGCTAAAAAACGAGTTTATCATTGCGATGCTAACAACGGGGATCATTTAAGTGACACTATTTTCATTTTGTATATTTTTTAATCTGATAAAACAATATATAAACAAAAGGTTATACGATTTTCAAGACTCATGGTGACATTTTATCCATCCTGTTTGAGTTAATTATGCTATTTACAGTAGGTAATTTTACCTGATTCTGTAAATAAGTCAATTTATTTTAGTAGTATTTTATAGAAAATTTTTCAGAAATTAAAATCAGTTTTAAGTTAAAAAATTCATTAAAAGTAATTTACAAAATACATAAGGAATTTAAGAAAAACTATTTAAAAATATGAGCTAGTCCAAATCAAGACATATTTATTCATCAGGCAATAGCAGTCTGAAGAGAACTTTTTTGTTTGTGTTTCTTTTATATAAAGTTGTACATTTGAAAGAGAGAAGAGACATAATTATTTTTTACCCACTTGGCAGCTAAAGTTTAAAATAAAAAAAGGAAATAATAATCAGCTGAGGAATCAAGACCACCTGATGAATTAATTTGCCTTGATTTAAATGTACATTTAAAAACATTCTTTTAGACATGGCAACTCTTTTTGATTTTATTTTAAAAATCCTTAAAATACAATATGTACTCGTGCGTATGTGTATGGACATACATACATATATCCATACATATTCATATATGCTTGAATTTTTTTTTTATATTTTTGCTCACAATATGTAGAAAATTTCATAATATTTTTTATGTTTGCAAGTATGTATGACTGCATGTCTGTATGCATGTAGCTTGTTTGCATATTTGATTTTGTTAAAATAAATTTCCTACTATTTTTAATTAAAATATTTAAAATATAATATACAAAGTTATTTTATTTATAAAATATAAGAGTAGTTTACTGTTATTATTGGTTGCAGCCTCAAAATATATGAATAAACAAAAAATTAATTAATACACAAAGTATACGTTACCTTACTTCGTATGCAAATTAAATTTATGAAAAAGTATTACTCTGTAATTTGAGTAAAATTTCATATACTATTTGAAGTATAGGAATAAACCGAAATTATAAGATCCTACAGATTAAAAGTATAAAAGGTGGCTATTTTGAAAATGAATATTTAAAAAAATTTTTTTTTGTAGAATTATAAAATATTTACGCAAAATCCAATCCAAATGGAGAAAAAAACCCATTTGAGGTCAATATCTGATTATTTTTAATGTCATATTTTTATGTCGTCATCCATTCTTCCAACAATGTTACCATATTTTCATTAAAATTTCATGCATTTTGTGAACCAATAAATATGTTTTTGTTGGTTTGGGGCAACGAAAAATCAGAAAAAAAGAGAATTTAACAACAAAATGAGTGGTTGGTAAAAATTTACTTTTCTAATATATTCTTTTATTAGCACAAGAGCATTTAATATTTTAATAAATGAAAAAACCTTAAATAATATGAACTTGGAAACCAGAGGCCGAATAACGGCATTCGAACGTGATCAAAAGTGTAAAATTCTTATTAGAATCTCTATACCTAAAGCACAGCGAACTCGATCGTTCGAGTAAAATTTCGATCGTGATCGAATGCCGTAATTCGGCCCCAGTAATAAAATCTAACAAACATTTGGCTAATTCACAAGGGTGTCCTATATTGTCGTAAAGTCATAATTTCTAAAAAAAAATAAAAATGATTGCTTATAAGTGTAAAAATTTTTTGAATTTATAACTTTATGACAATGTGACACTTTGACAACATTAAGGACTATGTCCTGCCTCGGCCTGGCTTTAAACATATACATGTGACTCTGTATATGTAGCTAAGAATACATGTTATTGCACGTTCAGAGGTCGTTGGATCGACTGCCGGGGAATATCGATTAGTTTTATCCTAAAAATTTTAAAATATAATATTCCCTTAATGGATCCTTGATAACCCACTAATAAGGCGGTGGAATAATAATTATAAGGGTGAAGGTTTTTATCCCTTGATATGTTATTTCATTATACCGAATTAAAGGTCAGCTAAGGCATATTCAGAATAAAATCACAATTTTATTCGTTAAGGAAATGGCTAGCATCGATCGACAATCTCCCTAGCCTTGCCATTATAGACTTTGGATAGAGTCTCACTGCGGGTTAACTAAAAAATAAGAAACTTTTAATCACTCAAACGCAGTCGATAAATTCGCATGTTTCATATTTTTTTTTTTAAGGTAGGAGCTACACCTGTTTTAGCAACCCTACAAAACATCAGATAACAAGAATTTTGGTCAATCAGCCATGTAAAAAAGCAATCGAGCACTCATAGCTCGAAATAAAATTTAAATATTGCTTTGTGATTCCGAAATTTATTTCAAAATATTTTGTATGGCTTTTGAGAGATCAAACACTGAAGTTTTGTATGATTAGAAATAACGCTATGATCGTGGTCTAGTCACGATTTATTGTTATATTGTCACGAAAACTCAATAAGTGTTGGTTGATCGCAGTATAAAAATTGGTTAATATTTGCATTGAAAGGAAAGGGTATTGAAAATTTAGGTATTAATGATTTTGGTGGAATTTTCATAAAAAATTTGTATTTTCAGCTTCTAAACACATTTCGGTTGTTAATATGTCACGTTACACGAAGCAAAAACATATTTTTATTATTGAATAGGAAATTTTTTTGGAAATTTACAAAACAAATTTTTGTGGTGAAAATCATACAACAAATCGTGCCATCAAGTTGATGGTTGAGAGATTTCTAAATCTGGACCCATTTATGATAACAGAACAGAAGAATAAATCAATATAGTGATCGTTCAACTTATAATGTAGCATCTGTGAGAAAAAGTATTGAAGAAGACCCAGAAACTTCCATTCGTCATCGTTGGCAGCAATTAAAACATCAAACTATAATATTTTTCAACATTTTGAATCGCGATTTCCATTTAAAGGCTTATAGGATCCAGCTGACTCAAAAATTAAAACCAACTGATCACAAAGTACGTCGGCAGTTCGTTTCGTGCGCAATTGAAAAACAATAAGAAAACCAGAATTTGTTTATCAAAAAAATCATTAACGATGAATCCCATTTTTAGCTCAATCGCTATGAGAATAGCGAATAGAATTTAAGAGTTTTCTTAAAGCAACCATTATATCTTTAAAAAAAGTTACGGTCTAGTGCGGTTTGTGCTCAGTTGGTATCATCGGACCATATTTTTATTAAACGAAAATAAAAATGCCACTATGGTCAATGGAAATAGCTACAGGAAGATGATCCAAAGCTTGTTGTGACAGAAAATTGATAATTTAGACGTGGAGAAAGTGTGGTTTCAACAGAATGGTGCCACTTGCCACACATCAAGAAAAAAAATGGATCTTTTAAAAGAAAAGTTCAACAATAGCATTATTTATCGTAAAGGAAAAGTGAATTAGCCACCAAGATCGTGATATTTGACATCTCTAAACTTTTTTTTGGGGTTTTTTTTGAAATCGTGTACAGTAATAATTCTACAACAATTCTAGAGCTAAAAACAATATTAACGATCTTTGACAACAGCTTGTTGAAAAGCATGTTTGAAAATTTTAATAAAATATTAGGAGCCTGCCTAGCTAATAGAGGTGTCACTTAACCGACATAATTTTTATTTGGAACCTATTTGTGATACACTTAAATAAACATATTTTAAATATCTCCTAACAAACTATTGTTTTTTATTAAAATTAAATTGATGCCTCAAATTTGAATACCCCATTTGAGTTTGCATGGATAAGGGTTCATGTTCTTTATTCCTAATAAGATTGAACCATTCGGAAATGTTAAAGAATTATTCAGAATTCAGAGTCAATTCCGAATGATCAAAAATTCAAAAGACATGAGCGTTTAATTACTCTGATAAATAAAAATCTACAAATTCATACAATATTTCAAAATTTATAAAAAACTAAAAAAAAACATGATATTAATTTTGAGATGGGTCCTTCGGTGGACTAGTAAGTAGTGTACTAGTCAGCCAATCTGAGGTTGTGCGGCACCTGAAAATGGTCTTCGTTACTCAGCTCGGTTAATTTATTTAGAATATAACTTGTAATTGTTTTGTAAATAAAAAATTGTAAAAGGACCTTGATCGAAATTTTTTTCGTTCCAACATTTTGGTTTGTGTCTCAAAAAAAAAAAAACAGTTAATTGCTGATAAAAACCTATCGTTGAAATGTACAATATATGTTGATGCCAAAAACAATTGCATACTTTAAGGCCGTGTTAAAGAAAACCTGTTAAAAGTATATTACTTATAGCTGAAAAAAGGCATTTCTTTAAACAGAATTTATGAAGGACCTTCAATTTAATATACATCTACTACTACCAGCAATAAAAATGTTTCAATATCTTTTTTTTTGAGAAACGTGTTTTGTATTGTCTTCTGATGACCTGATTGTTTAATTTTTGTTTTACTATTTTCTTATTTATTTATTTATTTTAATTTGTTTTTGTAACTTATACTTTAATTTTCTTTTACAGCTTTTCAATTTACTGTTGATGATACTTTGTGTGTGTGGCAAAATTTATTCACTTGTGCATGCTGGTGTGTGTAAGTGCTTGTTTGTCATTATAGTTTTCTTTTTATAAAAAAGCTTTATTTCTTCTTCTTGGCTGCTTTGTTATATTAAGCGTTTTTTTCATCTCTCTCTTTCGGTATAATTTTTTTGCAATTTTTTTTTCATTTAGCATGTCTTCTTCTTTTTTAACTTCCAGTTCAATGAAGACAACAATAGGATAGTTTGTGTGTGTTGCATACAAGAGTAGTGGTATTGCAATTGAAATCAATGATATTGCCATTGTAAAATATTTACACATTTTTTGGAGGTGGGAGAGCACCTCCGCCACACCCATACTCCAAGCATACTCTCTGTTTTCTTGAAAAGTGAAATTTGTGTACTTTTTGCCACAGCTAAATTCGTAAATAAAAGCCTTAAAAAGAAGAAAACACATAAAGAAAAACGTAAAAAAGTAAAGTAAGTGGAATTCAAAGAATTGTGTCGCCAGATCTGCTGCCCAAGTTGTAGTAAATCACTATGGATAGAGTCCGGTTATAAAGGCACACAATCATGTTGCATTTCCAAAGACAAGGACAACTGAAAACAACTTATAGGAATTCATAAACTGCATTATACGCATCCGTTTACTTGTAGCGCATAAACTATAGGAAAGCATAAACATGGCACACAAAAAGAAAGAAGATACAAACAGGAAAATACAACAAACCTAAAAAATTAAATAAGGGATAACAGGGAAATGGTGGTCTCTGTTGGTAAGCACTCCATAGTAAACATTTTGCAGCGATACAAAGCTAAAAATTATATATTTTTTTTTGCATTGAGATATTATATTTCGTATAAGTTTTTATCTCCACCAAGAGCAGCCTTACCATGGTTTTTCTTAAAATACTGCTGAAAAGGTAGCAGCAAATAAGGGACATATAAAAAAATAATATTGAAATAAACTTCTCTCTTTCTTTTTGCTGGTAAAAAAATAAGCATACGGATGACAAAAGTATCTTGTTTGCATTTAAAAATTTTAAGCATTTCCATGTATTGAATAAAAAATTCAAAAATTTTTTGCTAAAAACTGAGAGTGCACCTTTGGGATTTTCGTCAAAATTCCTAAAAAATTTATTGAAATGACATAAAGTTATTTACGCACTCAGCGATGTAGTCACAAAAGATTTATTTGCTATAGAAAACAGGAATTTTTTTTTATTATATAAGTAGAAGAGTAGACATGCAGTTAAATTTTTAAAGAATTTTTTCTTAAGTCCTCAATAATGCTTAAACTCAGATAAAAAACACTATAACAAATTTTGACCTGAGTATAGATTACTGCTGAATGGTATTTTAAATCTGACATGCTTCTACATTACTAAAAGTTTAGTTGCTTAAACTTATGAAAGATTTTGGATATCTCCAAGATAATGTAATGAATTTAAAACTTATTTTATCTTATCTTGGGTAGTTAGCCATTTGTTTCTTCCAATGGAAATCTACAGTCAATATTTCACAATATATAAACGAGTTCGTCTCACTCTTGTATTATAGGACATATCGACATTCGATGTCTTGAATGTTCTTAAGGTTCTAATTAAAACTCGGCAGTCCGTAAAGGTACACTTTGGAGTCCCGTTATCATTTCTAAGCCGTACCTATATTAATAAGCTTAACCTCAGCAGTATTGTAATCTGTGGTATGCAAGTACTTGTCTATGATTCGGTTCATATTACAGACAAATAAATATTTTTAATTGGAAGTTTCTTTATACCTTCGAAATAAAGTTTTGAAAGTACCTATTGTTTAAAATATACTTGCGTTTCTATCTTAACATCACACAGATATATTCGGTTTTATCATGTTTTGCTTAGCCTAAATGCCGAACAATTATAAAAACTTAAACTTGTTTATTAGCATGTGTATATGTTCCCTTGAATTCTACTATTTCATCTTGTTTGCTCAACTGTATCTCAAGGCATATACACATATACATGTTTATAAATACATGTGTAATTATCTGTCAGCAATTTTGCAATGTTGTTCATTTTCAAATGTTGCTAAAGCTACACTTGCTTTAATGTCTTCTCTAGAGTTGTTGACGATACTGTTTTTTTATCGTTTCGCTTTAGTTCTCTCTTTTTTGTCATCGTTTCTATTGTTGTTCCATTATTGCCACTACCATTTGTATGTGGGACTAGTATGTAATTCATTTCATTTTTGTTTGTGAACATTTTGTAGTTATACTTTAATGTTTATTGCTTTCAGTTGGAATTTTCTATACTTGTTAAAATTTTTGTATTAGTTTCCCTGCAACTACTACTATTGCAATTTGAATTGAGCCAACCATTTCAAGTATCTCTATTAGTTCAGTGCGATGTCATTTGAGAGAATCTTATTGCAATTAGTGGGATTTAATTCTTTTCCTATTCCTTTAGATAGTTTTAGACAGATGAAAAAGAAGTAAAAAATAAACTAAAAAAATATATGAAGGAGAAATAAAAAAGCGGAAGGAAAAATAAGTTCAGTGTCGCATTTAACACAACAACTTCATAATTGATATCTTTCTTAAGAAAAAACAAAAAGGATCAATACTTTTTCTGTGATAATGTTAAATTTTTAAAATAACTGCGAGGACGTATGTTGAAAATGTTTAGTCTTTTTGGTTTTTTATTTGCTTCCATTTTATACATTAATTTCGTAACTTAAATAAAGAATTTCTCAAGTTTTTTTGCAGAACAGCTACTACTGTAACAGGCTGGTAAGAGTATATAAGACCAGATACTAGAGAAGAACAGATATCTTACCAATGGGAAATATCACAGAGATAATATGCGACAAAATCCCACAAAGATATGAAAGCAATAACTCCATCACTATAATACCGGAAGTAGTAGAAAGGGATCAAGTAACTAGGAAAAGAGATACCCGAGGCATCGATCTTTATTAGGACGGGTCAAAGATTGGTGACCGAACAGGAATGGGTTAATATGTCATGAACTGAAACAGAGGTAAATAGTTCCATCTCCCAAACTACAACACTTTTTTGGCTGACGTAATCGCAATTATGGAGGTTATTAAATGGCTAAGGAAAACTCAAAATGAAGCGCCGATTCGTATCTTTATTAACAGCCAATCAGTAATCAGGACATTAATGAACGAAAAGGTAAAATTTCGAAATGTACTGCAATACAAGAGCGAAATAAACTTGCACGCGAATTGTGAAGGTGTAGAGTTAATATGAATACCTGGCCATAAAGGCTTAATTGGAAACGAGAAGGCCGATAAATTATCCAAAATGGAAATATTTTTAATTGATGTAACTTTTGAAAGAGCTTAACCGTTTCAACGATACAAATATGAACTTAAAATTTGGGCGATGGAAGAACATGTAAGAAAATGGCGAAACCCTGAGATCGGGAAAGTGACGAACATACCTTGGGGTAACCCAAATCTTGAGATTGCGAAAGAAATTCTAAAACTGAATAGGCCAACACTTAGAAGACTAACTAGTGTAATAACTGGTCACACGGAGTTGAGAACTAATCAAGCTCGCATTGTCACTACATGTAGAGCCTGTGAGGAAGAATACGAGACTTTGGAACTCTTCCTTCTTCATTGTCCTACGTTTAAGCGTATAAGAAGCAAAAATATTTGCATGGATACTATTTCGAACTTGGTATACCTAAAGAACTTGAACTCGAGATCCATGTGGAATTACGTTGAGGGGACTGGTTTCTTGAACTAATCGATTTTTATTGCGAAAATAGTATTAAGATTTTTATTAGGGAAATTTCGTTTACACATAGAGCGCATAACATGCCAATGAGGCATACGTGTACACCAGTCATGGGCTTAGGCGTTTAGTGCCCCTCTTTTTCAACCTAACCTAACAGTCAAAATCAATACGTATTTGTTTCTATATTTTATTAAAAAAAATCAAGAAAATGCAAAAAAAAAACATAAACACGAGAAAAGTACATTTTTGCCATTCTCTTTAATTTTTAAACTATAAAAAGTGCCATAAAAATATCCAAAAACTACCTGTTGGGTGTCCCATATTATTTTCAATCTCAACTTTTATCCGAAATCCCCAATTTTAAAATTCCACATTCATAAACTTAGATAATGCAAAAAGTACCGTGCAAGTGTAAAAAAGTAACTTTGTCTTTAGCTTTTTGCATTTGGTCTGTGCGATGATGAATCAGCCAGTCAGTCACGTTACTCCTTTATATACTGGTGATCGAATGTGTCCTAAAGATCAATAGGCGAGGTGACGCTAATGTGGGTAAAGAACATGATGGCATAGATGGAAATGAGGCAGCAGACGAACTTGCGAAATTGGGAGCTGCATTATGCGGACCGGAACCTAGAGTTGCTCTTGGAGATGGTGCGGACAAAGGTCCTACAATGGGTGGAATCTATGAACCTGAGAAGGTGGATGGAGACAACCACATGTAGTCACGTATGGTGTTCGAAAGGCTCCTTGGCAGAAATGCAGTCAGGGTACTCGGATATAATCGAAGGACCCTGAGCTGGATAACTGCTTTGATCACAGGGCACGGACTCTTTAAGTATCATCTTCACAGGATTAAGGTTGTGGAGGATGATATTTTGATTTGAGTGCGATAGGGTAAATTAGTCTAGGGCAGATGCTGGCGATCACAAAGAACTCTGAGATGAGGATTGTAGATAATCGTCAGTCTACAATCTGAAGTCACAAAAGTCTAGAGCAAAAGCCTGGGGTAGTACATGTCTCAGTGAGGTTGCGGATTCCTTTTTTTTGGTAGCCTCGTAATCTCTGAGAAACGAAGGGGGTCGAAAAAGGACCCGTTTATGGAAGAGGTCTGCTTCGGTATCCCCCTTACATTCATATATACTTCTTTATATATGTATATGTACAGATAATTAATAAACTTCTGAAATTGTGATGCAAAATAAAGGAACGAGTGGAAAACGAAATGACAACTTTTATATTTTCACATAACGAGAATTGACCCTCTGGTCCCACCTTCTCTCTAAAATAGCACAATCTTTTTAAATTTTAATATATCTGTGTATGGCCTTTTTAAAACGGTGCTACCAAACATACATAGTTTTTATAAAACTACTATGAATACGTATCATTTTGTTTAAAAATATATTGAAATGCATCACTCATATAATTGTAAACTAGAAAAATCACACCCAAAAAGTTCATACTGCTGTTGATAATATTTCTTTCTCGGTATTATCAAATAAAAAATAATAAAAAATACCATATAACACAGATAAACTCTTTGAATCCTGCTGCCAGTCACATTTATATTTTATGGTTAAACAATATGTGTGCATATGGCTGCATTTACCATTAAATACCATAAATATATTGATATCAAATATTATTATTAATATTTGTTCCTTTTTGATACACACGAAAACATATCGATGGCTTAATATGAAGAGGGCGTATCTCGATTTTCTGTATTTTATATGAAAAGGGAAATAACTGAATAAAATCAAAAAGTATGAGATGAGACTGGACTACTTGATGTGGATAAAAAATTTTTTATTTTGAATCATAAGCCACAAAATTTTTTTAGGCGAGATGTAACTGTAAGTAATCCACTAGAAATCGTTTAAATCACGATTCCGCTAGAAATCGAGATTTGCCTTATTTATGTTAAGCCATCGATATGCATATATTCTTGCATATAAAACTAAAACTTGCAGCAAATATTAGTAAAAGAGAGTTTTTTTAGGTTATATGCGCTGCGAGTGCCAACTTGTTATAAAAGAACTAGGTCAATTCAATGACAAGAGTGGTGAAATAAAAGTGAAACCATAAGAAAAAAATAATTTTTAGTATATTTCAGTAAAGAAATAATATTGCACATACACTTAAATATATGAGCTAAAATCTATATATTTCAATAATGAACAACTTGAAAAAAACAAAAATATTATAGAGTGTAGTGCAAGCGCAGTTTTGGAGGCGGCAAGATACGAAAAAATTCAAGGCATCAAAATGTTGGCTATATAACACTGGTCGGCAATTATGTTACATAAAAACAAGTATTAAAGTAAACAGAAATTCCATTAGTATCGAACAAATATTCTCAACAAGGCACTATAGTCGGAAATTTCATTTCGTTGGCCAAAAGTCAAAATGTTTACACTCACGAAATATATTTTTGTTTTTGATATCTAGTAGTCAACACTCCAAAACAACCAAAAATTAATTTTGTTGTTGTAATATGCAATTCATTGTTATTCGGTGAGTCATCGAAGTTGAATTTGTTTGCTTCATTTGTAAGCAGAATTGCGTTCGGTATTTTATAGTGCTTATTTCAATTGCTTGTTAAAGCTGAAAACAAATATATATATATAATTTCCTTTAGCTCTATGTGGAGCGTAGGGCCATTACGAAAGTACGGTAATCATTCCTATTTTTAGATAGTTGTTTTAGTTCGTTCCATGATGTATTCATTTGGTGGATTTCGTTATTTGTGTTTCGTCGCCATGTTGTTTTTGGTGTACCTTGGATTCTGGTTCCTTGAGGGTTCCACCATAGGGCAGATCTGCATGTTTCCTTGACATCCTTTCTTAATGAATGACCAATCCAACTCCACTTTCTCCTTTGAATCTCTATATCGATTGGGATTTCGTTTGTAGATTCGTAGAGTCGCTGGTTAGAGTTCACTCTGGGCCACCATATTCGGAGAATATTTCTTAGACAGCGGTTAGAAAAAGTTTGTAGTTTCTTACTAAGGTTTGCTGTCAGCGTCCAGGATTCGCAACCGTATAGGAGTACTGATTTGACATTTGAGTTATATATTCTGAGCTTGGTATTAGTTGAGATTTGTCCTGATGCCCATATATTACGTAATAGGGAGAAGCTGTTCCTAGCTTTGTTTATCCGGGAAGTGATGTCTTCGGCGGTACCACCAGAAGGAGTTAATATGCTTCCTAGGTAGCAAAATTTTTCAGTTTGACTGATTGGTTCATCGTTTATTTTGAATGTTGGCGGATTTTAGGACGTAGACATGAATTCTGTCTTCTTCACGTTGATGCGTAAGCCGCAATTTTTAGCTTGTTGGCTAAGACGATGAAGCTTAATCTCCATATCCGACCATTTCGTTGATAGGAGCGCAATATCGTCGGCGTAGGATAATTCCTCGAGGGTACCAAACATATCCCAGTGGACACCTCTATTATCCAGAAGAGCTTTGTTAAGAATGTCATCTAATACTACTAGAAACAAGAGCGGGGACATCAAGCATCCTTGTTTAACACCAGTTTTGGGTTCTATGTCCGGCGAAAGGAGTTTGTTGTGCAGAACTTTACATTTGAAACCATCGTATTGGGCTTTGATGAGATTTATTAATTTCGGTGGGACATTTCTCGAGCACAGTGATTGCCATATAGTTCCTCTATAGATACTGTCAAAAGCCGTGGTGAAGTCTATGAAACATGCATGTAGGTTTTGTTGCCATTCATTTATTTGCTCCAGTATGATGCGCAATGTTATGATGTGGTCCAAGCATGATCGTTTAGTTCGAAAGCCAGCTTGATTGCTTCTAAGAGATCTTTCTATTTTATTCTGAATACGATTTAATAATATTCCGGAAAGTAGTAGTAGTCGAAAACAAAGCGTGTTAAATAAAAGTTTAAATGGAAAGCGAAGGTGATGGTAAGTTTATTAATTTTGTAAAATATAATACTCAAACATTGGATACTCTAAAAAATAAAATAACCCTTTCCAAAAGTCTTTAACATTTTGGAATTTATTTTATATTTTAAGTTTGAGTAAGCTTAACACATTTTGTTTAGGAGTATTAAGCATAAGATTAAAAACAAAAAATTACTTTGAAGTGTTTAGTTTTTGAAAATGTTTATCTCGATTTACGGTTTTTAAGTAATTTTTTTTTTCAGTCGTCATTTGTTTACAGAATTCATCAGTTTTTGATATTTGGTTGACCCAGCAGAAGAAAGGAAAAAATAAGGACGTTCTAATAAATTATTTTAAACAAAAATGTGGAGCCGATAAAATTTCAGATTAATACTATAAATATTTAACAAAAAAAGCACGCATTCTTAACAATAATTAGTCTGCAAAGTGGGAAAAGTGTCATAGAAGATTAGATGATTTTCAAATTAAATATTCTGGCTGGCTTTGTTCAACTGTAATAAACCAGCAAATAAATTAAGAAATCGCTTCCACAGACTCAATGGCGCCCGCAACTTAAGTACTCTGAGAAATCTGAACGAAGTACACGCAAAGAAAAAATATGGTTGTGGTAACCATAATCGAAGAGCAACATACTATGATTGAATTGCATGATTATGTTTAAAATAATAATGGTCACCAGTTATCATTATCATGTTTACTTAAAGTATCATTCAATAATCATATATATGACTGCAATTGAAATCGTCAATCTTTGCTTTCTTGCGGCAAATTCTCGTCTTTTGCTGTAACATACACATATTGATTGTACTTACCAATTTAATTGCAATTTTTTTGTTAATTTTTTTTAACATTTTCACGTTTATTTTTAAATTTTCTTTAATTTTTCAAAATTTTTGTTCCTTTTTTTGACATTACAAACTTTTAAAATAATAATAATTCATTCAGCAAGAAGAAGAACAGTTGAAATCAAATTATTATTAAAAAAAATCATAGCTTGATTTATTTGTAATCATACTGTTGTCTCATCTATTATTTAATGATTAATTGCAATTTTAAATGCTTTTGAATATAATGTTATTTTTGTCAAATTAATTTTTTTAAATCATACTATTTTTAAGTGATAACCATTTTGAAATTTTTACGAAAAGTAAACATTAAATGACATAATTCAAACAAATGCTTGATTATCGTGACAAAATATATGATGAAATGAAACAAAAATAACTATTACTTGTTTCCGACAACCAAATATTGTTTTAGAAAAAGTAATATGACCGTCGTGATCATGTCGTAACCGTGGTTTTTCTTTGCGTGTATAAGAGGAGACAAGCAGCAAACCTCTCGATGTCAGAACATACATATACATATTTACCCTGAAGAAGCTACCCAGTGTTTGGTAGCGAAATATTGGTTAATAAACAATTTTTTATAAAAAAAAGTGATCTCAAGCTTAAATAAAAATCAAATATAATCAATTAAAAAAGATCAAGAAATTTAGACGATATATTTATTCTTTTTTAAGCTCAATCAAACTTTTTAACAAAAATATAATACAACAGCTTTGCCCATAAAAAAATGTTATTAAATACATTTTATTAATGTGTTCTTTTTGTTTCTGGCTAAAATTTATCTTGTAACAAAAAATGTTTTTTTGTAAATATTTATTTGTTCGCTACCACTGACTGCAATCTTTTTTAGTTCTCTCCCTTAAATATTTTTTTTCACGTTAAAATAAGGCGTAAGTAAAACAAGAAAAACAAAAACACAAAACAATTTGTTTCCATCAAGTTTATCCTTTGTAACTATTGTATATTGCTCCATTATTCTTTAACATTCTTTTTCTCTTTATGAAAAATTTTCCAAATTTTTTTCGATATCAAAATTATATTGTACATTTGTATTTTGTTATTTTTATTTTTATTTTGTTATTTTTATTTTGTTGTTTTTATTTTCTTTTAATATTTATTCGTAATTGTAGACATTCATATTTGTTGTCATTATTTTTGGTTGTTTTTGTTTTATGGTGGGTTCATGACATTTTTTTCTACTTTTGGCTTTAGCGTATAATTTATGGGCAAAATAAATTTACAAAATATTGCCAATTTCATTGTCACTGTTCTAAAGAAAAAAATTTGTTTGTAATTCTCATAAATATTATAGATTATTAAGCTGTGTGCGTGTGGCTTTGAGAGTAAATATTTGGATGTGTTTTAAAATAAATAAATGCCTTAAAGTGTGTTCTAGCAGAAGGTACTTTCAAACAGTAACTTGTAGCAATTGTTCGGTAGCAAGTACTTATTTCAATATTTTATACAAATACAAAATAAATAAATTTGTGTAACATTGATTTTGTAATAACTTGTGAAAACGATTTAAAAAATAAATTTATTTTATCAGTTGCAAAAAATTATTGTTATTTTTCTCCTTTAATTGATACAAAGTCGGGGTTTTTGTTTCATTTTTTTACATATGTGACAGCGCATAGAGAAAAGGACCTAAGGATAAAAACTGGTTTTGTTCAGGAGAGCCATTTTAAAGATTAAATGATTTTTCTATTTTTTTAAATTGTTCATAAGGAAAAAAAATAAATTTTTTGTAGTTTCGCAAAATCAAGTTATTTTGTTAATTTAGTAGGGGAAAAAATTAAAATAAATAAATTTTACCGTTAGGCCCCTTTCTATTTGCGCTTAGAATCGTCGATGCTCAGATGTTGTCCACATAAAAAAAAATAAAAAAAAGTGAAAATTGTTTTTTTTTTTACCCTTAGATCACATATACGCTTGTGTTTTGCATTCCGAGTTAATTAAATCAATCGGAATTGTAATTATTATTATAAACAACAACACTATGATGACAATTCCGAGTAATTTAAGTTTACTCGGAATACAGAGCACAGGCGATATAATCCTTGAAGAGAATGGAATTGTTCAATTAATTAAAAACTTTTTTTAAATTAATTCCAATTACAACAATAATATTTTAACAACGAAGCTATATACTTGTACATATATTGGCTGTTGAATATAATTGAGTATTTTTCTTTACTCAATACTGCTCACAACGCTTGTTCTATTTATCTTAAAAAAAAAGCAAGTAAGAGTGCTTAATTCGGCCGTGCCGAATCTAATAATCCCCTTCAGCGTCATGTACATAGGTACATATAATGATTACATCGTAGCATAGCCATTTCCTTTATAATTTATTCCACTAGTCAAGAAGCTCTTTCATTTGATACCCATATTGAAAGGGTTGAACAAATTTTCCGCCATTTTTTTTTAAATTCCATCTAGGTTTTTACACTTCTTAAATCAATCAATCAATAGATGGCTTTTTACAACCCTGAAAGGTCTTAAGCCGAGGAAAGAATAGATTTCCAGGCGCTTCGGTCTTCTGCACTCCTTCTCCAATTTCGAACATTTAGGTCCATTAGGTGTTGTTGGACCTGATCTTTCCATCGGAGCTTCGGTCGTCCTCTTCTGCGGTCACCTTCGGGATCATACTCGAAAATTCTTTTTACTGGAGCTTCTTCATCCATCCTCACGACATGTCCAAGCCAGCGCAGTCTTTGCACTTTTATGCGCCTAACAATGTTAATGTCGGCGTACAGCTCATACAGTTCATGGTTCATACGATGCCGATAGTCTCCGCTTACACAGACCGGTCCATATATTTTACGAAGGATTTTTCTCTCAAAAACGCCAAGTACAGCTTCATCCGCTTACGCAAGTACCCATGCCTCTGCACCATACAAAAGCACAGGTAATATGAGTGTCTTGTAAAGTGTTATTTTCGTAACTCGAGAGAGGGCTTTACTTCTAAATTGCCTATTTAGCCCAAAGTAGCATCTATTTGCTAGTATTATTCTCTTATTAATGGATGTCCTGAGGTACACAAATTCCTCTACAACACCAAAGTTATAGTTACCGACGTTCACAGTTTCACCTAATCTAGTAGATTTCCTGTTCGTTGAAACCATCACCTTGGTTTTGCTTTCATCAACTGCCAAGCCCATTTTTAAAGACTGCCTCTCAATGCCTTCAAATGCAGCAGTTACATCTCGCAGTGTCCTACCCATGATATCAATATCATCAGCATATGCGAGGAGCATGTGGCTTTTGGTGAAAATTGTGCCATTTCTATTAACTGCTGCATCGCACATCTTAAATAGTTTATTTTATTCTACTTTCATTTAATATCAATATTATGGCGGTTAAAGGGAACGAAATTGCATCTACTATATTTGACTCATTTATCTGATATGTTATCTGGTATGTGGGTATTAACTGACAGTTCAACTCAACTGTTCAGTTTAACTGGGAAATTTTATATTTTTACATTTTTAGCTGACAGTTTCAACTGAAGTGAACGTGAGGGTTCAACTGTACCATTCTCAGTTCAACTTGTGTCGAGCGAGAACCAAGTTATAGTTGATTTTATTGCAATATATAGATCTTAAATCTAGAGAGTACCATGATCGCGCCAAAGAAGATGCTGCCTACAACAAGCTTTGTTCGTATCTATGTTAAAAACTGAAGTATTGAACTGCATGTGTGTGTACATCTCAGTTTACAGTTAAGTCTGTAAGTTATAACTGAACAGTTAAAACTGATTGTTGAAACTGTACGTGAGTGGCCGGCTTTAGACACCTTCTTTTGCTAGTCAAGACATTTCATTTGATCCCAATATTGGAAAGCATCAGGAAGATACCTTTTGAAATAAAAGATATAACACATACATACATAAGTCGTTGAACATCATTTTATAGTAGCGGCAATCTTGGATTTTAATATTTTTGGCTCTCTCGGTTGTCTAAAAGCTTTAAAATATCGATTTTCGTTTGTAACTTTTTGGAAAAACATACAAGCAGCTGTATATATGTGCTTACATCTCAGTTAGTTTCAAAGTGATATGCTTACTTTTCTCAGAAATAGTTTTCGGGAACACGGCTTATAATTTTTAGGAGCTTGAACATTTTTATATATTCAAAAATATATAAATTTTTTCAAAAAATTTTTACCTATAACTTTGCCGATTTGTGACCGATTTCTGCAATATGAATATTTTCAGACGTATATCATATCTATATGTATTCGCAAACGTATTTATAAATGCACTTAGGTCTGAAAATTTTTAATTTGTGTGATAAAAAAATGCGAAGAATAAAGACAGACGTGTTTATTTGCTCATATCTTAGATAGTTATAGGGCGATTTTAATTACGATCTACTGCCGAATGTTTTGATACCACAAATGGGTTTAGAAAATGTTGGGATCTTTAAAAAAACTAATTTCAACTAACACACGGACAGACAGACATTGGCCAATCTTCTTCATTAATCATAAGCTTTTAGAAAATATATACTTTAAGCCATCAGAAACACAAATTGTAGAAACTTTACATAGAATAAAAAATCTATAAATAACCTTACACTGTCTCTGAAGGGTATAAAAACAAGACAATATTCTTCTACATGATATTTTTTCAGAGAAATAAATAATTCTCTCAGACGTTAAGTAGTGAAGCAAATTATTGGCAGAGCACTCTTTGCATTGTAAAATGATGGATTTTTATTCACTTTATCGAACATAAACACAAAATTCTTAAACCACAATTGTATAATAAAGTCTAAGTAGACTTGGTTGTTTGTTACCGTGAAATAACCAACCGTTGAAATACTTTAATCACTCGTGCAAATAGCTTTTACTTTACACAAATATTATCAAAATATTTACACAAAAAATATTATTTTTATTTATAGTATTTTTTACTGTAGTCGATAACATTGAGGTTTATTTGCGTCGAATTTGTTTTCCATCAATACATCACAACATACACACTCACATAAAAAAAAACCCACTTGAAGTGACATTTTAAAAAATGTTTCACAAATCATCATCATAAAAACTCAAACCGCCATTAAAGAAGCAACCAAAAAAAATAATAAAAAACAAAAACTAAAAAAAATAATCTCAGTAAACTTTAACTGGCTGAAGGGGAAAATGGTGGAGACGCATAAGAAATTTATGTATTTTATGTAAATAAAAAAACTTTATTTTTTTGTTTTTTTTTTTTTTGGTAACCGCTAAAGGAACAAAACAAACACGCTGTGAATTTTGAGCAAACATTTTTTCTTGTTTATTTGTTTTTATTTTTTCTCCTTGTAATAAACTTTTTCGTATAAATTTAAAAATTTTTTTTTCAACATTAGTTAAACAAAAAAAAAAAAAGAAAAAGAAATATGCAAACTTACCAGCAAATACTGATGTTGAATTATGTCGTGGATCGTATGGACAAACAGCTTGTCCATTTTTAGTTGCCTCCAGGGTATAATTGTTGTCGTTGATTATGTAAGTGTTACACATGGGACGAAATGAATTTGTACCGCATACAAATAAACGTCCGGGCGATGTAACAACCATGATGCGTATATAATTTTGGCACGCCTCCTGCAAAAAGAGAAAAAATAAATAAATAAAAATTGTAGGTGTAAAATGAATGAGTAAATATAAAAAAATATTTTTTTTAATAAGAGTTTTACAATTAAATTGTAATTATTGTAATTTAATACATTGTTTGAGTTAAATAATTAATATTGAAAGAACCCTATAGGAGTTTAATGTTGTTTAAAATATAAATTTGTTAAATTGTTAATACATGTGAAAGACAGATTTTAAAGTTTTTTAAGAAACTTTTACAGTTAATATAGTTTACTAGACTGAGTTTCAGTTCTCAGTCACATTAATTTCACAAATAAACAAAATGGAGCTTTTCAATGATTTTTTAAATGGCAGTGAAACAGTTTTTAAGCTGAATGTCATCTTGTTCTGATTTTAATTTCTATTTTTTTATTATAGTGTAAAATATTAACAAACCAAATTTTCGCCATTACAGAGATGAATAACAACTTCTGTAGCTCATAAAAATAATGGATCAAAAAAAATAGTGCACACACATTTGAATTGAGTATTTGGTAACGAAAGTGAATATCGTGGAATAAGACATTACTTTAGTATATGAATAAATAAATGCATTTGGTGAAGATTATATGTAAAAAAAAGAAAATAATAAATATAATCAATTTAACGCAAAACTAAAAAGCTGATGCTAAAAAGGTTTTCTTATTTTTGAACAAGGTGTGAGGGCTAAATGAATTTAAATTGTTTCATAGGGTTTTAATACTTTAAATATTATACTGAGTTTGAAGAAAATAAGTTTTGAAAATATTTGGGTGATTCACAAGGTGTCTTATCATGTCATATTGTTCTAAAATTTTGCAATGGTTTAAAAATGTTGTTGTTGCTTTTCAAACAAAAAGTGTCTTATAAAATTAGAACTTTGTACGCTTTGTTTATTGTGCTGTCGTACTTAATAAGCAGAGAGCCGGGGCTAAACGGGTAGGCCAAGCGGCAATAGTTTTTGTTAGCCGTCGCCGTTCATTGTATATTTTTATCGGGCCGACATCCAAATTTAAGCGCAGTTGCTAATTTTTGATAACAAATCACTGGAGGCGTCAAACAAGATCGGCTTAGGACTCTGCTGTTTTTGTCTATCAAACAAAATTTAATTTATTTGTTATTATTATTAATATTAAATTTATTATTTGACGATTTTATACAAAAACAAATAAAAAAATGTTGTTTATTTACTTGAGTCTGCCATTACAACATCTAAATTGTACTTTTCACACAAACTGGCTATTATTTTGTTATTTTCACTTGGTTTTGGCATTATGAAAGAACACATTTATTTTTATAATTGTTTTACATCAGCTGATTTAAATTCGAAATAGCACACTTAATTATGAGGGGTTGTTCATAATAGTCTTAATTTTTCATGCTATCATTATAGAACATATGATTTTATGACACTATTGTGTATCCCCCAATTGTTTCAATTATTTATTTTTCTATCAAAAATTGATTTATTTATTAAAAAATAAGAAAAAAAAAAAATAATAAATAAAATTAATTAAATAAGAATTTATAAGCTCCGGAAATTTGTTTATATAGTAAAATTCGATTACAATTTTTTTAATTTAAAAAGTAATTTAATGAAATTGGGACCTAATATTCATGTAGGGGGATATTGAAGCAGACTTTTTCCATCAACGGGTCCCTTTTTGACCCCCTTCGTTACCCAGAGATTACAAGGTTACCCCGACCTCACTAAGTCCCGTGCCGTCCCAGGCGTTAGCTCTAGACTTTTGTGACTTCACATTGCAGATTGATGATTCTCTACAAGCCTCATCACAGAGTCTTTTATAATCGCCAGCATCTGCCCCAGACTAATTTCCCCCATAGCACTCACATCTAACGTGTACTAAGTCTACTGCCAGCCATTGCCGGACATTCGCATACCACAAGCGCCGCTGTCTCGGCAGTCTCAAGGCACATTCTGCAAACATCATCCTCCATAACCCCGATCCTCTGCAGATGATATTTGAAGTTACCATGCCCTGTGACCAAAGCAGTTATCCAGCTCAGGGTCTTCCGATTATAAACGAGTACCCTGACTACATTTCTGCCAAGGGGCCTCTCGAGCATCATACGTGCTTGTCTACATGTGGTCGTTTCCATCCACCTTCTCAGGTTAATAGATTCCACCCATTGCAGGACCTTCGCTCGCAGCACCATCCCATCCCCAAGAGCAACTCTAGGTTCCGGTCCGCAGAATGCCACAGCAGCTCCCCTTTTCGCAAGATCGTCCGCCGCCTTATTCCTTTCTATGTCCCCTAACCCACATTAGCTTCACTTTGTTCACAGAGGCACACATATTGAGCTTCAGAGCATATTCGAGCACCAGTTTCAAGTTCACATCCGAACGCTGCACGCATTTAACCACAGACTGGTTATCAAGTGCTATGATAATTGGGACCTTAATTTGACATTAAACTGTATATATAAATTATAAAGGTTGGTTTAATTTTAAGAGCCGATGTTGATTTTGAATAAAACACAAATTATTTTGGAAACTATTGTCATTTCTTTTTATTAAGATAATATTGGTATTAATCAATTATGTACACGCAAAGAAAAAATACGGTTGTGGTAATCATAATCGAAGAGCACCATACTATGATTGAATTGTATGATTATCGTTAAAACATAAAATGGTTACTATTAATCACTATTATGCTTTTTTAAAGTATCATTCAATAATCATATATATGACTACAATTTAAATCGAAAATCTTTGCTATTTTACGGCAAATTATTGTCTTTTAATGTAACACACACATATTGATTGTACTTACCAGTTTAATTGCAATTTTTATACCAACATTTTTTTACATTTTCTCGTTTATTTGTAAATTTTCTTTAATTTTTGTTAATTTTTTTGACATTTCAAACTTTTAAAATAATAAAAATTTATTCAGCAAGAAGAAGAACAGTTGAAATCAAATTATTATTAAAAAAAATCATAGCTTGATTATTTTGTAACTGCTGTCTCATCTATCATTTAGTGATTATTTGTAATTTTAAATGCTTTTGAATATAATATTATTTTTGCCGGATTAGTTTTTTTAATCATACTATTTTTGAATGATAACCATTTTGAAATTTTTACGAAAAGTAAACATTAAATGAAACAATTCAAACAAATGCTTGATTATCGTGACAAAATATATGATGCAATGAAACAAAAATAACTATTACTTGTTTTCGACAACCAAATATTGTTATAGAAACTATAATATGACCGTCGTGATCATTTCGTAATCATGGTCTTTCTTTGCGTGTATGGAACTAAATATAGGGCAAATGGCCGCCGCGATCTCGGTGGCACACCTCCATCCGATGGTCTAAATTATTAATGCCAATGTTGATGTTCAATTGTTGAGCACGATGATGAGCCGAGGTTGACTGCTCTTTTTGCCACACTATCACGAAAAAAAAGCAATGTTTTTCGTTCAACAACTTAAAAAAGCATTCCCAGATGTTTTAACATTTCATACAGACCTGTTTTGCTAAAATTAAAATATTTTTTAAAATTCTCCCGACTGTGGGCGAATTTGAATGATTATATTGACCAAAAGAATCACGAACTGCACGAAATGCTTTTTGATTTGAACGCCCATTTTCATAATAAGCCTGAATAACTTTAACGCGTTGATCGATTGTGTATCTTTCCATGGATCAAATTGAATTAGTCTGAAATTGAGAAACGACATTGCAGAAAAAAACTTGACGTTTAGGTGTGGTTCACATTCAATATCGGCGCTTAAATTTTAACCACCCTTTACTAACTAAATAGTATATAATTTTATTATTTTTTTAATGAATAGAACAAATTATTATGTTAAAAAGAAGGATTAATTCCTATATTAACATCGTTATTATTAGAACAGCAACACACACACACGTCAACATTTCCTGCACGCTGATAAACGTGTTAATTTTTTTTTTTGGCTGAGAGTATATTTTTAAAATAAATCAAGGAAAGAATAGGATAATAAAAATTAAAATCATTGTGTTTTTATGCAGACTTGAAAAGTGTTTTGCACTATTTTTTGTATTTATTAATCTGCTTAATATCAGTCTCAATTTTATTTATTTTTTCTTGTATACATTTGTATTACATTGTTTTTTGACTTCTACTTTAAGAATCATTAAAAATTTTGTATAATTTACAATGTTACTGTTGAAAGATCTAAATTTAATCCAATTATCCTATAAATCAACTAACCTCATTGAAAAATAATTTTATATAAAATTTTTAAAGAAACAATTGGTTTACAAAACAACATCAGATTAAATTAAACAATCTTTAAAAAGGGTAACAGAAGATTTTTGCAGTAAAATGCATATCCTCAGTTTGTAATTTATAATGTTTTCAGGCAAAAACATTTAAAACTGGCACAAGTCATTTTTGCAGAGATTTAAAAAAAAATTTCTTCTGCTTTTTTGTTTTAAGGTTTAATGTTTAGTTGCTTGAATCGTTTGATATTTCATTTGCACTATGGGTTAACAGTGGGTTAATTAATAAAAATTCTAAAATTTTTTGTTTTAACACATGAACTTTTAAAATTCTTTTAATTCTGTTTTAGCTCTTGAATTAAATCAAAATTCTTGTAGCATGTACTGCGAGAAGTTGTTTGGAAATCTAAATTTTTTTGTATGAATTTTAAATGTAAATTTTTCTATCAACACTAAATATATGTATGCATACTGGGTGTATGGTTTAAACATATAACATAGACATTTGTACTTTCGTTTGGATATCAAAAAATAGCATACAAGTACAGTAAAAATAAGCTCTTACAAGCTAAACAAGCATATAAAATAAATGGCCATAGTTTTTGTTGTTTTGTTTTGTTTTTTACTTTTTCAGCTCTACTTATGCCCCCTAAAGCTATGATAAACTCTAAGGGTAACACACCGGCAACTGCAGCAGGAGTAAGTTTTTATACCCTTCACACAGTGAAAAAGGGTATATATAGGTTTGTCATTCCGTGTGAAATTTCTACAATTTTCATTTCCGACCCCATAAAGTATATATTTTCTGAAAGCTTATGAATAGGGGAGTCGATTAAGCCCTGTCAGTCTGTCCGTCTGTCCGTGTGTATGTTGAAATCAACTTTTTGAAGCCCCCCGACATAGGTTGGACCCGGGTAAGGTATTAAAATATCAGAAATATTCGGGAGTACATCGCTATTGAAAATCAGAAACATCGGTACATAAACAACTGAGATATGAGCAAAAATCCACGACCACCTCGATTTTTTTTTCACAAAAACAACATTACAACAACAACATACATACATACAACCGTGTATACTGGTTAGGGAAAACGTGGCATCGAATCCCAGCTGAGCCAAAAAAATTTTTTTTTTAATTTTTTAAAAAATTTTTTTTTTATTTTTTATTTAATATATTATATATATTTTTATTATTTTTTTTTTTAATTTTTTTTTATTTTTTTTTGTTTTATATATGTATATTATATATATATATAAATTTTTTTTTTTAAATTTTTTTTTTTGTTTTAACATACATACGTGAATTTATAATTTTACAATGGGATGTTTTTATATATGTATGTTTTTGTATGTATGTACGTATTTCATATTGGATGAATGGTGACACAAAATACTGTTATTGCATGACTACACGTAGTGAAGGGTATATAAGATTCGGCACGGCCGAATATAGCGCTCTTACTTGTTGTTGTTAAAGCAGTAAATAGAAACTAGTAACAACCAAAGTAGTTGTTAAAGCAGTATTTAGTTTTAGTAGTAGCTGATGTATAACAATAACAATTCAGGCAAATAAACAAACGTCCGTACAAATGTTTGTATGTATTGTACGTACAAGTCTAACCTGAATTAACAATGCAGTAAAAAAACAACAAATGTATACATATACTTGTTATACGTAGTGATAAACATGTGTATGTGTATAAGACAATCATATATATATCGATGGCTTAATATAAAAAGGGCGTATCTCGATTTTCTATTGCTTTTAAGGAAAAAAAACGAAATAAATTAAGTCCATTGTTTTTTAACCAAAGGATTAAAGGATAAACCGGGGTAATGAACAGAGTCCGGTATACTACCTTGTTTTGCCGCCATTTTGGTAAACATTAGTCTTGACAATTCATATTTGGCAGTCGTGAACTTTAAACATGAAAAGTTTTTTGTGGAAAAATATTCGGTAAACGTGTTTTAATCGTTTAAGTATTTTATCAAAATCAATCATCGATTACTGTGACGATAAGAAAGTTACGTAAAATTTTTGGGTAAAACAATGTGCACTATTTATCGTGTAGTGAATGATTTCAAAGACAGAAGGACTGTAGCTGATAGGCCCAAGCATAGACCACAACGTACTGCAAGATCGGCTGAAAACGTTACTGTTGTTGAAGAAAGTGTTCAAAACAATCCATCAATCTTAATTCAACGCCGTGCACAGGAGCTTGGTCTTCAGAGAACAACTTTGGGCACAATTTTGCACAAATATTTGCAATTGTTTCCACTTGAGATTCAGTTGACATAAGATCTTCTTTCAGAAGACAATTTATGCCGCCGTACATATGCCAATAGGATGTCAAAGCTCGCTCATGACAACCCCGATTTTTATGAAAAAATCATAATGAGTGACGAGGCACATCTTCATTTGAATGGATATGTGAATAAACAGAATAGTCGGTTCTGGGTAATGGAGTATCATAAAATTATTCATCAGTCACCTTTGCATCCTTTAAAAGTAACAGCCTGGTGGGCAATTCGGCCATAAGGAATCATTCGGCCTTACTTCTTTGAAACTGAAAAGGGCGTAACGATAACTGTGAATAGGGAGCGATATCGTGATATGATTGAAAACTTTTTAACGCCAAAACTACATGCTTTGTTCTTAACTAACATATGGTTTCAATAAGACAGTGTTACATTACATACAGCCAGGATTACAACGAAATTACTGCGAGTAGTATACCTTCCCGGAGGACACCCTCTTTTCTTAGTAAACTACCAGAAAACATTAAGTACGCAATTTAAAATCAAATCGAGATGCGCACTTTTCATATTTAATCATGGCTATACAACAAAGACCTACGCAGTCTTGATATCTTTGCACTAGAGATTACTAAATGGCTACAGTTTTAACAACTAAATACATATGTAGCGCATTGTGTTAAGGACCAAGAGGAATTAAATAAAAAAAACGTTTCTTCATTTGAATTAAGACTACGGTTCCATTTTACTGATCTTTGCCATTGTACAAAAGTGGATTTAGTTTCATATGTTTTTGTTTTAAAACATTTCTATATGTGTACGTGTTGCCACATACATGCGTATGTATGTAGTTGGCAGTAAAGCTCAAGTGGATATTGTTAAGTGAATCTACAAAAGATTTTTGTATTCAAAGGCATTACGAATGACTTAACAAATGTTTGTTTTCATTTTCTAAGCAATATTTTCTCATAGCGTTTTAAGTAAAATAAAAACGTAGATAGGAGTCATGACTGTAAAATGACAGTCTTTTATTTTATTTTTTTAATGTTCAATTAAAATTTTATTTAAACCAATACAAAGGCTTTAAAATCTATGTGCTTACTATTGGCATACATAAAGGCATGTAATGGACAATTAGTTTGTGCTACTCAATGCAAAATACGCGATTTTTGTGTTGTGAATCTACTGTCGTAAGTGAGCGATAGTAGACAATTTTTAAGTAATAGAATAATATAAAATGATGGCAAAATAAAAGGACACTCTATGGAGATTAATTGAATTTAAAATTAACGTTATTCATGGACAACCAATCAGCAGTTGAGAAAAAAAAGTTTTCAATTTCATTTGTTGAGTAGAGATTATATTGGCAGCCGTTAAGTTAAAGTTACCAGTTGGAAATGCAACTAAAGTTTGGTTGTGATACATAATCGACATATAAGATTTCACACATTACAAACTTTGCTAAAATTTCTTGTAAGCAATCGAATAAAAACGGTATTGGTAACGTATGATTAATATTTGATTAAATAAAAATGAAGTATATGCCAACACGTTGAGCTAAAAAGGGGAGGCGACAAATCGATTTTTTAAAAGTAAGAATAAGTATATTTTATAGCTGCAAAACAATCGATAGATATATTTTTAGAATACTATCGATGTTTTTTTTTGGATAAAAATACTATCGAAAAAGAGTATTATCGACAGAGTAAAAGCGATATCAATAACATGGTACAACGAAGGTAAGCCGTTTTATCAACAATCAAGTTGTTAAACTCATTACAATAAAATGAAACAACAATGTATTTATGAAAATAGTTTGAAAATTAAGATAATGCTAAACCTGTTTTTGCTCGAAAGATTTTACCTCATTAGCAGTACCATGATCACTAAGAAATAGTCCAAGACAGAAATTAAAAAAATAATTACATACTGCTGCATGCATAACAATGATAAATGGTTAATAAATCAAATTTTCATAGAATATCAGTTTCATAAAGCCTCTATAAACCTTTGATATATATCGGCTGTCCCAACTGGAACGCAATTTTTAAATTTGGCGCCATTCGAAGTGTCATTGTTTGACATTTGAACAATTGTTATTGTTTGCTAGTAGAAGGTACGAGGTTAGTAAAAATGGAGCGCTACACGAATGAACAACGCATTCTCATTGTGAAATTGTTTTACCAAAATGGTGAAAGTTTTGCGGCTACAGTTCGCGAATTGCGATCATCTCATTTCCATCTTGATGGCTTCGTCAATAGGCAGAATTGTCGCATTTCGGGTGAGGAAAATCCTCGAGTGATTCACGAGAAGCAAATGCATCCTCAACGTGTCACTGTGTGGTGTGGTTTTTGGGCTGGAGGAATCATTGGACCTTTTTTTATGAAAATGAGGCAGGTCAAGCGCAAACAGTCAATGGTGTTTGGTATCGTGAAATGATAACCAGTTTTTTCTTGCCTAGAATTAAAGAAATGAATGTGGAGGGCATGTGGTTTCAACAAGATGGCGCCACATGTCATACAGCCAGAGAAACAATTCAATTGCTGCATCAGTCATTTTCCGGTCGTGTTATTTCGCGTTTTGGAGACCAGAATTGGCCGCCTAGATCGTGTGATTTAACACCCTTCGATTTTTTTCTTTGTGGTTTTTTGAAGTCGATGGTTTACGCGAATAAGCCGACGACGACTCAAGCCTTAAAAGAGGAAATTGGACGCTGCATTAATGAAATACCGCAGCATTTATGCAAAAAGGTCATTGAAAATTTCATTAAAAGATCGCGTGTGTGCCAGCAAAGCCGCGGCGGCCATCTGCACGATATATTGTTCCATACATAATCTCATTCTGTCTACTTTACGACATAATAAAGTTTCACAATTTTTTTTTAAATATCTGTGTTTTATTTAAAATTTAAAAATTGCGTTCTAGTTGGGACAACCGATATTATGCTACAGCAATAGATTTTACAAAAGATTTGTTCAACAAACGCTTATAAAAGATTTGTTAACTAAACGAAAGTTTTTTAATGAATGAGCGTTTTTCTGAGAATTCAATACTTTCGATAATATCGATAGTTTTATGGCAACTATCGGTTGGGCCAAATTTCGAATTTTTTGCAGTTCTAGTATATTCGGCACGAACTTTTTCATTTATGTCTAGACAGAAGAATAATCGTGTGAAAAATATTTTTACATACAAAAAAACATAAGAAAATTACTTCTTGTTTCAGTTGTTAGAAAAAGTCTCCGCTTAATGTTAATGTCCCAAAGATTTCATTAGTTGTTTCTTACTAAACGGAAATTTGCCTAAATATTTTTAAAATCTTAATTTCTCAGGTTGTTTTTTGATACATACTTCTTTTAGCAGAAACGCAAATAGGCCTTTGCTAGCAAAAAATTTTGTGAGCATCGTACACCTTTGAATACGAATTATTTTTGGAAGGCAATTTCGTTTTGTCTTTGGCATTTACAGTCGGAACTTAAAGTGCGAAATATTGATCTTTTTATCTCGAGGACATCCCTATTAACTCACTACATCTGAGTTGTAATATCTTAATAGACCACCTTTAAATTAACAAAGTACCACCTTTTTAAGTTTTTTTTGAGGTCAACGGAGCTAAACACTACACATCGCAAAAAAAACAAAAAATCGATATACTGAACATTAACTTTTGAAAGATTTAGAAGCATTAGGAAAATGCGCTAAAACATAAGTAGCTGCAAGTGACTCTAGTTTATGAGTTATGATTAGGAACAGTTGGCTCCATGGGCTGTGTTACGTCATGGCCTTACAAAATGGATTGACATTAAAATTCAATTCAAATCGGCCTCTTTAAAGAAAAAACACCGAACCCACTCCCATGAAAAAAATATTTTAATGGCGATTTTAGGACTACAAATTTTTTTTCCACGCTTTGAAATACAACTAATTTATTTGTTTGTATATTGCGTTGTCATTTTAAGACCGATCGCAACTTAATGGCTATTATTTTGTTTTTGGTGGTTTTTAATTAGACGGAGAGTTCTAGATATGACTTTTAATATTTTTGATTCTCTTTATCTAATGAAAACCATTAACCAAGGCACATTAGTAATGTCTTCACTACGGATTTATGTGCAGCTCGTGTTATTTAAAAAAAGGACAAATTATTGATAACAACTCGTTTATCTCGCATCTTTTCAACCAAATGCAGTCAATTGTAAAACACGTTACTGAGACTAATACTTGTTTGTTTACTCAAGTAGATGTCTAATACAATTCAAAGTCCATATTTTGTTATCAACGATTTTATATACTGTTTTCGTTATTGATTGAAAAATAAATTAATATTTAAAATTTGAAAAAATTCAATTTATGGTTTTCTTATAAAATACACGAATTTATGAAGAATATTTTTTAGGACAGAGTAACTTATTCAAACATAACTTATCAACACGTCTACAGCAAAGAACTTTTTTTATAATATTTATTTTTTGATGATTGAATTTGAAAGCAAAAATTGGTTGAATCATTTAAAAATTGGAAATAAAAATTTAAAAAGAAAATCAATTTTTTGCTTTTCATGACAGTTAATTTACATCTATTTATGTCAAAAATTTTGTAAATCAGCTAACTGAGCATTGCAAGGTTTTTTAATGGAACAACAGTGCATCATTCTCCAGTGAGTGCCCAATGCAAAAACGATATGCAGCCATTGTTACGAATATAATCAGGCAACTGGCATGGAAGAATATAAAATAAAAACAATAACAAAGCAATAACAATAACACAATGGCATACTCTCTTCCTTTACAGAAAATAAAAACAAGCACAACAAGGAACACAATAGTGACAATAGTATTCATAACATACCAGAGCAGTAGAGAGTAAAAAATCATGCTTCTGATACTTATAGTCTGGTATGTATAACGGTTAAAAATAATAAAAAGAAACAAAACAAAAAAAATACTCATGCATGTGTTAAGAACTGATTGTAACAAAGCCATACATTTTTGGTTTCTGTATCAAACGAATAACAGTGGAGCTGACAGTAAAAATAATATTAATAAAAAATAGATACGTGCAATGTAATTGAGTTATTCTTGGGCATTAATTTGCATGATAGTTAAAATTATTTATTCAAACTCTCAATAGGATAAATTAGCTAAAACTTAACAATACAAATTCTACTTTAACTGCTCAAAACTATAGCTCATTTTCAAAATTCAATAAAAAACAAGTAACAGTGCTATATTTGGACGTGCCGAATCTTATTTACCCTACACAACGTGTAGTCATGCACTGGTTAGAATACATGTAGCATCGAATCCCAGCTGAGCCAAAAAAATTTTATTTTATTTTATTTAATATATTATTTTTTTTTTAATTTTTTTAAAAAATTTGTTTAAAAAAATTTTTAAAAATTTTTTTTTAATTTTTTTTTAATTTTTTTTTTAAATTTTTTTTATTATTTTTTTTTATTTTTAATATAATTTTTTTTTTGTAATTTTTTTTGTTTGGAATGTTTTTTACATATATGTATGTATGTTGTTGTTGTAATTGTTTAAAAAAACGAGGTGGTCGTGGTTTTTTGCTCATATCTCAGAAAGTTATGGGGTGATTGTGCTGAATTTTAATACCGATTCATTCCTGGATATTTCCAAGAGATTGATACTATATAGAGATCTGAAGAATATATAGTTGCTTCTAAAAGTTGATTTCAACCAACACACGGACAGACGGTCAGGGCTTAATCGACTCCTCTATTCATAAGCTTTCAGAAATGAAAATTGTAGAAATTACAAACGGAATGACAAAGCTATATATACCCTTGTGCACCACAGGTGAAGGGTATAAAAATGTATTAGAAATGAATGTATGAAACAATAAAAAATAGTTGTCCTTCTTGTATTTGATTATTAAAAATTTTATTACAGCTTTTTCGTAAGAGCAGTTTTCAGTCCATATCATCATGCTTTCTCTAAATATCATGCTAAGCTTGTCTTAAAATTTGTTTACCATTTCATCAGACAGCTTTGGGAAAGTTGCACAGATTTAAGATGTTATCAATGTCAAGGTTTATATAGTTTTCTTATGTCAATAGAGTGACAATGTTAATTAAATAGTAGTGTGTTAGTACGCCAGTCTAAATGTCGCTGGTTTGATTTCCCTCCAAAACTATGAGAGTCTACATTACGCTATGTTATTAACTGTATTAAAATATATGTAAGAAATAAATGAAATTATCCACATGATGATATAAGATTTTAAAATGAAATGGTGAAGCTTTCATTAGAATATACGCTGATTCCGGTATAGATACCAAAAATAATTAATAATTTTGCCTGGAATAATAGAATATATTGCAGGCTGTCTAGGGCTTGCATAGACAAAACCGGGAATAATAATTTTGTTAAATCTGGAAAGATGTTCGGTAAGGGCAAAGAATTGAAACAAAAAGAAATAATGAACAGTGCCGTAAGAAGTATATTTCTGTAATCTCAATTGTCTGTTCTATAACATATACGGTTTTGGAACTTCCAGAGCTGTTTCATCTTTTTTGATATTTTTTTTGAATTTTTATTTAAAGATTATTTTTGTTATGATTGTAATTTTCAATAAAAAGCTTTGATTATATTGAATATTGAGAGATTTTCCTATGAAATTACTTATATTTATCATCACCTATTATTTTTGCTCTCGTCCCACTGTAGCTAGGTGACACAACACACAAGCCGTCAGACGATTTTAATAAAGAAAGCAACTAAAAAAACTACCTCTCAAATACAATATGGCCGACATTAAAATGACCTTTTTGCTCGTTGGGATATATTTTGCGAGTTCAACATGATGCTATAATATTTGTACGAAAACACTGCAATAAAGTTTTATTAAATAAAGTTGAAACTAAAAAACAGTTACATATACAAAATATGTGAAAAATGCATAAACAATAATATTTATGCAAAGTTTTTTTGTCAACAATTGTTTTAACATTTATTTTATTATTTCGGAACAAACTAAACTAAATGAATGAGTGAATTTAAGTAGTGCCAAAAAAAAATCTGTATGAAAAATATTCAATTTGTATATAAACGGAGTAAAAACAAATTATATAATGAATACATACTCAAAAAACTTTTACAACTTATATTTCTTCGAAGACAAAAAATTTAATGATTTCAGATAAAATATAAAAAATTTTATTTTTAAAATGCTCACAATTAGTAGTAAAACCTTAAAAAAAGCTATAAAACAGGTTCAGAATTTTATGTCAAATTTTTGTTGCGGAAACAGCAGTAGTTTTTATTCATATAGAAATAAATTTTTGCTATATAAGCCGAAGCGAAATCCGAACTTTACTTATATAACAAGTATTTGTAATAAAGAATTTCGCATTACTGCCTTCAAAAACACATTTGGAAAAATATCACACTTACAACAAAATGTATATATAAAAATATGCGAGTCGGCAACACTGTATGCAAAACTAACCGAAGAGAAAAGTGTACGCCGCCTTTTAATATCAGTTTTTTCTTGTATACACTTAACAACTAAGCTGTTAATACTTTCCGCTAGTGATTTGAAAAGTCTCATTCGAATAAAATGTGGCCCTTTTGACATGAATATAGACGAGGTCACAAAATATTAATTAATGTGGAAAAAAAAACTTGCAGCAGGAACGTGTAGAGTAAGCGCCACGGATAGAATACCTTATATTTTGAATTTTGTTCAATAAATAAAATACATTGTTTTAAACTTCATTTTGTAAATAAAAGAAAAATAGATATAATTTGAATATTACAAAGAAAAAATCCACATTAATTCATATAATTTAGTTTTTAAGGAAAACAAGAATAAAAAAATTTTAATTGTATTTGTTTTCAATATATATTCATGACCGATATTTTTGTATCTTAAATATTAATAGACACGATGTTTTTTGTTACGCAGTTTACGCCAATTTTTACAGCGTTGTCAACACGTTGAGTTTAGCACTGATGTCAGTAGCTTTTAAAATTTTTGAAGCGGATAATTTAATTAGTTAATTAATTGGGCCTTATTTTGTTTCTTTAATGCCTAAAAAAACAAGTTTCAAATACTTTTTTTTAATTGAAAACAGTTTTCGTAATTTCTAAAGAACTAAGAAATATTTACTTAATGTAGTATAGAAAATATATTAAAAATATTGTTTAGGAAAATGATAAGTATAAAATTTTTAGTTGTTATTGTTTTAAGCTAGCAACCATTTTAAAAATAGTCATGAGTGGCTTATATATTTAACATTATTTATTGCAATTTAAATCCGCTACTTGTTTCTTTTTATCCTGTATGGTTTAAAGCACCTACTTTTTAATAAAATTATGCTTTCACTTATTATATAAGTTTAAAATTTTTCGAACCTATTAAAAATATTAGAAATGACATTTGAATACTAAACGTATGTACTTTTCAGTTTGTATGGAGATGCATAGACAAATTGTAAAGGCTTTTAATTTTAAAATTTTACAGGCTACAATTGGCAACCTTGATTGATAGAAATTTTCATATTGCTAGCATCATGATATTTAGCCAGATGATATTAATAATAAAATATCTATAGATTTAGGCAATCATCGTTAGCAATGGAACTTCAGTTTTGTTGTCAGTTGTAAAAAAAGATTTTTTTTTGTAAAATAGTAATTGTATTGACAACGTGAAGTTTAAGTTGCCATACTGTTTAAAAACGTATTATTTAAAATAAAATTATTTTTAAATTTATCTGCCCCTTTATGCTCCTAATAGAAGCGATGGTAAATTATTAGATTTTATATAGAAATTTATAAATTTATAAAATGAAAAGAATCAAATGTTAATAATTTTAAACTCAGTAATTTTCTTTTGAAAACTACGCGCTCTTTTCTCGGTTTTGATTAGGGGTTTTTCCCGGAATTATTCGTTTCCCGGGAATGCGGGATTCATTTTTTAATTTCCCGGGATCCCGGGTTCCCGCAGCAAAATAAATAAGAAGTAAATTTATTTTTAAATAATAAAAAACTTTTTATTAAAAAGCATATAATTGTTTAAAACTTTAAAAAATAATAAAGAAACTTGAATTTAAAATAGAAATTGGGTAAACATTTTTCAAATTGAAACAAAATATATTATTATCTAGATACGAGATCAAATATGAGCACAAAAAAGAAAAATTCAGGATCCCGAAAAATAATCCCGAGATTATTCCCGGGAGTTCCCGTCCCTAGTTTTGATGCTTATTGAAATTTCAAAGTTAACACGCTGGATTCTAATAAAAAATAAACAATCTAAATCTTGTTACAATTCGTTCAGTATTTTAGTAGTTATAAGTGTTTAAAGCCGTTACTAACACTAACACATGTGTGTAACAAAAATAAAAACATATTGAATCAACATATTTGATACAAATTGTTTTTGCAAAGTGTTTTTGTGTACATATCGAGTATAAAAAATCTAAGACAGTATAGTCTCATTTACATTACAGTCGTATATGTAACGTATTATCGATTAGTGATATTTTTTTTTGGGATACAAGGCTATCTAAAAACTTCGGTTGTGTTCGTCGGGGTGTATTGTTTTGTGTTTTCAAATTTATTAATTAAATTAAATTTGCTACTAAAGATTTAAACGTTAGGTTGCTTAACAAAAACTGTATGTTATGATCCAATATTGATGAATAATGTGTTGCCGAAATTTTGCACACTACTGACTTCACTACTACACTTCAAACATACAAATAACAAAGTAAATTAATTTACAAAGAAAATAACGAAAACGAGTACTTCTCTTACTAAAAATTTCTTAAAAACAAATTAATTTTCCTTAAATTCGTAAATAAGGTCCAATGACTTTAATGATCGTTTTCCATCTTATAATATTTCAATTAAATAAAAAAAATTTAAATTAATAAAAAAATAATAAACTATTCAATGAGATAAAACTATATTATTTTTCAAGCAAAAACTATAATAAAAGTATTAATAGCCGTGCTGAATATGATAATACCCTTTGCCATCATGTACACATTGAAGCTTAGCTAAGATTTAAGGTTTAAAATTATACAGCATTTCCCTGTATTATTTCATACGCCATCTTTGATTTTGAATTTTTAAAAGTCAAGCCTTGCCATTTGATACCAGAGAACTGCAACGAGCACCCGTTTTTATGATTTATGATACCCGCCTTAAAACGAGTGGCGGTGTAGTTAATACAGCCTATTGCTTTTGCATGTACTCGCCAGGCTGGTAAGAAATTGTGTTTGCAACATACTAGCCTTTAGCAAACACAATGAAATTTATATGAGTTCTCTATTGTATTGTTTCGTAAATATACTACAACTAATTTACTCTCTTTTTTTTTATTTTCTCTATCTGCCCTTCACTGACCTAGAGTTATAATTGTCTGAGTACACAAGTGTTTACTCGCAGCATTCGTCATTCGTAGTAATATTTACATCAGCGTTGCCAGATGGTTTAGGAAAAAATCAATGATCGTATATATAAGTAAGCATGTAAGGCTAAATTCATTATGAAATAAAATGGATTTAAAAGTTATTACAAGAAAAATTTTCGTGAAAAATTTTAATTAAAACATATAATGAATGCGACAGGCTTATAAATCACAATTTTTTTATACGTCAATTTCATTTATATGTAAATATTTTTACAAAAATATTAACCAATGGCAATGCAGCGCAGTCCCTTATTTCATTGTGAGACGTAGACACAGAATTTACTTTTTATATATTTATACATTTTTGTATAAACAACAATGTATAAATATATATATATTGTTACAACAAACACACAATTATATTCTATGATGCTAAAGATGCAAATAAGAAAAAATTTTTAAACGGCTGAATGCGCTCTTTATGTAATTTTTAATTTAATGTATTTATAATTTTATAGATAATAATAAATAAAATAATTTAAAAAAGCATTACTATTTTTCATTCATAAAATAAATAACAAAACATGCACTAAAACATTTAAACCCCTAAAATCGTTTAACATACGGCAAATCATAAAATCTGGCAGCCACGTTTTCACTTAATGTTGAATTTTAAATACACGAACATATACTAAACAAATATGCCGTGAATGTTGTTGTTACGAGCTGGTCGTAACCAGCGTTGTCAACTCGGTGATTTTATCACCGTTTTTGGTGATTTTTAACATTTTGGAAGCGAAAAAATTGCGAGTTAGTGCTTGGTGATTTTTTTTAAGTTTTTAGTGCTTTTATTTTTAATTCGGTGACACCAAATACTAAATTTGAAAATAATTTTTTTAATTGAAAACAATTTTTGTAAGGGTAAATATCTTTAATTACCCTTACGTATTTTGTATCTTAACAAAGCTAAAAAATATTTACTCATTGTAAAATGATATTATGTTGATAATACTTTCAGCTTATGTTACTAAAACTAATAATTAAGAAGATTATAAGGATTGACAGTATACAATGTTTCTGTTATTTGAGTGTTTTGCTTGTTTATTATTAATTGTAACTTATTTCCGATACTGGTTTGTTGATATCCTGTATGGTTTATGAGACATAAACCACCTACTTTTTATAAAATTTCTAAAGAACTAAGAAATATTTACTTAATGTAGTATAGAAAATATATTAAAAATATTGTTTAGGAAAATGATAAGTATAAAATTTTTAGTTGTTATTGTTTTAAGCTAGCAACCATTTTAAAAATAGTCATGAGTGGCTTATATATTTAACATTATTTATTGCAATTTAAATCCGCTACTTGTTTCTTTTTATCCTGTATGGTTTAAAGCACCTACTTTTTAATAAAATTATGCTTTCACTTATTATATAAGTTTAAAATTTTTCGAACCTATTAAAAATATTAGAAATGACATTTGAATACTAAACGTATGTACTTTTCAGTTTGTATGGAGATGCATAGACAAATTGTAAAGGCTTTTAATTTTAAAATTTTACAGGCTACAATTGGCAACCTTGATTGATAGAAATTTTCATATTGCTAGCATCATGATATTTAGCCAGATGATATTAATAATAAAATATCTATAGATTTAGGCAATCATCGTTAGCAATGGAACTTCAGTTTTGTTGTCAGTTGTAAAAAAAGATTTTTTTTTGTAAAATAGTAATTGTATTGACAACGTGAAGTTTAAGTTGCCATACTGTTTAAAAACGTATTATTTAAAATAAAATTATTTTTAAATTTATCTGCCCCTTTATGCTCCTAATAGAAGCGATGGTAAATTATTAGATTTTATATAGAAATTTATAAATTTATAAAATGAAAAGAATCAAATGTTAATAATTTTAAACTCAGTAATTTTCTTTTGAAAACTACGCGCTCTTTTCTCGGTTTTGATTAGGGGTTTTTCCCGGAATTATTCGTTTCCCGGGAATGCGGGATTCATTTTTTAATTTCCCGGGATCCCGGGTTCCCGCAGCAAAATAAATAAGAAGTAAATTTATTTTTAAATAATAAAAAACTTTTTATTAAAAAGCATATAATTGTTTAAAACTTTAAAAAATAATAAAGAAACTTGAATTTAAAATAGAAATTGGGTAAACATTTTTCAAATTGAAACAAAATATATTATTATCTAGATACGAGATCAAATATGAGCACAAAAAAGAAAAATTCAGGATCCCGAAAAATAATCCCGAGATTATTCCCGGGAGTTCCCGTCCCTAGTTTTGATGCTTATTGAAATTTCAAAGTTAACACGCTGGATTCTAATAAAAAATAAACAATCTAAATCTTGTTACAATTCGTTCAGTATTTTAGTAGTTATAAGTGTTTAAAGCCGTTACTAACACTAACACATGTGTGTAACAAAAATAAAAACATATTGAATCAACATATTTGATACAAATTGTTTTTGCAAAGTGTTTTTGTGTACATATCGAGTATAAAAAATCTAAGACAGTATAGTCTCATTTACATTACAGTCGTATATGTAACGTATTATCGATTAGTGATATTTTTTTTTGGGATACAAGGCTATCTAAAAACTTCGGTTGTGTTCGTCGGGGTGTATTGTTTTGTGTTTTCAAATTTATTAATTAAATTAAATTTGCTACTAAAGATTTAAACGTTAGGTTGCTTAACAAAAACTGTATGTTATGATCCAATATTGATGAATAATGTGTTGCCGAAATTTTGCACACTACTGACTTCACTACTACACTTCAAACATACAAATAACAAAGTAAATTAATTTACAAAGAAAATAACGAAAACGAGTACTTCTCTTACTAAAAATTTCTTAAAAACAAATTAATTTTCCTTAAATTCGTAAATAAGGTCCAATGACTTTAATGATCGTTTTCCATCTTATAATATTTCAATTAAATAAAAAAAATTTAAATTAATAAAAAAATAATAAACTATTCAATGAGATAAAACTATATTATTTTTCAAGCAAAAACTATAATAAAAGTATTAATAGCCGTGCTGAATATGATAATACCCTTTGCCATCATGTACACATTGAAGCTTAGCTAAGATTTAAGGTTTAAAATTATACAGCATTTCCCTGTATTATTTCATACGCCATCTTTGATTTTGAATTTTTAAAAGTCAAGCCTTGCCATTTGATACCAGAGAACTGCAACGAGCACCCGTTTTTATGATTTATGATACCCGCCTTAAAACGAGTGGCGGTGTAGTTAATACAGCCTATTGCTTTTGCATGTACTCGCCAGGCTGGTAAGAAATTGTGTTTGCAACATACTAGCCTTTACCTACCGTTGCCACATGCAAGTGCAAGTGAAAAAAAACCAATACACTAACACTTTTTTACTAACACAACTACACTTTGGCAACCTGCGACTCAGCTTGCGAAGAAATTTTTAAGCAAGTAAAATTTTTACAGTTACGGCAAGTAAAGTGACAAGCCGAAAAACAGTGTTGTCTAATACTGAGTTTTTTGTTAACTCAACAATATATCATACAATTGTGGTAAATAATTCAGCTAATTTTTTTAATAAATATGTATATATGTATATGAAGAATATTAAGAAAAAAATATAAATATTCATTTAACATGTAAGTTTTAATATAAATATCAATATTTAATAAAAAAAATTATATTAAAAAGTTACATGTCTAAAGGTAACGTTCAATAGTGGCTATTGACAACACTTAATTACCAATTGAAGCAGCGCCATTTGTTTTAAATTTGTTTGAAGTTTATTTGTTGACGACATTTTAAAAATGAACTTGCACTGTGCTGTGTAGCCACTCAAAAAATTTTTGTGTTTTTTTTGGCATTTCTCCTGATTTACGTTAGTAATACGTATACACTACTTGTAAGTAAATACTTGCCTGTGACAACGTAGGGTAAAAATTTCTTCGCAAGCTGAGTCGCAGGTTGTCAAAGTGTAGTTGTGTTAGTAAAAAAGTGTTAGTGTATTGGTTTTTTTTCACTTGCACTTGCATGTGGCAACGGTAGGTTAGCAAACACAATGAAATTTATATGAGTTCTCTATTGTATTGTTTCGTAAATATACTACAACTAATTTACTCTCTTTTTTTTTATTTTCTCTATCTGCCCTTCACTGACCTAGAGTTATAATTGTCTGAGTACACAAGTGTTTACTCGCAGCATTCGTCATTCGTAGTAATATTTACATCAGCGTTGCCAGATGGTTTAGGAAAAAATCAATGATCGTATATATAAGTAAGCATGTAAGGCTAAATTCATTATGAAATAAAATGGATTTAAAAGTTATTACAAGAAAAATTTTCGTGAAAAATTTTAATTAAAACATATAATGAATGCGACAGGCTTATAAATCACAATTTTTTTATACGTCAATTTCATTTATATGTAAATATTTTTACAAAAATATTAACCAATGGCAATGCAGCGCAGTCCCTTATTTCATTGTGAGACGTAGACACAGAATTTACTTTTTATATATTTATACATTTTTGTATAAACAACAATGTATAAATATATATATATTGTTACAACAAACACACAATTATATTCTATGATGCTAAAGATGCAAATAAGAAAAAATTTTTAAACGGCTGAATGCGCTCTTTATGTAATTTTTAATTTAATGTATTTATAATTTTATAGATAATAATAAATAAAATAATTTAAAAAAGCATTACTATTTTTCATTCATAAAATAAATAACAAAACATGCACTAAAACATTTAAACCCCTAAAATCGTTTAACATACGGCAAATCATAAAATCTGGCAGCCACGTTTTCACTTAATGTTGAATTTTAAATACACGAACATATACTAAACAAATATGCCGTGAATGTTGTTGTTACGAGCTGGTCGTAACCAGCGTTGTCAACTCGGTGATTTTATCACCGTTTTTGGTGATTTTTAACATTTTGGAAGCGAAAAAATTGCGAGTTAGTGCTTGGTGATTTTTTTTAAGTTTTTAGTGCTTTTATTTTTAATTCGGTGACACCAAATACTAAATTTGAAAATAATTTTTTTAATTGAAAACAATTTTTGTAAGGGTAAATATCTTTAATTACCCTTACGTATTTTGTATCTTAACAAAGCTAAAAAATATTTACTCATTGTAAAATGATATTATGTTGATAATACTTTCAGCTTATGTTACTAAAACTAATAATTAAGAAGATTATAAGGATTGACAGTATACAATGTTTCTGTTATTTGAGTGTTTTGCTTGTTTATTATTAATTGTAACTTATTTCCGATACTGGTTTGTTGATATCCTGTATGGTTTATGAGACATAAACCACCTACTTTTTATAAAATGAAATTGTTACGAGAATTTATTTTGTAAGTAAAGTTTCAAGTTGATCAAACCTTGGTGAAAATAAAAAAAGAGAAATTAATATGCAAATACTTTTCATTTTAAAATTTTTTAGAGCACAAATTGACACCCTGATAAGGTTAATATTTGCATTGATAGTACATTTGGATGTTTTGGCCTAATAATATAAAGAACAGAATATCTTTAGACTTGTATTTCGATTATCGATATCAATCAAAACTCCAGTCTTATTGCCATTTGTAAAATAATTTATTTTAGGGGGCAACTGGCATCTAAAAGCTTTAATTTTTTTTAAGTAATGATTATATTAGCAAATGTAAAGTTAAATTTGTACACATTTTAAAGTCAGTGATTTTTTGAAATTTTAAAGTTGACAACGCTGGTCGTAACACTTAAGTCGTGTAAGTTAAATACAAAGAAGTTACCGACTATGAAAATAGAAAAAACACGAAACTTTGATTTGAGTGGTTGTGATATTGACATGTACAAGTAAAAAGGTATTGTGTAATATTTTCATGCATAAGCTCGCTTTGTATGAAGAACGAGCCAAAGAGCCAACATATCAGTAAAAGCGAGTGCTGAAAAGTATTCGAGACTAAAAATGATTTGGTAAACAGCGAGTGCGCTCGCAAGTAGAAAAAAATGTATACGCAATTTTGGTGCCATCTTGAGTTTTAACTTTTCCAGTAGTGTTTATTTGCTCCTGTCACAGAAAGTTATGGGCGATTTTGCTGAACTTCCATAGCGTTTCATTCCCAGATATTTACAAAAGACTGATACTACATACAGATCTGCAACGACACGTTTCCGCTGGTTTCTGGGGTAGAACAAAGCGGTTTTCAGGGTATTTGCCCTTCACGAAAAAACAACAAAGAAATATAGGTTATTAATTTATTAAGTTAATTACTTTATTCAAGCGCTGTTAAAAAAAACAAATCATACAGCAAGCGAGCTGCCAACCGACCGTCACATGTGGCGGATTTTGAAAGTTGATTTCAGCTTATACAAGGACAGACGGACATTGCTCCAATTGACTTTCCTTGTCACTAGCTTCCAAAAAATGTATACCTTATGGCGTTGGAAATGTATATTGTTGAAACTACAAACGGAATGACAAAGCTATATTACCCTTGGCACCACAGTTTTTCGATTCATTTTACTTTGAGAAATAAATAAGAAATTTGGCTCAGTGCAAATCCTTATCCCAAAATATGAATCAAATGTATCGTTGTTCGGACTTGGCAATCACTGATAAAGAATAATATAAAAGGGATTTTTGCAAAATTTTATTTTTTTTATGAAACTTTTCTAATGTTTATGAATTGTATTATTATTTTAAATCTTATAATGTTAGTTAATTAATAATAGAGATGTATTTTTAACACTAATATCCTTTTTTATTGTACTGCAGCTTTTGTGTTGGTTTCTTCAATAAATTGTGTATATCCTGTTGTACATTTATCTATTTAATGTTTAAGTATTTAGGTTAGGTTAGGTTAGGTTGGTTACCTGCTATTATTATTATTATTTTTGTAGTTGTTTTTTATTTTATTTTTATTAAACATAGCCATAAAATATTTTTGTAATTTGCATAAATTGGTTTTTAAAGTATCGTAAATATTGTAACAATTTGAAAGCAGACAATGTGAGCAAACAATATAAAATTATTAGGTTAGATTAAAAGTAAACTGGTGCTAAACGGAATCAAAAATATAATACCAGTGAATGTTGATCCTTAACATGTTATTAAGCGCTTGTTTTACTAAGGGTTATTATTACAACTCGCCGTTAGTTAAAAGTAGAATTTTTTGTGCCCGATAAATAGCTTTGCATTATTACAACTTTCATTTTTTATTGCAATTATTAATAATATTTAATAGATCAAAAATAAATAAATGAAGGCTTTATAATGCAAAGCAATTTATCGGTCCGAACAAATTCTGCCTTTAACTAACGGCTAGTTGTAGTAATGGCCCTAAGAAGCTAAAACATTTATGTTTTTACTTGAAAGCATTGTTTGCATTAAATTATGTTACACTGTTAAGGCTTGTTTGGAGGTGAAAAAAAGAACAAAGTGGCAACTTCGCAATTTACTCAACATATTTTGTATCAATCTGGTCTTTCTGGTAGAAACGAGAAAGATTTAAATTCAGAATTGCTACGTGCGTTTAAATCAACTTATAGACATTTTTTATTTTTAATCTGTGTATGTAAGTTTCTTAAATTGTTTTTGATCCGTAACTGAACCCGACTGATAGTGCTACAATAAGTTATCAATTTTTTTCTAACCTGACTTTGGCAAAATCTGTGTGTGTAAGTCTTGTGAATGGTTTAAATTCAGAACTGAGCTCGATAGGTGGAGCTTAAATAAGTTTCTCAGAAATGATTTTTTAATCTGATTTCGATAAAATTTTGTATGTGTATTTAGGAACTTTCGAGAATGATATAGAATCATAATTGAAAGTGGTATGAGGCGCTGCAATCGATTTATGGACATTTTTTAATTGACCTTGAAAAGCCAGGTAGGTTCGCCACTACTGAAGGATCTAAATTACACCCGGCCTGTAGCACTATACTCTGTATATGTTTCAGTTTTAAACTGATTTTGATGAATTTGGTATTGGTATTAAATCAGACTACAACTGGCCTCTGCTATCGAGTTATAGGCAATTATTTTTTTGGAATAGATTTGAATGAAACTTTGAATGCCTCTTTAGTTACGAACCAAAAAGGTTAAGATTCACAAATAAAACGGAAAGGTGAGGCTGCGTTCGTGTTCTGCGAATATTTTTAATTATTCTGATAAAACTTGCAGACCACTAACACAACAAAGCCGAACTATTAATGTTACTGCTTGTAGTTTTTTTAAGGATTGAGAAGATGTTGAAATAGAATGAGATTAGCCGTTTCCGCAGAGATATATTTCTTCAAAATTGTATATCGAGTATTTAAGAAACTGGGCGATTGTAAAATATTAAGATGAAACTAAGTAAATGTCTTGGGTTCCCCAGTGGACTCGTCAGTAGTGTTCTGGTCTGCTAGTTTGGGGGTTGCCTGTTCGATTCCCGCCAGAGACTCTGGTGTTGTCTGCTTCTTTTCTCTCTTTTCTATTCTATTCTTACTTTTCTATTCAGGTATCGCAATGGGATCAATAAAATGGACCCAAGTGAGCTGCACAATAGCTGCCTGTTCGACCTTACCTAAGTAAATGTCTTCATCTTTTTTATAAAACAATATAAATTAAACAACTATGTATTGATATTTCGATGATATAATTAAATAGAATAAACTAATATTATTAAACTAATAATGTACTGGTTAGACTAAAAATTCACTAAGTTCACTACATTAGTTACTGATAATTACCCGATTCATTAAGTTAATAAAAAATGTTCTGTCCAACTATGCCTTAGGGACCACCTTTACATTATAATTGGGAACAACTTAAGTCTTTAAGAAGTCCCTAGGTATTCTCTACACCATTCATTTAACGAATTTGCTTGTTTAACGACCCACTAAAATGGTTTTTATGTGCTTTACAAGCACTTCTGTGGCTGTGTGCAGACAATTTATATTTGTAAATGCAATTATTGTAAATTGCATATGTTAATATTATTTAAATTTATGTACAATTTTAAATTATGAATATTAACAATCAAACAAATACTCTAACGCATACTCAGACACACGAGTTGTAACAAACCCTGCAGTGAAATTTAAACAAAAACCAACATACCAACTACACTTCAAACTCAATGATTTTGAATAATGCTGGTCATTATGCTCGTCTCTTGTGTTGGTAATAATGACTCGGACTATAAACATAATGTTGTTAGTTTTTATTTTATAGCAGAGTGTATAGTTTATGTGTTAATTTGCTTGTGTGTGTGTAATAAGTTGAAGCGGTGTTAGTGGCAAGAGCTTTTGTGGTCAGTGTCTGTGTTGACCAGGATAGATTTATTTAATGCAGTAAAAATAAATAACAAAAATAATAAAAAATGTTTGTAAACTATTGCATATGTATGTAAATAAAGGGTGTCCCAATTTTTTACTATTGCAAGACAAAACATAATATTGTGTTATCTTCTTTAGATAAGGAAATAGTGGTTTTAAAAGGTGAAAAAGAAAGAGGATTTTTTCTCAACACTAACGTTCAGAACTATGTTCACTTTAGTGAAATGTTTAAGCGTCACCTGGTGTTTTTTGGGGGTATTTCACAAAAAGACTAAAAATCCATTTTACCGCAGTTTTTGAAAATTATTACAAATTTTAGAATTTCTTTAATTTTAAGCGCCTGGTAGACAAAATTTTTATATAACTTTTTTTTTATTTTTTATCTTATATATTATTTTTATTTATATTTTTATTTTTTTTTTATTTTTTTTTTATTTTTTTTTATTTTTTTTTTATTCTTTTTTAATTTTTATTTTATTTTTATATATTTTTTTAATATTTTTTTTTAATTTTTTGTTTAATATTTTAATTTATTTTTTATTTTATATTTATTATTTATATTTTTGAATTTTTTTAAATATTTTTTTTATTTATTTTTTAATTTTATTTCTTACAATACAAACGTAAATTTATAATTTTACAATAGAATGTTTCACGGCACGGTCGAATATAGCATTCTTACTTGTTTTAATTTAAAAACACTGTTTTTTTTTAATGCTAAAATAGCGAAGCTTTTATTAATGTAATTTAAGGCATATTAATAAGGTACTCGCATCCAATCAGCTGATTATGTTTTTAAGCACTCACAAGTAGTTTTAATTTTTTTTTTCATACAAATTTATTTTTAATTTTGTGTCTACGATAAATAATTTGCAGTTCCAGTTGATTTTAAACGTTTTAGAAATTTCCAAAACGAGGATATAGAGTTTTTACATTGAAGTTTTAAAAAAATTATCAAAATCGATGCATTATGCTCATTTTGAATATGCCTTGATGTAATTGTTGCTATAGAAGTTAAGCCATAATTATTTTCTTAAGTGTTCTCCAGCAAAGAAAATGTGTTTTTTATTTCATAAGATGCTCTAGTTTTACTAACATCAAACTACCGGCTGTAAATAATTGTTTATGTTATTTTGTTCACCAAATTTCCCCGCTTGAATGGCAGCCATACATATCCTGAGATATTCTTTGTAAAGGCTATAATACACGGCATGTTTTTTACATCTGACTTTAAAATTTGTGAGGCATGTGTAAATCTACATGTCACATGTTTTGATAGAAAAAAATAGAGCGAGCTCTAATTAAAATTTTGTCAGATGTCTCAACACATGTTTTTTACAGAAGTTATGCTTTAAAGGTAACACACGACATGTTTGTATTAGCAGTGAAGAATTTGACAAGTCAGATGTAAAAACATGCCGTGTATCAGCTCCTTAAGCAAATATATTGTTGGCAGTTAGATTTTGTGTTCGTATTATTACGATGGTGAAATACGAGCTTATGCGTTCATCTTTGTATGAGTAAAGAGCAGCGTTGCTAATTTAGTTCTTTTAAGGCTACATTTAGACTTGTTTGACCCGAGAAAAATAAAATTATCCTTTAGCTTTTTTTAGGCATTTGACTCTTTTTTTGTCATTTTATAGGTATGTATGTTTATTATAAAGATTTAAATTACGTTGTGTCTTTAAATGTCTATACGTATGCAAAAAATTGCTAAAAACTTAGAGGTTTCACGGCAAAAACCGAGCAACTTTGTTATTTATTAATCTTTTTATGTTCTTCATAAATTACACTTATAAACGTTTAAGAGCAGTTAATGCGAAATTTTTTTGGAATTTTGGAGATCTTGCAGATGACTCCGGTATGTGTTTAAAGATTAGCAGTTTGTGTTTACAGTGTATCTATCTAATGCTCACACAAAAATAAAATTCATCATAATGTCATTTGAAGTGTTGGCATCAAATGCTATAAATAATACCTCAGCTTTAAATATTAACTCTGAAATAAAATACACAATCATATTTCAAGTTATTGCCTTTTTGTTTACTGGGTAACTCGCTTACCCGTACAACCGCATTTAAACTTTTGCTGAGTTAAGATTAACTGAAAACTTTACCTATGACTAAGAGTCAGCATTTAATTAGAGTTATAATTATAACAGCTTTCCTTTTTTTCATTTTAAAATACTCTTAGGAAATAACTTGCTGTCATAATTTTGTGAGTGAATTTAAAAAACAATACGTGTTTTTAACTAAAAAGTTATTGTTTTTAATAAAATCTCCTTTGAAATTGTCAGCCTCTTTTAAGCCTTTTTTAAGCTCTTTTGTGTATGGAATTTAGCCTTTTTCGGTCACCAAGAACTGGCAACACTGGTATGGAGAAACATCAACCTTATGCTCGGCGCACAATTGGGACGAACGACAAATTTCGCTTAACATGACGAACTCTGAAGCACAACAACGACGAAAAAGTTACATCTTTTATAGTTGATAAAATTGTTTAGTGTTTGTGCAAAGAAAAAACAAAAATAATCGAAGAATTTAATTTTTTGTGAAACTCAACAAAACAATTTCTGTAATAATAAAAACTTGTTTACGTATAAGCAAACGTTTGCAAAGAATGTCGTAGGTACGTGCATTAAACAATAACAAAAATTGTGTTTGTGTATAACAGCTAATAGTGTGACCATATGAAAAAAAGATCACTTAAAAAACTGAAAACATTTGCAAAAACACAAATAAAAACAAATTTTTGTACTTAACTTTTTTATACTTATTTTAAATGTTTTAAAATAAAAAATAAAACAATAGTTAAAGTAAAAACTAACTTTATTTTCTTAAAAAGTTGAGAAGTATACCCAAATTTAATATAAAATGGTCACCTTGTATCAATTTGTTCGTCGTTCGCCGGCGTAAGCAATAGAAATAAATCAAATGCAGTGTTCGCCGCGTATAGCGAACTTCGGCTGACGCCACAATTGTATGCATTCTCATATACACAAATGTGTTTTATTTTTGATGACGAATATTCGCGATGAAAAATTCGTCGTTCGTCCCAATTATGCGCCTAGCATTAAGTATTAAAAAATTAACAATTATATTATATGATAATAACAAGAGGTCAAAATTGTACGTAGAATCTTAGAAAAGTTTACTCGCGTAAAAGTTAAACACACGGATAAGTTTCGCTAGCAACTTTTCGGTTAACTTTTAAGATCGTGCACATTTTTTTGAAAACAACGTCTGTTTCAGTGATAATAGTGACAGTGCTAAGCAACTTCTCAGTGGCAACGCTAAATCTTTATTTTTGTTTAATAGATTATGCTATTCCCCGAACTTCCTTTTTATTTTAAGCTGCCAAAAATGTTGCCCATCTTCAACATTGCTGTTGAAGTTCTTGTTAGTCGTCTAAAAAAGTTGTGAATTGCATTTAAAATTTATTACAGACTTTATTTATTCCTTTTTTCGACTAAAAAACGCACTTAGAAAAGTTAAAAGTTCAGAAAAGTTAATACCCCTTGGGACATTTTGGTTAACTTTTTAAAGATTCTACTGTATCTTAATTTATTCTAGTCAATTTAAAATAACTCTGATCATGTTATTTTGATTAGTGCAAATTATAGAAAGTTTTCCTTAAAACAGTAAGTGATAAACTAAGAAATTGCGCATTTTCATCTTTTTTCAAATTTTTTTGGAAAGAAAAATTAACTTGTAGAATATTTCCAAAACATTTTTCTAAAATTGACAACACTGCTGACAATTTAACATTCACACGACAATAACTACTTAGACTTTATTGCCGTTTCAATGAACTACTTTTTTAATAAATTAACGATTATTTTGCCAACAATAACTAACACGCACATAAACACTATTACAAACATAAACAAATGAATATTTTATTAAACTATTTAATGTCATGCAGATATGATTGCATGTTTGTATGTATCTGTGAATGTGTTTGTAAAGAGAAAACAATATAAACAAAATTATACACATCAATGTAAATTACTAAATTAGTAAACAAACATAATATATATAGGACCAAACGGACACAAATACCTACAAACCTATTACATAGTACATAAATGTGTGAGTTTGTGCTTTCAAGTGTCAATAAACAACGGAAAATTATGTTTAAATATTTTACATTTTTAACAGAGCAGGGAAAAATAAAAAATTACTGCTGCTTACGACAACAAAATTAACACAAATATTTAAATGATAGTTAACAAATACTAATACTAATAAATTTGCGCGTGTTTTATGAATGTGTGAATGTTCGGCAATGTACATACATACATATGTATGCATAAAAGTAATATTGATAAAATATTTTAAATACGTATATATTTTTGTTTGGGGTTTTTTTTTGTTTATAACACATTATGGTGAACATACTCAACAATAAGTTGATAAACAAATACTTTTATGAGTAACAACTACATGATTGTAATTATTACACTTCTACAAACAAAATGTGTTGTAAAGCATTTCCTGTCCTAAATGTTGGTTTAATGATTGGAGCAGCAAATGCAGGAAATAATAACTTTTTGCAGTTCTATACAAAATTCAAAAAGCTGTAGGAAATAAAGTGCAAAAAAGTTTGACTGAATTTTGTAGCCAAAGGCAGAGAGAGAATTGCAAAATTATTTTTTACAAAACAAATAATTTATTAAAAAATTTTATAAATACTAAATGCATTGAAAATTTGTTATAGTCTAACAGACACTTAGTTCAAGGTTTTTTATATAAAACACTAGAGTTACGACCGGGTTTCGCACGGGTTAACTTTACAAATTGTAAGAAAAGTCATTTAAAAATATACGGACAGCTCTCTCAGGCAGACATCTCCCATAGACGGGTGAATTTTTAAGTCTCATGCTTTTCGGATTACTTCTCGAACAAATAAATCTCCTTTAAATGCACGCTCTCTTGAACGGTCGCGGACACTTTTTTCTAAATCATCTCCCGTGGACGGACAAAATCGTTACGAAAGAAAAAACCAAGAGAACAAGCTTGTATTATTATGTAATTCCCATTTTACTTTTGGTTCGTTTTAGTACATATGTAAAGGGTGGTTAAATTATAAGGGCCGATATTGAATGTCAACCATACCTAAACGTCAAGTTTTTTTTTCCTGCATTTCATTTGACATTTCTCAATTACAGACTTACTCAATTTAAACCATGGAAAGATACACAATCGAAAAACGCGTTAAAGTTACTCAGGCTTATTATGAAAATGGGCGTTCAAATCAAGATGCATTTCATGCACTTCGTGATTCAACATAATAGTTCAAATTTGTCCACACTCTGGGGAATTGTAAAAAATATTTAAATTTCAGCGAAACAGGTCTGTATGAAATGTGAAAACATCTGTGAATGCCTTCTTAGATCGTTTAACGAAAAACATTGCTGTTTTTCGTGATAGTGTGGCAAAAAGAGCAGTCAACCTCGGCTCATCATCGTGCCCAACAATTGAACATCAACTTTATCATTGAAATCTTGGACCATCGGAACGAGGTGTGCCGGCGAGGTCATGGCGGTCATTTGGCCGATATTTTGTTCCATTCATAATTGTGTTTTATTCAAAATTAACATCGGCCCTTAAAATTTAACCACCCTTTATGTGACTATATGAGTATGAGACATACGAACCCTGCAGATAACGCGACTAGTCAATACATGCATGTAAAGTATACTCTGTAATGGACTTATCCAAAGATCACCCAAATGTATGGAGAAAACGTGGTCGATTTAACATTACGATGTCCTAGGGCTGGACCATATAACCCATCGAAGTAGTCTCAAAACTACTCTTTGTCACTATTCGATAGAGCACCTACACGACCATTATACATGTCTTGACAACAATTTATGTAATCGTTGAAACACGAACACTTATCGTTTAACTACAATCTCTTTTTTAAAAATGATATGGTCCATGACTGCATTACATAGGACCATGTTGTAAGTAGTCCATTTAGCTAAAACGAACAACTAGTCCAATATTATCTGCAGGGAACTACAAAAAAGCAGCACTATTAGTTGTGTGCTCCCCCTTTCTATATCACTGAAAGTGAAAATATTTATTATATTATTGCAATAGGTGGGTAACAAATATTTTTGTAGGGTTTATAACACTTGTTTATTTGATTTCAATTAAATAGGGCGCTTTAAAAGTTCTTTGCGTTATCGTTATCGCGAAACTTACTTTCATTAAGAAAAATTTAAGTAGAGTTCAGGAAAGGGATACGCGCTCAGTTCGTAATCTAACAAAAAGGTACATAAGAAGAAGCAAATAGGTCGTTTGAAATCTTTTGCTTTAAATGTTTATTTTGGCTTATGAAAAATTAAGCGATTTGGAACGCCATTTCGGTGAAATGGGAAGAAAGTGGAAGATAACTCACCACAATTTTCTTATGGGGTATACACAGAAAAAAATATTGCTTACAATTTTTAAATAAAATGTCTAATTGATATATTTTTAAATTTGAATTATATTTGTAATTAATGTAAATAATTTTTTTAGTTGTTATTAAATTAATTTAAAGAACTTTGAAATTTCTATCAGTTGAATATAAAATTTATTGAAAAAAAAATTAAAAACAAATATTTTTGTCAAGATTTGATGTGCAAGGATAACTTTAATAATCAGGGGATGTGAATAATAAAATAATAGTTGCCAGTCAGTAGATTAAAGTTCAAGTAAGTTCATAGATAGAAAAAAAACCGAATTTTTCGTAATATAATACAGAGGTTAAATATTATTGCAGATGTGAATTAAATCAATATGCCTTGCAGTCTAATACATTCTGTTTGATTCGAAACTTAATAGGTAAGTAACTATTTGACTTCTTTCCCTCGGTTTGATCAAGATTTTAAAACAGTAAAATTTATTTGTGCCTAGGTCGAGGTAAATATTACGTTTGGTTGAGCCGCCAGTTGATAATATGTATGTTATATTGTAAACATTTCTTTGTGCGTAGGTCGAAGATGCACCCCATTTACTTTTGAAAATATGATGTTTGGGTTTGCCACCAGTTCTTAAATATGTTATATTGTATACATTTTTAATCATATAAATAATATTTGAGGTTTACTAAAGGCTTGTTTGACAAGTTTCTATACAACATCTGTCAAATAAGCTTTTAATAAACCTAAAATATATTTTATGAATACGGCAGTTATGCTCTCTCTTTTCCTTAAAATTATAATAATGCTCAATGTAAAAAAATACACATATGTACATATTTATTTAAAAATAAATATATAAAAATTTTATCTATTTTCTTTTCCAGTACTTTTATTGAAAATGGTTTCAATCATTTATATAATTGACACAACAAATACTTTATTTAAATTAATCAAAAACTTCAATTATAGGCGTGATTAAATTAATTAAATAAACTTTTAAAAATTATAGAAATTTTAATTACTTTTTTAATACTGTTTTAATTGATATCTTACGAAATATATTTTAAATTAAAATTATTAATTCTCATTTAATTATTAGTATCATTTTGATGATTGGAGCAATATTAAACAAGATTTTAATTAATGGTATTAATTTTGTAATTGAAATTTATATTTATTTTTTTCTGTGTAGCTTTAAAAAATGTATATAATTTTAATTTTTAATGTAAAATATTATTTCTATTTTTTGTTATTACATATTTGGGGGATTCAAATGGTTGTCATAAAGTCATATGTTTTAATATAAACGAAAAAATATTACTGATGTGAACAACCCCCTCAAAATTTAGTGTGCTATTTCAAATTTAAGTCAGCTGTTTAAATAGAAGCAGTTATAACTATTTAAATTAAAAGTGTCAAATGAAAAAAAACGAAAATAATAATCGGTTTGTGCGAAAATTATTGTAATTGTTATGGCTGGCTCAAGTAGGTAGAAACTAATTGCATCTGTTTCAATTTAAATAAACCTTTTGGTAGGTGATGAAGACAAGTAATAACAAGCTTATGAAATGTTTTTAATTAACATTTTTAGTTCGTTTAGTAATTGCAGAAGAGTCTACCTTGGGGTCCCAAAATCTGATAAGTGGCAGCAAAGCGTGTTAAGAAAATGTTACGATAATCGATTTAATCAGATGATTCGGGTTCGTCCGGAAGAATTTGTGTATATAATGGACTTAATAAAACACGATACAAGTCCAAAAACGGTAAAGATATTTTCAAGCACCTGAATTTTTAAATTTTACTTATTTAAAGGTTTTAAAAATGTAATTAATGGTGTTTTCCTTTCTAAAAAAAAGTTGCAATTAGTATGTGTAACATTTTTATCAGTCTGCACACACCCTTATAAAGTTGTCCATTTCTTTTGTTTCAATGGAGCAGAAAAATTTCTTGATTTTACACTTTAACACATTCTGTGTTAAAAACTCGTTTGCATAAAAAGTATTTATTCACATAACACAGCTGTAAAAAATGGTACTTTGTTACACTGAAATATAATTGGGGGTAAGATATGCTACACTCTTGCCAGTAATTTGTGCAACATGTTCAGAAAAAAACACGATAACTATTTGCACTCTTGCATGTATTTTTAGAATAGAACATAAACCCGAATGGTAGCACTATTGTAACATTTTTCTCAGAAAGGAAAACACCAGAAGTGTAATGTGAAAAATGTTAAGGCATACTAACAAACTTATTGCACACATATATCATATATCAATAACAACGGCGTGTGAATGTTATCGCCGGCTCGAATAGAGTTTTTTTCAGTCGGCTCAGATTGCTATTTAAAAGTTATGACAAAACAATAACTATAGAACAAAAAGTCTTAAAAATTTAGGACTTTTTTCTTTGAAGTACAACAGCAAGTTTTTTGAACTTGTATAAAATATTAGCACGTTATGACAATATGACTTGCTAGCATACCGTTTGAATCCCCTAATAATGTTATTTAAAATTAAAATGAATTTAAAGAATAAAATACAAAATTGATACCTGCCGCTATCCCCTAGACATCTGCAGTGAGCGAACAAAGCTGCTGCCACGGTAGGTGCCACCTGCGGGAGCTTTTACTGTATATAGTTTCCCAAATATTAATTTAATCTTAAATGTAAATTTTTGTAATTATAGTTCCAAAGTATCACTTTAAATAAAATTCGCAATACCATGCCCTATTTGTATACCCTTCACACAGTGAAAAAGGGTATATTTAGGTTTGTCATTCCATGTGAAAATTTTACAATATTCTTTTGCAACCCCAAAAATTATGAAAATTTTATCTCTAGGAGGGCAGATGCCCAAAATTGTATCATAATTAATTAATAACGCCAATTGGATGAATATTAAAAATGTGTTTCTCTGTTTCATTTCAATTTTAAATTCCACACGTCTATTAGAAACATAAATTTTTTCTTACAATGAAGAGTGCCCAAGTTATGAAACTATTCAGAAACTATTTGTTAAAATTTCCGCGGAAAGTTCTTTAAAGATACATTTGACTACTGTTACCTTTTTGTGGCTAATTCGTGGGTGGAGTTATCTGGAATATATTAAAGATAATTCTACAACAAAATATCTCTATTACTTATATTGTTTTTGTTTTTTGTATTAATTGCTCATAGAGTATGTAGGAATGCACATGTGTATGTATAAAAAATATACAAAAATTTAAATAAAATTTTTTAAATTGTATTGATGTTGCAAATAAACAAACATTTATTTTTTAACATTTATTTTGTTATGCATGTATGTGATTTGGTTGTTATGTAGGTATAACAGCATGTATGTGTGTGTGTGTGAGTGTGTTATAATTGCAGTATATCCAAAAGTATTAAAACATATTTCTATATATATATTTATTATTTTCTGCTCTCTTTACTGTATAATTTCGAATGTATACCAACTTCCGTTTCCGTTTTCCCAATAGGCTTGAATTTTTAATAAAATCATTGTTTATCTCTTTTATTTATAATTTCTTTTTGAATATACTTTTTTGCTGATACAAATATTAACAAACAGTTGCAAAGAAATGTTTGTTTCAAATATATTTCGAAATAAATAAATTTTACCAACAACAGCATAACAGAGAAAAATTGCAATTATTTTGAAAATCAATTTCTAAGAAAATAAGTATTTTCTATATGATTATTTTCTATACGTAAAACAAAAGGAAGAGAAATTAAACAAATTAAGGAAATTGCTTATAAAACAGAAACCAAAGCACAATGTGTTCAAAGGTTAGAAGATTAAAGTTTTTAAAAAAGAAATAGACTTTTGATTTGTCATTTATCAGCATGAACATGTAGACAAATATTTATATTTTTGTATTTTCTGACATCACAAACGTGGTATAGTAGACTCTTATGCAAAGGACAATTATAAGCTTCTTGATAGGGATTAGCATTACGAGATATTAAGTTTTATGCAATGAAATTTATTTTAAAAAAATAATAATAAAATGTACCAACAATAAATTTAATAATTTAAGTTTTAAAAATAGAAGTAAAATTTTACACAAAAGACTAGTGTTGCATTAGAAAGTTTAACGTTCCGGACACCTTTTTTAAAGGTTAAAATAAATTTTAGTGACTAAATAATACTTGAAATATTCAATTGCAATTATAGTTCATATATAAATATCCTTAATGTATTTACTCTCTAAATAACATATTCTTTAAATTTCGATGATTCTTAAGTTTTGAACGTGTTGCCTTCTTTAGGGTATTAAAAAGTGCTTTAGTATTGTCTTATCCTTGTCATCATACAAACTGCGATATTCCATTTTCCATCATAAAATCAAAAATTAAATTTTTCGTGATTTAATTTTATCATTTATTAAAAGAATAACATCATAATGAAACCACAAACTGTATCAACACAGACAAACAAACAACAAATTGTGTTAACACAAAGTACATTCGCTGACCATCGCTGTGATTCATTTAACAATTTTAACTTTTGCTTGTAATACGACGAAACTTTTTATTTTCGTCATAAAGTTATATTATAACAAAGTGTCAGTCTGGCTGAGTTGGCTTTTACCAACTTATTTCTACATTTCATTGTATACTTTGAGGCGCCAGCTCTAGGGTATATTTCAATGCTAAACTTTCTTTTTACAAAAAACTTAATTATTATTTGATTATCAAAAGCAAAAAATAAAATATATATATATATATATTGAAATTTATTCATACAATTTTTAAATGCCATGAGAACATGGTGAGATATTAAAGGCGGTAATATAAATGAATGTGAGAAAACTATGCCAGAAATAGAAAAGGTGATGAAATATATTTGCCAAATTTCTTTAAAGTGTTTCTAACTCTTTCCGGCCCTGCCTACACAATTGTACAGGTAAATTTAAACAGTACTAGAGTGCCGGTACAAGCAATGCAATAGTCGTAGAAGAATTCTGTGCAAAAAATGTGCCGTATATTTGTGCCTTCTTCGGGCAAAAATTGCTTTAAGACGTTCCATACGTCCATTTAATTTTTTAAGTAACCGAAACCAATGAATTATTTGTTACTTTATTTACGTTGTGCAATTTTATTATTATTTTTTTAACATTAAACAAAAAGTATATGTTTTTTAATATTCGATTTCTTTTTGGAATATTGACGATGTAAAATCCCTAGCCACACATTTGTGTAGATTCTGTTTCTAAAGATATGAACATTACAGGGATGTAAAAAATGCATTTTTATGATCTTTAAGGCCAAATAATCAAGTACTGAAAATTTCATTAAACTCCCCAAATTTGAAAATTGTTTTGGGCCGTAAAGGGTTAAGGTTTTTATACCCTTCACATGTGTTGTCTAGTGTATATATAACTTTGTCATACCGTGTGTAATTTTTACAATATTGATTTCAGACTACTAAGGCTATATTTTCTAAAAGCCTGTGACTAGGGGAGGCGATAGTCCGTATGTCCGTGTGCTGGTTTAAATCAACTGATAGAAGCCCCACATGTTATTTAGGGCTGTAAGTAGTACAGTCTTTAAAAATTGGCCGGGAATAAGTAACTATTAAGATTCAGCAAGATCGCTCTATAACTTTGTGAGATATGGGCAAATAAACACGACTGCTTCTGATTCTTATCACAAAGCTCAATATTATTCAGGCTTAGGTTATTTTATAGATTCATTTGTTACTGTTTTTATGTACAATAGGAATATTCGTTAAAAATTTTGGATAAACCGGTTACTAACTGATAAAGTTATAGCAAAAAGTAATTTTTAAAAATAGATATTGTTTAATATATATCAAATTATAGAAGCCCCTATTTAATTTTTGGACATGGTAAAGACACCAGAATACAAGCCGTAGCATCAGAAGCCATTGCCGAGAAAAACTGACAAATTGGTTTAAAACTAGCTGAGATATAAGCTCAAAAATACAAATGCTTCAGTGTTTTTCCTATAATTTACAATCGAAAATCGATTTTTTAAGCTTCTGGACAAATCAGAGGAACGATGTGGTTATAAAAGAATGGGGCTTGACTAGTAGAATATAAGACTATATAAAAAAATTAAAATCCAAGCTGGCCGCCGCTTCAAAATGGCGTAAAATTAATTTATAAATGGATCAAGTCTAGTAATTAAAAATTTAATCACTTCAAACTTCTCAGTATTGATACCAAACGAAAGGACTTTGCCAATAGAATACAGTAAACACTAAAAAAAATTAAAATCCAAGATGGCGAACAATTTTTTTAACCCCATCAATATGGGTTTTAAATAAAAGATCTTGACTAGTGGAATACTGTTAACTGTGTAAAAATTCAAAACCAAAGGTGGCGTCAAAATGGCGTATAATATGAAATCTAGGCTAAACTACGATGTGGGCATTATGCATTACATGATGCTGAAGGGTGATATAAGATTCAGCACAGCCGATTATAGCACTCTTAAGCAGCTAATACCTGGCATGTTTTATACATCTGACTTGGTAAATTGTATTCATATGTAATTGTTTATGTCTGTCAAAACTGTTAGTTAACACTCAACCGCCGCTGACTGTTTTCTGGCATCAGAGAGTTCTGCCAACAGATGATGTCAGGTGGCTGGTCAGAACAAATTAGAGCACGCTCTAATTGAAATGTTGTCAGATAATGTAGCATATGTGTTCTACAGAAGTAATGTTTTAATGCTAACACACGACATGTGTCTTTAGCAGTGGGGACTTTAACAAGTCAGGTGTAAACAACATACCGTGTATTACCTGCTTTAGTTGTTTATGCTTCAATTTGTGTGTGTATAAATTTTGAGCAGAAAAAAGGGGATTTCACATTTTAGTTAAGTTAAGGAATATATTTTTTGCCGGTGAGTACTTAAACATGGTTAGCATGCTCATAGTTACAAATTCCATGTGTCAATTCAATTAGGCAAAAAAAGGAATGACAATTAGATATTTCGAAACGATTTTAATCGGTAGTTAAGGCTTTGAATTAACGCACCGTTTTTTCTCTTTAACATTTATTCGCATACACTTTTGCTTTAAAATAGACCCAGACAAAAAAAGTCCATCAGTGGTAGATCGAACGATCATGGTGGACAACGTTGATTGCCAGATTAAGAAATGAAAGTTTCAACATAATAGCGTCCGAAAACTCTAAATAATTAGCCAACTCTTTGACCAAAATGTCGCCATTTTTGTAATTCGTATTTACAAAACTTCTCTATATTCTTAAATCCCATGGTGACAACTATAAACAAAAATTTACCGTACAGATGATATTGACAATATGATGACAAATTTAAATCCGACACTGTAGTTGGGACACATCAAATAAATGACTACGCCCATAATTATAGAACATGGTTGTAGCATTTTTCTGACCCCTTTTTTCTTAGCTTTTGATAAACCTTATTGTCAAAGTTTTAGCAAAAAACATTTTCCATCTAGTTAGTGGCACCGCAACGATATATATTTTAAGCAACCAAATGTATCACGTCAAGTTGACAGCCTGCTAACCTAATTAATTAAGAGGTTATTCATTCGATAAATGGAGACATACATTAAAATTAAGAAAAATTATACAGACATTTGTCATTTCTAAGCTCTTTCTTGCAGGCCTTAACAAATATATTCGGCACATTTTCCCAATAAGAAAATCTTAAGCACAAAACCTATTTTTCTTTTCCCTTTTTATATTTTGCATCATGAATTTATTTTAACATTTTCTTTTTTTATTCATTTTTTCTAAACATTTGTTAGAATGAATTTTTTTCCTTAACGAGTTAGTGTATTGTTATAAATGGGTAACTTCTTGACCCAAATAAATCTTTTTAAAAGCAAAAGCAACTAAAATTAAGTCTTATTGTTAATGCTTGTTTTTTTTATTTTTTATTTTTTTATTTTAAAGCCCGCCAGCTACGAAACAAAATAAAAGCAGCATTTTTGCTTAGTGCTGCAACATATTTTTTTGTGCTGCAAAATCTATTTAGAAAAACTACTCTTGACAAAAGGTATCGTTTAGAAAATACGCTCTACAAACTAAGAAACAGACACAGTAAAGACAAGGCACACAGACGGGGAGTATAAGGACAAAAAATTTTAAAACACATAAGGACTATGGTTTTGGGGAAATTTTCCATTTAGAAAGAAACTTTAAATTTTATAGCTTTTACAATAAAAACCACAGTGTTAATCTCACCCAGCACTTGTAGCCAAGAGAGTTAACGAAATACCGTGAAAACATAGTTTATGGGTAGAAATGCAATTAAGCTGAAGAAAAATTTTGCATAGTCACGCAATTATTAGTCTGTACTGTTAAATACAGACTGAAAATACTGCACAACAAGCACCACACTCGTATAAATAAAGAGGTTGTAGTTTGCCAACTGTTATAAATACAGGTATAACAACAATTTACACTGCATATTTTATGGCTGATGTGTATAAACTAAAAGTGGTGCATATTGTTAGGCCCTCACAGATATAAACACAAGCACAGACACAGCATAATAACCATAATACTAAACATACAAATAGTGTAAAAACGATATAAAATAAAACAAAGCGCTACTAAAAAGGCAAAATTACAAAAAAAAAAAATTAACACAAACAATCAAGATATTTTTCAAATGCTAATAGGCGTACAATAAATGTATTTTCACTTCGTTAACTGTTAACATAAATACCAGGTAAAAATTGTGTACTTCTGGCTATTTGTGTGGTTGTATATGGAAAAAATATGTAAGTATGTCCGCTATCCCTATATAAAAGATGTTAAGTGCTGTTTCTAAAAAATGGTTGTTACTTAAATGTTTAACATTTTCTTTTAAACGCAAGGTGTAAGGCATTTGATATGCATTGAATTAAATTTATGTGCTATACTATAAATTTAACAAAAATTATGTGAAAAAACTTATTATGGATTTTTCTCCTAAATGTATGCAGTAAATATTGTTTTATATTTCTTCCTAAAGGTATGCAATAATAAATGTAATACCTATTGCTAACTCGAAACTTAAAATAATCTCTCGCTGATAGTTAAATCGTTACGCTTTTCGCGTAATGCTTAGTGATGTGATTTTTTGATAATATAAGCAATCTAAGCGTTACGTCAGACAAATAACTCTTCTAAGAGAGCGTATCTAAAAAGTCCATATTGGGCCTTCTTGTTTTGAAAGAAGCATAGTATCCAAAAATAAAATAAAGATATTGAAAGATGATTAAAGATACTTCGCTTGCGTATATCGAAATAACGTAATATAATCTGAGAGCTAAACTCATAAAGCTCTACTACACTTTTTCTTTTATAGTCAACTCAAGTTCAAGTTCTTTAAGCCATCGCAAATGAGTCAAGAATTTAAAACTCTTTCATCCTCATCCTTACTAATCTCGGTATAAACATATATCCAACGATGTTAGGGATGCCTGCTTAAATACAAAACAAACGATTCATTCGCTTTGCCGGAACCATTTTTTGGTGTATTATTTTATTATGTTTGAAAGCAGCTTTCTGCTATTATAAACATTATGTTCATGTGTAGTCCAGAAACAATGGAAATCAAGGATTTTATATTTTTTAAATGCAAGTCGAATAAAGGTTCCTTCGAAAGAATTTAAATCTTCTAGCCCATCTTAAACAGAATTTGAACATAATATTAAGGAGAGATGAGCAGTCGCTTTTGTAAGGATTGCCACCCTCCCGCGTGGCTGGTATGCCTCCCACTAGGTTTCTCAGAATATGTGCACAGGTGTCTGATTCTAGTTGTAGAAACCGTACTTCCCTGGCGAACCTACAGTTTTCTGTGTGGATTTGTGGAGCATTATCATGCGCTTTTAGGACATACTGCACAATTCTTTCATTGCCAACGGTGTTCTACTCCTCTGGAGATCGAACTCTTTTGCCCTTTCCGGTAGAAATGGGTGTAGATGAATCTTTTTTTTAAGGACATCCCATTGACCTCTCTCATTTACTCTCCGTTTTTTTCGGCAGTCTTTCTTTGCTGCGCTCCGGAGAGATCTCAATGGCAACACTTGCATTTACTTCCTCAACCATTTTGCCTATCTTTTATGCATAACATCGTAGTGTCAGCATCTTCCTTGTTTGAGTCAGACGTGTCGGAGTCCTTATCTGTCTTGTGTGGCTGGGGATGCGTTACGTTCACCGTTAGATTCGGTCCCTCATTCTTTATTCTTCTTGATGCTTAATCAGTAACGGAAGTTGCCCACCTCCGAAATTGTTTCCTTACAGTCATTTGATGTCGACGACTCGGGGCCTGTTTGCTCACCACCGTAACTTTATTTTTGGTTTTATTTGGAAAAAGCCCTATCTTTTTAATATTTGGTCCGCGAGGAGTTCTAAGAACCGCCATTATCAGAGGTAGTGTACGTAGTCTGGTCACTATAAGATACGACAGATATCTACTCATTAAGATGGGTCTCGTTACTTAAAGTCCTTTGATACCAAATTCATGACATGTTTGGCATATAAATCGGACACTATGTTTAAAGCAAGTAGCCTAGGAGATTAACAACACAAGGAGAACACAAATAAAATTTAGCATCTTCTCTGCCACTGATCGGCTTAAGTGCGATTTAGGGGTAAGCATCCAGTGAGATTATCGCGCTTATTCCATATGGATGTGGGTTCACAGGAGGAATGAACTTTGTTTGATTCCAATTTTCAGGTATCACAAAGCAACAAAACACTAATCCAAGTATAGGGTTATGGAGTTTACAACGATCGCCTGTTGTTCAAGTTAGTTTAATCGTACAATCACTTGTTTCGGAATACCAGCTCTCGTGTATTTTGCCCTTTATCTTGCATGTTTTAAATTTCTTTCGCATATTTACGTTACTAAACAAATTCAGGCATTACGACTATAAAGAACTATTTCTTCTTTATTATGCAAGTGGTAAGTAATACCTATTAAACAACATGGCCTAGAATGCAGTGCATACTTTTTACCTTAGTTACATTTTACACCACATCTTTTCTTAAACAAACCACGATTTCACTTCTAATCTTTAAATAAAATCAAATATTTTAAATGATGTACAACACCTTTTAGCTTCCGTTTGCAGCTAAAAGTTGTCTTTCTTTACTTTTCTCACTATTTACTTTTTAAGTCATTCGTGTTCTTATTTCAATGTCCCATGATATTTTGTTTTATGTCTTTTATATTTTTATGTCTATTTAAATGTATGCGTTATTATCTCTTTGCATTTGATATATTTCTGTTTGCATTTCATTCTAGTTAGAAACATACAGTAGGGTGGCACATGTTTTAATTTTTTTTTTGTAACATTGCTGTAGTTTGACTAAACTAAGCCTAAGAAATTTGAAGTAGATTATTAGATTATAAATGCATGGAGTGTTTTAGTTTCTAAGAACTAAAGAAAATTTATTAACCATACAACAGTTCAGACATGTTTAGTGACTGCATTCCAGAATTAACTATGAGTTTTATTAACGTTACGGCATAACCAAATTCCGATTATAATTATTTACGACTCCAATAATTTTTTTTTAGCAAAATGCTGCCTCCCTAATATAAATACATATTTGAAAAGGTAAAATGTTTTTAATATTTAAACAATTTTTATTTTATTTTTTACTTTGAAAATTTGTTGGCGTGTTAAACATTTCAAAAGTTTATTTAAAAAATGTATGAGAAAATATTTATGATATTTGTTAGTTTGTGTAGCTACGAGTGTAGATATATTAAAACATTATTTACTTAACATGTGTACATACTTAAAAATATATTGAACACATGTTTTTTTTTTTGGTATGGTTTTTAATATTTATTTAAACTTTATTGAGTTATTAAAATGTAAACGAAAGGCCATTTCGTTGTTTGTTTAATTCCTTGTTTGAGGAATTTAAAAATTATAACCACAACAAAACTTTTCAACAAAATAAAGGAAATTCAACAAATATGTACCATGAAATGCCTACAAATACAATCACATAACATATAGATGTATGGGTATACTAAATACATATGTGAGCACATAAATACAAAGGCTGCTTTGTTTTACAAGGGAATAAAGTTTGAAAAGGAGTCTCTTTTATTTCCATAAAGTTAAAATTATTTAATAAAAGTTGAATCAATATTTCATATTCGTTTAAAAAATTTTCATTCCTTTAAATGTTACTTGTGTAACCCAAATGCATGCATACGACGATTTTTGTTGTTTTTAAGTTGAAAATTTCTTTTTAAAACTATTCAAAAGTTTCTCTATAATCTTTATTTGGTCTCTTCCTCTTTTCCAAAAATATGTCAAGTAGTGTTCCACAACAAGTACTCTATTGTTTATTTAAATATTTTTTTTTTTAGTTTTTTTTTTAAGCCAGCAGTAAGTTATTTATTCTGCTTTTTGTACAGAATTTAATTTATAGTTTTATTTCTATTTTTTTTTCTATGTGAACACCCAACTTTGTCAAACAATTTAAATTATAAATAAAAATGAAATGAAATTAATTCAATGAATTAAACTAAAACTAAACCCATATTTTAGTATGATACTTACAAGCTCCTTGGCCTACATTTTTAGAAGAAAATACCCGACAACACTATTGTGTTTTTTATCCACCACAAAACAATCTTAAAATTTCAAGTGGCTTTTTAAAGCACAGAAAATAATGTGAAAGAAGTCACCTACACAGTGAGAGAGAGAGACGGGGAGATAGGAAAGGACAAGTACAAAAAAGTATACTGAAGTATAGAATAAAAAGAAAATACAATTTATTGTGATGAATTTAAATCAAGGTTATTTAGAGTTTATTTAATGCTAATACCACTAGAGCTACTGCCATTGTGGCAGCTACAACTACTGCTGCTGTTAGCTTGAGAACAATGCATTTATTTTATTTTTTTCTTATTTCCTCTACTTTGCACTTAATAACAATATAAATGCAACTTTTTAACTTTAAATTAAATACTGTACAGTGGGACTTTATGTCAACCAAAAATTAGGGGCCGAATTACGGCATTCGATATCGATCGAAATTTTACTCGAACGATCGCGTTCGCTGTGCTTTAGGTATAGCGATTCTAATAAGAATTTTCAAATTTCGATCACGTTCGAATGCCGTAATTCGGCCTTTGAGGCGAAATTTTTTTCATATTTGTATTAATTATATAATAAGTAGGGTGATCGATTATTCGATTTTTCAAGAAACCGGTTTTCAAATAGTTTAAAATTTCGAATTTGAAAAAAACCGGTTGCTTTTTTTTAAATGAAAAAAAAAAATGGTTTAACCAGTCAAATACATAAAATATAATTCCTTAAAAATAAAAATTATATTTAAATGTTAACTTTTTTCAATTTATTTATATACGTTTGGCTGCACAATTTCAAAACGCAATAACTGACATGAAAACAGTTGATTTATTTGTTTTTTACGCTGGGTCTCTACTTAGCAATTTTCGTTGCTAAGCATAAGCAAAAACGTCGGCAGAATAACGGCACTTTATTGCTAAAGTATGTTTATTTGCAATGGCTGAAGAACACGACACAAGTTATTTATTTATACAATTAAATATTTTTGTTTTAAATTTTATGAGTTTTTTATATTTTTTTCTTTTCTACTTCGAACTTTCCATTTTTTAGTTAAAATTTTGATTTTCTAATATTAGTGACACAAAACAGTAAATAAATCATTAAAAATGTTATTGCATTTTGTAAATAAAGAGCATAAATTTACATTGTTGCCACTACGTTTTTTAAAAACTTAATTAATTTGTTTAAGTAATCGGTATTTGATCTGGTACTGCCATATTAAAAAAAAAAAACCAGGAGGTTGTAGAAATGAAAAATATTAAAAAGTCATTTCACTGCTCAGGGTAACCAAAGCTAGCTTTTATTAACATAGAGACCATTTAAGTGCCATACTATTTTAGCATACAACTAATATATCTATCAGAGATATTAGATATCTGGATTTTGTAGAAGAATTATATAATGAAAGATTGCTTACAAAGATATATCAACATAAACTTAAAAATAAAAAAACGGGTTTTATGGGTAAAAAAACCGGGTTTTGTGGGTAAAAAACCGGGTTTTGTGGGTAAAAAACCGGGTTTTGTAGTCAGAAAAACCGGGTTAAGTAGGTAGAAAAACCGGGTTAAGTAGGTAAAAAAATCGGGTTTTGTGGGGAAAAAACCGGTGTATTCGACATTTAAATAATCAATATTTAGAAAAAAACGCCAGCTGAAAATCGTAAAAAACCGGTTGTAAAACCGAGTCGATAATTCTAATACTTAGATGCAAGAAGATAATTATTAGATTTGGTTTGGAAATTATGTTTTTGTTAAAAAGAATCTTTTTTGCAAGCAGCCTAAAAGATATAAAAGTAAATCTGACAGCTGCCCAGAGTCTAATCTGATATTAGAGGAACTAGATGTTATTGCATTTCTGCCATTGGACGTCATCTCTGCTGCAACAGTCGGCTATGACACGAAATTTTTTAGCATTTTTCCTTAGTTAATTTACTTAGTGTTTCGTTGTGTGATCCATCGGGGTATTTTATATTGGTGATAGCTCTCGCTTAATACTACTAAATACCAGGGTAGACGGCTGCTGAGGCTGCACGAAGTTTTAAATTGGAGTTAATGTCTCAACTGTTTAAACTAATGCCTAGGGACTTTTTCTTGACTTTGGGAAGCCATTTCAGAGATCACAAAATGGTTTTGGCTAAATCGCCAGAAGAGATCGGCTAATGTTTGCACTATGACAGACACCTGCAGCTCGTAATCGTCTAATAATGCTATTGTTTTTTAGTTCCTGCGTGATGCTTGTTCAACTTCCAATGTAAAAAAAGCTGACAAATTTACCTGATATATTCTAGCCATTGCTTTGATGCTGTCGTTGCATGGCTCGAGCTCGCAAACAAGAAGCTTGTTTACGACAATAAATTGCAATGAGTGCTTTAGCACATTTAGAGACGATGGTGGTAAGGCTATCATAGTAGGTACTAAGGGAAATCTATACATGCCTGTACCACTATGATGAGTTAAAACTACGCCAAACACGAAGGCCCTTCAAAGTCAAAAGTCTAACGTTTGTTACAAAAACACAAGACGATCTTCGTAGAAAAAGCCAACATTCGCACAGCAAAAACAAAACAAAAAAGAAACCGAAAATAGCTTAGAGGTCAGGATTTTTTTGTAACGATTAAAAAGAACCATGTTCCTGAAAAGCTACTAAAATGAAGAAAATTTTTTAGGCTTCTGTAAATGTTGCTATCAACGAAATATATATGTAGATGGGAACGTATTAATTTTAATGTTGTAAAACAGTCTCCTTACATGGACTAGGTAAAAAGAAACGTAGCAATACCAACACAACTAATTTATTTTCAACATAAAAAAGCCAACTTTTACCAAAGAAAATTGTATTTATTTTTATACAAATTATAATTCCAAACTTTACTTCAACCTTATTAACCAAGTGAAGTGAAGAGGATCTACTGCCCACTGCTGTCTTATATAATATAATTCGAACCCTAGACTTTCAGACATTTAAGCTAACATACTACTGCCTACTTTATCACGACAACATACTTTTTAATTACTTTGTCTGCTACTAATTTGTTTCACTGTATAGTTCTCGCTTAAAGCGTGTTCTAACAAATGAGTGCTAGCGTTATAAATATTGTTGTTTTGTAATTGTTTAACTGTACAAACGAGTATGTGAAGCTTTTTCTGCATGTCTGAACATTAGAGGGGCTCCACATTAATACAGGAACAACTAAAACCCCTTTTCCTAATGTAGTTGATTGTGAAGTAACAGCGTTAAAACGTTATTGTTTTCATATTTCTTGAGAATAGAAACAGAGTAAATTCGAGTCGGCATTGGCTAAGAAATTTACAAATTACTAAAAATAATAACAAATTTATTACAATTATGTCACATATCATTTTGTGCTCTTAACGTAACTTTTTATCAAAGAAAATTTACATAAAAGGGAAATAGTTTTAGTCATCTTCTTAAAAGTTTTAGTTAAGTTAAGATGGTTAACGGTTGTTTTTAAACGATATTATTTTATTCCTTCCTCGACTCTTGAAAGCAACTTCAAACAATTTTTTAACATTTAAAATGTCCTTAAGACGCAATCATTAGACAAATGTAGTTAATGTAGTTTTCTTTTAATCCAAACTACAAATGTGATAGCGAGCCCTTCTACTATGCATATACATGTCCTTTTCTCATTATATATGTATGTGTATGTGAATGAATGCCTGCCAGTGCATATGTAAATAATTGTAGATTGGTCTATGCATTTTTAACTTCCGTTTCCGTTTATTATGACTATAATAAAATAAATTCACTTGCATGCTCAAGTACACTTATATGCTAAACTGATTCCTCAGCTTTTGTAACAGCATTTCTATACAACATATAAGTGCAGTGTTTCCCAAATCAGGGGTTTAGAAAAAATTTAAAAAAAATTTTATAAATGCGTGGTTGTTGTTATAACTTTTAGCAACATTTTTTGTTTTTGCATGGATGTTTTTAATAACTTCCGTAATTGCACAGTACTAAAGTAGACCATCTAATAATATTCGACACCATTTGCACCCGACTTCCTAATCTTGTTTCACAGGTGTTTCTTTTAAACTTAAGACGTTACATTTATAGAAAATGTACAAACAATTATTTATTTATAGAATAATTTTTATTATTAATCTGAAATGAAAGCGTAAAGCAAACTAACGAAAAGTTTGGCAAGCTCTCTCTAAACGTGTTTGCGAGTAATTGTGCATGCTGTTCTAAATATAAACCTGCATGTGTGCGTATTTATGAGTATGCCACTGCTTATTATACATTTTTTTAAGTAAGATTTCAGTTATATTTTTCTATAATTATTCACATTGCAAATATAAAAATGAATGTACCCTGTCAGCATATGAAAGGTTAGATTTAGATAAAATTGTCTTAAAAGCAACTATTTTGAAATATCTCGATTTTTTGCCTTTATCCAAAGCATTGACTTAAATGTATTTTTTTTTATTAATATTAATCATTTATATTATCATTTATTTCAAGGAAAAAAAAGACAGAGACAGCATAAGACGTAAGCATTGGAGTTGAGTAAACTTATCAGCTTTCTTCCAGTTACAGCAAAATTATCAAAGAAGTCGCTGCGTACATAAGGCTTATTTAACTGAGTACAAATTCTTCTAAATTAATCAAAGTTAGCGTAGTTGTGCTCTATGAAATTTTATATATAACGGTTAATAAGATTTAAGCCGCCTGTTAGAAACATTGATAATAATTTGACGTTGAAGATGATAGCTAGAATCAATTTTAACATGAGTAAGATTTAGGACAAATGCAATATTAAAACAATTCTTCGGATTTGTAACGTTGATAGCGCAATGATTGATAAACGAATCCGATCATAAGATAAGTTCATATTAGGATTCCAACGAAGCTTACGAAGGCGCAACAGCAAAAGTTGTTTTTGAACCGATTCATAGAGATTCTGGAGATCCCAAATTACTGATACGTATTCAAGTAAATAAAGATCATAAATTTCTTAGCCCAACGCCTTAGGAATCTTAGTACCCCCCTTAGCATTATTTACAGTCATTTTTACTTTCCGAGTTGAAATTGACTTTCACATCAAAAAGAGATCCAATTACAAAAGACGACTCAACATCATTAAACTTAGAGCCATGTAGAAAGAAAATATTTAAAAACGGGTGTATATTTGCAGAAAGTCATAGATAAGCATTTTGTTAAATTAAAGAAATTACTCAAATCAGTTTATTCTTATCGGCTGTATTCCATGTATAAAGTTTAATATTATCAAAAAAACCTTTAAGTATTCAATAGTCCTTGGAAGATCGTTTACAAACAATAAAAATTATATGGAAGCGAGATGACTTTTTTGTGGAACCCGAGAAGTTTCTTCCATATATTCTTTTTAACGCTTAACGCTTCTTTAGGACGGCAAGTTTAAAGGATTCCACTAAAGGTCTCGAAGACGAAAATGTTTGTGAAAAAATCTTGAGTTGCTGGTCTATAAGATAAAACTATATTCAAAGGATTCATAAGGTGCGCTATTTATTATCTTGTAGTGCCATATTCCTTTAATTGGAAAATTAATTAAAAATAAGACTTTGTTCATTGAAAATAAGAAAACAAAAATAATAGGCAACATGACAATACGATATTATAACACACTTTGCGAAACCAATAATTCTTTTGATATAGAAAATTAGTATTAGTAGGCCATCATAGACGACCGAAATTTTAAAAACTTCCGAGTGCACCGTACATAAAATTCATCTGAAATTTCTAAAAACACTTCCTTCATTATGTTGTTTACATGTATACAGGTAATCCATAAATATAATTTGTCCATAATTAGACTACAAGGCCTTCTTTCTCTAGGCACTATTGAGATTTCGACTATAAAGTAAATCGGACAAATTTTAGAAGTTCTCGGTATACTTGTTCTGCAGATATATAAAGTTTATGACACGCCCTCCAAACTTATATCTTTAATTTAAGGCTAGACTATCGTTACATATAATCGCCTGTGTTCTGCTTTCCGAGTGAAAGTAAATCACTCCGAATTGCCATGAAATTATTGTTATAAACAATAACACTACAATGGAAATTCCGTGTGATTTAAATTTACTCGGAATACAGAACACTGGCGAATATAATAATTTATACAAAATAAAGGTACCTTTTTTTATTGTTTCTAGAATATTCATTTATAAATATTTACATTGTACGGGGGATGCCATGCCCACTGTTCTGATTTTAACTACATCTGGCATAATCATGTACATTAGGACTAAAGTTACCTGGAAATATATAGATTCTCAGTAGAATCGTTCTTTAATCATACAAATCTTAACCTTTACGTTGAATGGGAGATACCACGCCCACTCTTTAGGTTTTCTTTATTTGACTGTGTTAATAAAATAAAGTTATTTATAGATACAAGGTTTAAAATACTCTTGCCTTTAAATACCCCCATATATGCAATAACAAACAAGTTTTGTAGCAAGTGTCACGCCCAATATTTTACTGTACGTTTCTTCTTTCGGCTTATTTGCAACTTACCAGTCGGAGTCGGAGGGACATATCGAGGTTGCTGGCGGTATTGACGGGTCACTGGATGTTAGGCAAACATGCAAGTCGGCTCGGACTCCCATCGAACGACCATTGTCGCAGTTGTCTGGATAGAGAGAAGGAGGAATCGGTTTTCCACTTTCTCTGCGAATGTCCTGCACTGGCGGCTAAGAGACACAGATTTCTGGGCGAACATATACTAGATGGCCTCTCTGCGATATCTGAAGTTGGACTGAATTATCTACTGAGATATCTCAGGGCCACGGGGTGGATCTAGTACCCTTACTCTTGGATTTTATTCTGAGATACACTAGAAGCTGACGAGTGATGTGGTCCTGTCAAAACGGAGTCATACAGACTCTACTTGACTGTTGGCGTGCAGCGAACTACCACGATAACCAACCAACCAACCAACCAATCTTTCGGCTTATGTATAGTAATAGCAAGTATACTTAAAAAAAATCCACTTAAATGTGGATTTTCTCAGTATCACCGTTTCAGATACGTAAATATTACTCCGTATGGATAGTTAAAAAAAACTAAAAGTATTACACAGAGGACACTTTTTGGTGAGAAAGACAGAATGTTTTATTGTTTTGTCCATATCAAAACCTAATTTTATAATAACTTCATACAAAAAACGAAAGAAAATTAATGTTTGTACAGCAGTATAACATTTTTCAACAAACGTTGACAATTTTTCCATAAGAAAATCATAAGAAATTCGAAGAACTTAATTCGGACTTCCTTTCGTTACTATTACGTGTCTTCCAGGATGTAGGAAAATTATTTAAAGGGTAGATGCAAATAAATATATTAAAACATCTGTATTTATATTCAAGCATGCACGTGTGTGCATTTATATAAAAGAGTGTGCGTGCGTATAGAAAATTGCAAACTTAATACTCAAGTGAGCATATTTGAGTTATAATTTCTATTTCATTCAGTTGTTTTTATTAATAATTTATTTCATTAAGAAAAAATATAAAAAAACATTTAAATGCCAGTAATAGAAATTCTTATACATCTACGGCATTCCGCTTGTTGACTTTGAAAGTAAGCGTATGTTTTTTTAACTATTTAAACAAATATTAAATTGTACAATTGAGCTTTTTATATTTTCTTTGTTTTAGTAATCTAATGAGCTTGTGGGTTGTACTTAGTTTCTATTTTTTATTCTTTTTTAGTAAATTGTTTGTTAACATTACAATTACATTACATTACATTAACATTTTTTCTTGTTTCTTGGACTTACCTCATCTTTACCCTTGACGACACACATTTTTTGATCGTCTTCGGGTGAATTCCACACCAGACGTTGTTGTTCTTGCAGATCATGTATGCTCAAATTGAAAACAATGTTTCTGAAAAGAAAAGACAATTTTCAAAAATTTAATAAATAAGATGTAAGAAAGTAGTATGTAAAAGAGAAAAATTATATGAGCTTTGTTGAAAACTTAAATAAGGTATTGCACATAAAAGTTAATTAAAGGAGCTAATACACGGCATGTTTTCTTTATATCTGACTTGTCAAATTGCACACTGCTAAATACAAACATGTCGTGTATTACCTTTAAAACATTACTTCTGTAAAAGAACATGTTTTGAAACATCTGACAAAATTCAATTAGAGCGCGCTCTATTTTCTTCTGTCAAAACATGTGACATTAGCCGTTGGCAGAAATCTCTGTTGTTGCAAAGCAGTCAACGACGGATGCCTGTAAGAGTACAATTTTGACAGACATGTAGATTTACATATGTCTCACATATTTTAAAGTCAGATGTAAAAAACATGCCGTGTATTATAGCCTTAAGCAAAATATCTGCAATAAACAATATTTTACTACATCACAAGCCTTAAGTCGTTGCTTAATAAAAATATAAATGATTTTTTCTTTTAAATTTCGCTTTTCTGTTATGTGCAACGTCAGAAAATATATGTAACTAAAAATAAAAAAAAATATTTTTAAAAAATTTTAGTAAATCAGTAATAAACTATTACGAATATCACTTAAGATCTTAACACAAGACACAAATATTTACTTTTTCTACTCTTTCGCAATGTAAAAAATCCTACCACTTTGTGTGAAATCATTAATTTATATGTATTAAGTACGAGAATAAATAAAATGCCATGTATTAAAATTTACCATTTAAATAAGTAAGACCAGTATGTTCGGCTGTGCTAAATCTGAATATGCCGTTCACCAAATGGTAGATACGCAACTATAACAAGTTATTTGTAAAACAGATTTACACTGGCTTGCTTAACAAACGAAAGACTTTGCATTACGTACATTCGTTCACATGAAGAAGCACAAAAAATATAAGAATCAAAAAAGGAAAACCAAACTTTTTTGAGCCTCCTTAACACACATACACACATACATTCGTACACATGACTAATATTTTTTACCATCAGGTACAAATCTTGATTTTATTTATTTATTTTTTTATTATTGATTTTATTGTTGTTTTTTTAAATTAAATTATGTTGTTGCAATCTCAATGAAAAACTGAGGCATACGTGTTTTTTTTTGTTTATATCATAGCCGTTAACACGTCAAAATCGCTGATTTTCGGTACCAAAATTCTCGAAATCATTTCTGATAGACTGATACTACATACGAGTCCGCAGAATAAATGGGGGCTTCACAAAGTTGATTTCAACACTTACACGGACAGACAGACGGACATAAATAAATCGACTTTTTTATCAAATAGGAAATGACAAGCATATATGTATGAATATCTTTTTACACTCCCTTATGAAATGTAAACAATTCCATAATTACAGGGTGGGCCAAAAGTTACGCCTACATATAAAAACTAAATAAATTTATTATTTATTATGTTTTATTATTATAATTTTTTTTTAAATATATTACTAACGTAGCTTGATATAAATTTTATATATTAAAAATAAAATCAGAGAGATGGACACAATTTGCATCGATGTAGAACTGAGGCGTTTTACATAACTGCAGGCAACGTTTCAGGATTCTGTTTCCCTGATATCAGCTTCAGTGTTCTGCTACAGTACGGGCTCCTTAACATACTAGCGTTTTTTGAAAATAAACTTATAGAAAAAAATCAGGGCTGGGGGACGTGCTATTGAATTCTAAATTCCTTCGATTATCAAAAATTTCATTGAAATAAGTAGTTGTGGCACGGGCCGTATGTGCTGTTGCTTCATCTTGCTGGAACCACTTGTTGACTGCCACAGGGCGTACTAAATTATTAATTATAGTACGATAACTGTCCTCATACACCGTCACTAAAATGCCAACTTCTTTCTCGAAGAAGTAGAGCCGTATCAACTTTAGTGATGTGACCTCACACGTGCAATTGCAATTGGCGCAGGTGAATAACTTAGAGGTTTACAGTACCCCAAAAATATCTTATTTTGTTTATTTACATGTCGAAAATTTTTAAGAAGGTATAATATAATATATAGTAAAAAGTTGTTGGGCCAACTTAGTTTTGTATAATAATAATTGGGGGATTCACAGTAGTGTCATAAAGTCATATGTCCTATAATAGTAGCATGAAAAATTAAAACTATTGTGAACAATGCCTCATAATTAAGTGTGCTATTTTGAATTTAAATCAGCTGATGTAAAACAATTATAAAAATAAATATTTTCTTTCATAATGCCAAAAACAAGTAAAAAAACAAAATAATAGCCAGTTTGTGCGAAAAGTACATTTTAGATGTTGTAATGGCAAACTCAAGTAAATAAATTACAAATAAATTAAATTTGGTTCGATAAACAAAAACAGCAGAGTCCTTAGCCGATCTTGTTTGATGCCGCCAGTGATTTGTTATCAAAAATTAGCAACTGCGCTCAAATTTGGATGTCGGCCCGATAAAATTATACAATGAACGGCGACAGCTTACAAAAACTGTTGCGGCTTGGCTTAGCTGGCTTAGCCGTTTAGCACAGGTCTCTGCTTATTAAATACGACAGCACAATAAACATAGCGTACAAAGTTCTATTATTATAAGACACTTTTTGTTTAAAAAGCAACAACATTTTTAAACCATTGTAAAATTTCAGGACAATAGGACAATATGACATGATAAGACACCTTGTGAATCACCCAAATATTTATAATGGTGTGATAAAATACATCGTAGTAGTTTTTAAGAGATGCTAGTTGTCCAGAACGTTTTCGAGTTGAAGTTTTTAGATATCTTCAACAGAGTCCCATACACGATCAATATTCAATTGGCTTTTTACTGTTCTTGGTCTTTCTTATCGTAGCAAGTCTCACACTGCACCTTGTTATCGGAATCGTGCAAATAATTGCGGTTGGGTCATGTGCATTTCTGATGTTGAAATAATGTCGATACGCTCGTTGCGTCAGTAAAATTTAATGCCCATTGGAAGAGTAAAATTCTACCACAGCTTCGCAGCTTTGTAGTTAAATTTTTGAAAAGTTTAATTATTAACATTTTAAAACGAATGAAAAATAAAAAACTTTTTCAATTTTAACACGAAGGCATGATTTTTGCCTCATCTCTGTATTCATAATGGATTGTTTACATTATCTAAAAAATGTACTAAATGCGCGTGACTGTTGACCCATCCTGTGGACTTAAAATGGATTTTTTAATGGATTGCATAATGTAACAAATTTGTAAATTTTAAGGACTTCAGAAACATATCATAAATTCCGAATAGAAGTATCATTGACACATTATTTACATTTTGTAAAAGATTCAATTATTTGAAAGTCAATTATGCAAATACTATACTTTAAGTAAATATCAAATTGATAGACTTTAAGCATTAATTACTTTGGGCAAAACACTGGCTATTATTTATGAAAACCAACCAGGGTATTCGTTTAAACTAACAGTTTTTAGCCTTTAACGACTACATCAAACGATCGCATCTCCTAACAAGTGATTAAAAATGCTGACAAGATTATAAAAAATTATATTTATACGAAAATAAAATTTAAAGTAAAAAAGGTGCAAGAGACATTTTGGTTTAAGCGTGTCATCTAATATTTATTTTTTTTAGTTTCAAGGGCAATTAATTATTTACATTGAGCAAATATTTTTAAAAATATTGACAAAAGAGAATTACCATTTCAGAAACTATGTTCACCCTTTGTTTATTTTCTCATACGTTTGTGGCAATTTAAATGTTTATTTAAAACAATTATTATTGTCCTAAGTATACTTAAGTTATTTGCTATTAAAATGACTGTTAGTTTTTAACATTTTATACCAACTTAATTTAAAAATGCTTCGACTAGTTAACAAATACCAAATATGTATGTAAGAAAAAACCAAAGCTTTTATCACAGGAATGTTTAGGAACAAATATATGAGATTGCAAAAACACAAAAAAAAAACAAACAAGTATAATACAAATTATTTACAAATGTTCTCTGTAGTTTTAATATGAGGAAATGTGTGTGTGCGACCAGATCTAATACCACATTTCACAAACGCTAATTAAAATTGCGTACTATTTGTAGTACGAATGTAAACACAACGACATCAACACAAAGTCATTTGAAAATGCTTAATATATATAAGCATACATATTTATGTATGTTTATCCCAATGTACATTTAGTATATCTGTGTATGTGTGTATATGCATCTGTGCCAGTGGTGATTTGTCTAAACGCGTCAAAGAAATTATTGTGCAGACCAACGATACTAAAATAGAGAAACCGGGAACGTAAAATAAAAACTAAAACAATATAGTTCGTAAAAACCTGAAAAGCGGAATAATAAAAATCCGTTAGAAAATACATGCATATGTATGTCTAAAAAACAATATAACAAACACCACCAAATGGTAACAATATGAAATTAGTATGACTGTTTGCTTTTGGAAAACAACACATTCACATTCATACTGTCGTTAAGAATTTACAAACATGTAGACAATATAACAAATACACATACACACATGACTGCCTGTTAACAATGTTTGCTTTTCAACAAATCTATATATATAAAAGTGAAACTCTGTGTGCGTGTGTGTGTGTGTTAGCTATAGACTCCGAAACTGTAAAACCGATCGGACTCAAACTTTGGCAAGTTGTTGTACACATACCAGGGAGTGTTTATGGATGGAAAAAAGTGGGCGGGGCCACGCCCATAAAAATTAGTTATCAGTTTTAGCTACTTGCACTTGACCGATTTTTCTGAAACTTTGCACACATATCGAGCTGTCATGACTTAATAATTTTGTGATAAGAAAAGTGGGCGGTGCCACGCCCCTAAAAAATTTTTAGTTTTGAGGTACTTGCACTGGACCGATTTTTCTGAAACTTTGCAAACATACTAAGCTGTCATAACCATATAATTTTGTGATTAGAAAAGTGGGCAGGGCCACGCCTATAAAAAAAGGTTTTAATTTTGAGGTACTTGCACCAGACCGATTTTTTTGAAACTTTGCACACATATCGAGCTGCCACGACTAAATAATTTCGTGATTAGATAAGTGAGCAGTGCCACGCCCATAAAAAATAGGTATTATTTTGAGGTACTTGCACTGGACCGATTATTCTGAAACTTTGCACACATATTGAGCTGTTATGACTTTACAATTTCGTGATTAGAAAAGTGGGCGGGGCCACGCCCCTAAAAAAGTTTTAATTTTGAGGTACTTGCACTGGAGCGATTTTTCTGAAACTTTGCACACATATCGAGCTGTCATGACTAAATAATTTTGTGATAAGAAAAGTGGGCGGTGCCACGCCCCTAAAAATTTTTTAGTTTTGAGGTACTTGCACTGGACCGATTTTTCTGAAACTTTGCAAACATACTAAGCTGTCATAACCATATAATTTTGTGATTAGAAAAGTGGGCAGGGCCACGCCTATAAAAAAAGGTTTTAATTTTGAGGTACTTGCACCAGACCGATTTTTTTGAAACTTTGCACACATATCGAGCTGCCACGACTAAATAATTTCGTGATTAGATAAGTGACAGGGCCACGCCCATAAAAAATAGGTATTATTTTGAGGTACTTGCACTGGACCGATTATTCTGAAACCTTGCACACATATTGAGCTGTTATGACTTTACAATTTCGTGATTAGAAAAGTGGGCAGGGCCACGCCCATAAAAAAATATAATATTTAGGTTTTTGCACTTGATATTCAATTAAAATTCAGAATGCATTTCGATTCATTAAGGGGCGTAGCAACGCGCGCCGGGTTTGGCTAGTTTCATATAAATGTAAATTTATTGCCTAAGCTGCAGTGAATGAGAAAAGTTGGTTTTTTTAAATTTGGACTAAAAATAACTAAAAAAAAATAATAAATAAAAAATAAGCAAAACGCCAGTTAAAGTTTGTTTTTCTAAGAGAAAAATAAAACAAAAATATATGTAAAAAAAAAACAAACACTTGTACGTATGTATGCCTTAAGTTTGGGTAACTTCTGCCTTACTTTGTAGTTAGCTTATAGTTAGCTCATTGAAGCTTACAGTATCTCCGTAGTCGACTACTTTACTGCTTTTAGGGTAGTTTCACTGTCGAAAAATATTATATATTCCAATTATAACAAAAAAGTAAAAGTAGCACAACATCGCCATCCCTGCATCAAATTTTTAACTAACATTTTTCACACTTAATCAACTTTTACTTACAGTCAGTGTTACCATATTGGTTTCTTTTCGAGCTAGATTTAGCTTTATTTTTAAAAGTTTAGCTTAGAATATTTCATTTAGCTTTAAGCATTTTTCATTAACATTTTGTTTAAAAAAAAATTAAACAGTATATTCGGGTATGTGATGAAAAACGATTTAGACATAAAACCTATTTGAAAACGAGAAAAGGTGTGATGTGTTTGCCAAAGACGTTTTGTCATAAATTTAAAATTGTTCTTAAATTGCTTTTCAATCGTTTTTATTTAATTTGGTTCCACAGATTAATTACATTGTTTACATTTTATCTTCCGCTATGCTTTTTAAAAGTCATAACTTTGAGATTGGTTTAGAAATGATTCTCAAAATCTATCGAAATACATCACAACTTTTTAAAAATATTGTTTTGAAATCATTTTGAAAACTATAATATTCCATCACACACTTGATTAGAATAAATTTTATGCGGTACCCATTTAATATAATAATTTGACAACGCAAAAATAGTCGCTGCTGCAGGTTTGATCTACAAACTAGAGATGGGAACAAAACGTTCTAAAATGTACTCTCTAGTACTATGCAGCACTGTCAAGACCTGTATTTCAATGCAAATTTAATTTAAAAACCAAACGTGCAGGGTCAAGTTTTATAACAAAATAAAAGCTGCATAAGTTGAAAAGCTTTTAGCGTCTGTTATGGTTGTTTTTGTTTTCTATTGGGAAAGTAACGATAAATCATTACATAGCGTATGCAGCATAACACAGGAAAAAACAAAAAAAAAAAAAAACAACGTTGTTATCAATGTTGTGATATTTTAATATGAATTTCAATTCTCTTTACTAACTGAAGACAATTATTTTAATGCTTTAAAATAAAAGTTTTTAGTTTTTGTATATTCGGATATTAAATAAAAAATATAATTTATTTCTAAAACATGCCAAATAAATTTATTTGTTTTCGAAGTTTCTTGATCTTTATATAAATAATTTGTTCAATTATTTATAAATATTCTAAAAATAAAGTATTTGTTTTTATTATATTGTTAGTTGACATTATTTACTATAGGCCAATCTATAAATAATTAATTAGTTTCTAAAACATTTAAAAATATATTTTTAATGTTATTTTTTTAATTAAATTACAATAGCGGTACAAATATATAAAAAAAATCGCTCCCAATTATTTTATTTTAAATGACAACTAAAATTAAGATTTTATATTTGCAATCAAACGTTTTTCAGTTCACTGTAATTTGGTACACGAACATTTGTCTGTAAATATGTGTGCCTAAACAGACATACCCATGCTTAACTACCCGCACATAAAGCAACTAGTATGTGGTAAGAAATATACAGGTTTATTCTAACGTTAGACTAGTTACTTATCTGTTCTTGTTTTATATTTCAAACTATCGATTTAAACATAAGGTTGTTATAGATAGGACCCCAACTAGTTCATGTGTATATAGTTTTTAACTAGTTTTTGTTAGAGGGTGGTGAGTGAGTGTACTCTCCTCAAACTTTACACAGCAATTTAAGCATCAAACGATATGAAAATTTTTCTTGTCACAACTTCACCAACACAAAATTTATTAAATTTATACTAAAAATTTGTTTGAAAAACAAATAACCTTTACATTTTGCGATGGTGAGTTTGTGTTTTTTTAGCCAAATATATGACGTTACTAGTTAGCTATTTAGCTAGAGGATAGTTACGTTTTTCGAGAGTCATATTACTAAGCAAAAGTAATAGGTCTCACATGCATAGGCCGAAAATAAACAAACTCACCATTCACCCAACGAAAAATTGAAGAGTATTTTGTGTTAAAAAAATTAATATTATAAATTTGAAATAATAGTGTACTGGTGTAAAATCAAAAGACCCTGGTTTTAATCCCGGCTGAGACAAGAAAAATTTCAAACCGCTTAATGCTTAGTGTTATCTTAAATGCACATTAAAGTTTTTTTTAGAACTTGTGAGGTAGATACACTCACACTCTACCCCATAACGAAAACTAGTTTTCACAGTAGTATGAAGAATGAACTAGTTAGGCTACTATGACAGTCGGTAGTTTGGTATATGAAAATAAGAAAGAAAAAGCAACCACAAACTATTTACTTCATCTGCAGAGTATTTATGTGTATCAGTTTGTTTGTGCGTTCAATTGTTAATGCAAAAACACGTTTACACTTCTGTTTCGTTTTTCTCTTTTATTAACTTTGAACGTTTATTTTGGTTATGCTTCCTATTTCAATTCCAAAAAAGGTATATTTAAATTCAAGGAATATTCAAAACTTTTTATTAAACACGTGTATATCAAGCACAGAAACTTTGGCAAAAAAAATCTAAATTAATTTAAAATTAAATTCTATATTCTGTGAACTCAAAAAAGAAAACTTTAAATAGAGTTTAGTTTTATAAGTACTAAAGATTGTATAACAATTTATTTTACCATTCATTTTTACCTCATGTAAATAATATCTAAAATATAAATATAAAATAATCTAAAATTTAGTTAGGAAATTAGCAGCTTTTGATATACACTTTTTGCTACTTGAAACTCATAAAAAGCCACCATGAATGACGATACTTATAACAACCCTAACATGACATATAGTCAAGAACATGAAATCCTTATCCATTAAAAAAAAAAAAATGAATTTAAAATTTTAAAATTTATTTGCCCAATAGCTTTTTAAGGTCAATTGTGAAAATATGTTATTTTGCAATAAACATGAGATTAAGAACGTGACATTTAATGGAATTCAGTTTTTGAAAAAATATTTTTGCTTCTTTTAAATAATTAAAACGAAACAACGGTACTTTATAGTGGCAGTTGTCATATCTGACAATTTGCATTAGTTTGTTTAAAAGTCAAAGTATTCCTGGTTATTTGACATTTATAGAGGCTAATTTTGTTTCTTTTTTTGTCCAAATTTTGCTTACACTTCAGGCACTCATTCAAGATTTGCTTTCAGGTAATTATACACAAAAATAAAAAGCTGTGACGTAGCCTGTATGCAATTTACTCGTAAGATATCATTAAAATATCTTAAAAAGGCTACTTCTTATTTTTTAAAACCTGGTTAGTATCGAACAAAATCACTCATAGGTATTCATCAACAAGTGCCTCAGAACCATATTGAGAAATTTCTGGCCTAACAAAGTAAGCAATGCGGATCTCTGGAACCTTACCACCGAAAAACCCATACTAAAGCAAAAAAAAAAACTAAGGAAAAGGAGGTGGATCGAATCCTGAACATATAATAAGGATGGCACTAGAGTGGAATACGTAAGGCCCGAGAATACATTAAGACTCACGATAGCCAAATAATTAGGACTGTAATCTTACATAGGAAGACGAGAAAAAAACTGAGAAAAATCGTTTAACATGGAGATGCTTAGAGGATATGGCTTCGGCAGGCTTTCAATGGTAATGGGAAGAAATTTTACAATAAAAATACTTATACGGAACTGAAAATAATGTTGGTAGAATATTTACAATTTTCAATAAAATTGCAATCAGCTGTTTTTTGTAAATTAAAACCGCTAATTGGAAAGATAATTGAAAGTAAATTCACATTTAATATTAAAAATTTGAATGTGTGACTTCCCAAACTACCTAAATATTCTTTATTGGGTCTTCTTTGATTTGCTCCGAATGTTGCCCTTTGGTGTTCGTTTTATAAAAAAAATTAAATTTTCCTTTTAAAATTTCTAGCCACTTTATCTCAAAGATGGTGGAGCATTGATTAGAAGTACTAGCACAAAAATATAAACAAAATAAAAGGAAGACTTTTCCGTTAATCGATCTTCGTTTATTATTTTCATCTTTTTTTTATTAATTTTTCATTGTTTGAAAGATTTTATAAGATAAGCGTAATCATATAAATATAAAACCTAAACTAAAGACAAAACGTCCTTAAAACTAACAGAAGGAAAAATATAAAAATATATTTTATCAGTTTTTAGGAACATTTTGTAATAACAACAGGAAAGTACATTATAAAGTACATTAATGTGTTGTTACGATCTAAGCGATATCTACCCTTTCGTTAATATTAGACAACGCGGTCCATTCCAGTTGAAATGGACTAGTTACAACAAAGACCGTTGTAATGCAGGATTTGGTCCATAAGTCATTTTCAAACAAGAGCTTGTTGTTAAGCGATAAGTGTTCATGTTTCAATGATTGTATTACTTAATATTATCAAAAACTGTATAATGATGGTTTAGCTGCCGCATCGAGTTTTGATAAAGAGTATTTTTTCGTATTATATTGTCCAGATCTAGGAAATCGCAATAATAAATCGACCATGTTTTCTTCATACATTTGGGTGATCTGTGAACTAGTCCTAGTCCACCATGGAATATATTTAACATGCGTGTGTGGACTAGTTAAATTATCTGCAGGGTATGAGCTAAAATTTAGTGTTCAATTTGTTTTTTCTACAATAACAAAATATATGAAAAATGCTTACTCAAGATTTAGAAATTTTTGATAATATAAAAGGTTTTGCAATAACAGTGATATGATTTCTTTAAAAATGCTTATTTTTAAGAAAATTTTTTATTTATTGTGAAGTACAAATGGCCTCCACGGCTTCTTTTGCAGGAACGCATTCGAAGAACCCAATTTTCGAGTACTTTTTTCACTAAATCAAGTCATAAGTCATGAATGGCACGATCAATATTGATTTGACAATAAAGGTTGAAGAGAGTCTGGTTTATTTCGAAAGAAAATAACCCCACAAGAAATGGTCTGATGGTGTTAAATCACAACTTCTTGGAGGCCATTCTATATCACAATTTCTTTTTATTATTCAGTTCTTCGTCTTGTTGGCACTTAAACATTATGTAAAGAAAATGAAAGCTCAAAATTTTCAACAATTTGACCAATAACGAGCACACAATAAAATGGCAAAAGCGCACGAAAAGCTTCAATTGGACAACGATTATTTTGATAATTAAACTGAATAATTTGTAAACGTTTTTCTTGCGTATATCTCTACATGATGAACTTGTAAACACTACTGAATACAATGAAAAACAAATGACACATCATGACGTATTACAAATGGCCGAAACGCTACTTTAAAATTATGTCATCCCTATTGGAAAACCTTTTAATTAAGAAGGCATTTGTCTGTTACTTTTTTTTTCAAAATTTCCATATAATTTAAAACAAAACCCCATATTTTTTTGTGTTTTTTTTGAACCAAAAATGTCTTCATGAATAATGAAAATCATAAAACATGTTTTAAGGCTTTAAAAGGACATATACGAAATCTAACATGTATAACACTAGTTACCACAGTCCCATATGAATATTAACAAATATTTCCTGTATAGTTTTCCATACGCCTACACAACTACCTTCCTAAGCACTATTCGTAGACACTATTCCTGTGTGTGTTTTTCAAACAAGAATTTCCTTTTCATTTAATTTTTTTTTTTTTTTGGCATTGCTTAAACTAGTGTTGTATGAGTGTTTCGCCAAATAGCAAAACAAGATTCATTTAGCGTTTTAAGTGTGTGAGATCTCCCAGGTTTTTTAATTCCAATATTAGCGACAACTTTCGGGTGCAAAATAAAACAGAAAAAAAAAACGCTACCAGCCACGAAAAGATACTATATGTGTTCAGGTAAAAAAAAAATTAAGTTTGCTAGTGTGTATAGTTACGTTTAAAAAACTAATTCTCTAGTTTTGTTTATGGTTTGGTTGTGCGATATAAGCACCACAACTGAATCCACTATTAGCTTTATCAACAGCACACAACAGCACAGCCTTGCTACCACAACGGGAGGGTTTCCATAAAAGACAAACCGCATACTACTTGTGGCACTTGGATTTGCACGACTTAAATTTTGTCTAATAGAATTCGGTAAAAGCAAATAGTAGGGGCTAGTATTTATAAGTAGCATTAGGAGTAGTAGCAGCACTTTATAAAGAAGCATCAACATAAATACGAAACTGTTTGTTGAGTGATTCTTTTAGCTGTTTTTTCCTTTATTGTATTGGAACTAGTTTAACAGCTTTTTAAACTTAATTTTTTCAATTTTGAAATGCCTTATTACCCTGCCAAATAGTTCAAATTCATTTAAAAATGTTTGCAAGGTCTTTTTTCCATGAGATTTTTTACATTTTGTTCTAAAACTCATTTAAATACTTCACCCTTCTTGGTATATAAATATCTTGAGTTACAAAAAATCTGTTTCCATAAAAATAAGTTACTCCCCACCAAGTCCTTTTTAGTCTATTTAAAATTTCAAACGACATAAAACCGACAGAATTAGATACTCAATTATGAAGTTTTGCAAATGCAGGTTTTTGGTTAATATAATTATAACGGAAAATGATTTTGCCACACTCACTTTAGCGCCCACCTCCTTAATAATGATTTTTCTTAAATTCAAATAATTTCTCTATAGACAAAGCTTTTGAAGGATATTTGTCTCTGTTTTTTATCTTAGTAGAAATCACTATAAAAGTTAACTTTGACACGCCTAATTGATCGCCCGCTTCTCAGATATTGTGGTACCACGGATAGCTACACAATTGGGTAGTGCATTAAAATTATTGAAGCCTCTTACGAAAATAGATGTTTCAATCAAAATACAATTCGTGCACTTCGTGATTTTTTCGAATGTGTCCACAAACGGAGAATAGTAGACTAATTTCAGCAAACCGAGTTTGCAGGATATGTTAAAATATCTGTCCATGCTCGCCCAAAGTTTTATGGGCTAGCGTCGTCATCGGGCCGTACTTTTTCGAAAATGAGGTCAGACAAGCAGCTATCGTGAATGGTATTCGCTATCGGGAGGGGATATCAGACCTCTTCTGGTCAGAAATATGGGATAATGATCTGGACGTTATATGGTTTCAAAAGGATGGTGCCACTTGTCACACAGTCACGAAAAATTCAGTGGCCATTTTATCTAACGTCTTGGCGATGTTAATAGGACGTCACGATCATGTGATCTGACACCGTAGAACTTCTTTCTTTGGGGACTTTAAAAGAAAAAAATTATATCAATAAGCCATGAAGAACTCCAGAGCTAGAGGATAATTCCGCACATTAACGACATTAAATCTAAATTAAGTCTCAGTATCATTGAAAATAAAGACCATCGCATAGAAGTATATATATCACCGAAGCCGTAGCGAGTATTTGGCCAACGGCACATAATTGTCGTTAATAATTAATTCTCTGAAAACTTTCGGTTTTATTAACAATTAAAATCGTCAGTTTCGATTGGAACACCCTTTAATTACCATGATTTTAAAATTTATGAAGGCGATTAAATATTTAACTAGAAGTTCCTGTTTAGGTTTCTTTTATAGAAAAAATATAAAAACAAAACGAGGATATAAAGAAAATAATTTATCAAGTCCTATGTGCTGTTTACGGAACACTATTGTTAGAGGAAAATAAACATTTTGCTTGTGTTTCATTACTGCAACAAAAACAAAACTCATTTAAAATTTTCACTCAACTAAAGGCAGCGTATACTATAAACATCACATTAAGCTGTTAAATAAACTTACACACACACACACACACACACACACACACACAAATATTTAGCATAAACTTAAAGCAATGCCTTAGTATGCATACAAATAACAGTAAATAGTGTGTATGCTCCCATTAAATACACACAAACAAAGCAATTCGTATAAATTTCCAAAAATCAAGAGACTGCTGGAATAGTGGCGTTGAAAGAAAATTAGTGTGTGAGTGAGTGTGTGTGTGTGTGTGCGATATATGGAACATATAAAATTACACAAATGATGAGACGACACATCTATGTACATGCATGCAGTCATATATATAAATTATTATATACAATCAAGTATTAGTATGGGTTGGTTACCATCACCAGCAGGACTGTGTATTGTCATGGTGCTAAGCAAGATCTCAAGGATAATGATCATCACTTTAATCATTATAAACATTATTATTACTGTTACAACGCATAATAAACATTATAATAATGATGATGTTGATTACATTTATGCTTATTGTCCTTCTAAGTTGTTTATGTGTTGCTTACCCGCATTTTGTTAGTTAAGATGCTTTTGTTGTTAACGTTTATGTTATTTTAAGTTTGAGTGTTCCTTTGTATCATAGTGTTATTGCTTAGTTTTAAGTGTTGTTACAATTTAAGCACATATGATAAGATACAACACAACAACAAGTTGTAAACGTAGTTAAATTTCAATGAAATTAAAATTTAAAATTGACTTACAAGGTAGTAATTATGCTGAAGAAATACTATTGGGAAAGTGGACAAAGGAAAAATATATGCTTCATTGAGGTTTGAAGTTTTTTTTTATTATACAAGTAAACATTGCAAACATTAAATTAAAATTATTTTCTTAATAATTAACATTTTTTACACATTTCCACATTGAATTAATTTTTGTTTTAAAATTCTTGCACTCTGTTTCAATTTGTGAAATATGTTGAGCAAATTTCGTTATTTCATACGAAGAATTTGACATGCAAAAATAATTTTTAAATGGAGCAAACAAAAAAAGATCAATCCTTGCCTTGAATTTAGTACGAAATAACTATTGCTCATACTATGCCATACGAAATGAAATGCTGCTTGAATGTTTACAAAATCATTTCATATGTGTTTTTACATTATAAACAGAGTTCTGATTAGGCAACATTATTCCAAAAGTATTTCTTACGAACTTTATTATTGAAATATTGAACAGAATACCAGGCTCTAGAGTGACTAAATTGATTGATTTCCTTTTGCCAGAGAAGAAAGCAATGGTCACAACATGCTATAGTAAACTGTTGTAATTAAACTAGCTGACCCGACAAACGTTGTTTTGCCATATCAATTATTTCTAGGAAATATTTTTTTTTAATTCAGTAACAATAACTAACTTACTCTGAGTACATTGAAAAAAAAAAACTTAAACCATGTGTTCTACGGTACGCAGAACAATAAGTCGTTACGTTATTTAGTCGAGGCATAAATTGTCCCTTGAGTTAGTCACCTTAAATATTAAAAAATTGTGTACAATTTGAAGAAAAATACTAAAAACTAAATCGATTTAAGTACATACATAATTAAAAAGTGGGCGTTAAAGTAGGTGTGGTAAAAGAAAAGTATCCTTTTTATCATACCAGAGTATTAGTCATGTTATGTGAAAATTTCAAAAATATATGTCCAGCAGTATGGCCTACCTGAGGGGGCGTGAAAAAAGCCGTGGCGTTAAGGAGTATGAAAAATAGATGTTAACCGATTCTCAGACCTACCCGATATGCACAGAAAATTACATAAATATCGGTCGAGCCATTTCGAAGGAGTTTAATCGCAAACACCACGACACAAGAGTTTTATATATTAAAGATAAATCTGGTTGCTTTCCTTAGCTGAAAGCAAGCTAAAAAAAATTGAAGCTATTGCTGTATGAAGGGTATGCCTTGTGCTTTGTAACACCTCTCTTTTTAAATAGAATATTATTTGTGCTTTGAAAGACTAGCAGACAGGCGAATTATTTTTACATTTAGCACAGTAGATTAACCCAGCAATTTAAGTCATTTCCTTCAATGCTTAACGTTTTAATTTTCCAATCACTTAATTAATCAAACAATCGATTAGTTTGGCAGTACAGAATTTTTATAAATTTATTTTGCTTCTAAAAATTCTAAAGAGTTCATCTGAAGTTAAATAAAAGTTAAGCCGTTCAATATAAAAATTCTCAAAAATACACAAATTTATTCAAATATTGCACGAATTCATTAAACATTTTAATATGGACGCAATACTTTGCATTTATAAATTCCACTTTTTCAGATGACATTAGCCTTTAAAATCTAAATCATTTTAAATTTTTAACGACAACATACAAGAAAAAGTCTAAAGGAGTCTAACCGCAACTCCGAGTTGGCTGATTATAGGAATACCGAACTTAGTGTGAAAAAAATGACTGTAAGGCATTCTGTTTATACTAAAGATTATCTCAGTATATAGAGTTCAATTCAGCTCATAAAATTCTCTACTTATGTTTCGCAGTGCTCGCAGTTGACCGAGATGGCATTTAAAGCTAAATCTTTGAAGAATAAAAATGGCCAAAGAGGCCCCTATTCCAAAGTTCACTTCAAACTGCCACTCTCTGTGTATGAATTGGCTTCAAAATGATGAATGAATGAATTTTTGGTCAAATTAGGTGTTTGGAGCTCTTGTAAGGTTCAATCTGAAAAGCAGTAACGCAATATATGGTCATTTGCTTTTAATTGTTGCGTCAACTGGATCTTATGAACAAACAACACGCTCATGATGGTGCCTACAATGTCGTAATGTTGAGATCGATGTACTGGGAATGAGTTGCACACTTTCGACCACAAAAACTACATTCTCATCAGAACTCCCCGATGAGCAAACAAGTCATATGATATTTTTGTACAAACTTCCACCCTGAGCACGCGGTGGGTGCTTCTTTACAACAAAGGCAGATTTTACCACCACAGTATTCAGTTTGGAAATAGGATCTAAAAAAGCAAGACTAACACTTTATTAGAAAATGAATAATTAGAAATATTGAAAGAATATTGCGCAGTCAAATATTCTAGTCATTTACGGCATGGTTATAAAATATGAAATGAAGACTTTCTGTGTGTCATATCATATGGTGCCATCATATCTTCCATTGTAGGAACATTTTTCATTTCACAGTTTTGCAGAACAAAAATTGAACCGCTGAGTGTTGCCTTTTATAATAAGGTATTAGAGGCAACAAATAATTGAAAATGGCTTAATAAATTTTCAAAACTCCATGAAGACCAATACACTTTTGCATATATGCAAACTAACTTTCAAAGCACTTTTCCTATTCCGATTAAGGTAACTCCAAGGCAGTCAAATATTCATGTAATATTTAATATGTGCTGATCTTACTAATATCTAAGTTTACCTCAAACAGAAAAACAACCAATATTAAACGACCTTTACGAAACACATCGTTGACCGAACACCGGCCACGATTGATTAAATTGTATAAAACGTCGATAAACACTAGTCCTTGATGATGCTTTATGGCTAATTTTCGTTGATGTTTAATTCCAAGTCAAGAGTTGTAAAAAATAATCGCACGAAAATGTTCACGATGTCTTTTTGGCGAAAATGAATTTTTCAAGTTACTGCAAACAAAGCAGGTAGCGTTAGTACGTTAAATCGCTCAAAGTATGTATGTATATGTATTGCCAAACTATACATAGGAACATCAGTTGCCAAATTTTAGCAATGCGGTTGCCAAAACCCGAAATTAAAAATATCGTACCACCAAATATGTAAATTTTTGCTTAATGCTACTTTGGTTAGGTTGATTTCAACGTCGCTTTTTCGCTTAAATAAAAGACGTTTATTTATCTAAGACAATCAGGTTATAACTCGTCAAAAGCGCCAGAAACATACGTCGTACGACTTTCTATTCACTATTGAATATTCAAAAGCTTAACTCCTTGCTACACGTCCCAATTTGATAAAGAAGAACCAAAAATTGGGCTTTTTTATTTCGTTTCAGTGCGATCTACAAGAAACTGCTTAAGAGCGAGGTGTCTTCTTTTAATTGAAAATACATTTATTTTTTAATATTATTTGGGTAATAGAGATTGAGAAGATTAAATTTTTTTATTAAACTGAGTGGTAGAGTGCCATCATAATATTAGTGTGAATGTGTAACATTAGCTGGTCACTAATATTGAACGATTTAATACTTTCAGACTTTTTCCGGAGAAGTTTTCTAAAGTCGCCAATTCAACAAAAATAAGCTACTGTTAGTTCTTCCTTTTAATTGAGGTATTAATCACAACCAACAAATCTTGGATAAGTTTTACAGTAAAAAAAATTAAATTAATTTCACTGAAATTATTTTCAAGGATTAGAAAAATATTAGCTCAAAAAAAGGTCCTTTATTGCTAATATTTCTGCGTATTTTTTTTTTCATTAGAGAATTAAAATGTTTACTTTGAATGTATGTGAATATCTATGTATGTCTGTTGATATAGGCTTATGTGTGTGTTAGTATTTTCTTTACTTATTTTTGTACGTGTGTATTTTATTTCAAGAATTTCCTTTCTATTTTCCTTAACATGAGGTTTATTCATTTGCTGTGATCAACTACAGGCCATAACTTTGTACGTATAATATATTGTTCTTGTTGTTTTGTTTTTGATTATTATTATAGTTCTTGTTGTTGTTGTTGTTTTAGTTATTGTAACTGTTAACTTTCAAGTATATTTCGTGCTTTAAGAATTAGGTTACCGCCACATTATAATGCTTCCGTTAATTTTCTTCTACTTTTACTACTTTGGGAAGTGGTTGGCTGGTCAGTGAAATGATTGGATGTTTGGTTGGCTGTTTTGCTGTGTGCCTGGCAAGTTGGTTTCTTGTTCAAGAATAATGGTCAAGCAATAAATTATGCCCAACAAACAAGAATACAACAACAAGTTAATACTTATAAACAACAAAGTTTAAATTGTAGCTTGTTTGAGAAGAAAACACAATACATGCATCGGATTTCTAAGGCGAAAACTTTGTTGCTGCCGTTGCTATTGTGAAGAAGACTTAAAATTTGCTTCGTTTCTGATTTAACACACAGAATAATTTGTTGCCACGAAAAGAAAAGAAAAAAGAAAATGCGAACATTCATAAGAAATTTAAAGCTTTAAAGGAAGTCAGGAAAACATTAAATTTTGTTAATGAAACTATTAGGGGTTGTCATGTGAAAACAATTGCTAAAGGAATGGGAATTCCAAAAAATCTCCGATCTATATCTGAATGAAAATTTTTAGCAATGAGAAAATAGAAACGAAATCTCTTACTTTTGAATGGTGACGGGAAGTTATTGTCTAACTAAAATTAGTTGGAGTCCATGGTCACACTGAAAGATTTTAATTTTCTATATTTTCAAAAAGAAGTTTACACTTTGATGTCACCACTAACTGCGGAAACGACACGTTGGGGATGGTCTGTAGATGTTTTATGTGAAGTTTGCATGAAATCGGCTCAGATACTCCGGAGATATTGCATATATATTTTCCTGTATATTCCCATACAAATATCAAATACATAAATGCCCTCCATTTTCCATATTATCATTTTTTGTTGTTACTTGATAAGTTACCAAACCATGTATCGCAATGTCTTATGTGTACAATGACATTCGGTCTTTTTAGTTTTAATTGGAAAGGGGAAGAAGGTTGAGTGATACCCTCATATAGGCATTTCAATGAATATATCGACCACGACTGTAAAAATAAAAACTCTTGAAAGTATTTCAATATAAGTTTATTGATCAAAAAACACTCAAATTTTACTATGCGCAGGTATTAAGAGCTTATTAAATTAAGAGCAATAAAAAGAGTTTAATCTGATTATCTCTTTGACTTATTTTTAAGAATTGCAATCAACTATTTTTTTTAGCGACTAAATTGTAAAAATAAATTGTAATTGTAAATATGCTTTAAAATTAAGGCAACAACAACAATTAACAAGATCCATAAGAAAAAAGAAAATATAGAGACCAATTAGCGGTATTTTTTTTATTTCCCTTGGATGTTATTTTTATGTCACGTACATAGTGCAAGAACATTATTTGTCACCGTCATTCGTATTTGAACAGTCGCAAGAGCAACTTATTTAGAATTTAACTTTTTTCTTAACATAATATAAATTTTATTATCTAATAATACTATTAGAGAAAAATCTGTCACGTACGATATGTCACGAACGATACTAAATTGAATTTATTATAAAATCGTTTATAGATTGTTTTCAATTAAGGTTTAGTGTAAGAAGTTAAAAAAAAAAGAAATACATCCCAAGATTTGCAGATTTTTTCATATTTCCATATATACCGCAAAATCACTTCTGTTTTATGTCACGTACGATATATTCTTATTTTTCTGGATGTTTTAGACAACAAGGATTCGAATATAATTAATTTTTTTTTTAAATAAAGCACCCTTTGAATGGAACATAAAAATCTAATTTTGTTTCAGTTACTCTTACTATTGCAAAAATTACTCCACTTTATATGTCACGTACGATGACATTGAAATGCCCATATGTAATGAATACAATACAAGAATTTTGTTCAGGCCAGCAGGGCGGTCCGGGTTCAGCTAGTCTTTTAATGAGTTTGATTTTTTAATTATTTGTAAATAATTTTTGTTTATTGGGTTTAAGCTGATCTATATGCATTTTACTGGGGCTTATGCCAGATCATCAGTAGACCTCATAAACCCAACCAACAATTTTTATTCATTGTTATTTATTTTATTTTTCTAATCCCTCTATGTATGGCTAACATATGGTTAACACTACATATAATTGAGGACAACCGAAAAATAAACGTTCTTTAATAAACATAAAAAATTACTAATTATCTAGAACATTCCTTCAATAAATTTAAAGATTTTTGTTTATTGGTTGTTGTGTTTAAGCTTAAATTTTTGATATTTGTAAATAATATAATAAAAAATAGTTTTTTCCATTAAAACGGAATTTAATTGATTTTGACAGAGCGTTAGGAACTGAAGTCGGCATATATATTGTTACAGATTGATTTTTAAATAGCTCAATTTACATTATAATTCATTTTAGTTGTAGTAGTTTAAGTTACTGTAGTTTGGTTTGTATTAGTTTGTTTCGCTGGTTTTTCGAACATGATGTTAAGTTATTATGTGTAGCATACTCTTAGGCACTTTTATTATTACTAAATATTACTTAACATTAACATTGCGTCGTAATTTAAATGCAACGGTTTTCGAATGAACTAGAATGTACATACGAGAACTTTGTCGAATGTTACCGAACACCACTATGTTACTATAAATAGCCGAACAACGCAGCTGACATGATCAGTATAACAGTAGAGCTTGTTAAGTGTGTGTCAAAGTGAGTTTGACAGTAAAAATGTATAAGAATAAGACCGTAATTAGACTATGCAATTAACGCCGCAACTTTTGCGTGCAACATTTTGTTTGTTAGCAAGAGAACACAGAAAAGCATAAACCGAAAACTGTCAAAATAAATGCTCGAGAAAAAAATTTTAATGTAAATGTGAAAAGATTTTCGAAGCAACTTTAAAAGAGAATAGCGAAAAAAACTCGGCGTTAATTGCATAGTCTAAATGCGGTCTAAGTGAAACAAATAAGGTGCTCTTAATTTTATAACTAATTTCAACTGTTTTTGATTGCAATAAAAGAACTCAAAGTTTATTTAAAGAAAATAAGCCTACGTTTATAAAAGGTATAAACGTAACAATATTTTAACGCTTTCATTTTGTAATTGTGGAAAAGTAATGTCATTTCAGCAACACATTTTAAGGTTGATCTAGCAATTTTATATGCAATTTTGTTTGCAATATTAAATAAAACAAGTAAGAGCGCTATATTCGGCCGTGCCGAATCTTATATACCCTTCACAACGTGTAGTCATGCAATAACAGTAGTTTGTATCACCATTCATCCCATATGAAATACGTACAACAATATAAAAAACATACATATATAAAAACAACCCATTTTAAAATTATAACTTTACGTATGTATGTTAAAAGAAAAAAAAAAATTAAAAAAAAAAAAATTAAACAAAAAAAAATTTTTTAAAAAAAATTTAAAAAAAAAATATTTAAAAAAATTTTTTTTTTTAAATGATAATAATAAATAAAAAAAAAAAAAAAATTAAAAAAAAAAATTTATAAAAAAATTTAAAAAAAAAATAAAAATATAAATAATATATTAAATAAAAAATAAAAAAAAATAAAAAAAATTAAAAAAAAAATATATAAAAAAAGTAAAAAAAAAATTTTTTGGCTCAGCTGGGATTCGATGCCACGTTTTCTCTAACCAGTATACACGTTTGTATGTATGTATGTTGTTGTTGTAATGTTATTTTTGTGAAAAAAAATCGAGGTGGTCGTGGGTTTTTACTCATATCTCAGTTGTTTATGTACCAATGTTTCTGGATTTCAATACCGATCTACTCCCGAATATTTCTGATATTTTAATACCTCACCCGGGTCCAAGCGATGTCGGGGGGCTTCAAAAAGTTGATTTCAACATACACACGGACAGACTGACAGAGCTTAATCGACTCCCCTATTCATTAGCTTTCAGAAAATATATACTTTATGGGGTCGGAAATGAAAATTGTAGAAATTTCACACGGAATGACAAACCTATATATACCCTTTTTCACTGTGTGAAGGGTATAATTAGTTAGAATTGTTGTTCTCAACATAACGTTGACGCTCCCTTTAGGTTTATCAGTTCAATGTGAACACTAAGTGGATTAAGACACAATACTTACTGATCTAGTCTATTTAGAATTGTGTGTGAGATACAGAAAACTCATCAAATTTTAATATGAGTAATACATAACTTTTAAATTTATACTTTTCCTCCAACTTTATTAAAACAATTTTTAACTTCTTTCAACTTTTTTCGTTCTATTCTGTTGAAGACACATTGACGAAACTTGACAGCTTTTGGCATTTTATTATTAGCGTTGCCATCTATTATTTCGTTCACTTGTTTAAATTTCTAGTTAATTTGTTGTTGTTTGTGTTTTAATGCAATCATGTCAACGCCAGTACAGCAAAAAATCAAACATATGTCGTTATTTTAGTGAGTGCCTAAAAAGCTGCTATATTTTTAAAATTTTATTTTATGCAAAAAAGAAAACCTAAAATCATATGGTCGTCTGCCATTGTCTTACTCAGTTTGCCCTAACTGTCAGTTCGTTCGTTTGTTAGTCAACCAACCCAGCTATTTATTGAAGTGAGTTTAAAACGACAGCCACCAAACAAACAACAACTGGAGAAAATCAATTTCGTTTCCAGTTCTGTTTTTTTTGATTTAGCCAAAAAATAAATAAATAAATAAAACAGAAAGCCAGGTTAGCTGCTACTGCCTGGCATTTGCTTTAACCGAATAAATCTACCCACTCTGCAGTCGGCACTCTCTGTAGAAACTGATGTGGGAGGTGAAAAAAAAGAAGACAAAAATTTTTGTTTGCTTGCTTGATACAGATGGATTGATGGTGTTGGTAATGGTAATACAGTTAAGGTTATTTTTAATCTGAGCCAAAACAAATATCAAAAAAAAACATATATAAAATATTTTATGTGGTTTTGGTCGTGTTTTGTAAATGTTTGCTGGAATGGTAAAAGATAGGAGGAAGTTGTGCATGATTATAATGGAAAGGAAAAAATTTAATATTATTGTTTAAAACTTTTTTTATTACATCTAAATTACAATTGCAAAGGAAAAATATTTTAAGATCAAAAGATAAACAAATTTTGTACTTCGAGAAAAAAAAACAGTGACAGGAAACAATGTCAACATAAGAATCGTCTGTGTTAAGCCATTTCAAGTCAGCATTTTCTTTATTATTTAAAGGTGCTTAAGTACTTAACTTACGACCACTAATTTGATTTTTGAATGACCCAAATTACTTGAGAAATGTCATCTATCTCAGCATTATCTGTCCACCCTCGTTTCTTTTATGTAATAATCCACTTTATTATGCCATCGCTGAGACAAAGAATGTTACCGACAAAGCAAAAAACAAAAAAATAAATAAAAAACTCAAATGTTAAATCAAGAAAACTAAAAGAATTGCATGTGGTGAAGTAAAACATTATTGAAATGGCAATTTGCCATAGATATTTACTGTATTACTGTGTAACCCTTAGCCTCAAATTTTCCCACAGATTACATGCTGCTTGTACTTGCATGCAAATACTTACTACAGGCCAAAGTAGGCTATAATTTTAATACTCCTTATGCACAAACTATTCACTAAAATACATTTCAATTTGAAAACATTATTCAAAAAATAAAAGAAGTAAAAGGCCACTGAAAGGGTGTATTGGGTATCGTAAATCAACTTGCCATAAGTGTCACACTTCATCTGCTTTAAGCGAAAATGTAATTTGTATGAAGGATGTGTAAAGTGCAAAAGGAATTCAATTGTTAACAATAAGTTTCAAAGAATTGAAATCGTTTTTTAATCTGCATAAATCTGAGAGTGTAACATATTTGTTTAAAGTAATATAAAATTAAAATTTCATTTTAGAGGAAACATAGTTGAATGAAAACTTTATTTAATATCAAAATTGAGTTTAAAGAAAATAATTTAAAGTTTGGTATATGCGGAGACAAGAAAAGTAAGCTTCGCTTACCTTAAACTAAATCTAAGAATCTAAGAATTTAAACAGGCACTAGACGCAAGAGAATAATTGTTTTGAAAGTTAAAAAAATTGTAAAGCCGAAACATTTCCGAACCATTTATGTGGTTCAGTTTAGTATCTCGATGTCAAAAAACTCCAGAAAAAATAATTGCTTAATTAAGTCAACATTAGTTGATGTCATAATTCCACTTTAATTGACGAAAAATATGAATTACCAGAATCTGACAGGTTGAGCAAAAAAGTCTTTAATATAACTGCATTAATTAAGTTAGTTGTACCTGAAACTCTAATAGTTTCACTGGGATTTCAGGTGATTGATAGAACTTCCGGCTGCTATTAAGAAAGCTCACTAGGTTGCTCAGTAACCATTCGGGAGACCGTTTGGATACCGTAGAGTTGGGCAGTAATACAGGAGGTGATAGACAGCTTCTGTATAAGACGTTATGTGAAAACCAAGGAATATTGAAAATTACACATACACAGTACCTAGTCAGTTATTCATCTAAAGGGTGGTCCAACCATAATTCCCGATGTTAATTGTGAGTCACACCTTAAAGCCAAGTTTTCAGTGCAACTTAATTAGACATTTCTTTGTTATAGTGTTTGGCAAATTCAACCATGGAGAGGTACACAATTGAGCATCGTGTTAAGAATTGAAATTAAAGCGTTTTACGAAAATTGGCGTTCAAATCAAATGCATTTCGTGAATTTTTTTGGTCAGCATAATCAACCAAATGTGTAAAAAAAATCAGTAGAATTGTGCGTAGATTTTAGCAAAACGGTTCCGTAGGAAATGTTGAAACACCTGTGCATTGTACCCAGTTTGAAAACATTGCTGTTGTTCGTGATAGTTCGGTAGATGAGATATCAACCACGACTCGTCGCTGTGACCAACAACTAAACATCTCACGAACATCACCAACGCGAATTTTCAATAGATATTTGATCTTACAAGGTTCAATAGACTCAAGAGCTAAAGCCTCCTATTTCAAGCGTCGCTAATATTCCGCATAATTGGTTGAACAGACAAAAGAGAATGGTGACTTAACACTTTGACTAGACACTTTCACATTGGTGAAATCGTTAACAAGAAGAATTATCCCATTTGGGCAAATGAAAAGTAACAAGTAATGGTTAAAAAGACGATGCACTCACAAATAGTGAGTGTATAGACCAGTTAATGGCGGCGTCAGCGGGCCGTGCTTCTTCGACTTTGAGGTCGGCCAAGCAGTTACAGTGAATAGTGTTCGCTATTGCGAGATGATTTTGGACTTCTTGTGGCCTGAAATTTAGGATTTGGACCTAGATGATATGTGGTTCCAACAAGATGGTGCCACTTGTCAAACAGTCAATGAAACAATGACCGTGTTATCTGATGTAATGGCAATGTTAATTGACCGCCACGATCATGCAATATGACTCCGATGGTCATCTTTCTTTGAGGATATTTTTAAGTCATATTCAAACTGTAGCTGTTGATAGAAGGGTGTAGCTCTAAAAAGGGTTTGCAAACTGTCTTTGTGTTCTGAAAATCTATTTTGTATTTTATAGAGAAGGAAAAATCTAAATCCTCCATATCGCTCGTAAGGTAGGAAATTTAAGAGGCAGCTGTTTTTAGGAAGGATTAGGATGATAGCAGAATGCAAAAGAAACTTGAAACTTGTTTGTTATAAGAAAGAAGAAATGCAGTGCTGAAATGTTCGTAATTGATATAAATACAGCTACAACAGAATATTGGTCACTAGCCGTGAAAGCATAAGAGTAAAAGAATTTAACACATAAAAGTTACACGTTAAAGTTTTTTATTAATTATCAAGTTTGACATTAAAAGAAGTAGCTGATAGTTTGATAGATTCTGCTTAGGAGGACGCCAGATATAATATGACTTGATTGAATAATTCTGCTTAACCTCTCTACACGAAGAATATTACTACTTCCTTAAAGATGATCAAAGTATAAGAATACATCTGCAGAGGAATATGTGCCACTAAGATGACAGAAAAGAATATATGTGGCCTTGGACATAGTAAGTATAATACTGATTCTTAAAATTCTACTCAATTCTTACTCCAAATTGCACAGAGATAAATTATAAACAGATCAATGCTTCTAAGGTTACTTTAGCTGCTGCTTCAGTTTTAGGCTGCTAAAATATATTGACAATGTTGAAATTATTGGAAATAATCCAATCGAATGTTTAAGAAAATCAATAAATATTGTAAAAAGATTCATTGTTTTACGTGTTGTTTATAATAACAATGATGACAGGTAAAATGTTGGCGAAGAATTACTATTTTAAAAAAAGTTTTAAGACTTAGTAAGTTGTAGAGAAATTAGCCCTGCACCCAACCTTTTGGTGCAGAAAGATGAACTGCATTAAACTATTATAACAAGCCATTGCAGGCAGATAATGAACTCTGTACAAGAATGACATATAATGGCTAAGTGTTTTTAGATTGAAGCATTAAAAATCAATGTCAATTGTCTTAGCGACTGAAATCAAATTACGCAGCTTATAAGCGATTAAATCAAGACTCTAATTGTAGCCATTAAAATGAGCAGGTTGAGTAATTGGTTAAACTGTTGTATTTTTGTATTCATGTTCAAAAATAATAATGACTTTTTGTTAAGTTTTATGCATTGAATATTTGATAATTTAAAAAGTATTCTTCTTTTCCCTCTGTACGCATGAATTGAATAGTTTCTAAAAACACACAAAAGAATGCCAAACTATAAAGTACCTTGTGTGCGACCTTTTTGAAATTGAGCATTTCTTTTACAAACCAATCGAATGATATTTTGATTTTTCTATGATACTAATTAAATGCTTTTTTTTCAAAAAAAAAAGACCATCAAAAACTTCAAACGTGCTCGCCTAAATGGCAGCCTTCTTCACCCTCATCCCATAAATACATTACGACATTTACATTATAAATTTTGTGTTTGATACCAATCATGCGATCTAAACATTGAATGGGTTTTTAATTAAATTAGTGAACACCAACATGTATATTTTGCTCCATCACTCATACTACTCTACATCCTAACTCTTCTTTTTTCGATGCTTCACTCCATCATTCCACCATTTGTTCATTTATTTATGTGTTAAAGGTAACATTTTAATGTCACTAATGCATGAAACAAACAAGCAGACATAAAAATATACACAATATACTTTGTATCGCATATAAAGATTTAAGTGTATTCATAGATACTGTTTGTTGAAAACATTAAATGAAAAGCTGAAAACATTATATGAACAGCTAAAAATGTTGTGCATAGCACAGCAAGTGGAGGGCCATGACTGTGACGGTATTACACAACGTGACACAAACCTTCTCCTGCTCCTGGTCGTGTCATTTTGAAATGATGCCAGAAAAAAAAATCATAAAAACAAGTATCATTTAGGGCAACAACTATAACAACAAAAATAAAAGTAGTATAGAAAGCCCAAATAACAAATCTAAAAAATAAAAATAAATGTATAAACTACCAGCAGAATCGCGAAAGCGGAAAAAAGCGCAGCCACTTTCATGTGTATGAGTAAAAAGGTAAAAGGGAGGCTAAAAAACGACGATATTTATAACAAACATGTTGCAAAAAAAAAAATCATACACATACCTACAAACATCCAATTTTAATCATGTTTATGACTTGATATGACACATTTTTTTTATTGTGTGTTTGTATTTGTATACCCTTCACACGAGAGTGTAAAGGAGTATATACGAGTTTGTCATTAGGTTTGTAATTTCTACAATATTCATTTGGGACACTGTAAATCATATATAAACTGAATCCTTTTAGATAGAAATATTAAATAAGCTTTGTCCGTCTGTCTTGTAACTAATCCTTTACCAACTTAGAGGTATGCTTTAGATCGTTATTTTGCTAGAATGTCACACTAAGAGCCATACTTTCCTCAGTATACATCAACATCGTATTTTGCAAGATATATTTATAGTGGAATCAGGGGCCGAATTACGGCATTCGAACGTGATCGAAATTGTAAAATTCTTATTAGAATCTCTATACCTAAAGCACAGCGAACTCGATCGTTCGAGTAAAATTTCGATCGTGATCGAATGCCGTAATTCGGCCCCTGGTCTTATTGTAGGTAGTTCGATGTATCGACCGAAACAACCCCTGACTCTAATATTGCTACCCTCGTGCTTGAACGTCTTCTTTGTAAAGCAAACATGGCACTCCTTACCCTAAGGGTGTCGAACATTCCGGTCATAGTCTTTTTCAAAAAAGAAACTAAGTTTTGTTTCATGGCTCCACAAAAGATTTCGCCACTTTATTCACTGTCTGATCCGGACCAATTGCAATGATTTCTTTAAAATATATTTGTCCAAGCAAAGGAAGTCTTCTTGATATTCGTCCTGGTAAATGAGCTTGTAGTCGACAACGAACTTTTCGCGATGAAATTACATTTCTAATATTTGCTAAAAATCTCTCTTGAAGACACAAATGGGTCCTTCTTCGCAAGGATTTCAATACAAATATCTGTTATTTTCTAATTTTTTTGGTCTTCGGCGAATTCCAACGCGATTTTGGAAGTTTAATGCATTTTGTACAAAAAATTATGAATAATTTTTGGCCACTTTCTTTTATCCTTGAAACAATTTTTATCTCCTCCGGAGGAAAATAACTTTTACGACCCTTACTTCTATTTCCTTTACTACACATTTCGTTATGAATAAAGATAAGCAACAGTAAAATAAATATCCTTTCCAAAAAACTAGAGCAGATTGCTAAATAATTAAAGAGTTCAGCAAAGAGTTTATCATTTGAACCAAGTACTGAAATCACACCTGCAAAAACTTAACGCTCAAAGAAAACAACTTTTAACTTTTAAAGGCATTGCCTTATTAAAATTATTTGAATAAAAAGGAATTGCCACGTTTCCTTTCCGTTAAAGTAACTAAAATGAAACATAAAGGAAAAATAAGCAGGTGTAAATACCTTTTACTCTGTCTCAGAATACTCATATATAAATTCTGAATCCTTATAGAGAGAGAGGAACTGATTTAGACAAGTCCGTTTGTTTATGTGTTTAAAATCAACTTTTTGAAACAGTCATGTATACTTCAAACCAAGGCATATTTATTCATCAAAAAGCCTTGGCTATTAAGCTTATTATTTTTTTCCTTATTTATATTAAACTTTAACTGTCAAAATCCATAAGATAAAAACAACTCTTTCTTTGCTTGCATTTATTTCAAATGTCACACTTCATACACAAAAAATATTAACAAAAAATTTTCTCTGAGGTGCGATTACCTGATGAATAAGCATGACTGGCTTCATATTCTTTTATGCTTTCAATTTACCAGATAAGCTTGCGAGAATTTTGCTACTAAAAAACAGTAATGTAGGAAAACTACTCAGTCATGAGATATTAGAACACGATTCCCTCTGTCTTTTACTCAAACAAAGTCAGATGTTGCAGCTTCGACGGATTATTTATTAAAATGTTGCATATAAGTTACGGCAATACGATAAAATAGTAAAGAGTGGGCCATCTATCGGTTTGAATTTACACCAACACTTATTTTGCAATTTTCTGGTAACACTTTTGCCATTTAATTCTGTCACAAAATTCAGTAAATGATCTCCGCTTAACGAAATAAATCGACTAACGCTTGAGCAACCCTGGGATTTACTGGAAATTTGTTTCCAAAACAAAGACAATTGGTCGAAAATGGCAATTGGAAAAAATCATCTATTCGAATAAACCTAATTTTCATCTTGGTGAGTACGTTATTAAGCAAACTTGCTGTATTTGGGGCTTGGAAACCACTTCTTATAAAAGCCATTGCAACCATCAGGAGTGACTCTGTGGTGCAGCTTGTAAAGCGGAGGAATCAGTGGCATATAAATAAAAAAAAGGTCATAAAAATAAGGGCGGAGGCACAATTACGGTATATGGAGACACCTATCGTACGATGACACCCGATATGTTTGTACCCGCACTTCATGGTATTGATGTACACGACGTTTGGTTTAAACAGGATGGTGCAACTTGCCATAATCGATTTATTTCATACAATGTTTGACTGCCGCTTAACTAGACGAAATGGTGATGTTAAATTGTCGCCAAGATGCTGCGATTTGATACCGTTGGACGATTTCCTGTGGGTCGCCGTTAAAGTCAAGTGTTATGCTGACATGCTAGAGACAATTGAAAATTCGAAGGCCAATATTCGCAATGCCATTGCCGAGATACAACTCCATACACTCAAAAAAGACCTTGAAAATTGATCCGATAGAATGGGGTACTGTTTTCGAAATTGATCCGATCGAATGGGATATTTTGAGGCCAGTCGCGTCAACCATATGAATGAATTAATATTTCATTTCTAACGATTGTACTTCACAATAAAAAAATTATTTTGGTAAACCTCTAAACCGTTTTTGTTTTATTGATTTTTAATGAACCTTTATTTCTGTACCTAATTTTTTACAGAAAAAAATCTATTTCGCTCAGCCCCTAGATAAGTTTTTGCTTTGTTTCTTACATATATGTATGTGTGTATTAACAACATATTTTAAACACGTTCTTTGTGGACATATTTAGACTAATAGGTCCATAAATATTGAAGATAAAACATATTTACAATAAAGTGCATTTTCTTTTTCCAATTTTTTTTCCTCTGTATAACTTTTGAAGATGCTAGCAATACACAAATGTTGATCATACTCTTGAAAATTTCGGTATTAAAAATCGTCATAATTGCCCCATAAAAAACTAAGTTATATGAAATGAAAAAACTATGAACCTATATCTCTGTTTTTTATCCAAGATATCAAAGAAAATATTATTTTTGTACACTTCTTATTACAGACATACGTTAACATGCAAACATACATTCATGCAAAATCATAAAATTGAAAACTCTTGTACAAGCGTTTGTATATTTCCACAACTATACATATGAAAACATAATCAGTAAAATTATCGACAAGAGAATAAAAACAACAAAATTTCAAGAGTAACAGCATAACTACTGTAAAGTGGCATTGAGCATATAGACATGTCGTTCACTATATGTGACAGCGCATAGAGAAAGGGACCTAAGGATAAAAAAACAGTTTTCAACTTTTTTTTTGATGTTAACATGATCTGAGGATCGAATGAGACCGATCCCATGCCCCAAAAGTGTTCCCTACCAGTGATATGCGCGTTTTATAAAAGTGAAGTCGACGATTCTAAGCGCAAAATTTTTTCCCCTACTAAATTAACAAAATAACTTGATTTTACGAAACTACAAAAAATTTTTTTTTTACCTTATGAACAATTTAAAAAAAAAGAAAAATCATTTAATCTTTAAAATGGCTCTCCTCAACAAAACCTGTTTTTACCCTTAGGTCCCTTTCTCTATGCGCTGTCACATATGGAGCTTGGCATCTCATTTAAGTGAAATGTCAACCATAAATCGTCGTTCGCAAATTATTTTGTTCTATATGTATAGGTTTTATGTGTCACATAGAACACAATAATTTACAATGAAATGCTAAATTATTTTTATTAAATAAATCCCAAAATCCCGATAAATCCCGGGATTCGTAAAATCAGTCCCTTTGGGCTTCCCTAGTGTAAGTATACGCATAGAATATTTTTTATATAAAATTTGTTCGTTTTTTTTTAAATTAATTTGTTCACTCAATCTGTAGGCTTTTGTCACGGAGAGAAATACATGTACATATTCTCTTTTTTGATCCACTGCCAACATATTTTATTATAACATGATGGTACAAACTGTGTAGAAGGTATAAAAGGTTCGGCATAGCCAAATATGGCGCTCTTACTTGCAATACTTTTATAGACTTATGTGGGTATATGTGTGTGTATGTTAGGGAATTTGTTTATGTTGGTGTTTGTTGATACATAAAATGACAGTTATTCGCTGGCATGAACATCACAAAACATACACTCCTTTACCAATTCATTTACACGGTTTCAGTTTAGATTTATGTTTAAAAGGTAGAAGTTCGAATAGATAGATCAGGCCATAATATGCTTTGTCGTTGTAATACTTTTACCTTCCGCGCATCATTCTGTATCTGTGTGTGTGTGTATGTCACTCAATCTACAAAATGGTGGAGTTAAATATACATTAAATAATTTTGATGGCCTTTTGACTTTTTGCCATACAAAAACATACATGCTTGTATGTCTGTATATTGATTTTCTAAAACATTTTTAATTATTTTACAAAAGCGATACTTAAACTAAATGTATACAGGGTGTTTAAGTTCAATCGTCATTTTAGCAATAGTTTTATTAAACAAAGAGATTAAAATTTTTCGCTTTGCATTTTAACTTATCCAGATTTTACTAAATATATTGTAATTTATTTAAATTAAAAAAATTATGACTTTTCGAAAGTTACCTTAAACACCTCTACCCCGAAAAAAAGTACTGAAAGAGTCAAAGAAATTCTTAGAAAAGTTTGTTGAACAACGTTTTGTGGAGGGCTTAGTAGTTCAAATATAAATCTAAGAGATGTTTTTAAGAAATATGCGATATAAGAGGAAATACCACCTGTCAATCTGCAATAGAAGGGTCAGAAAAATTCTTTGCCATAACTCTAAAATCCGTGTACTCTGTTACTGTGGACTTTCTTTGAAGTTCAAAAGAAAATATCGTGTTCGCTGCTTCGTATTTTTAATGACTGCAAACCAAATGAGGACAATGTATGATAATGACATGCCTGTTAGTGGAAGAACTGGAAGCTGTACGGCATTTTGGTTTTGAGAGGATATGTATCTTTGTTGACGGCGTATAATTACTTGTTGGTAAGCTGAGTTCAGGGAAAGACAATTTTTGTTGTACTTGTTTATTAGGCAGTTACCAAATACATAAAGCAAATTTAAGTGGATTACAAACTGGTATTCAAATGTGTACTGAAGCTTACGATGAGTAGCCTGTGATGACGGTAAAACTTATGTTTATTAAGAGAGACATGAGTTTGAGGCGGCAGATGATCGTGCAAAAAGGAATTCTGCATTGAATTTTTTGGTTCAAAACAATCTGGAGAATATATTAATTTGGCAAAGGTTTTTAATGGGTGGACTAAATGAAGCTGTAAAGCTAGCAATATACAACGTTCGGATGGGCCCACAACACGCTCGAAGCGCCCGTTGTTAGAAGGGTAGTAAATGTACTAAACGAAGTATTCAGCTGCGTTGAAAAGACTATGAGTATTTCAAACATAATTTAAGCAAAGCGAAGCAGAATATTCCTGAAGAAGGCAGAGGCATTAGAGTATGTTGTTTGCGAATATTAAGCGCTGGTTGGAATTGAACAAACAGCCATTTATTAAACGAGAATAAAATTATAGAACTTGATCTGAAACAAAAGGCACTGAGGAGAGACTGCTTGATGAGGAAAGTTGACTGCCTCAAATAGCTAGAGGCTATAGCAAAAAATTTTAACAGTTCTGGAATAAGTAAAGTATGCAATTTTTTACGAAACGAAGGTCAGAAATCAATTGGAAAGGAAGAGGATTCAAAGAGGATCTAAGACATTAGCTGTCTAAGTCGGTAATCCACTTAGACAGCTAAGTGTAAAATTATCCTGTATAAGACTGAGCAGATTCTCAAAATAGACTAAATAGACTAGCGAGTAACCAACAAAAAATACTTAATAGATTTTAAATAGCAGATTCAATAGCTGAACATAAGAAATGAGGACAAATTAAACAAAGTTGGATAAACATACACAAAAGCTTAGACATCAATTGTTACGAACGAGTGTGATATGTAAAAGAAGGCAATGAAAATTGAGATCCTAGGAAGACCTTGACTTTTCAATGTTATTTGTTAGAATTAGAATTACTTATGAGGAACTTACCATCGAGCATCTCCCAAATATGAGTGAGGAGACAGAGAAGCAATGATGCCAACTGCATAGGTAATGGTATTAACTTAGTTATAAGGAAGTTGTTCACTTACGTGGCTTACTTATTTCTCCTTGAAAACGTCACATTGAATTGTATTTCTGTACTCTGGTTGAATAAACAACGAGAACTACAAGACCCAGAGTGGGTCCTAAGCGTAACAAGAATGTTCTGAAATTCGACTGGAAATGGCTGAATAACATCGCAGTTACAATAACTGATCAATAAAGATTGTCTACTATTTCAGAAGAGAGGGACTACTATTCAATGACTTCTGTAGAAGTTACTTTATACAAAACACGATGCGATTAGGAATCATCGCCTGTGTTGCTGACCTGCACTAAAAAATATCCGAGTTAGCTAAAGATGTCTTTTATGACAGAAAATATAACAAATTCGGTGACCAACATATTACCTGGATAACAATTCAAAGGCAAATTTACAGTTCAAGGAGGACAATATATAAAACTAATAATTTGTACTCTCGATAACGTGATTGAAGACGAACTAGCAAAACAAGGTTAACCAAAATCATGAGTTATTGAAAGAGCCAAGCTTATACCAAAGAACAGCGAAAAAAAGTTAATTAAAAAACAGTTACAACTTTTGAAACAAATTTTATATGGACTTTAAAAAAAATAGCAAAAGATCTTAAGCTTTATAGTCACAAATTTCCAAAACCCATAAAAGAGTATATGAAAGAATTGAACATTGAAATAAAACCTGGTTTAAGAAGGAAAAAAGGGTCAATATTTGGTAAGGCAAGAAGAGCGTCGAATACTTTTATCAGAAAATCAGCTCGTTAAGTTAAATGCTCCCATGTGGACAGATTCAAAACTAATGCTTTGTTGAAGTCGTATAAGCTTTATAAGGTTCCAGTTCGTAATGCGATAAAAAACTATGAATCAAAAGAACGGTGAAAAAGTTCAGGTCAAATTTTATAAAACAATATACCTGTTGTGTGACGAAAGATAAAACTTATGTAGTGGCAGACATTTTGTAACTTCCGCGTAAAGATATTTATGTGGCTGATGAATAAGGAATGTACAAGAAAAATGTCGGACAAAAACAAACAAAATGCTGAAGATCACTCTTGCCAACCACTTCTGACATCAGGTATAATAAATGCAGAAATATGTATTACGGAGTGTCGGTTCTAACCTTTCTTTTTTTTAAACACAGAGTGCCTTCAAACTTCTGGCTTGATTTGGCATCACGCCACTATAGAACAACGGCTCTTGAGTGGTATTCTACACTCAAAAAACAAATAAAGTAATCTGTACTTAAATTAATCCGTAGCGGTGTCAAAAGTACGGTAAGTACGGATTTTCTTAAACCAAGTACAAAATTCTTAATTTAAGAATGAATGCATCAAAAGCAGATTTCTTAATTTTATGAATAGTTTAGCCGAAAAAAGTTTGATTTTAAGAATTATTAGCTTGATTTAAGCCCGAAACCGTACTTGACGTAAGCTTTAGGAAACAATAATTCAAGTATAAATGGGATTGAATTAATCAAAAGATCCACTTGTTTCAAGAATTCGTAACTTGGTTTGATCGTTGTGTAGTACAGTATCTTCACTACTTACCCTTTGACATTTTCTTAACGATGCGTTTCATTAAAACTAAAAAAGAAAACTAACGGACAAATGATGAAAGCTAAGCTAGCTCGGAATCTACAGCTTTGTTGCCGTAAGTATTATTACTAATAGCTAAAGTATGAGAAACAAAATGAGAAAAACATACTTGAAATTTTAAAGAGTGTGTTTATCTAAGCAAATGTCTTTAAAATATAGGACTGTTTTTAATTTGAGAGAAACAAGACTTAATTTCAGAAGTTAATTCTTATTTTAATAATCTTGTACTTGATTTTCTAAAACAATCCCGTTTTGTACTTGTTTTAAGAAAACCAGAAATAAATTGTACTTGTGTTTTTAAGCATGATTTCGGCTTAAATTAAAAATTTAATTGTTGGATTTAGAACATTTTTCTTTCTGTTAATGTTAATTTCGTACCACAGGAGCCAAATCCAACCAACTGTCTGGAACTTCTGTCTGTGAAAAGATATGGGGGTCTTGTAAAAAGGGAATTATAGAATGCACACATGTGCCAATTTAAGTGTCCAAAAAGGTTAAGGTAGCAACTGTACAATCTTTAATGCAAAAATTTGCATAAAAATTCAACAAAATTATATTTTAGCATTAAGTGAAGTGGTACAAAATTTGAATAAATTAAACGGTTTGAGTTTTATTTAAGTTGATACAATTATGATTTATTCCTGTATACTATTTAATGGATAATTGCTAAATTATGGTAATAAATAATTTGTAAACAGAAACACAAAGTAATGCGCATTGTTTGTTTTTGGCTACAATTATAATGATTTGGAATATAAAACTAACAAATTTGTAAAAACTTTGTGAATAGAAAGTTTGTCAAAAATCCTCATTAAATAGAGTATTAGCCGAATGCAGGTCGTTTAATAAAACATAAAAGCAACTGATTATGTTAAATTTTAAATATAAATACTTTCATAAGGCTGATTAAATTTTTTTTTTGCTAATAGTTAAGTAAGTATTTAAAATGTTTCAAAGCCAATAAAGATAAAAGCATTAAAAATAGAGAGATAAAAAAATATATATAAAAGTCGTTAGTCATGTCATCAATGCCAATATCATTACATCAACATTATGGTTGTATGCAATGAAAAATGTAACACATATCAAAGTATAAATGTATGTAGAGAAATGTATGTGACTGTGTATGTGGTGCAATATTAATATTAGTTACTAATTGTTGCACGCTTAGTTCCAAAGAACTTATCCACAGTTAAGTACTTTTGGCATGTAAAAAAAAAAAAAGATATTACGACTAGCTAAGACGGTCTACGGCATTGTTCGGTACCCCAATGGATACGTGCAAGCATAGCAACTACATGCCTATAAATTAAAGCCTAACAAGAGCTATTCAGTTTTCTTACAAAACAATTTGAGAGTGGTGGTTTCCTCTCAAAGGGTGAAATTTTCCCTACCCAAACATTACAATCTGTAATACGCCTATGGCAATTTATACACCCTATAGTTTACAATTAAATTGCCCCTTTTTAACAACGTAACAAGTCTTAATTCATTTTAATCGATTTTAAATGCATTACCCTTTATTATAACTTTTTAGATATTCATAATTTTATATTATAAACTTAGACAAAAACAAATAAAAGAAAATATATATATATATGTAAGCTTATTAATTAATAAAAAAAAATCAATTTTTTTTTTTCTTGATATTACGGTGATATAGTTTTAAGGAATTTAACAAGATATTAATTATTAATTTACATCTATTTATACTACATACATATATGTATGTACATATGTCTGTTTTAGTTACGTTTTGTTGTTGTTAATTTATTGGTTTTATAATTTTTTTTTTTTTAAGCGTAAAGCAAAATATTAAAACATAATTTGTAAAATTTACTTACATTTTGGTTTGACAGGTAAATAAATTGTTGTTTTGTTATTGGATGCTTATTCGGTGGTTCATGATGATCGTTGTAATGGCCATTCAGCGAGTCATGACGACATATATAAAAAATTTTATAACTCTGAAAATGATTTTAGCATTAAATAACAAAAATTGGTTTATATATTTTAAAGAGGTTTACTTAGACTTTAAATATCTTCCAATTATTGAGTTTACTATTATACGTTTACAGTTTGCTTTACCTTTAAATTACATTATATGACCCGAAGTTTGGGCAATTGGGTTTAATTGATTATTTCTTCTTGTCTTTATTATTTTTTTTCCTATAAGTAATTTGTATATGATATAAACATATGTATGTTGTTGGCACTCTTTTTTTTTCACAATGGGTTGTTGTTGTCTTTGATATTGATATTTCAATTATTCTTTGCGACTTCTCCTTCATCTAATTTCTCATTCATAATTTAAGTACATATATTATTTAGTTTTGGAGACTTTCTCTTAGGATATTATTTATAAAACATTACTCCAAACGAAAGTATGAATGAATGGAAAAAAGATTTATTGTATCTATATATAAGTACTCCCGTGATGAGTAAAACAGCGAATAATGCACCCAGTAGAAAAGTTACCTCGTATAAAACACTCGTATAAGAAAATTTTTCCTTTTCTTTTTTCCCTCTAAATTAATTTGCCACTTATGTATCACAGCTAACCGTAGCCACCAATCAAGGTAAGCTTAATACTTTTCCAAAATGATGTGACTGCAATTTTTAAAGGTTATTATACTACCAAAACCCTTGAAATGTACTTTTTCTGTTTCTTTTCTCTTACCTTAGGTCATATAAAGCGAAATCAAAAATGTTTTCTCTCATTAATTTAATATTGTGAATTTCGCTTATAATTCGTTTAAATATTAGCTTTGTGACAAAAAAATTAGAAAAATATTGCAAGATTTTTAGAGATCTTTTGGATTTGTATTTTATATTTTATATATAAAATATAACAAGCTTTAGTCTTATCACTTTGAGCACGATTTGTAAATTGAACAGGAAATTCCACAAGCTTAGTGTGATAATGTGTGCATGAGTTAAAGGCTATTCAGGCTAATCAATGCTACCAGATTTTCGTTTAACCCTACACATGTACGTTAGTGATGTAAAATAATGTAATTAAAGTAACCACGAAAATTTTAAAATAATCAATGTGAAAGTAAACAAAATTAACTATAATTTCCATTCATTAATAGTTTCAAATAGATAGAAAAAAATTATTTTTACTTTCTTTTTGAAATCAACTATCGAAATTATTCTGTATTACAAAAAGGATGGTATTCTTTTTTCTTTTTTTTTTTCAAATAAAAGAAAAAAAAATTGAATATAAAAAAAAATTCGTAACAAAACTGCTTTGTTATAGAAAAATATAAATATATATATAAATATATTATTTGAAATAACAAACAGTAGCTCGAATTTTAGTTGGCCTATACGTGTGGCTCGACCCACAAAAGCCGGGCAATAATTATTACTTTTTTAGATCTGCGGCATGGTATCGACCCATGTAGTTACCTTTCAAATCCTCAATATCATAAAGAGAGTTGCCGACTCGTGATCGTATTTTACATTTTGCATATTTAGGCAGGAATTTCGAATTTAATCTCTTTGACTGGTTACTTAAAATATGGTTTTTGCGAAAAACAATTTGGCCTTCATTGAAGGCAATTTTTCTTGATCTAAGATTATAATATTTGCTAGCCCTTCTATGCGCTTCATCTAAATTTTCCTTTATCTTATCCCTTATTCTATGGAGCCTATCTGCATTTGTTGTTACATCAATAAAATCATAATTCAGACAATTAATTTCCTCTAATATTCTATACTCAGAACCATGCTGACACATATTTTGACCAAAAAGTGCATAATATGGGGAACAATCAATAGAGCTATGATAATCGCTTCTTAAAATCTGTAATATTGTTGGAATGTGCTTATCCCACTTTGAGTGATCCTTATCATTTTCCAAGAAACAACGAAGTTTTGTGATAATTTCTCTATTAACACGCTCAGATGCATTAGCCTGAGGAGAATAAAATCCTGTTTTGATATGTCTAATAGCATAAAGGGAGAAAAAATCATTCATATCCCTGGAAATGAACTGCTTGCCATTGTCGCTATGTACGAATTGTGGTACACCAAACGTTGGAAAAACTTCAGTCTGAAAAAATAAAATAACGTTTTGGGTGGTAGCGGCTCGCATTGGTTTCAGAAAAACGAATTTACTAAAATGATCAAGACATATAAACAGATATGAATTTTGTGCCTTTGAACATGTATAAGGTCCTAAAAAATCACAAAATAGCCTCTGAAATGGCCTAAATGTTTGAAACTGCGCACCCATTTGTGGTCTAGAAACCCTATTGTTACTTTTCATTGATTTGCAAATATCGCATTTTTCTATGTAGTCCTTTAGATCCTTGGACATTGTCGGCCAGAAATATTTCTGTCTTAGTCTTGACAAGGTTTTTGAAAATCCCCCATGACAAGATGTAGAAGAATTATGTGCATTATTCATAGCAGTATTTGTCAGTGAAATTGGTAGCCAAAGCCTCCACGTATCCTCTTCACTGCTCTCAAAACCTCGTCGAAATTTAACCCTCTTAAAAACTAGGTTTTCTTTTAGACATAAATCCGGCAAATTTTCACTGTTATCATTAATAGTTTTCCTTATATTTGCGTATTCCGGTTCATTGAAATCAGAAGAATTTATTTCAATTTTACCTTCAAAATTTACTTCATCAACATCAAAACGTGAAAGAGCGTCAGGAACTATATTTAAGGAGCCTTTACGATGCTCAATTTGAAAATTAAACCGTTGAAGCTTTAGGCTCCATCTCGCCAAGCGACCAGACAAATCTTTCTGACGCATAAGCCATTTTAGGCTTGCGTGATCAGTTATGATTTGAAAGGGCAATCCCTCAATGTATGGCCTAAACCTTTGAACAGATATGACGGCCGCAAGGCACTCTAACTCTGTAACGGTGTAGTTCTGTTGAGCCTTGTTCAGTTTCTGTGAAACGAATGCGACTGGGTGTTCCTTACCCTGATCGTCAAATTGGATAAGTACCCCACCTACACCAACCTTTGAGGCGTCACATTGGATTACAAATTCCTTTGAAAAATCAGGCTGAGCCAGTACTGGTGCTGTCGATAGGGCTGACTTTAACCTTCCAAAAGACTCTATAGCATTACTTGTCAATTTAAATGGCTTGTTAGATTTTTTTAAGCAATCAGTCAGAGGACCACTAAGACTTGCGAAATTTTGAATAAAACAGCGGTACCAGTTCGCCATGCCTACAAATCTTCGAACCTGACGTGGAGATTTTGGAATTGGGAAATTACTAATGCATTCAATTTTCGAATTATCAACCTTTAGGCATCCATGACCAACAATATAACCCAAGTATCTAATTTCTCGCTGGCAAAATTTGCTCTTGCCTACATTAATAGTAAGTTTAGCAGTTCTTAGGCACGTAGCAACTTCGCTTAAAATTTTACAGTGGGTATCAAAAGTATCACTACAAACTAAAAGGTCATCTAAGTAGATGAAAACATTTTCCCTGAGACGCGAAGGTATTACCTTATCCATTAATCTACTCATGGTTTGCGGACCATTGCACAGACCAAACGGCATATATTTGTATTGAAAAAGAGGCTTTCCTGGAACGACGAATGCTGTTTTCTCCTTTGAGGGCTCTGACAAGCGGATTTGAAGAAACGCGTCCTTTAAATCGATTCCACTAATATAGTGTGTATCCTTTAACCTGCTAAGGAGACCGTTAATATGTGGTAAAGGATAAGAATCCTTTTTGGTAACAGCATTAAGTTGGCGTGAGTCAATACAGAGCCTAACCTTTCCCGGTTTTCGAACTAACACTACAGGTGAGCACCACGGAGAGTTAGATTCCTCGATAACGCCCATAGACAAAAGGCGCTCTATTTCCTGAAATGCCTCAGCCTGTCTTGGTGGTGACAGCGGGTAATGTTTTACCTTTATAGGGGGTGAATTACCCGTATCTATATGATGTTCGAGAAGATCTGTGCAGCCAAGACCATTTTTTTCGAATGAAGGGAATTCCAAAATAACACTATCTAACTCTAGTTGTTGCTGAGGTGTTAATATATGAAAATTTGAATCAATTTCCTCATATTTTCGCACTTCTGAAATTCCTGGTATTATATTCGGTGCGAGAGCATATTCTCTCCAGAAATCGACACCAAGGTACACCTTTTGTTGCAAGCTTGGTACCAAATAGAAATAAATGTCCTTATAAACATTTTTAAATTGCACAGGAAGCGTACAAAAACCAAAAACCCTTTGCCTTTCACCATTTGCTGTAGATAGTGTGGATTCAAATTTTCTTACTTTTACCTTATTTCGTGAAATAAATTCTAAGCAATCTTTTCCTTTTTCTGTCTGTTCAAGATTTTGTTGAAATGGAATCGATTCATTACAATTATTAAGATCTAATTTTGGGTTTTGTCTGGGCCCGGGTTTTGTTGATCCACACGAGAAGTCCCGGTATTCATCTCGCTGCATTTCCAGTTTTTCTGATGGTTATTTGGACACTTGGGTGTTACAAAATCTTTTAAACCGCATTTGTAACAGAAAATATTTCTAACCTGCTCTGGGCAGTTAATGTAAGTGTGACCAATCTCTAGACAATTCCAGCACTCAATTTTTGAATAGTCTATTTTACGTCTTGGGAATTTTAAGGCTTCCACTTGAGGGTCGTTGTCTAATTCTTCATCAGAATTTCCCTTAAATTTCAATTCATTTACATGCTTGGTCGAAGCGTATAGTGGGTAACCTTTACTATCCCTAAGAATTTCTTCCGCCTTTCTTGCCATGTCCCTTAATTCATCAAGCGTTCTGGGGTGTGAATTGAAAAGCATAAATTTTAGGTTTGCATTAACGTTTCTCTTTAAAATATCTATAAGTGATCTTTCAGGTATGGGATCTTTTAGCCTTGAATTCATTGAAATAATAGTGGAGTGAAAATCATCATAATATTCTTTGTGGTTTTGCTTTCGCAAAGAGATTTTGAGAATGATATCATGATCACTTTCTAGATTTCCGAATTCTTTGGTTAAAGAGTATTTAAGCAATGAGTAATTTGCATTTCTATTCTGTTTCGTAAACAGCCAAAACCAACCTTCAGCTTTACCACTGAGAAATATGTGAAAGTTTGCCATTAAGTGATCATATGAACACTTGCTTCGCTCACAAAGAGTTTCTATTTTAAATAGAAAATCGGAAACTGGAGTACTTCCATCGTAAGAGATTTTCCATTCTTGTAAACGAATGCCTGTATCAAAATTGGTCGGCATATGAGTATTAGAGGGGCAAGGTGGTCTAAAATTCCCAAGCCCGATATTTACTGAATTTGTGTTCGAGTCATTACGAACACTGTGTTTGAGAGTTTCAAATTCTTTACGAAATTCTTCTTGAGTATTTCGTAATGTTTGCTGAAAAAAATTTATCAATGAATCAATAGAAACACTATTTGACTCAGGTGCATTTGTGGAGTTATTTGGGAGAGGTGCAGGCTGCGGTAATGCCTGGGCTATGTCTTGCAACTCAACATTTAAGTTTTGTTGTTCCTCAGTATTGAAGTTCGAAGTATTCATAGCTATTTGGTTAAGGTTTTGTTCACTTTGGTATCTACGGTCACTATATGACAAATTTTTGGCACACGGGGGTCTAGGAGGGCTATGTACTACTTTGGTTGTATTAGAGTTCGAAAATGATCTATTTGAGTTTATAGGTATTACATTACTAGAAGGAGTATGATTTCGTGGTCTTCCTCTATTTGACGTATTTGATTGTGGAGGATGATTTAATTTAGAATTTCTGGTGTTCATAATTAATACAAAATTAAACAATATTACTTTCTATAATACAGATAAAAATTTTTTTTTTTTTTCTTTTCTTTTTTTTCAAAACAAATTTATAATTTTTTTATAAATTTATAATTGTTGGGTGTGAATTTATTTAAAATTTAGGGATGCAAGTTAAATCGAGTTTAAAACAAATAAGGACTTGTTACAATAATTGTAGTAAAAGATGCATCAAATAACCTACTTTTATCAATGTATTAGCTAGTTATTCGGACTTTCTATTACATTATTATCAATTATTTATTAAAAAATTTGTAATTTGTAAATGGTAAATTCTTTTTTTTTTTTTTTTTTTTTCTTATTTCTCTAATACACATTAATATTTCGTAAGAAACAATCTGAGATGAATGGACTAATAGAGAATTAATAAGTAAAATATTCATAGCAAATTCAACTGCAACGCAATTATCAAAGTTAAGTTTCTCTTAAATATATTGGGACTAATTGAAAAATGTTACGAACTGTATAGTTGCTGAAATAATTGTTAACACGTAATGCAATTATAACAATAGAAATACTCTGTTTCTAATATATAAGACTCTTAAATGAAAAACAAATTATTAGATGTAAATACTTTATTATTATTAAACTATACCTGAATTTACCAATACAGTTGTTTTGTAATCAAACGGTTTTTATCACAAAAACAAAAAGATGAAATATTGTTTTTTTATGTTGGCCGGTTTTTTTATTTTTCTTTAAATTATTAAAAATATAAAATCTGTGTTGGCCTATTTCGTTGGGCGCCATCTATGTTCCACGCTTAGTTCCAAAGAACTTATCCACAGTTAAGTACTTTTGGCATGTAAAAAAAAAAAAAGATATTACGACTAGCTAAGACGGTCTACGGCATTGTTCGGTACCCCAATGGATACGTGCAAGCATAGCAACTACATGCCTATAAATTAAAGCCTAACAAGAGCTATTCAGTTTTCTTACAAAACAATTTGAGAGTGGTGGTTTCCTCTCAAAGGGTGAAATTTTCCCTACCCAAACATTACAATCTGTAATACGCCTATGGCAATTTATACACCCTATAGTTTACAATTAAATTGCCCCTTTTTAACAACGTAACAAGTCTTAATTCATTTTAATCGATTTTAAATGCATTACCCTTTATTATAACTTTTTAGATATTCATAATTTTATATTATAAACTTAGACAAAAACAAATAAAAGAAAATATATATATATATGTAAGCTTATTAATTAATAAAAAAAAAATCAATTTTTTTTTTTTCTTGATATTACGGTGATATAGTTTTAAGGAATTTAACAAGATATTAATTATTAATTTACATCTATTTATACTACATACATATATGTATGTACATATGTCTGTTTTAGTTACGTTTTGTTGTTGTTAATTTATTGGTTTTATAATTTTTTTTTTTTTAAGCGTAAAGCAAAATATTAAAACATAATTTGTAAAATTTACTTACATTTTGGTTTGACAGGTAAATAAATTGTTGTTTTGTTATTGGATGCTTATTCGGTGGTTCATGATGATCGTTGTAATGGCCATTCAGCGAGTCATGACGACATATATAAAAAATTTTATAACTCTGAAAATGATTTTAGCATTAAATAACAAAAATTGGTTTATATATTTTAAAGAGGTTTACTTAGACTTTAAATATCTTCCAATTATTGAGTTTACTATTATACGTTTACAGTTTGCTTTACCTTTAAATTACATTATATGACCCGAAGTTTGGGCAATTGGGTTTAATTGATTATTTCTTCTTGTCTTTATTATTTTTTTTCCTATAAGTAATTTGTATATGATATAAACATATGTATGTTGTTGGCACTCTTTTTTTTTCACAATGGGTTGTTGTTGTCTTTGATATTGATATTTCAATTATTCTTTGCGACTTCTCCTTCATCTAATTTCTCATTCATAATTTAAGTACATATATTATTTAGTTTTGGAGACTTTCTCTTAGGATATTATTTATAAAACATTACTCCAAACGAAAGTATGAATGAATGGAAAAAAGATTTATTGTATCTATATATAAGTACTCCCGTGATGAGTAAAACAGCGAATAATGCACCCAGTAGAAAAGTTACCTCGTATAAAACACTCGTATAAGAAAATTTTTCCTTTTCTTTTTTCCCTCTAAATTAATTTGCCACTTATGTATCACAGCTAACCGTAGCCACCAATCAAGGTAAGCTTAATACTTTTCCAAAATGATGTGACTGCAATTTTTAAAGGTTATTATACTACCAAAACCCTTGAAATGTACTTTTTCTGTTTCTTTTCTCTTACCTTAGGTCATATAAAGCGAAATCAAAAATGTTTTCTCTCATTAATTTAATATTGTGAATTTCGCTTATAATTCGTTTAAATATTAGCTTTGTGACAAAAAAATTAGAAAAATATTGCAAGATTTTTAGAGATCTTTTGGATTTGTATTTTATATTTTATATATAAAATATAACAAGCTTTAGTCTTATCACTTTGAGCACGATTTGTAAATTGAACAGGAAATTCCACAAGCTTAGTGTGATAATGTGCGCATGAGTTAAAGGCTATTCAGGCTAATCAATGCTACCAGATTTTCGTTTAACCCTACACATGTACGTTAGTGATGTAAAATAATGTAATTAAAGTAACCACGAAAATTTTAAAATAATCAATGTGAAAGTAAACAAAATTAACTATAATTTCCATTCATTAATAGTTTCAAATAGATAGAAAAAAATTATTTTTACTTTCTTTTTGAAATCAACTATCGAAATTATTCTGTATTACAAAAAGGATGGTATTCTTTTTTCTTTTTTTTTTCAAATAAAAGAAAAAAAAATTGAATATAAAAAAAAATTCGTAACATAATACAGACAAACACTTTTACACATATGAGTGTTATATAAACCAAATAATATTCCTATGTACGATTAATCGTAAACATACAAACATACTTGTGAAACATACATACGTATTTGTAATGGAAACAAATGTCAAATGGCACCTGTCAATGTTATCCTGCAGAAAATACCCCAACACAAATACTTGCAACACACACACACACGCACTCACTTTTTTATTGACTCGCTGTGATGGTTTACAGAAGAAAGCACACTCTTATACATAAACTGAGATGAATGGAAAATGTATAGAAATGTTACAGAGCATCACAAAAATGTTCTATAACTTGGCATTTGACAGTTTGACATCACAAAAGGTTCTACGGGTTACAGCACTGTGTACATGTGTGCGAATAGTTTTATGTTCCATGTTACAATTTTTATTTATTTTTTTTTTTAACATTTTGCTTGTTCTAAGTTTTCAAATAAAAATAGAACATAAAATTTCTGTGTTGTTGTTCTCTTTCCCCCTTTAATTTTCATCAAATCCAATATATTGTTTGTTGCACCTGAGCGTGGTGTGTGTGTGTGTGTGCGACTTAAAAATAAATAGGGACAGAGAGAAAACAAAAACCTGCATGTTTATGTCCGGGGTTTCAAAGGTCATTTTTATTGTATCCATACGTCAAACTTGACATGTTAAATACACACAAACACAAATACTCATTGCCAGTGGTTCTCAAATTTGTAAAGCTTAACAAAGTTTTTTTTTTGAAAGCTAGAAATTTTTTATTAAAAAGAAAGAGCAAATAGCGCTCTACAGATGAAAATAAATGCGAAAATATTTTATATATTTATATAGAAAGTTTTCCTTTATATATTTAAAAATTTTCCATGTCTCTTTTTGAGCATAAGCCGCTAAACAGATTGACATAAAATTAATTAATACTGTCAACTGCTTGTGAAGCTCTGTTTATTCAAACACACATATTGTACTGTTCCTTCTAGCAAACATCAAAAGGTGTCGCACATGTGTATGTGTTGGACCATTTTTTTTATAACTTCTAACCATCAATATTATTTGCTATAGCCAAAGCCAATCAGTTAAAACACTACTAAACCAATCTAACGTTTTTATCGACTCCATGTCTAATAGTGTAACTGAGCAAGAGAGAGCAAAAAAAAAGCACATCTCTTTTATGCACTAAATGCTAATCAGATACACTTCTGTGTATAATTGTGTTGTGGGGAAAAAACTAAAATGAAACGCGAGCAAAAAGAATTTACACATCGTTAATTTTGTGTCAAAAAATAGCCAAAAGGTTTTAAAGGATATTAGAATCAGAAGGCAATATTATAGTGAAAAAAATATTTGCCTTTTTGGTGGAAGCTTTTGGGAAGATTTTTAAAATCAAGCAGATTTTTTTTGGGGAGCCAGTTCAATTGAAAGAGCCTATTGTTGTTATACCCTTAACACAGTGAAAAAGGGTATATATAGGTTTGTCATTCCGTGTGAAATTTCTACAATTTTCATTTCCGACCCCATAAAGTATATATTTTCTGAAAGCTTATGAATAGGGGAGTCGATTAAGCTCTGTCAGTCTGTCCGTCTGTCCATGTGTATGTTGAAATCAACTTTTTAAAGCCCCCCGATATCGCATGGAGCCGGGTGAGGTATTAAAATATCAGAAATATTCGGGAGTAGATCGGTATTGAAAATCAAAAACATCGGTTCATTAACAACTGAGATATGAGCAAAAACCCACGACCACCTCGATTTTTTTCTACAAAAACAACATTACAACAATAAAATACATACATACAAACGTGTAGAGAAAACGTGGCATCGAATCCCAGCTGAGCCAACAAAAAAATTTTTTTTTTATTTTTTATTTAATATATTATTTATATTTTTATTATTATTTTTTTAATTTTTTTTTTTTATTTTTTTTTTAAATTTTTTTTTATTATTTTTTTTTGTTTTATATTTATTATACATATTTAAATTATTTTTTAAAAGAATTTTTTTTTAAAATTTTTTTTTTATTTTTTTTTTTAACATACATACGTAAATTTATAATTTTACAATGGGATGTTTTTATATACATATGTATGTTTTTTATATGTATGTACGTATTTCATATGGGGAATGGTGATACAAACTACTGTTATTACATGACTACACATTGGGAAGGGTATATAAGATTCGGCACGGCCGAATATAGCGCTCTTACTTGTTTTAAATGCCACTTAAACAGAATAATAAGTTACACCTAAGTCTGTTTTAACGCGATAGATGTATGTCGTGTTAAAAACAGATGGATGATTTGGGGATTGATTCAACATCAGGTAATAAGATAAATGTGTAGTTTAAAGTCATGTTGCTTTAAACGTTTAAACAAAAAAAGAACATTTTATTTAAAACAACAAATGTCAAAAACCATTATGCCTGCGAAAACGTTCGCTCAATTTATATTTATAAAATAGGAACCTCTTTCTGATGATCGCAAATTTCTTTGGTATCCGTTGTCTTAAGCACAGAACCAATTTCTTCATTATCGCCAAGTGCCTTGTCTAACAATATCTGCCGACAATAAACCAACAAAGCCATCTCCTACAACATCATAAGCTATTGCTATGATGTTGGAATACTCAACGGTGTTGAAGGCACTGGGCTACTATTTATAACTTATTCTGGCTTAACTGCTTTCCAACATGCATTTAACGTTGATTTTTTTAATTCTAATAGCGTTCATCCAGCATGTTTGATACAGTTCACAATTGAAGATTTCTGCATCTGTAAGTTTTAAATTTGTATCGTTCCAATAGCTTATCTAAAATGTACAAAATGTTTGTGGAACTGAAAAGTTGCAATCACTTCTTAATCTAATGGCTATATTAACGATGTTGCTTTTGAAGGCCGAAAAAGATAACGGAAAGTCATATAATCTAAATGAAGATGACCTGGTGCATTGTTTGCAATCAACATAATTTTAAAATTAAGGTAAACGGGTAATGAGTCCATATTTACGCTTTTCATCTAACTTAATTTTAGAGCTTGTTTTACAGTTAAGGGTTTTAAAATTCGATTTCCTGAAACGTTGATGCAGAATAAAAAGAGTACACGATCTTTGGCTGCTTTAGCACTCCTTATTCGGAGTGTCACTACTATTTTTAATTATTTAAGTCAGCTTTGCGGAAAAGCGTTTAGCTGCCACTTCACCAGCAGATGCTATTTCATCCTTAATTTTTAAATTAAGAACTACGTGTCTCTGCAGAAAACCTGTCGTCTAACCTGTTCTAACAAAAAATTAAAATTTCAAACAAAGTAATTGCATATGTTTTTAGAACGCGTTAAATCAAATCGCATAAAAACAGAATGAAATATTTTTTTGGGAATCTCGTTAAATCAAAATTACGCAAGATTAGAATTTGTTTAAAAATAAATAAACTAATGGTGTGTTAAACTTTATGACCCATATTCAAAAAAGATTTTTAAACTTTTAATACAGTGATAATTTGAACAGTGATTATAATATTTATGGTGGCTTTGTTCCGTCGAGAGTATATTTAGTGCGATTAGGTTCTTCAAAAAAGTTTATTCTATGCTATTATGAATAACAACATTTAACGTAAAATTTGTTATTAATTTTAAAACACATGCTTCTAACCTTTTTAATCGGTTTATTCGTATTGGCTTGGGTCATCTTAACATAACTTTAAAACTATTAGTCTCAGATAGTTAAGGCCAAAATCCGCAAGATACGGTTATTCATTTTGTAATTCCATTTAAAAGCCAACGAAACATTTTTTAAACCCATAAAAAATACGAGTTCGGGATCATTTTGCAATGTCCCTCCGTCTGTCTGTGTGTTAAAAGCTCGTCATAACTCCAACAAAACAGTTGGGGACATGAAATTTTAGGTAAAATATTTTTATTGCTTAGCATTGAAATAAACGGACCACTAGAAAGAAATTTATCTATTGCAACAAAAGGGTAGGTCATGTAAGTATGCCCTTTTACTATTGAACGAAATGCGAAGTGCCAAAAAATAAACTGCTTCTAAAATTGTTCAAATTCGTGCATTAAGTGTTTTAGATCAAAATTAAATAAATAAAAAGATTTAAAATGTTTTTTTTTTCATCAGTCATACATTTGGAAACAAATATACTTTTCTTGTTTAATATCAATTATACCAACAAATAAAGTCTAAATCTACAATTAAAAGTCTAATGCTGCTGATAATTTTACAATGCTTAGAAACAAAATTTTCAGTTATAATAAACGAATTAAGAGATGGTTCCACGTACCGAATGAATTCGATAGGCAGCAGTTGCGGTACTCACAACCGATAATGTTTTCTCTGTGTGTAGTAGCATAGGAGATTTTATAAAATATAAAACTTTTTTTATAATGAAATTTTTCCATGGAAGCACACGCATTTCATTATTAAACGCAATAACTCGAAAAGTAAAATCAGTTCAAAACCTATACATTAAAGTTGACAAACAAACCTTGTGCAGAAAGAAAGTGCTGCCTGTTGTTTGGATATTGGGTTTCATTGGCAACTCTCTGATTTTCCCATCTTTACAGCTTATTTTTTGTTTTCATCCTCAAACGGTAGAATTAACTGCAATATTTTTTATAAAAAAAAGAAAACTTTTTTGAAAAAAAGTTTGAGTTTTTATTATGTCGTTACAAAAACTTCTTTATAGCATCAAATTATCAACCAAAAATAGTCCTAAATGTTGCCAATTCCTTAACCAAACCTTACAAAATATATGAATGAATTTTGTAAATGGCAGTAAACTTAAAACAAAAACAAACATAGAAAGCCGTTGGATAACCCAAAAATATGTATAAATAAATGTTATAAAATGGTCTGGTTTGAATCTACATAAATACGTTTTAGCATAAGCATCAAAGTATTTCATTTTATTGGCAAATATGCAAATGAGAGCGTGTGTTTGTGCAGTCGTGTGTAGACGTGTGTGTGTGTTTGTGTTCACAAATATCTACAAATTTAGATACAATTTATCGACGCTACAATTTATTATTATTTTTTCACCTTTAGTTTGAATTAAATAAATGTTTATGGAATACATTTTATATGGAGACTATATTGGACCAAATATGTGTGGTATCATTATGCGGTTCATGTGTTGTGGCTAAAAATTTCAGTTTTTCCTCGATCTCCAACAGAATTTGTATCTTTTGTGAGTGTGTGTTTGAGTGGATGTTGCATAAATGAATGAATGATGGTTAGTTGGGGAAAAAATTTTTTAACTTTTTGGCTTACTTTAGTTTTTAGTTTAATTTTATCACATTTTCCCTATATTTGTTGTTGTTCTTTTCATTTACCAATAAATAGTTAAACATGCATGGAATTGGTATTAATTTAAAATGTATAGAAATATGTGCAAAGAATTTATAAATTAAAATTGTTAAACCCCAAAGAGAAAAGAAAAAAACAGAAATTGTAACAAATCAAATTTAATTAAAAATTTAACTAGGTCATGCACACATACACACATGTGTACATTGGAGATTAATGAGAATTTTTTGTAATATTGGCATCAAATAAATTTTCATCTTTTATGTTTTAATTTTGAACAGTGTTAAACATTTATAAATAATTTAATAATTGTTGCGATGCTTTTCATGCATTTTATGTAACATTTAACATTGTGGCATTGTGTTATTAACAAGCTTGGAGAAATTTTTCATACATTGTTGTTGTTGTTGTTTAATGTTCGCTTAAACCTTTTTTTATTTAAAAATCATTAATCACCCAAACCGACATAAAAGTACGGAGGGTTGTAACATTCATTTCTGTCTCTCTAGTTATATTTGAATATTAGAAAATTTACGCTTTTTATGCGGAACAACATGACTTCATGCGTGTCAAATAGCAGCAGAAAAAAAAATAAAAGAAACCATTTGAAAAGATTTTTTAAACTCCAAAGGCAGGCAGCTGTTTGGCCACATGTGGCAAAAGTAAAAAAATAAAATTAATTTTTCTTTGTTACAAACGCACATAATTTTCTATTGAGATTTTTATATATGAATGTACGACACACATACTTATGTTTTTTTTTTAGTTTTTTTTTGTTTGTTGTTTGCTTCTTTTAGTTTATTAAAATACAACAAAACTATACACAATTGTTTCGTTTTAATTTAAAGTGTTATTTGCTTTCTTGTTTTCTTTGTTTCTCTTTTGGTTGTTTTAGTTTTTCACGCTCCCTTTGTTTTAGTTTTTTTTTGCCATAGCAATTTACGTAATAATGTTTCGAAATTATAAAACAACATAAAATGTTTCTTTTTGCTGTTTCATTATGTTCTTGTGCAACTAGCTTTCAAATAAATTTAACACAAACAAAGAAATAAGGCAGCCAGCATACTAATTGTTGTATTTCTTTATACAAACATGTCCTTCAAACAGTCACACACAAACGACCATAAACATACGCTGAAAAAGATTTTACACAACAGGACGTTGAGAGGCAAAACTAGAGTGTCTAAAAATTGTGTAAACTTTTTACAATTTTTGGTCAAAATTATTAAATGAAAACTAAAACCTTTTAAAAACTTTGTCACAGTTGAGTACTAAAAAGTTTAAGCATGTGGGGCGTATGATTAATATCGATATGATTTTATATGAAAACATATTAATCATACGCCATTGCTAACAAAATGAAACTGACTGCCTCAAACAAGCGAACCCAAGAAATTAAATATGTAAACAAACGCAGCTCACAAATCATATATTTAAACCGATCGAGCCGTATTTGAACGAACTAAACTTGTACAACAATTTAATGATTAGAATTACGACACTAATGCATGTCTTGAAAAAATTCAACATATTTTTACTTGTTTCTAGTTAAAAAAGAAAATTAATTAAATTCAGCTTTTGGAAAAATAACAGTTTTCACCAGCTTTTTAAACTAAGCATTGATATTTTATATTAAGCTGTTGATGATACACTATTGTTGTAAATATTAAAAAAAGCAAAACTCGACAAATGACTACCAATACTGAATACAAGCTGAAGAATATTTACTTGAATAAGTACGACAGAGTAACAAACTGGATATATGTTAAGAAGAAGCGTTGTTTATTCTCGCAAAGATTGTCAAGAATTTTGCAAACATAATCGCTAAGAAAAGTGGAGTTAAATGTTAAACTTTTGTAAAAACTTTTTAAGATTATTTCCTAATCAACAATTTCATCCACAACAAGATTTTCTAATAAAGTACTTAAGAATCCGGCAAAAAATAGAAGTAGAGCAAAGAGAGTTACGTTTTCAAGCCTTCTAAATCAAAAGAGTAAAAGCATTTATTATAAATATTAGTGTTAAAAATATATACAACATCATCGAAAACAACTTAATGAATTCATGTCACCAAACAAAATCAAATCATGAGTCATCGGATTCTTTTCACCAAATATCCATGAGTTCTATGTACTTATTGGAATGGATTGCAGTTCACTAATACATTCATGTAAACACATGATCTCCAATAACACGCTAATATTGAAGCCATTACTGTTTTCACCTAAATTTAATTACTTCGTCACCAGGTAAATCCCTGTCAAAGCACTTTTTTGTTATAGATTTTTCTTCTGGGAATGACTTGACTTTCAGAAATAACAAGAATGATTATAATACTTCTTGCTGAAAAACAGTTAAATAAAGCAACCATTGTTAAAAACAGAAACCTTTGCTTGTTATTACTCGTCTAGAGCTATTTCTTATTTGAATGGTTGTTCGAAGATGTGTATTGCAATTATATAGACAACTTCTGTGTTCGACAGGCTGAAGACTTTACTCTTCTAAAATGTGTGACTCCAAATTCCAGTATTAAAAAATATAAGTGATCAGAATACGGCATACTCATCGGGCATTTGATGAAGTGTACTTTTGGTTAAATGGTCACATTTGAAGCGGTAATAATCGAATAGACATTGTCAAAACACTAGCTCATCTAGAAAATCTCGCTGCTTGCTATAGTTTATATGCCGGGAGATTCTTTAATCTGTGTATCTTCACAAATAACGATGTTTAGAATTTCAAAGTCGTTATAGGTACAAATTTACCTACTTTTTCGTGTCTCAACTGAAAGACATTTATAGTTCACAAACTGTGGTTTTAGCAGAACGGTGCTACATGTTACACAGTGCGAGATACAAAGAATTTTCTGATTTTCTGAAAGAAACATTTGAAAATCAAATCAAGAAATGAACCTGTTAACTGGCCACCTCGTTCATTTGATTTGATGCCATTAGGTTATTTTCTCTGAGGCTTGCAATAGTACAGATCAAAAAACATTTGATAAACAAATCATGAACTGGCAACTTCGTTTATGTGATTTGATGCCATTACAATATTTTTTCTGAGATTCGCAAAGGTACAGTTTAAATAGATAAAATTTAATCGATCCAGCAGGGCGTGAGATAAGTTGATCATAGGTTATAAATACATAAATGTAATGAAAGTAATTTGTTAAAGAAGCCTACTGGCCACATATGCAAGATGTTTTACTTCACTTTAAAGATTTCTGCTTCTATTTAGAACGAGGAACAAAAACATATTTCTTAATTGGAATAGCGGTAGTACTTGTAACTTAAAGTTATCGTTTTAAGCTAAAGTTTCACAATTTGCGCATGTATGTATGTGGTCACTGAATAATGTATTTTACGAACGAACTATTAAAAGAATTGGGCACTTCAAGACATATTGACAGAAAACTGATAAACTCATATAAGTTCAGGAAACTTACCCAAGATTCTGAGAAAAATTAAGGAGATGAAAATTACTAACCAAACGTTAAACAATATTTCAACACACAAATTTGAGTTTTGAATGTCGATTCTACACAGCGAAAATCCAATGACATAAAAGTGATTTTGCAGGGATTCAACTAGTTAAGAAGTGAAGTAAAAATACTAATGATTTCAATATTATCGTGTTATTGGAGACTATGTGTTTACACGAATATATTAAAGAACTTAACTAGTACTAGTTGAGTATTACTTAGTACTCAATCAAATTAGGTAAAAAGTATACCATGTTCCATGAGTTGCTTGTTGCTTATTTATATTAATTCTTAAGGATAATTAGGATGATTTTGCTTTCACATGTGCATGACGAACATCATTCCGGAAGTTATTTAAAATGAATAATTATGTACTATTCGTTTAAAAGTCCTGACTGCACGACTTCTAAATTTTTCTGGTGGGTATACAGATAATTATAATTACATCGATGACCAGGAATCATTTAACGACATGGAAAAAAGATTACCTACTCTATATCGAAAGGATAGAACGTTAAAGTAAAATTTAGTTTGTTTTCGAATGTCATAGTTTGGCCATAAATCCCTGGAGGAAATATATTGGAGACGTTAAGAATTCAGATTTAGATTTTAAAGAAAACATAATGTAATAATATTGTTTAAATTCTTTGATCTTACTTTATTAATATGCCGTCCTTACATGCGAGCTTTAGTTAAGAGCTTACTAGTTTTTTAAATCAAAAATATTAAATTATAAGTCAAGCTTGCGTATGACAATTTCTTTAACTTTAGTTCAGATATAATTTAACTCTAAAGTCCTGTTAGAACAAGCAACCATGGATTCTATATTTTGCCTCAATCTCTTTGACGCGCTTTTGTAATGTGTGCTCCCACCATCATGCACAATGTTGAAAGTTTTTGCCAAACTTAATTCTATATTCTTTGTTTTATTTGCCTTTTACGAAAATAGGCGTTCAAATCAAAATGCATTTGGTGTGTGGGAAATGTCTAGCCCAATTAATTCTGCGCAAAATATTACTGTTGTTCATGAATGTGTGGCAGAAAAGCTGCAAACTTTGACTCGTCATAGTCTCAAATAATTGAACATCAACATTGTCGTTGATAATATGGATCATTAAATAGAAGTATGCCACTAAAGCTGTGGCGAGCATTTGGCCGATATCTTATTTTGCCGTTCCATTATAAATAAAAATATTAAGATAATTCTCTAAAAACTTTTTGTGCGTTTTGATTGGACCACCATATATTTAATAAATGTCATTTGAATTGGAATTATAAGAATCTATAAGGAACTCAAAAAACATTAAACTTGTTTGAATATTTTATTGTTCAATAACACTCTTACTCTGAATTTTTAAATAAAATGAAAAATGTGACAAAAATATAATAAGTATAAAAATTATAAATTTTAATATGACAATTGACACACCAGTTAAATTGGTAACAATTCTAGTTACCGGAAGTTCAGAATAAGAATGTAAGAGTATTTTAAAAATCAAAAAGTTTTATTTATATTTCCAGCACTGTGACAACTACACTGGTTTAATAGAATTCCATTTTCGAAATACATTTTCATGTTATTCTACATAAATTGAGCTGTATGCCAAGCTACTTTATACAGGCAAGCATTTGTGGCGTATGAGTGATATTATGTTTCTCTGTATGAAATAATATAACTCATACGCTACGAAGAAATTTTAATAATTGTTTTTCTAACAGTTTATAGACGCATACTTCTCGTTTTCACTGCCTTAAATTAAGGGAAACAAAAGAAAAGAAAAAATTATCTAAAAACTCAATTTAATTCTACTTAAAATAAATTATTTTTATTTTTTTTTTTAATTTGCATACAAACATTTCATTGAATACAAGTTTTGTGTGGCTTCATAGCACTTTTATTTTACAGATTTTTTTCTTAAAAAAAAAAAATTTCAAAAGTTTTGCATAAAAATAAATTATAACAACTTCATGTAGTACTATAGATTAAAAAAAAAACTTTAAGCCGCTTTATTAGTACATTGCAAATGGTAAATCAATTTTAAAAATTTATTTTTTGTTCATAGAGTTTTGAATTCCTTTTCGTCTTATCAATGCAGAAAGTTTTAAGCAAAAATTTTTGGGGTTTGTTTTTATCAGTATAAGAAATAAACTTTAGTTTTGCGATATGTTTGCTATCTGTGGTGGATGGGTGGTTTTTTTTCTTTAAGCTCATAAAGATAATATAAAGAATTCTTAAAAATAATATTAAGGCATTAAATATAAGAAAAATACGTATCACAAGTTTATATGTGAAAGTCTAAATTAGTCATATAAAAATTAATATTTTCGATTAAATTAACAGATCTTGTTCCCTATTTGATTAAAGTTCTTGTGAACACCTAAAAATTACTAAATAATATTATCTTTGTTTGTACGTTTTAAAAATGTTCAACAAGACCCTTGACAATAGTCAATAAAAATTTGATCTCATATTTCTCTGATAATTTTTTATCGCTTTGCAGAAAAGGGGGAAAATTTTCCATTAACAAAAGAAATTATGATTTCAATACCTTTCTTTCACAGCAATAAAAATCCTTTTTTACTTGTCATGCATGTCCTTGGTTTAAAACCGTCTTACGTTTTGTTTTCCATTTTTCTCTCTCAGTTTTTCCTCATTATTAAACAGCAAAATTATGCATGTTGTGCTCATTTGTATGTAGTCGTTGCAAGACTGCATATGCACAACGTATAAGTGTGTGTGTGTGTGTGTAATAATAATAATAATATTTTGTGTAAATTTTATGCATTAAAGACGTGCTGTTATTTGGTGACATGAAACTATATTTATACATTATTTTCCATAAAAGAATTTTCACTTTTTGCTTTTTCAGTTGCTTAAACCAAAAATAGAATTGGGACACAAAAGGACCAGCAAAAAAAATAGCAGATAAAAACATATGAAAAAAAGAAGAGAAATTTCATTGAAAGTAATATCTGTGTAGCACTGTGAACCCATAAATATTTCATGTGTTAAAGCGCAGCAATGTAAGCAAACTCTTATTTTTTACGCTTCAAATATTAAATTCAGGATCATTTTAAGGTTTTTTTTTATCAAGCGAAATATTTAAAATTTATTAAAAAATATAAAGAAAGTAAAATCCTGACAGGAAAATTGCAAGTGTTAGTTATTAGTTGGTGTCAGTGTAAATGTGGGTAAGCTATGCGCAAATATAATGACAACAATTTCTTTCAACACTTGGTGAAGTACGGGTGATACAAAATGAAATAAAAAATTTTATCAGTAGACCGTTAAAATTATAACGATTAAAACTAACAAGGCTTGCAGCCGATACTTCTCAGTATTTCGGTGTTTAACTTCATATTATCCAGGTAAATGATTAAAAATTCTATGTACAAGTCGTCAAAGAGGTAAAGTTTTCTTGTATGTACTGCACCAGGAATATCTGCCATTTACATTTAAAGATTATTTCATGCAAATAAGTTCCAATTTTAGTATACTTTATATTAATTTTGGCTGGCATCTGGCAGCTTTAATATTGTCTTTTAGGGCTAGAATAGTGGCCGTCTTGTTTCTTTACCCAGACACTTCAAGTATCTCCACAAAAAAAATAGTGAAGTATCAAATCATATGACCTTGGATAGCTCCGAAATGTGACATTAATTGTTCTCTATAGGTTTATAGAACGGCCTGCAGTGTGGCATAAGGCACGGTCTTGTTAAAACCACATCCCAACCAAGTTCAATACTTCCATTTTGGGCAAAGTGTATCGGTAATAATTACATGGGCTACCTTGTTCTACTGACTATAGTGAAGCAAATTTTATTATTCTAAAAAAATAACGGGCCAATGACCTTAATTTACACTGGCCTTCATAGCAGCAGTATTATTCTAAAAGCGTACAAAGAGAGCAAAGATCATAAGGGTTGGTACTTTAAGGTCATTGAAATGGAACTGATGCGGAATGTGGTCACAAGATTTTTAATGGACTGTTATGACGACCATTTAATAAAAGATATTGCGAAACATATTTTTCATACAGCATGTATTTGGATAAGTAATATTCATTGATTTGCACGAACTGTGTAACGTGACGTCACAAATATATATTTAACAATACGTGGCAGTTACATACACACACTTAACACTTCACAATCAGTTTACGAAACAGCTATGCTACCTTATAATTCTCATTCGCTTAAGATAACAAAATTTGCTAGTCATCATGCAGAAGATAAATATATTGCTATTCGTGCTACATCTCTGTATGCCTACGAAAGGTTATTTAAGTCTAACATCACTATCTGTTGCAGTAGCCTTAGACGAGTGTAAGAGCTTCCGAACTCTTCTTATACTCGGTATTTTTAAGAGTAATTTTCATTAGCTGAATGTAATAGCCCCCGCATAAGAGCCCCCGAAATCTTCTTATACTTGTGTTTTTAGTAGAAGTTATCATTTGGCAAATGTCAGATCTACTGAATTCTTCTTGGATTGCATTTCGCACACATAATAAGTAGCCGAGCGTAAGAGCTCTCGAATTTCTTTTACATTAGTATTTTGTAGACAAAATTAGATATTCAGCGTAAAAGCCACCAACTTATTCTTACCCCGCATTCGTGTAATGCAGATGTAGCCAAATCTCCAAAAACAAGGACCATCCTAACAAGTCAACCGACTCACCGTTTTACCAATCAACCACCTCACCGGTTCAACAGTTCACCGCTTTATAAATTCTCCGTAGCAACGATTCGTCAGTTTTCCGTTTCAACGAATAACCATCACATTCTCGTTGATATATTAGTACATTGTTTAATTTCTAACTTTCTGAATTAGTTTGTAAACTTAAGTAGTGCCTAAGTAGTCTAAGCTGTATTAATAAAGCTGGTCTTGGATAAAGATCTGTGTTTTTTTTTAAGTAAGAAGACCTTTAAATCTATCCTGGACAGGTTGTGTTATACCTGGCAAGTAAAACTGCTTAACATTGTTCGTGAGCATTTTAGCCATTTCCACATGTGTGTGCTTATATGTAAGTCAAAGTGATACTTTAAAGTTGTCAATACTCTTATAAAAAAAATTTTAGGTTCCGGGATGAATAAAGATAAAATAAGCGTTGTTTTTTTCCAAATTAATATTTATTCAAAATATCTTAAGAACCTGCATTAGTTTAAAAAGCATGTTTGATTACAAAGCAGGCTGAGAGTGCTTAGAGCTGGCACGAGTGTTCACAACGCTTAAACATGTTAAGCGCTATGCGGCAGAAATTCTTCTAAAAATTTACTTTAATGCCTTTATTCCTTTATCAACCATTGTTTATGCTTATTTTGATATCATACAATATATTGAATATTTTTCGAATGAAAGATTTTAGCTTTGTACTACTTTCAACTGATTTTGTTTCCTTTCTTTTATTTTTTATTGTTTTTTTTCCAGAAATACTGTTAGAGATTCGCGTTTTCGTTTATTTGATTTTTTTAGAAAACAAATTTCATTATTTCTTTAATTCCTGCTGTGGTTGTCTCCACATATTTGGTGCATTGCAGTTGGTTTTCAGCTTTTGTTATCTTGCCACAAATAAAACAACCATACAAACACGTAAATAAATGTGTGTATTTTAGCGAGTGTGTGTATGATTATGCCAATATAGAGTTTTGAGTCTCCACATGTTGTAGGAAATATGTTTGGCTCTTCACAACTATTTTCCTAACGATGTTTATACACAAATGTATGTATGTATGCGTGCAAGAATGCTTATTTGTTTGTATTGAAGATAATAACACATTTTTTCCACATACAGGAGAAATACAAAGATATAAAAACCCGTTAAGGTTCGATGTGGTTTCCTTTAACTAAAGAGCGATGAAAGGAAAGCAAAAAAAAAAAAAAGAAAAACAAAAATAGCGAAAAAATTCAATTGCCTGCGTTTTCTTTTGTGCAAAATTTACACAACTAGAACTGTAATACACAGACAAAATATTAGCGTTTAGATATGTGTACAGACTTATTTAACTTGTTGTATGATTTCCTTAATATAGACAGACATACAAATATACCCATACAACTAAGAAGCGGAATGTTTGTTTTCGCTATATATTTGCTTCATGAATATAATGTTGAACGAACAGATTTTTCTTCTATTTTACAAAACAAGAAAAAAATTACTTTTTTCACAGATTTTCCTATTGCGTTTTTTTCTGTTCATTGCAAGAAAAACAATATTTCAGAAGAAATTTATATTATGTGTAGTTGGGAAATGTAATCACATTGATGTTAAAATCAGCGCAATTTGTGGTAAATATTGCAAATCAAAGAAGGAGAAAAAAAAAGAAAAGAAAATGAAGAATGTATAATGCATAAAAACGTTACACGGCAGGGATTTCTAACACTTCTAAAAGTACCCAACAGTGAGTGAAAAAATTACGAATTTTAACAATAAAATTTAACTTCTATAAAATTTTTTTTAGAAATTCTCTTCCTAGAGAAGTATTTTTCTATAAACTAACTTTTTAATATTTTAATATTTTTTTTTTTAGTAAACTTTCACTAAAATTTTTTCTAAAGAAGATTATCAATAACATTTTAAACATATTGAAATTTTTAAAATTATTTTTTCTGTTAAATGAGTATTGTTGACCTTTTCCGTTGTTTATATATTTTGTTGTATATTTTTGTTTGGCTTTAGGTCATAAAAATTCAATTTTGTTGTTTTATTTTTAAAGAAAACATTTTAAATTTCTTTATTTATTTTATTCCAATATTTCGACCTACTTCGTAGATCATCGTCAGGGATATTTAAAAAATATTTTAAAAAATATTTTAGATATAATTGAGTTGAACAATCTTATTTATTTATAAGTTAATTAACAACTATTAAAAAATTTTACTCCAACCTTTGAAATTTTTTTAAAAAAATTTCGATAAAATTTTATGGCAGATTTTTAATGAAATTTTCATAACAAAAAAAGAAATTTTCAATAAAAAATTTTCTATAGAAAATATTAATTTTTTTTAATGAAATTTTTTTTATAGAGAAAAAACAAGTTTTAACAAAAAAATTTTTTTTTCTATAAAAAAGTTTTCAATTAAAATTTTTCTACAGAAATTTTGCACTGAAATTCTTCAATGAAATTTTTTTCATATAAAATCTTCAATGAATTTTTTTTATAGAAAATTTTTAATGAATTACAAAATTTTCCATAAAATTTTTTATTAAAAAATTTTCAATAAAATTTTTTCTGTAGAAAATTTTTAATAAAAATTTTTTTATAAATTTTTTATTTATTTATTTTATTGGATCAACATAATAAAATTTACAGTTGAGCAGTTTTTTTTCAAAGAAAACAATAATTACATAAACAAAGGAAGACAGAAACAGCATTTTAATTTCTATAGAAACAATTAATTTTTTCTATTGAAAATTTTTCATAAAATTTTTTATATAGAAAATTATTCATAAAATTTTTTCTATAGAAAATTTTTTTAATAAAATTTTTTCTATAGAAAATTTTTTTAATAAAATTTTTTTATAGACAATTTTTAATAAAATTTTTTTTTATCAAAAATTTTCAATCAAATTTTTTCTATCAAAAATTTTCAATAAAAGTTTTTCTATAGAAAATTTTAAATGAAATTCTTTCTATAGAGAATTTTCAATGAAATTCTTTCTATAGAAAATTTTCAATGAAATTCTTCCTATAGAAAATTTTTAATGGAATTCTTTCTATAGAAAATTTTTAATGGAATTATTTTAATAAAATTTTTGTATAGAAAATTTTTAATAGAATTTTTGTATAGAAAATTTTTTAATGAAATTTTTTATAGGATATTATCAAATAAGTTATTTTTTTATACAATATATATGTATATAATAAGAAAACATTTAAATAATTTTTATTTTTTATTAAACTTTTCAACAAAATTTTTAAAATTATAATTTTTGAAATTTTCTTTCTAAACTGTAGAATGTCTTTCGTGAAATTTTTTATATAAAAAAATTTTTATATGAAAAAAATTGTTAAACAGGTTTAAAAAATTTTATTATTCCCCTTAATCGAAAATTGTTTATAATTTTCTTTTAATCGAAAGTTTTTAATGAATTTTTTAAAAGATTGGTTTTTGTAAAAAGTCTTCAAATACAGATTTATTAGAATCTTGTCTTAAAAGCAAATTTAAAATTACATTTCATTTAACAGAATCCTTGTGGTCTGTATTCTGTGTAAAAATATTTCAATCGGAATTGACATAGCAGTCCTGTTATAAGCACCAACCGTGCAATGACAAGTCCGATCAATCGTATTTCACACGGTAAACAGAACATATTTACTATAAACTTCAAAATTTTTTTTAATTACCTTTTTTTTGAGAAAAAATTTTTTAATAACAAAAACGTAATTTTTTCCATTAAGATTCATTTTATTGTTTGCGTTGTCTTTTTGTTAAATAGCTTTTGTTAAATAAATTTTTAAGACCGATTTAGAAATGCTCAAAACATAAAAAATAAGGTTAAGGGCAACTAAGACTGTGCTAAGAATTTGAAATAATTATATTTAACTTTTTTCTTCATAAAATTAATATTTTAAAAAATTTATAATCTAACAGAGCGTTGCTGTACAAAAGTTTGACAATCGCTGTTCATGAGAAATCTATTGTTTGATAGATGAAAGATTGATTGATTGAAATTATAATAAGCATGTGTATGGAATTGAAATCGTAAGAAATTTAAAAAAAAAAACTTAAAAGCAATTCAGATTAATGTAATTTATTTTATTTATTTTTTTTTGTTTGTCATTTAAGAGGAAATAAAAACTTAGCTTAAGGGATTAAAAATAAATTAAATAAAAGTTTATAAATCAAACAGAATACAAACATTGTTTTATGTTTTAAGCAGCTCAATTTTTGCCTAAATTGCCTGAAAATAGGCAATATTTTGCCATTAATCATTGGTTAGGAAAAAGTTGGCAAAACTTTTTAGATTTGACGTAAAGATGTTTCCAAATAGCCAATAGGCTATAACTTGTTCAATTACGTTTTAAAATAGATCACTTTTAGTAAATTTTATTACTTTGATTTTTATTTGTTATATTTTTTGTTGCTTTATTTAAACTGCTAATTTGAGATTTCCCACTTAATAAAAAATAATTTCCTTTTTTCGAACCTGCTTTAAATTGCCTTTTTTGTTATTGTTGTTTGAAAATAAAATAAAAATATTTATTTTCCATAGTCCTACAGCAACATGACTTTCATAAAACAAAGTTTTCTTTTTTGCTTTAATAATTCTTCTCCATTTAAAGTTTATTTCGTAGCTGCTATTTTTTGTTGTTATTGTTTTGTAAGCTTTTCTGGGAAAAATAAAACTGCTGATGTTACTTTTTTATTACTTTTGTTTACTTAAAGTAACAAAAACAAATATTTTTTTATTTTCATTTTTTTTTTTTTTGTAAAATAACGGTGAAATAATCAATGTGTTAAACAGAAAGGGAAATAAACAAAAAATGTGAAGGAAAAAAATATTATATGACAATATGATTCTCCCTTCGCTGTTACAGTTGTGTCAAGTTAATAAGTTTTATTTCTACTTTATTGGACATTTTTTCTTTTTTGTTGAAAACAAGTTTTATAGGCCCGTTTCTCTGTTTCTTTAACAGTAGCAGCGGCTGAGAGAAAAAGGCCAAACTTTTTTGATTTCTAGCAACTTTCCAAGTTACTTTTAATATTTTTTTTTCCTGACAAACTTTTGTGGCTTTTTATTAAAAGAGTTTCGTTGGCAAAATGAAAATGACCATCACTTGCATACATCCACTATAGATTTTTATCTAAAACAAGTGGTATAAAGCACGTAATAAATCAAAGGATAGAAAACAATTGAATTTTATTTTATTTGACTTTTAGTTCAGTCGATAACCTATAAAGAGGAATGGAAGAAACATATATTTTTCTTCTTCATTGACAATTAAAGCTAAATATTAAAATTTGTTTTATATATTCTCTATGGTTTAATTAAATGTTTGTTTGAATTAAAATTTAAAAATATTTTCTTGGATTTTTTATAAAATAACAAAATTCTTATTTAATCAAATTAAAACACATTTAAAAATATATTTAGTTTTTATTGTTGCAGCCTTGAGATATGCTTCGAATTTATAGCCACATATAAACTTAAGATGGTAAAACAGTGGGAAAGGAATTTAAATGAATACTATTTGAAAAGTGCTCCAATTTGATTGAAACTCGCAAAATAGTGTTGTTTTAAAAAATTTTGAGAATTAAAAAATATAAAATAAAATAAATTTGTGACAATAAGTAAAAAATGCTTATATGTATACATGAAGACCTCCTCAATAAACGGGTTCCTTTTCGACCCCCCTCGTTCCTCAGAGATGACAAGGATACCGAAGAGGTATAATCGGAGTCAAAATAAAATTTTTTGGAAAAATAGTTTCAGTATGATTTGGTCGTTTTTCCGGAAAACTCTTTTAATTTTTTATGTTGGGTTTTAAGCAAAAACTATAATATGCATTCGTTGTTTTATAAATGTGTATAAACGCATATATAAATAAGTCATCGTAAATTAAGTTGCACCGTCAGTAAAATTAATTTAAGTTTCTAAATATTATTATGCTCTGAAAATATAAGGAATAAAATGTCACGTTTTTACTAAAAAACGTAGAATAAAAAATTTAATTTTGATTAAGCATAGTAAATAGCGAAATTGCAATGAAATTATTACTAAAATTAAAGCTTAGCCAGACTTAAACTAATGTATTAGCGACTTCTAGCTTATGTTGTTGTTTGAGCTAAACGATCATCTGAACTTTAAATTAAATTTTTTTTCTCAAAAACTTTTTTTCGCCGATGGTTATTCCTATTGAACCATTCTGTAAATGTTGCCGTTTCAAGAGGTTCCATAAAAGCTACAAAATAGAGTTTTATTTGGGTGGAAAATAGGCAATCGTGGTCTTTCGCTCATATCCCGGCTCGTAATGTGCCACTTAACTGATTTTCAATACCGTAATTCTCGAAATGATCTGATAAATTGATACCATATAAGTGTCTGAAGTATAAATACTTGGGAGCTTCAAAAAGTTGATTTTAAAATATACACGGACAGACACAGACTAAGGTTAATCAATTTCGCTATATAGGAGGGAGGGGGAATATACATACATACTTCATAGGGTCGAAAGTGAATATTGTAGAAATTAAAAACAGAATGATAAACTTATATATACCCTTTTAAACTCTTATGTAAAGCCTATAACGAGGCAGGCTAAAGCCTGGGAATATGTGATACCCAAACAATTTTTTGTTTGATACCATGCACGACTTTATAATATTATATATCGTTGGTCACAAGTAGAAAGGCTATAACCCAAATAATTATAAAAACTAATTAGAAACTGTACAATCATAATGTAACTTCTTTTGTAAAATTGCTTGTAAAACTCTTATTTTTGATACATTTGAATTACATTTTTATGCCGAGGTGTATTTGGTTGTATTGTATTGTAATGTCTGATAAACTCAATTTCGTAGAAAATACTAGTTAGGGCCTTTCTACCTGTAAACATCGATGTATAACTTGGCGCAGCTAGCTTCATATACAAACTAGTTTAACCCGGTCCGCATAGCTAGCTCCAGCAAAATATTTGTATTGTATTCATTTGAAGACAAATTATGATATCGCTGTTAAGTTGTGAAAATTAACAATTAATTGTTGTAAGTTACAATTTCTTTTATACTTCTCCTTTTGTCGTGTCCATATATACATTTATTACTTACTGGCTAGAGCCACTTTAAATACTATTTAAAAATGAGATATCTCGCTATAAGAAGTACCTTTCAACTTAGGTATTAGGATATTTTATTAAAATCCTTCCAGTAGACAGAAGGACAGACAGAAATTCTTTTGTATCCTATAACAATGGCGGTATCTTGCAAAAACAAAAAGCTATGCCGATTTAAAAGAATTAAAAGAAAGTAACTTTTTTATTACATTTATTTATTTAGTTATTGGAGTGCTGGAAAAATCCTTAGAGTCGTACAATATATAACAACAAATTATAACAATAATTCTTAAAGTATAAATTAGTTATACTTTCTAAGAAAACACAATTCTAAGAAGAAGAATTAATTTAATTTAAAGAAACAAATTGTAAAAATTCTGCGGAAATGAATAAAATTCGCATAATTTATAGCATAATGATGCTTATTTATAATATAAAACATGATAAATTCTAGAAGGACGGAATGGAATATTGAGTTTTATTCTGCTGAGAAAGAATTCTGAAGTGATAAAAATTCTAAAGTAAATGTAGTATTTAATATTGGACTACGACTTTTAAGTATTAGAAATTTTATAAGCGCCATGCCAGACGTCAAAGTCAGAGGAGCAGAAACTTAACTTAAATAGATTCAATAGCGTTTATATGCACTTGCCTTTCATTGGGTATTCAATCAATACCACGAAGGCAGAAAAAAACGCACTTGGTATTGTGGATCCCATATGATTCAATAATATTTTTATATGGACCTTATTAATGTTGTAAACAGCTGCTTAGTTATATATGGGTCTAAGAATGCTTAAGATCAACGTTAAATAAATCTCAAGACACAAATTTCATATTTCGCAAAACTCTGAGATAATAAAATTATTTAACTAATTCAGAATTCAATGATGGATGGTGACATCGACTAACATCCATTTAACTTACCAAGTTTTGAAAAATCATGTGTTTACATTTTTTAATCTCTAAATACTTCTATTTAATTTACATTACACAAAGTGGCAAAATTATTTCAATCATATTCAAGAAGTCTTTTTAGTTCAACATCATTAGAAAATATAAAAAATTTTACGTTATCAGCACATACTAAAATATTAAAGTGATTGATTTAATTTAGAAGATCATTTACAACTAGGGTAAATAACAACGGTCCTAAATAATTACCTTGTGCAACAGCCGTCGAGACATAAATGTTTTATGAAATAAAATTTTTGAACTTTACTCACTGACAAATATCTTTCATATAAGGTGGACTACCTTAGTAGATGAGGTGCAAAATACATTTCATACAATTTAAATAAAAAAGATTGAAATTTTCTTTATGGAATGGCATAGTGAAATCAGTATAGATGCCATGCGTTTATTGACGATTATCGAATCCATCATCTACACGTACTCAAGAAGGTTTGTAATGGTTGAGCAAGATTCTCTAACGCCATGTTGATTTAGAGCTAAAATTGTTTATATTTAATATGACAGCATATCACAAACAAAATTTTTAATAATTTGAGAATAGAACTTAACGTGGCAATTTATCTATAATTAGTAACGGACAATTCCGATCGAAATTTTTTCCCTGATTCGGATACCCTACTAAGTTAGATTATGTAAGCTTAAGGGACTTTCCTAAAAATAAATCTCTTCAAATTATAAAAATATTTTATACCAACTTTAAAAAATATCTTTAATTTTTTTAATATTTAAAAATATTTCGTATTAAAGAGTTAAAAGTTATTGAGTTCACTTTTAGGCATCAGGTTAGGTTATTGAGTTCACTTTTAGGCATCACTGTTGATTTTTTTCTTCTTTTTTATAATATTAAATTTTTATGTAATTTATAACTTACACAATTTAAAGTATACCCTAAGGCATTAAATATAAATGACATATTTTTAAAAATAGTTAAGTATTAGAATTTAATTATAATAAATTTTACTACAAATTTTATTATAAAAACGCACAGCAACAAGAACATGACAATCAATTAATTAGAAAATAAAGTTGAGCTTATTTATTAAATTAGCAAAGAAAAAGAGTATTTTCTATTTATCTTATTTTATTGTCATCAATTGGTAAGGAAATGATAAAATTAAATTTTTTTAAATTAAATTGATTTATGTAAACCTCAAAAAAGAAACCAAAAGGAAATGTAGATAATTGTTGTTCGACTTGCAGTAAAAATAAATTGTTAAGCCATATTTAATCTCTATAAATTCCCTGGAAAAAAATAAGACTTATAAATGGTATTCAATATGAATATAAATGTAAGTGGAGATACAGTTTTAATCTATAACATGCATATTCTCTTGAGATAAATATAAATTAAATGCCGGATTGGAAGAGTATAAAGATAGACTGTTTTTAGGTCACAGCAATACTAGATTGAACACCTTTCCAAAATGGTAATTTAACATATTGATTACTGTGCCAGCTTGCAGTTTACGCAAACATTTTAGAGGACTTTCTTTGTTAAAATAAAGAAGAAGAAACAAAAATTGACAAAACAATTTTAAATTCCCTACACACTCCAGTAAGCATTACGTTTATTGTCATATTTACTCTTTTGCACACATAAATAAAAGCTTTAAAATTTATCTACATAAAAAACAAAAAGTGTTTTGTTATTCTTGCCTTGCCTTTACTTTATTTTCTTTTCTTTTTTGTTTGAAGCTAATAACGTCAGTTTTCTATATATCAGCAAAATGTAGCACAATTTATGCTTTTTTTAATTTTTTTTTTTTAAAAAAAAACCATGAAATCTGTTTGTGAAAAATGCTAAAAAATTTAGTTTCCTGTTTACGTTTTCCTTGCAACACAATGGGAAAAGAAAAATTGCAAATAAAAACAACATAAATACTCTTGCAGTTCCATTTTTATGCGTTTTATTTTAAATCACTTTTTCACATACACACAAATGTTTACATGCACACACATTGTTTGCGCGTGAGTGCGAGTACGAGTGTTAATAAAGTTTTCAGAACATAAATAGACAATAACAAAAATACTACAAATAAAATAACAAAGACTACAAAGAGTCAGTTTTTTTTCGGAAAAAAACTAGGACACAGCTTTTTATTTATGATGCCATGTTGTTATAAAAAAAGCTAACAAAGAAATGTGTGACATTTTAAATCGAACAGCCAGCAGAGTTTGATACTTCAGTTAGATAATCTGAAATAAAAAAAAATATTTAATCTTTATCACTTTAAATCACGAAAAAGGCGGGGTTGTTATACCACGACGTCAATGGGAGTATGAGCTCATCAAAACAAGAGTTTGTTTAAGTTTGAGTCCTTTTAGCCATTTTCCTTTAATCTTTAGAAGACAATATTTACTTTTAAACACAACAAATAATTTTATTGAAATAAATATAAAGGGGACTTAGACATTATCAAAAATACGCATCAATCATTATGGTGGTATTGATGAAAATGTGTTTGTGTGTTCAAGTTAAAATATAAAAATTTATTCACTTCCATTTAAGCATACTTTGACAAATACTGCTATAATGTTTGGCCTCTTAACACATTTTGATATATTTTCTTTTATCTTGATGCACGTAAAAAGTATTTCCATAAACCGAACATATTTTGTTCCTAACAAGTTTGGTTATTTATTTTGAGAACGTATGAAAAATAATAAGATCCACGCTCATTCTTCACTTTTCATCATTTAACAGATTTACCCATTAATTCAGTGCATTCAGTTGAATTTTTCTTTAGAAGCGGACTTTTATAGTTAAAACAATAAAATTATGGTAGTCACAAACAAACATGACGGTTGACAATAGTTCTGGTTCATAAAAAAAACGAAATAATGTAAATACGTTAATACAAAAACAATCATGTTTTTAATAAAAATATAACGACGTTAACTTGTTTCTTTTAAAGAAATATTGGCGTGTGTAATATTTATTAATTGAAATTGAAAATGTCACTTAACGAGTTCCATCGACTTAAATTGGTGTGTAAATTTTGCATAGAAGATCCGTCTAAAAACATAATAGAGAATATTCCTCATTTTAGGGATATGGGATTTAAAACTTTATCTACAAGTCAATAAACCTAATAAGGGATAATCAAATAATAAAAAGAAAACCTGGTTCAGGTAGCAAATGTTGGTTGTAAGACTAAAAACTTCGTAGTTAATAAAAAAATTGAAATCGTTGGCCATGATGAGAAATCGTTTTGTAAGTTGAAAGTATAACCATATAAAGTTTATGGACATATAGAAAAAAAAAATAAGAAACAAAGGCATCAAGCGGCGAGAAGCAGGATAGATGATGAGTCTTACTTTACAGTCAATGGTAATGAATGGCAAGAATAGTACTACTTCGGTTCATCTGAATATGAAGATTCAACAGTATTAGTGCATCTTATTATTATGGTTTATAAAACGGGAATATTGTTAATACAACAATAATGTTTTCGTTACCCATCATACTGATAGTTAAAAGCAACAATAAAATGTGATAAGTAAAGGGTTTTTAAACAGGCACGCTACAAAAGTATATCGATAGGGACAGCAAACGACGCCATATTTTTTGCCGCTCTTTTGACATTTCTCTTCGGTAAGGTTTGCCATTTAATGATGGAAAGTTATAAGAGCCAACAACGAGTCGATATTTTAAAATTTTACTCCGAAATTCGGAGTCAGTGGCCTCACCGTTAAGAGCGGTACGTCCAACTTATTGTCATTTCTCATTTCTGGCTGAATGGCTTTATCAATAAGCAAAATTTGCGTTATTGGTCAGACAGCAATCCACACGTACTCCATGAGTTATCATTGCATCCCGAAAAAATTAAGGTTTGGTGCGGTTTAGGGGCCGGCGTCGTCATTGGGCCGTACTTCTTCCGTGATGATCAAGATCGGCACGTTACTGTGAATGGGAATCACTACCGTTCAATGACAACATAATATTTTTGGTCCCAAGTGATGATATGGACTTGGAGGACATGTGGTTCCAACAGCACGGCGCCACCAGCCACACAGCGAATGTCACAATCAATTTATTGGAAACCAAGTTTGGAGAACGTGTTATTTTACGTCGATTGGCCGCCTCGGTCGAGCGATTTGACGCCGTTAAACTATTTCAGGTGAGGCTACGTCAAGTCTATGCCAACAAGTCAGCGACGATTTATGAACTTCGTACCAATATCGAACGTGAAATTGCAGCAGTATCGCCCGATTTATGCTCGAAAACCGTCGAAAATTGGGTTCAGCGTCTGGACTTCCGCAAGCGTGCCCATGGTGGACTTGAAAAAGAAATAGAGTTCCATACATAACGGCATCGAACGTAATTTCACAGGAATAAAGAATTTCATTGATATCTAAAACCGTTTTTGTTTTATTTAAAAAAAACTTTTGTAGCGCTCTTATTGAAAAACCCTTTAAAAAGAAAACCAAAAGAAGGAAGCTAAGTTGCGGTAAATTTTGTTCTAAATCACTGCAGTAAATTTGAATAGGTATGTGACGTTTGACTTACAGAGTAAATTTTGTTAGAAACTTGTAAGATAAATAGATGATATTTACATACAACACAAAGACATTTTGCTGAAAGAGAGCTGATGATGAAAACGAAACTAGTTTTGAAAATTTTAATTTTTAATTTAAGCCAGAGTAAAAATCTCAATTCTTATTATACATTTATTGATGAAGCTAGAAAACTAAATCCGAAACTATTTTAAATAAAAATCATAAGTTATTTACTAAAAATTAAATCACAATAAATTATTTTATTTTAAGCTCTCTCAAAGAAAATAATTATTTTATTTTTAAAAATCCATATAAAAATTAAATTTATTTAAGTTAATATCGTTAACAATAATTTGTATTAAATAAGAAAGTTTGTGGTAAAGGACACAACAAAAATTTGTTTTCAAGGATTTTAATCAAAATTATTCAGAGTTTTTCTCCCTGTTTTATCTGTTAAATCGCTTAATTAAAATGCTTTAGAAAATAATTGTTTCTGTGTTGATTTTTGTATGTCGAAACAAATTTATATTAAAAATCCTCAAGCTGTCAAGAAACTAACAAGAGAAGCTAAAATATATAAATAAAAAATAAACGAATTTGACAGAAAGCCAGAAGTATACAAGAACAATACAACAAAAGTTGTATTTCCAAGCAATATAAAAGATTAAAATAAACAATCAGTAAGACAAGCACTTGAAGTTTACTCTACCCATATGCCTGTGTAATCTTAAGAACAATAAAAAAATATCAGTTCGAAATATCCTTAAATACTATGCTTAAGTTGTATTAGAAATTTCTTCCCAATCTTTAAGAATGTCTTGAAATTACAAAAATAAAATTACTGGGTTACTAAGGAATACATGTCAACAACACACAAACCTAAACTAATGAATTCAAATAAATTTTCATATTTCTAAGAAGCTTCTATATTAAGTTTTGCCTTAAAGAAAATATAAAAAAAACAATAAAATTCCACAAAAAACTGGCAGCAAGCAAAAGTACTACAGCAAATGAAAATGTAAACAGTTTTGATGGCAACTATGGCTGCAACAAAATTCAATTACAAATAGACTTAACATTGCTCTGCACTAGAACTGCAAGTGGCAATTGCACATTCTACTACATTCTTTCTTACAAAAGTATGAAAATTTGTTTAAACACCTCAGCAAAAGTCGTTGTAACAAACATGTTAGTTTCAAATGTAAAATTCCTTGTTGTCAAGGTGTGATTTTCTAAAAGAAACTTTCTTGTTTGTAACCATCCTTTGCAATCTTTTACTCAAGCTGTCTTTTTTCAAAGTTGTTGCAAACATCAGCAAAAATGTCAACAAAATATTTGCAAAAGGAAAGTAAATGACACCAGAATAGAAAAAAGTGTGCTGGCTAGAAGAAAAAAAAAACAAGTAAGAATGCTATATTAGGCTGTGCTGAATCTAATAATACCCTTCACTAACATATACATAGACAAAATGACCACATCGTAGCTTAGTCTAGATTTCAGATTTCTCGTTATTTGCCATTATCCTTATTATTTCCGATTTGATCTTTGATTTTGGCTTTTTATATAGTTAACTGTATTATACTAGTCAAGCCCTTTTATTTGTTAGCCATATTGGTGGGATTAAAAAAAATTCCGCCATTTTGTTTTTGACGCCATCTTCGGTTAAACACATTTTGTATAGTATTCCACTGGTCAGTTCTTTTCATTTGATACCAATATTTTGGCCGATCAAGGAGTACACTTGGATATATCAGATAAAACAAGTGTATTTACCGCCATTTTGTAGTAGCTTTTTCATAGTCTAAAATATCTCGGTTGTGTAAAATATTTCGGTTGTGAAAAAACTTAAAAAAATCAATTTCCATTTGTGAATTTTAGGAAAATTACCGAAGCAGTTATATTTTGGTGCTTATATCTTAGTTTGTTTTAAAGCGATTTGTAAGTCTTTGTCAGAAAAAAATTTCTGGAATAAAGATTATAATTTGGTGTCTTTGATGTGTCCAAAAATTATTTAGGAGATTGAAAAATTTGATACATTAAAGAAAAAATAAATATTTTTCCAAATAATTTTTGCCTATAACTTTTCGGATAAGTCACCGATTCACCTAACATTTTTTACGGATATCTCTAGAGGCAGACTATACATGTATAAATATTCACAAGCGTGTCGCTAAAAATTTTGTGGTAAAACAAAGGTAAACAGAGGAAGCTGCGATTATTTGCTCATATCTCGGAAAGTAATGGAACGATTATCCTTATTTTGAATACTGATTTGCTCCCGAATATTCATGATATTCTTTTATCACACACGGGACTTGTTGATGTTGTGTGGGGGGATTCCGAAAAACACACGGATAAACGGACAATATTAAATTAACACCCCTATTCATAAGCTTTCAGAAAATATATATACTCAATGGGGTTGAAAATTAATGTTGTGGAAATTTCACCTGACAAACCTATATACATATAACCTTACACTCCCTGCGAAGGGTATAAAAATAAGAACATGAATACTTTTTGGAAGGTAAGAATGAAATTGTAGATACTGTAAAAGGCATTCGTTTCAGAAATTTTGTGACCTCAACGCCTAAGATTTTTTTTCTTTGGGGTTTTTGAAATCTTGAACTTTAACGAATAAGACAATTCCTGAGCACAAATCCGTAATCCCACGTGTCTTTGATGAGATACAACCGCATCTCTGTGAAAAAGTCATGGAAAATTTTATAAAAGAGGTTTACTAATGGCTTGTCATCAAGGCTGTGGGCACCGTTTGACAGATATTTTATTCCATACCTAATTGGAACTGTGTTCTTTACAATTCAATAAAAAAAAGTCCCAAAAAATAGGTATTTTAATTTTGAAATCAAAGAGTAAGTTTGTAAAGGCTTTAAATGTTACAAACATATTTGCAAGGCGAGAGCTAGAATGTCAAAACTGTGTGCGTGTTATATGCAAGTTTGTGCTGGTGCATAACACGAAATATTCTCGTCGGTATGCACTGTATGGTTGTTTTGGAGGAAGGTGTTCAACTCGCAAGAACATCAAGTCGCCATCGATCTCAACACGCACCTAGATGGTGAAATTTTGGCATAACAAGGTCTCAGCAATAGCAGAGATATTACGATTAAGTTTGGGACTCCAATCGGACAACGAATTAGACTGAAAAATCCAAAAGAAATTTTTGTGGTATCTGGTGGTCGGAAGCCGGCACGTCACTGGCGAGAAGCCACTGCATTAACAGAAAGTGATGATGTGGTGTAAGTACAAAAGTGATGACTCCACTGACCCTTATGCAACGGGAAGCACCATTCTAGCTAACTGCGTTTGTAGGGTGAAATACAAGCTGTGAACTTGGATGATTATTTAAAGATTTTTGGTTTCAGCATAACGATCAACCATGATACACAGCTCATCGGAAAATTGAACTTTTGACCACTAAGCTTTGTAATTAGCTATTTTGGTGATGCCAATTAGCAAGTTGAAATGGGCGATTTGACCTCTTTGAAATGCCGTTAAAGACCAATGCTATGAGAATCATGCAGAGATCCGAGTCAGACCCCATCAATATGATCTTGCAAAATTAAGCCGACAAGATATGCTACTGCGTAATGGGCGCGGCAATTTCAGTAATGAAATCTGTATAAGTATAACCAAAAAAACTATGTTTCTTTTTCTATAATCTTTCACAATATTCCTTAATTTTGATCTGAGAATCTTTAAAATTATAGCAAAATGGTCAAAACTCAAAAGAATAAAATATTGAGATTGAGGCCTGCTATCGAAGGAACGAAAAAATAGCCCTTCAAAAATACACAAAAATTACATTAATTTGGTCAAATTTCATCTTATCAAGTAAAACATGCCACTGGCCTTTGGTATTATTGCTCATGTAATACGATTTTTAAATAATTGCTTTCATGAAAACTAGAAGAGAAGATGACTTATTCATTATTGAGCTTAAGTTGCATTGGGAGATGCCGTAAAAGGTATTACAGTATTATATTGTTAACCTTATAGTTTAGGTTGGCATTAGATAAGTTGATATCGAAACATTACTTTCACTCTTTTACTAAAAATTGTTTTGTTGAGAATAATGAAAAATATAGAAGGAAATTTTTCCTGTGAACTTGGAATAGATTGTATACAACCAAAAGGCCTTTACCTAATTTAAGACCCTTGTTTTTTCCTAAAACAGTCTTATCTTCTTCATATATTTTTCTTGGTATTGCATATCTTAAGGCGTATAAAGATATCTAGCGGTATTTAAGGTGCATATATTTCGTAATGTCAGCATTATGCTCTAATTTTAAAAAACTTAAATATTTTAACATATTCTTGCATTTTTTTATAAAATAATTTTTAACATTTCACTTTAAGACTTTTTGTTATTATTTTTCATTGCATCTATCACATACATTTTTGGGGTCGTCATGCATAAAAATCTAAAACGGAAACAACCTGAGCATTACATTTTGCCGTGTCTCGCTTTATACACAAATTTAAAAAAATTATGACAAAGAAAATAAAAAACAGTTTGAGATGACAAGCTCTTAACACAGCTTCCTGTTTGCTTATGAATGTCCATGGAAAAAATAATAACAAAAGAAGAAAATAAAAAAAATTAAAAAGTATTTGTTTTAAACTTACCTTGCACCCACTAGCAAAGAATCACCATCACGGGTTACCAGTTTGAAGTGATCAACGGTACTGTCATTTCCGAGAAATTTTAAAATATCTTCAGGACCTGGAAAGAAACATAGAGAAATAGAGAGAAAATACAATTAAAATAAAGAACTTTTTTTTGTTTTTATTTCACAAAAAGAAAAGAAAAAAATTCTTGGCAGGACAATGGCAGTTTGTATATATAAACATCAACTACAGCAACAGCAATATCATTACAAAAGCACGACTAATTAGACAATTTTCAGTTTTTTTTTAAAGACATTTGTGTAATGTTTTTTTCTCACATAAAAACAATTTAAAAGTCCATGCAGCTAAAGGTGGAGGGAATGTAAAGGAGATGTGAGAAAAAAAGAACTCAACTAACCAGTTTAAGTTTTTTATAACAGCTGTTAAATAAATATTATGCTGTTGTTGTTTGTACAGGCTGACTCAGAAAGGAATGGACAATTTTCGAAAAAAAAAAATTTATTTTAAATTTCTGTTAATAATCAAAATTTATAAGGACAATTAAAATTCAATCTTTAAGAAACTTTGTAAAAATTCAGGCATTATTATAGTCTATATATCGAGAGTTTACTAAAGACTAAGAGTTTAAAGAAACTGCCCCTCTATACGGAAACTCTTATCAGTTTATGGTTAAAAGTCCTCTGCTGAGAACATTAAATATTCCTTGTTAGTAATTTTACCCCTTCATTTGTGTTTGATATATCTTAAACACTTGTTAAAGTAGAGATTTTAAAACACTTAGGATCATTCTTTAATTTCAAATTTCATAATGGACTTCGACTGAACGTGTGTGAAACTAAATCAATATTTGCTGCATAATCAACATTTTAAGCAGAGCAAAATCGCTGTTATCTATTGACTTTTTAGTTATTTTGTGAGTCACGAAATTTGCTTTTTTAATTAAAAGACTTGTAAGTTTGTAATGGAACTGATTTATTATTCAAAGGAAAGTACAAGCTGAGCTATTATTTACGGAATTAGACATCGTGAGTAACTTCCCTAAGGAAGACTCAAACACACAAATCGATCAAAATACCAGAAATTTATCGTGCAATATTGGGTTGCAGATTTTCCAACTTTATTGACTTGTTAGCATCAAAAAGCGATTTAGAATGACCTCAAAGCAAGAGTCTAAAACAATTTAGTCCCAAGAACCAAGCGACCATTCGCAAACGTCGCTGCGTAAGCTTTTCTAACGTTATTGGTATGGACCAGAGATTCAATGTAACCCCAAAACAAAAGTATAAAGATATTTTTAAAAAATTCACGAAGAGACCATTTGTGAGCACCATTGCGGGAGATTACTTGCTAGCCAATTTGGCCTTCAATAGTTCGACTGTATTGCACTGCATTAAGCCGTCCTGTTGCAATCTTAAATCGCCCAAATTTATAGCTTTTGGATAGACCTAAAAACACTCCGATATAACGACCATGAAGTGATCGTCGTTTATGGTTATTAGCGCATTGTTTTAATCAAAAATAGAAATAAAAAAAAACTGCACCCTAACAGCTATTTCATTTCAACGAGTGACTAGTATTTAATTTTACTTCGGGTTGTTCACTCTTTACATGCAACAATTTTGCTTCTTGTTGCTGTGACCTAAATGTGAGCTTCTTAAAAAATTGGTGTATGGCCATGAACCGGATCTCCCCCGGGTAAAGCCATACGTATTCCGTCATATTTTACATCTTTAAATCTTTTTTAAATGTTAAAAAATCTGAACCAGTTGGATACATTAAATAACCAAGTCGGCCCTTATATGTCATTATAGCTTAACTAAAAACATAGCGAATATGCGGCTAACTTCACTCAGTTAAATATGGTTGCACGTATTCTCGTGGTTTATTTCTTATTTCCTTACAAAACCATCGAACCAGATTAAATCACAAATTTAGCGACATTTCGTAAGGGAGCAGGACACTAAATAGTTCAGCTTCATGAAAGTGTCAAGCCATTGCAATTTGATCCGGCAATATTATCATCTATTGTGATATGAGTTAGCAACGTATTACAGCACCATATATAGTGGACTACACATGGCTGCTCTAACCCCTAAAAACGAAAACGTAGGCCCTCAAAAGTACTTATAACTTAGTCAAACAAACTTGACTATCGTCTATGTCCTGTATTTCGAGTAAAATAAAATTACTGTTTGTAACAACAATGCTGTGGCATTTACGAGTGATTTAAGTTCACTGGGATTACAGAACACAGGCGTATAAAACAAACTAAGAAGTTAATAGTTATATTTAGGCTTAACTTAAAATAACTAAGTAATTAGATTTAATTTACTAATTTTTTCCCCAGTTAGAAAATCTGTTTAAATATATTCTGTTCACCCTGTTTTTTAAGTTTTCGAATTCTTTTTATGTTGCAACATTTTTTTTATGAACCCACTGCTACAGGTAGCAAACAGAAACTTGATACTGCACCCACTCAACCAATCAACATTTGTTTTCCCTAAACTGTTTTAAATGCTAAATAAATGGTAGAGAGCAGCAGCAGGAAAAAATTAAATGTGAAAAGGACCAAGAACAGAAAGAAACATTTAACGCCTGACATAACGCACAAACACACACACACACACACAACTTATCGTCATTAGTTATAATCATGATTATTATTACAAAAAAAAAACTTGCTACTGACTAACTGGCATTCTCTCTGTCAGCCGGTGTATTCTTTGTCCTGTCCTTTCTTGTTGCTCTAAACGAGCCTGTGTTTATGATGTTGACAACATTTATGATGTTGCAAATTATACCATGATGTTGATGACGCTGAATCTGCTGGTTTCGCGCAATACAATAAAGAAACAAACAAAAAACCAGCAATAATATAAAAAAGGGTTTATAAAGGTCCTTTATTCCTCGCTACCTTTCTCTTGCAGCACACAGCAACAATAAAATATTATTACAGGCATCCATTTAATAAAAAGAAAAGCCTTATTAGAGCAAAGGGAGCAAAAAAAAATCAAACGAAACGCATTTAAATTGTATACTTGTCATTTATAATTTTTCCCCTTTTTAAGAATAATAGAATAATTTTGTGTGTGTGTGTTTATGTAGTTGCATTAAAATTATGATAATTTTTTTTACTTTTAATGTTGAAAGATTAAAAGTGCAGAAAAAAATTATTATCTTTTATAAAACACATTTGTTTTATGTGAAAAATAGATGTGGTGGTAACTTTTTTTTATTAACTTTTTTATTTGATTTAATTCTGTTTGACTTAATAATTTGAAGCAACCCAGCAAAAGTTTTTAAAAATATTAAAGCTCAGAGATAATAAATCAAGAATAGACTGAAATCGTGCATTTGAGATAAAATCTATTAACTTATGTAAGATCTGTCAGAGGAGACACGATTCATAACCACAAAAATTGTTGTCAGTAGAACACTGTTGCTGGTAATCCCCAATAGATATCGCTGGATAGGATCTGACTACAAACGGCTCGACCCTTCTTCTTCAACCCAACACTTCTATACTAATTGCAAGTCGCTAAAAACGGCATTTCGCTATCGAGTCGGTCGAAAAGAAAGATGGCTGGAGTTGGAGACTACTGGAGAGACTACTGGTGTCCTTTCTTGGCATAAATAATGCCTTTGACAATGTAAGCTCATCTTCCATCACACAGTACAACACATGATTTGTCAACTCAATTCTGTTAACTGTATGTGAAATTAGACCCAAAAAGAAGAATTTCTGCATCATTCGTTTTGTCTTCTTACCTGCGATTTGAAGTTAGTATCGATTTGAAGTTAGTACTATCGTATAGGGGAATTTATCACGTTTAAGGCCCTGTTGTTTGACATAGCTCGACAACCACTAGCCCAATTTAGTTGAAATAAATTTTAGAAAATTAAGAATTACAATTCCCTTAATCTGTTCATATATTGTTTTCCTATACAAGTAACACTTTCGAAGTTAAAAATGAATGTATGAAGGGAAAAAATTATTTTTTGCCTAAAAATTTAAATTTTTTTTTTTTTTAAATACATAAAAAATCCAAAATGGAAAAAAGTTTCAAGTCTAGTTATTTTTTCGCAAAGTCACATAACCTATGAGCAAAATGAGACAAAGATCATAAAAATAAAATAAATAAAAGAAGTAATAGAAGGCGTTCTAGGAAAGAACCGTGTCCAGCGAGAAGAGATACAGCAACGAGTGGACAGGTTGCTGTTTTATTTCGAAAAAATCGGTGCATCCATGACGCTAGGCATGGCGGCCTTGATCACAGGTCGACTCACACCACGGCACTCTTTTTTTATGTTTAATTGGCTGCCAGTGGACCTCTTATCAAGGAAATTGGATATGAACGTGGCTGTGAGACTTCACGCCGTAGGTTGGCGCTGCAAGCCATGTAACAATGCCAGCATTGTTATTTCATTGACTAATGCCTTTCAATTAATTTCTTCTGTGGAGGATTCTTCTATGTCATCTTGGGGACGGTAGTAGAAGAGAGCTTCTCCCATGATGAATCCGACCTGGCAGTTCGTATGTATTAGTAAAGGGAAAAAAGTGGATTGGGTAGTAATGTCTATATTATACACGAGGGAATCCGGATATTTTTTAGACTACCGGATGAATGCAGCATAGTCCAGGCTGAAATATCTCCAGTTTAACGGGCGGCATCACTTTGTGATCGGGAGATTGATCACTATGTGATCGGGAGATTGATCACTACTGGCGGTATACCCCTATCTGCTTGCAAAAATCGTATAGATAGATCATCTCATATATCGGCCCTGACTAGGTGTGCAAAATTGACATGATTTGATTGGCATTTGGTGCCCAGAGGATCCACTGAGATTTGAGATCTGACAGAAAGCGGCTAAGCATTAAAAAAGGTAGCGTTTCAGTGTTTTATAGTCTTCTTCGCAATCTGTGCTATCTGACAGTTGCTACATATGAGGTGAAGGAGTTCTTAACTCTGTATATCATGTTGTTACACCATCCACTCTTCTAAGTGTTGACCTAAATAATTTTAGAAGCCCATTTGCTTTCTCAAGATTTGGGTTCCTTCCACACTGTATTCGCAAACTCTTATGTTTTTTCATTGATAAAGCATTACGTTAATTTTTAAACCATGAAAAGGCTCCATTCAAAATTATTTGATTTTGCAAAGTTGTTAGGCGTTTTTGTTGATCAAATTCTATATAGTACGAATTTATCTTACTCCTGCATTTAAACATTTATTATAAATTTCTGTTAACCATTTAATGCTCTTCATAATTACAATAATCCCAGCCTTGAAAAGCCTTGTGGTATTTGAGATGGTAGTATTTGCCTATGGTTCGGCTTGTATCACAGAAACAAAATTTAATTCGGTCATCAGCTTTCGGCCATCTGTATATATTCCTTCTTTCTTTCTCCCAGCTTTGGTGATCATATGGTTAATGTTAACATATCTCGCTGGAATTTGGTTTTTTTTGTTGGTGTTACGTTCTTTGGTTATCTCTTACCAAACATTTTAGAATTTTGTACGCTTTTATATAGCAAAAGTTGTTTTAATTCACTAATTTGAAGCCAACATGTTGCTGGGTTTTCGTTGTAACACCACAATTCCAGTTCTGTGTTTTTTCTTTGTCACTGACGGTAATCGTTTCGTTTAAAACTTTTTAAATTAAAAAAAATTAAATCTAACTAACTTCACTTACTATTCCCAGCACACGTTAACTACTTATAAGTCTATACGAAAGAAATTTTATAACACTAATTCAAACTGATAGTTGGCCATAGACAACAGTATTCACATGATATGTGTATGCGTTCATATGTGTAAAACTTCTGCAATAGACAGTTATCCTAAAGGGACCGTAGAGGATGTTATAACCTTCACGCAATATCTATAACGGAGCAGAACTAGAAAATGCTGGGATTTTTTCCAAGTTTTCCCTTGAAAAAAAATAAACTTTATTTTCAGAGATTAAAGGTTGTTAACAAAAAAAAAAAAAAAACAAATCCCTTAAAAAATAGTTGCGGCAAATTGCTTTAAAGTGAATTTTATAAGCGGATGGATTTTTAAACAATTTTAGTTAATCCTTTGCAATAAAAACATTATAGAAATATCAAAAAAGGTGTGTGATAAGAAATGCATGGGAATTTAGCGAAATGATTTCTATTTTAAGAAGATATATTTGTTGCATGAATTCCAAATAATTGAAATAATAAACCGAGTCAGATAAGGCCGAACATACAATAAGCTGCATTCATATTAGATTTAGAAAATAACATTTTGTAATGGCGTGTATACCTTTAGTTTGACTAAAATAATAACTGGTTGGTCACTGCCATAAAATCGGTTCGGTTGTTATATTTTAAGGCTACAAATATCAATATGAACTCATTATTTTTTCTCCTACCAAACTCCTTTAACAAAATTATTGAAACATAAAATTCAAATTACGACATACTAACGAGATCTAAATTTTAGATTTTTCTACTCAGTTTGTTGTTCTTTGGCAGGAGAGGTAAAAATTTAAAAAGGAACAAGTTCTTGAATGTATTTTGCAGCTCAATAGGTCTGCACTTTGAATAAACTTACACAGATGTGAATAGTATGCAAATGTTCAGCACTGGTGCCAGACTTATAACAACAGTCATTTCCACATTAAGTGTGAATGCTAAGGGCTCCATCATCGTGGGACTAAAGTCTAAAACAATTGTTACCTCCATAGTGTTAGTATGGGAGAATATACATGCTAGCCTATGCCTTTGTAGAACCATCATCTGGTATGATCTCTGGTGAGAGTACAAAATCACGGTTAACCAGAAAGATATCTGGTGCCACGGAAATTAGCAATTTACCAGAACTTGTTACTGACTGACTCTTGAAAAGGTCTTAATCGAAAAAAAAAATAGCTTCGGCGGTGGTGTAATAGCCGTTGCCCAATCTGGCGACGAACTAAGGGGTACCACTAATGATTTTGTTGTCTTTTGAACAGTAATAGAGAGCGGTGGTTTAATGCCTGAGGCTAGAAAATTTGGCTGGCTTGCAGAATTTGGACAATTTTTATTTAAACTGATTATATACGTGGTTGATTTGTATGAATTATTTCGAACCGCAGGTCCAACTCTCTTCCTTATCAACATTATTCGCATAGTAACGTAGAAGAACTAAGGACCAAGTTCCAAGCTCTTAAGCAAGGCACTTCTTTATACTCCGCTAAATAAATGTAAGAAGATATGTTACATCTGGTCATAGTGGATCCAGAACATAACACATAGGGCGGGTGGATTGTCACAATATTAAAATGATTATACTGAATAAGCATTTTCCGACTTTTGTCATCATTACTTTCACATATGTACATTAACAACACTAATTTGATGTTAATAAGCTAAAAATATAGGATTATGTGGCGCCATCTGTTTTTGACTGGGAACAACAATGCAACACGTTCACATTACTGTGTAGTTGTACAGATTATTGATATTATGTGTGGTTGGAGTCTTTGCTAGACATTTGCCATTTTTGTCATATTACCCTGTATTTAAAGCTTCCAAAACCACCCATGACCATTCTTTGTTGACAGGACATTCCAGCTAGTCAAATGATAATTAATTTATTTTTAATTTGAATTATCTGGAATTACGAATGTTTATGAACATATAAAACCTCAGCTGGGATTCGAACCTTGAGTTCATTGGTTTTGAAGTTTTGCGCTTTAAAGACTACAGCATGCCACAAGCATACATAAAGGGTGGTTAAATTTTAAGGGCCGATGTTGATTTTGAATAAAACACAAATTATTTAGAACATTATTGGTTAGGAAATTATGGTTCAACTATGAATGGAACAAAATATCGGCCAAATGGCAGCCGCGACCTCAGTGGCACACCTCCATTCGATGGTCCAAATTTTCAACGATAATGTTGATGTTCAATTGTTGGGCACGATGATGAGTCGAGGTTGACTGCTGTTTTGACACACTATCGCGAAAACCAGCAATGTTTTCCCATAAACGAACTAAGAAGGCATTTGCAGGTCTCTAGAAAATTTGGTCAGTATTCTTGTGTGCAGCGGTACAGGCTTATAGTGAACACAACGTTATAAAGCTAAAAACTTTATTTGTATTAAGAATATTGTACTTATGTAGGAGTATTGTAATTACAACTAAGGGAACTAAGGAAAGTTAAAAGAATCGTGGTGGTACATCCGCAAATGAAGGGCATGTCGAATTTTTTTGTACAAGATCGTGTTACTTTGTGGTTTTTTTTCTTACGCCTTAATGTTAGGGTACTCAATATGTTAACAATGTTGCTATATTTTCATAAAATTTCATACATTTTGTAAATAGAACCATGGAATCTGCAGTTTTGACACAATGAAAAATAAAAGAAAAAAACGAAGCAGTCAAGTTAGGGTACTTAAATTAATTGCCGTAGATCGTAAAATATACCCTAAACGTCACCTAAAGCAAGTGCGGAAATTGTTTTTCTTTCCGACTTTCTTTTCATATCCCGATGAGATATGAGAATACTAACTGCATCACCATTATACCGGAAGAGGGAGAATGGGATGAGATAATCAGGATGGGAAACACCCACGGAATCGATCTTTACACAGACGGTTCAAAGATTGGTGACCAAACTGGAATGAGCTTATACGACATAAGCCGAAATAGAAGCAAATACTTTCGTCTACCAGATCACAACACTATTTTTCAGGCTGAGATCATGGCGATTACGGAAGGAATTAAATGGATAAAGGAAACGAATAGCGAAACCCCGATTCGTATCTTTACGGATAGCCAATCAGTGATTAAGACATTGAGAAAGTAGAAAGTTGAATCCCGGCACGTTTTGCAATGCAATAGTGAGATAAACTCATATGCGAATTGTGAACATCTGGAGATAAATAATATGGATACCAAGCCATCACGGGCTGATCGGAAACGAGAAAGCCGAAAAATTATCCAAAATGGGAGCTCTTCTGAGTACTATAACTTTGGAGAAAGCCAAACCTCTTAAACGATTAAAATATGAACTTAAACGTTGGGCGATGGAGGAACATGTCAGAAAATGGCAAAGCACTGATGTCGGTAAGGTGACAAGAACACTCTGGGGTGACTCAAATCTTGGAAAGTCAAAGGAGATTCTGAGACTAAGTAGACCTACACTTAGGAAACTAACCGGTGTAATTACAGGTCATACGGAGTTGAGAACTCATCTAGTTCGCATGAGATTATCTGAGGAGACAACATGTAGAGCATGCGAGGAAGAGGATGAGACTCTGGTACACTACCTCTGTCACTGTCCTGCGTTTGGGCAAAAATTTTACAGTGGATATTATTACGAACTTGGAATACCTGGGAAACTCGAACTGGAGATCCATAAGGCGTTACATTGAGGGGACTGGGTACTTGGATTAGTCCGTTATTTATGGGAAATTATGTTTATGGTTTTTGTTTGGGAATTCCGTTTTTCATATGGAGCGCACAACATGCCAACTGGGCATAAGTGCATACCTGTCAAGGGTTTAGGCTTTTATACCCCTCCTTTTCAACCTAACCTAACCTAACCTTCTTTATTCTAACCTACTGCGTTAAATATAATTAAAGCAAGTGCTGTCAAAGCTGTTTATTTATTTCTTTTTCCGATGAAAGTGGCACGATTTGACTGGCCATTGTTTCGAAAGTAAAAAAAATTCTTTGGAGAACTGCTTTCTGTAATGAAATTATGAATGAGTGGCTGGTATTAAATAACAAATTAATCAACCTGCATTTGTTGCTTTGAAAAATAGGGACAAATTACTTAGTCATCCGAATAGCAAATAGTGTACCTTGAAATAGGGAATGAAATTAAAATATTTTTGCCCATTTTCTTGAACTAATTCTATTAAAGACATTTATTTTCATTCTCTATTTAATAAACATTTGATTTGAATGATTTAGAAAAAAATAGCTGACCTTTAGATATTTTCTTCAATTTTCCCGCACAAACAAAAAATGTGTCCAGGAAACTTATGAGAAACAGCAGGTTTCAACTTATACACGGTAGCACAAGTTAACGTGAGTCATAATGTTAAACAAAATATAAAAAAAACTAATTTGAGAAAATAAAACTCAAGTACATTTATTTCAATTAAATACAAAATTAAAAAATATAAAATCAACATCTCAGGGGGTTCTACCATGAGAAAGTGTATGATGTACGTGCAGGAACAAGGACATTTGCCAAGTTTTATACAGCTCCTTTTGATATTTTTTTTGTTTGTTTTATGTCGTTGTTTTAAAATACTGTCAGTGCCTCTCAACGAAGGTGCAAACACCAATGGAAATGGGGGAATTTAACAAATGAAAAAAATAATAATTCAGATTCAATTTAGGTAAAACGACAGCCTTACAAATTGTGCTTTAGTTGGTGTATGAATCTTAAAATATTTTGTAAATGTTACAAATGATGCAAACACGTTTGTGAAGCACTGATTTTAGTTGTTGTGTTGCTGGTGCCGCTTGCTTCTTTGAATCTTATCCTGCTCATGTGTTAAGTAGCCTATTATTGGGCAACAGTCATGTCATCTGTGTATACAATGGACATGGCTGCTGTTGTAGCAAAGAAATTATACATATCAACAACAACATAAGGAAGGGCAGTGGCAAACATTATTAAATTTTGTTTCCCCTCTTATTCTTTTTTTAATATTTATAATGAATGTTTGTAGTATTACACTTGGTTGGTTTTTCTTTTCCATTTATTTTTTGCCCAGTGATATAACTTTCCTTCTGCATATTTATTACACAATTTTTAAAGGGGGGGACTAACAAAATTTTCTTATATAAAATTTAATTTATTTGTTTTTTTCGTCCTTTTTACAATAATATTATTTGTTTATTGCTGTGGTAGAGGTTGTTTTCCTTGTCCTTTAAAAAAATGAGGGTTCAAGCGAAAAAACGAGCCTTTTTAAATGTTTAATAATGTTGAAAACATTTTTTTGATATGTTTCCTGTAAAGTTTAGTAGTTAGTCGGTCCGTTTCTTCATTCGCTAGATGACAGTTTTCCGTTTGAAGGTGTGTCTTATGTTCTTTTTTTTAAGATTTTATTACATTTTGACTTTTAGCTGTGTTTGTCCTTTTCTTTTTGATAAGTGTAGTTTTGTCAGCAAGTAAAAGTTTTTCTCCAGGACTCATCGAAGTAAATATTTTCGTTTGGTAATTATGGTTAAATTTTCCTTTTTTTTTAATTTTTACTTTGTTATTTCAATCAGTTAATGAAGAAAGAGTTAAGAAATAATGTTTTCTTTGGCACTTTTGTCTGTATAAGCTAAACAAACGAGAACCTTTCTTAAGTGATTTAGGTTTGTGCTCTTAAAGAATATTAAGCAAAGTAATAGTAGATTTTTTTCTTCTAATAGTACCAAATGGTCGATATCAAAACAGTGAGTATGGCACCTCCTATACCAGGCATCCATTTTGTTTGTATCTGCAGCAATGGGATATATTTACAGTCACCAGATAAAATCTGACTAACTTTATATAAATGCATTATTAAAGTTGGCTGGATCTGATCTTTGGCAGTGTCATATTGACTACAAAATCAATACTAGTATTAGAATTATTATAGAATAGTCATGAAAGGATAGTTGAAACTTGGTTTGAGTTATTAAGTTATTACCATAGTCATGGTAAAAACAGAAACAGCGAAAATACTTTTTCTAGTTTATTGTAAAACTTGTACAGAGTCTGTAAATAGTTCAAAGTTACATGCAAAGACAAAGTCTTGTTTAATGTGCTCACGATGTATTATCAGAGAAAATCTAAGAATATACCCTTTACAAACAATAAAACTTGAAATTTGTTATAAATGAAAAAACTCTTTATTAGATAAACACTCAGCGAACTCTATTCTTATAGTACTGCAATTAGCTGTGCTGGACGACTATTTATTGAGACAGAGCCATCTAGTTGTGATATTATGTAACTTTTCACAAATTTCCTGCTTATACGCACGAGAAGTGTTGCCACAATCAAAAAAAAAATTTACAACCAACTTGTCTCAAAAATTTAACCAAATCAGGAAAAAAAATAACCAAAATTAAAAATTATTTTGATTTTATTAAATTTGTTTTTATTTTATTTCATATTTTAATGCAAAAAACTAAATAGAATTAAAAATATATAAAAAAGCATTTTTCTAGAGAACCACAAATTTAAAATTCATACTAAATATGTTGAGAAAAATACAATTTTAGAAGTATTTAAAAGAAAGTTTTAATTGGCAGACCAGACATAATGTGAATCATTTTGATTTTTGCACAATTCTTTTGATTGCATAACATTGTTTGAAACTCAAGCTTATTTCTAAATTTGTTTTTTATCAAACTGAGCAGTGGAAAAATTCTTTCTGCATCAGCTGAACTATGTGGCAAAGACATTAAGTTTTGAACAAAATAAGTAAGTTCTTCGAAACACTTTTCGTTCATTGCATTTTTATATTTAGAAACTTTATCCCCATATATTAAAAAATCTTAATAATTATCTCTGAACTACTTAAAACTTTATTTGGTATAATTATCTCAAGATTTTTAAAATCTTTTCTTGAAAAATCGAAGCGTTTCAGAATTTTTTTTTTAAAGTTCAATATAAAACTGTTGCATATCTTTTTTAGTTTCATGTTTTTGCAAGCTTTATGGGCTACTCTCATTGCTACTTCATTGCAATGTGAAACATACATATTTTAAAGCGCGATTGAAAAATTAGCATATAAAATACATAATGCATATACACATTAAAATTTTAGTGAAGAGTAACCAAAATTAAAAAAAATGTACCCATCTACACATCAGAAAAAAAAACAATTTTGGTTAAAAGTAACCAAAAACGGCAACGCTGCGCATGAGTATATTCTGAAACTAACATGAGAAAGTAAATGTTAATGTGAAGCAATATGTAAAAAAATAACTACTCCTTAAAGTATGCCGTACATGATACAAAATTTCGGCTGCGTATTACTTAACATGTTTGTCCAATCATAGGAAATGTTATATGTTAATAAAACTACTGCAAATAAAATAAATGAATTTAAAATGTGAAATTTTAATCTGTAATAATATTATGTTTAATAAAAAATATAGTATAGTCACATCAACCACATTATGGTTATAGACATTTTTTACACCAGTTACATAATATCATATATATTTGCAAAAATTATGTATCTCAGATGGTTGAACATAACCAGAAATGTCTTGCTCCTGAACATATTTTTTTCTTATCGACAAATAGGTTCCTGAAATGTTTATACTAATTGACCAAAATGAAGAAAGGGTTGGGTTTTAGCTTTTTGATACACCACAACTGTATGTCAACCTAAAGTCGGATGGACTAGTAACGAGTATGACTGTTTTACATTGATCAAATGTCGACAAATTGACTGGTTCACCACTTATGGCCTGCAAGACACTGGTCAAACAAAAATTATAGAAGAGCGAAGGGAGTGCAAGACTAAAACTTGAAGAATAGCAAAACAGACTTACTTGACATAAGATGAAAGCTGGACTGAGGAACTTGTAAAATGCTAGCTCCCAAATATGTGATCTGGTTGATACTAATGGGACGATGTATTTTTGGAGTGTATGCTAGAGTATTTAATCACCTTATAAATCGTTACTGTAATAGTTGTCACGTTAAAGAAGAGGTTGAGGTGATGCAACATATTCTATTTCATTGGCTATAAAAGAAAAATCTGCACTATGGCGAGTCTCCACAGTGATTTAAGGAGAAAAAACTCGTTTGTTATTGTAACAAATTGATAATGAAATCTTTGTTCTCTACGTGGAGTAGGGACAAGCTATAAGAGACATAGCAAATATTGGGTCTCATAAAGTGATAAATTGTAACCCACCTTTGGTGATATTTTGATTAAAAGTCGGTCCTACCTTACCCAGCTTAGAATAGTAACAGGAAATGCTTGTTTGAAAAAATTACTTTTGAAGTTGTTTAAGCACAAGCATTATGTATTTCTAAATTCTTAAATATTTTATGTTCTATGAGGCCATATGGAGACCAGGATGTGATTTATAGATGAGATATAGAATACAAAAGAAGTGCTTATAATCAAAAAACGGTTCTACTGAATATTTTTCAGGATTCCAGGATATTAAAGACGTTAAGTTGCAAATAATCTCATAACAGAATTCCTCAGGTCCTACACTTAGGGAACGTTCTTTATAATCGTATTAAATTTCAGACTAAGAATATAATCTGTTAAAACATGTTATTTCTTGGTTATAACAATTGCATATATTTTACTCGTATTGTGTCGCATATAATTTTTAAAAATTTTCAAAAAGTTGCCAGTTAAATTGCATTTTTTTCAGCAAATTTTTTGTTAAATAATTTGTATCAATTAGTTACAGTTCAAATTTTCATTAGATTTTTTTAATAAAAATAAACATTTTAATCATTTATGTTCGCTATAGAACTTTGGCTCACATTTTATTTTGGCCACAAATTTTACACAAAAACTTTTTCTTTTCATTTAGTTTTCCCTCAATTTTTATACCCTTCACACAGTGAAAAAGGGTATATATAGGTTTGTCATTCCGTGTGAAATTTCTACAATTTTCATTTCCGACCCCATAAAGTATATATTTTCTGAAAGCTTATGAATAGAGGAGTCGATTAAGCCCTGACCGTCTGTCCGTCTGTCCGTCTGACCGTCTGTCCGTGTGTATGTTGAAATCAACTTTTTGAAGCCCCCCGACATAGGTTGGACCCGGGTAAGGTATTAAAATATCAGAAATATTCGGGAGTAGATCGGTATTGAAAATCAGAAACATCGGTACATAAACAACTGAGATATGAGCAAAAACCCACGACCACCTCGATTTTCTTTTCATAAAAACAACATTACAACAACAACATACATACATACAAACGTGTATACTGGTTAGAGAAAACGTGGCATCGAATCCCAGCTGAGGCAAAAAAATTTTTTTTTAAATTTTTTTAAAATTTTTTTTTTTAATTTTTTTTTTATTTTTTTTTATTTTTTATTTAATATATTATATATATTTTTATTATTATTTTTTTTTATTTTTTTTTTTAAATTTTTTTTTTATTTTTTTTTTGTTTTATATATATTATATATGTATATAATAATTTTTTTTTTTTAATTTTTTTTTTAAATTTTTTTTTTTAAATTTTTTTTTTTATTTTTTATTTTTTTTTTGTTTTTTTTAACATACATACGTGAATTTACTGTTATTGCATGACTACACGTTGTGAAGGGTATATAAGATTCGGCACGGCCGAATATAGCGCTTTTACTTGTTTTCCAATATTTTATATCTCTCTCTGTAAAATAAGAGGAAAACAAAGAAGGAATCATTTTATCAAGCAGTCATTGTATTTTTTCGCAGTTTAATTTTCTAGATCCTTTTTGTTTTCGGTCAGTCTACTTGTGTTGTTTTATACATTATGGTGGGGTTTTCCAGCGTGTGTGTGTGTGTGTGACAGAGTTTTTGGTCAAACAAAAATTAAATTAATAGTCACCGTTAAAAGGAATCAACGCAACGAAACCAGTAAAAACTGTTGTCATTTTAAATTCATTTAAGTTTATTTTAGCCATTAACAAAGTGACTATCTGACCGTATGATACACATACTCACACATACAAATACAAATTAAAATAAACTGTTAATACGAGCTACCAACAAATAAAAAGGGGCCATACCATAAACAAAAACAAAAAGTCCATAAAACATACATACACACATTCATAAAAATATACAAAAAACCAAAAAAGGTAGGGTTTAAAAAACGAACATCTCTTTAACTTTAAATCATTCGCCAAATATAGAGTCTGCTATTTGATATTATTTATTTTATCACACAACCCTCGTATTTTTGGCAGGTTTGTGTTGAAGGCATGAGCATTTTAGGTTTAATAAAAATTCCTTTATAAAAAGCCATTTAACATTTTTTCAAGAATTCAAGAACAAAAGTTGTCACACAAGTAAATAACTTTAGGAAAACGTGCACATACACACACATACGCACATGCGGAAACTAGGGTTTGTGTTAAAGGAATTGCAGGAAAAATATCTCATGAATTGTGTTATATTCCAAGACTTTTTTTTATAATTCTTAATGAAAAATTTTTGAATAAAACTTTTATTTAAAGAATAACTAGATATTCCAGCAACTAAATGTAACTTTTTTGACAACTTTTTGGTAAGCGGCTTCTGCAATGTTTTAAGTGTTTACCTAAGAAAAATGAGGTTTCAAATATTCGCTGCATCAATCATAAAGAAGCAGATTTTACATATATAAAACAAAATAAAAACTTTGCAGAATGCATGTAAAGTACTCAGTATGCATTACCAATCTTTGGAATATGCAGTCCAGATTTTTAATGGATGAACAGAGAGCTAGCGAAACCTATCATCGTATAATTGAAACTCGCCACAGCGCGAAATTGTACCGATATATTTACAATGCATTCAGAATTTTTCCTTTACTCGTTGCAACCCACAAGACATAATTTGCGACTAATAACGTCAAATGTATACTAATATAATAGAGAGGAAATGTGTGTTTGTATGTTATGATTATTCGAAACTACTTTTTCAATTTCTAAAAATTGTTCACCAATGTTCCAGGTCTATCTTCCGAACGGACATAGGCTATATTTTTTTTTTATATTGTAGGTGAGCGTGGTACTTCTCACAAAGGGTCATTGTTTATGAATTAAGGTTTTCGGTCTGGCAGCACTAGTTGGCAATTGTGTCCAAACTACAGCTATGAAAGTGAAAAGTGTTCAGTATACTCTGCCATTTCATCATGGAGAAACTCACAAACGAGCAACGACTACAAATCGTTGAAATTTATTATCAAAATTCGTGCTCTGTGAAATCCACTGTTTTATAAAAAAATTGTGTTCAGCGATGAGGCTCATTTCTGGGAGTGAAGAACAGCCACATGCGACAGTTTGGTGTGGTTTATGGGCTAGTGGCATCATCGGTCCATTTTTTTTTCAAAGACGACCGTGGAAGAAACTTTACCTTCAACGGCGAACGATAGCGAGCCATGATACGCGACTTTTTTTGCCTCAATTGGCTGAGTTGGACTTGGTATGATATGTGTGGTTTCAACGGTGCCACATGCCACACAGCTCGTGAAACAATGGACATATTGAAGGATGAATTTGGTGAGCAGTTTATCTCTCGAAATGTGATTTGACGAATCTTGACTATTTCTTGTAGGGTTATGTGAAGTCGTTCGTCTATATAGACAAGCCAAACACGACTGAAGCCTTGTTATTGGAGTCGAAATGCTCGAAAAAGTGGTGCAAAATTGGACGTTACGAATGGACCATTTTAACCAGAGTCGCGGGCAACATTTACATGAAGTTATTTTTAAAAAGTAAATGACAAAGACCAAATTATCGATTCCAATAAAAATTTTAAATATATGATGCAAATTTGAGTATTTTATTAGATTTTTAAAGATCTCGCTTTACAAATTGAACACAATTTATACCATATTTTGAGAACTATAGCAGTTATTCCCATCAAATTTTGTACGATTTACGTTGATAACAATTTTCTTATTCGAGAAAAAAATGGTTAGGATAGTGGGCATGGTATTCCCCTAAAACAAATCACATGATGTCATATATAGGAAACTATAAACGAAATTTACTTGAAACTTTGTACAAGCAATATGACGACAAATTGCTTATTACAGCCAAAAAAGGTTACGATCGGAGCAGAGGTAGTGTTATCCCCCCACGAATAAAATATTTTATATCAATCAATAAACAAGCTGCATTAAAGAAACACTTTAAGTTATAAAAATTTAAATTACACATACATACATGTAAAAAACAATTACGTATAAATAAAAATAAAACAATAAAAATTTCCTGCTGGGTGTAACGAAGCGCACTGGGTTAGCTAGTATAAAATATAGATATATCCGCTTTTACAGGATTTTCAAAGTTTCCTTAAAAAGTCTTTAGTCTTGGACCAAAGTTTGGCCAAAAAGTCTTAAGTCAGAATCAGCGGTTTTTGTTTAATCCGAAACAAAATACGCATTTTTCTAAATTATTGCCTTAATACTAAATGAAAACGGTTTGAAGCTATTGTGCTAGATTTAAGTTATTGCTACCAAAAAAAAAAATAAAGAAAGAGAGAGAGAGAAAAAATTAAGTAAAACTTAAACATAAATTTTTTGACCTAAGACTTTTTTGCCTGACGTCAAAGAATTTTCAAATTTGCTAGTGAAATCAAACAAAATTATACTCAATTACAACTTGTTCATAATGGTTAAAAATTTAAGAGATTATAATGAATGTTTTTTAAAGAGCGCTCTTATTTCTTATAACTTAACAGTTCGGCGAATGTAAATTCTCTGAATATTATATATAGAAAAGCCCGGCGCGCGTTGCTACGCCCCTTTAATGAATAAAAATGCATTCTGAATTTTAATTGAATATCAAGTGCAAAAAGCTAAAAATTATAACTTTTTTTAATGGGCACTGCCCTTTTTTCTAAGCAAGAAATTGTATAGTCATGACAACTCAATATGTGTGCAAAGTTTCACAAAAATCGGTCCAGAGCAAGTAACTCAAAATTATATGATATTATTTTATGGCCGTGGCCCTGCCCATTTTTCACGAAATTATATAGTCATGACAGAAAAAAAAGTCATTCAGAAAAATCGATCTAGTGCAAGTAGCTAAAAATGATAACTTATTTCTTATGGGCGTTGCACTGCCCACTTTTCTAATCACGAAATTGCATAGTCATGACAGCTCCATTAGCTTTCAACTTAAAGCTGCAACTTAACTTTTAACAATTATTTAGTGTGGCGAGTATTCAGAAGTCTTCCTTTACCAAGACCTTATATGTTCATACTGGAAGGAAACAATCTTAAGAGCATGACTAGAAATTGTCTAGAATCTAATACAATGAAGATCTAAAGCTCTGGGTACTTTAGTTCTTGTGTATGTATAGTTTGCAATACATTGGAGAATATAGTGGTGCCTGTAAATTAAGCACGAAATGCGGGGAGCTGCATTGCACTGCAGTTCATGCTAGCTATAGTATGTCTGAAAGTTAGGTGGTCTACGGTCTCCAAACACAAAAATGCTCTACGACTGGATAAAGTAAACTGTATGCTGACAGCATAAATATTATTTTTAATGTGATATTGAAATCATTTACTTATCTAGAAATTATTTCACTAGCTGAGTGAAATATATTTTTTCTCGTGATCTTTTTGTCCAAGTTTAAATATTTGGAAAATTAACTGATAACAATAACATAGTTCGTTTGAATCTATTCAAGTGTAAAAAATCACACAGAATTTTTAACTAAAAGGAATTAGGTTTCATGACTTTTTGGGAAAGGATTTTATATTACTCAGATTTCTTTGAATATATCGCTTCTCATTTTGCAATTGTCAAGCTAAAAAATAATAATTTTTTGTTAAGAAACTAATAGTATTCTAACAGTTAATTAAAAAAAATTTAAGTCAATATTTAAAATGTTCCTTAGAAATAATTCAAAATAATTTCTAATAAATTTAATTTATATATTTAAGATAAAGATGTCACTATTAGCACATTGTATATAAGTTTTTTTCTTTTTTTCTTTAAATGCTTTTTTCGACTTTTGTAATAAAGAAAAACCCTACTCTTCTATGAGGGACGTATGCATGTGATATAAAGAAAGAAAGACAATGTGTGTGCAACCAAGAATTTACTTCATAAAGCCACAAAACTTCCTACATTTTTGCTCTATGCTTCTTGGCGTGCAGGAAAAATATGTCCAGCCAAAAATTTTTCAAAACTGAAATGCAAAAACAAAATTAATAATGAACAAACTTGATCAAAATAAACCGTATTTCGAACAAATTTCATTATGTTCATTAATTATTGCTTTATATGTATAAAAAAAAAATGTGTATGATTCCATTAGTGACAGAGTGAGTGCAAATTAAGTTTATAAAACAAATTTAATTATTGAGCTTAAAAGTTTTTTATGGCCAGAACATTTTTTCATTTTTTAGCTTTAATTGGCGAAATTCAATAACACTTGTTAAAAGTTTTTTTCTCTGATAATTTGGATGATATGAAAATGTTCACTATAATATTGAGAAAAAAGTTTTTCTCTTAACAAAAACAGTTAGCTAAACTTATGAGAGGCATAATGACTTTTCTTAGCCCAATGATGAGTTGAAAACAGAGTCCTGCAATAGTGCATTCAGTTCTTAAAATAACAATGAATTCAGCTTAGTAAAGTTAAATTATTTACCACACAGCACACACCAAAAGAAGAAAGTAAATGATGTAGAGAAAAATATCATTGAATAATCTGGCAGATACTTAAACGTAATCGTGTTCCAACTGTACGCTATACAATAAACAGCAATGAGAAGAAAAATTTTGTACACCAAACTAAAAGCATGTATTCAGTGAAAGTTATAAAACAACTTGTAGAGTACAGTGAATGAATACCTTCCATACTGCTGTTGATTTACACTTATAACCATTCACTTAATAAACAACAAATGACTGAATGCAAAGAATAATGAATAGAAAAGAGCACGTTGTGATACTCACATTCAAGAGTTAATAAGTCATAGCAGTTACAATTGATTTTGAGAATGAATACACAATTTTGCTATTTAGGGGCATTTAAGCAGATCTAAAACTGAAATTGAGTTAAAGAAACTATTTTTTTAGTTTATAAATTGCTTATTTAAGCTACTCAATTAATTTTAAGAAAACCCCTTAAGATCAAATTTAATTTTAAAAGTTTCTTAAAAACTAGTTTGATTTAACTTTGTACTCTTCTTGTTTTCGTTTTCATCTCACTTACAACTTAAACTTAATCCACCATGCTTTGATGCCAAGTTTTTTATTTTTAGTTACGGAGAGAGTTAATATTTTTTAGAAAGCCAATTTGTATTGAGTAAATGAGCAGGCTTGTATTTATATGAAAATGACTAGATTTTGCAAGGAACTAAGATTAAAAATATAATCATAAAGTAAGTTAAGAATAAAGTTGGTTAAATTTGACAACTTGTCTTCTAATCGTAAATAAGTTCCGATTCTTGTTTATAAAACAAAAAAACCCTGGAATGTATTTTGACAACAGCAAAACATTGAGAGGAAAGTTTGAATGAATTATGCACGAAATACAAAAATTGTTTAATAAAGGGTTTTTCAACAGGCACGCTACAAAAGTAGGCAAATAACGACAGCAAACGACGCCATAATATTTGTCGCTCTTTTGACATTTAACTTTAGTAAGGTTTGCCATTTCATGACGGAAAGATATACGAGCCAACAACGAGTCGAAATTATTAAAATTTACTACCGAAATTCGGGGTCAGTGGCGTCAACGTTAAGAGCGCTACGTCCAATGTTCCCGTGCCAGTGAGGCAAAGAAGTGAGGCTTCAGTTAAAGAAAGCCCAAATGTATCTCTCGCATGTTCTTCTCAAGCGTTGGGCATCTCTGTGACGTCGTTGTGGAGAATTTTGCGAAAAGATCTTGGCCTATATCCTTACAAGATCAAATTAACGCAAGAACTGAAGCCGCTTGACCACCAGAAGCATCGTATGTTCGTGAATTGGGCTGAGCAACAACTTAAAAATGATTCAGATTTTCATCGAAAAATCATCTTCAGCGATGAGGCTCATTTCTGGCTGAATGGCTTCGTCAATAAGCAAAATATGCGTTATTGGTCAGACAGCAATCCACACGTACTCCATGAGTCAACTTTGCATCCCGAAAAATTACGATTTGGTGCGGTTTATGGGCCGCCGGCGTCATTGGGCCGTATTCTTCCGTGATAATCAAGAACGGCACGTTACTGTGAATGGGAATCGCTACCGTTCAATGATAACAGAATATTTTTGGCCCCAATTCGATGATATGAACTTGGAGAAAATGTGGTTCCAACAGGACGGCGCCACAAGCCACACAGCGATTGAAGCAGTCGATTTTCAGCCTTAGTCGTGCGATTTGACGCCGTTAGACTATTTCCTGTGGGGCTACGTCTTTGGTCTATGACAACAAGCTAGCGACGATTGATGAACTTCGTACGAATATCGAACATGAAATTGCAGCAGTATCGCCCGATTTATGCTTGAAAACCGTCGAAAATTGGGTTCAGCGTTTGGCCCGTGATGGCCACGCAAAAGAAATCAAGCTCCATACATAATGCTATCGAACATACTTTCACAGGAATAAAGAATTTAATTGATATCCAAAACCGTTTTTGTTTTTTAAAAAAAAACTTTTGTAGCGCTCTTATTGAAAAACCCTTTACAAAATTTAAATTATTTTTTTCCGCTTTTCCTTTTAATAGGCTGATCACTGCTTGCCTTTAAGATTTAAATAAATTCGCACAGACGGTCTGCGGAAACAGACATATCATGGGATGATTGTAATGCAGCTCTCTTCCCCAATACTGCTATATATTGCTACTATGTCAATCAGCCATTCTGTCCTACGAACCCCCTTTTATAGAATACTGCAGATATTGTCAAGATGAAGAAGGAATGAAGATCGTGCAAGAACTTTTTTGTCACGGCAGGATTCTTGTAGAGACAAGATTCTTAGGTAAGATCACTCCATGTTTAAACGAGTTTGTATCATAAGACCAAAAAAATAAACTCGTTTCTTCTGGTTAATTTTTACTGGAAACCCTTTTCATTGTTTTTAGATAGAGGTAAGCGACCAAATATGATTCATCAGCCTGTTTAACCCTTAAAAAGCATATAGGGTTGAGTGAATATGACATCCGCGCAAAAGCATAGATATTTTGAAATCACCCTATGTCTTGTTCTTCCTTTATTTATTGATGGTATCAATTTTTAGCTATCCTGTCCTATTTTCAAGGGAACAGATTCTACTCAAATCACTATTTGAAAAAAACAGTTTGAAAAGAAGTATTTGTTGAGCCTAAATGACGAACAGAGACAAAAGAAATGTTTTTTTTCCTTGTCATCCTAGCTTCTGTAAGTCATTGTAAGATATTCTTTATCTTTCTGCATATTTCACTAGAAGCCAGTGGCAGTAACCGCCATTAGGTTTTTTACATAGATTCCATAGATATATTGCAAACCGTGACTTCTGTGTATCCATTAATAAATCACATTAGAAATTCTATTGCCTTGGGCTATGTTATCTTGATGAAAGCCCTACATTGATATTGTTGCACAGCGATCCAAAGAACAACTATCTATACCTCAGGCAGTAAAGTGCCCTCTTTGGGAGATCATGTGAGGCCTTTAGTTTAAACACAAATAATGGGAAGAAACCCTTGGTTAAATGGTTTTTGCTCGTACTAGTGATAGAATATAGCAAACTATAAGAAACTCAGAGCGCTCTTGCTTTAAGTAGTTGGACGTCCATCAGAAAATAAATTGGTGGAATTTGACTGTCAGTCATATGTCCATCCAGTTCCTTTTTGGATTAACTCTAAATTTTTGCGCCAAGGTACAAGATGATCCATACTCTCGAGCCAGATAGGTATGCATGATCTGTAATGGTCTTCTAAAGACATTTAACACCTGTATTGTAATGCATACGAAGAGCACTGTTGAACGTTTTAAATTCAACCTCAACTCTATTCAGACCGCAATCGCCTAAGTTTATCATGGCAGCTAGTGAGGCGAACCTCCACGTCTAACTGAGTTCGTATCACAATCATTGTTAGTAAAACAGCCAAACCTTTGGAAGTTAGTTCCTATACTTAAATTGTATTTAAGATCTAGCCTTTATAGCTACCGCTGATGAGAGCATAAAATTGTATTTATTTTATGAGAACCAAACATTGATTCTATAATTTATTGTCATTTTAATTCTACTCTTTTCTGCTTCTGCAGGTAACTATTCTGGCTCTAAATGGTAGATCATGTGCAACTTTTATACGAGTCATAAAGTGATTTTAATGTTGATTCCCGGCCAGTGAGGGAATAATGTATTAAAGAACCTACAGAAAACCTAAGGTTGCCATATTCTGACACTAGAACGTTTAAGAAGATTTGGGCAAAATTAGGGCACTTTAATAATTTTCTCCAAAATTTTGTGCTGCAGCTGAATACTGTCGAGTTGTTTTCTTGAACTACCCTTATAAATATACAACCGGTTGCTGTTCGAGTCGTTAGCCTTTTTGTTTCTTATCAGCTTTTGTGTGTTTTTATTAAATTTAGTGAACCCATGAAAATAGAAAGGAAATTTGATAAATTAAATTTTCCCTGGGAGTAGTCACATCTTTACTTTATTCTTCATTCTTTTATTTGTATTTTTATTCTATAAATTTTGTTTTTGTCAACATTTTTATATAAATGTGTATGTGACTGTGTGCCTTGCAAAAAGTGTAGAAAAAGTCATCTTCTGTGAAACTATTGTTGGTTTTACTTAGTAGAGCACATTTGTTATTTTTTTATTTCATTTTGCAAAGAAATTACAGAAGAAAAAAATTGAATGTGGAACAATAGACAAATGTAAAAGATGGCAAAGATGAAACAGAAGGAAATGAGTAAAGACTGCAGAAGCAACGTAAAAACTACAATAGCAAGTATTTTAAATGGCTTTCAAGATAAAATATTTGCAGTATGCGCATTGGTAGAATGACACTAGTGGCCAAATTTATTTTTAAAAGGGTTTTTCAATATGCCGAGTTTAAGAAAAAACATTCCAAAATGAGGATCGCAGTTTTGTCATCATATGGGGTATTTAACTATTATTGTTGTTTAACAAACATACTAAATTCAGCCAGTGTTTTGGTGATATAACAGTTAGAGGAGCACTACATTGATTCAAGAGCCTGGGTGATATTTAAACTTAGAAAATTTCAGTCCGTCTTTTAAAATCAGCATTATAAACGTCAAGTATGTACTTTCACTTGTCCCATATCCCATACCTTATAAAACCAAGAAGATCGAAATACCACGATGATTTCCGGTAGTTGGCATCAACGATAAGGTTGGAGCCGATATTCATGATGCATGCATATGGAAGCGTGTTATGTAGCTATCTTGTTACCCCCTTTTTTCTATCATGAATTTTCGGATAATAATTAAATCATCGATTCAATTTCTTTAACTTACTAATAAGTGAAAAACTTTATTTTCAATAATATGATTTAAAAAAGAACAGAAAATTGCAGAATAAGGTCTACGAAAGTTGCATAGTTCTCTACCGGAACATTCACCCCCTTTTGTGGGCAGTTAGGTGAGAAACATTTTCCGACAGCATTATATGCTGTTGAGAATGAAGTCGGCAATGCAGTTACCATCGAATCGTTCAATTTTTTTAGACCAACTTTAGAAATCCTATAAATACAATTTTAACAAGTTGAAGCCACAGCGCATACAGAGTGTGTTTTGATTAATTTCAGCGCCAAATGCCAAAGTCTTACCATGGGATTGCTTTTCTGATGCCCAACCTCCGCCCCTAAGTGCCATGTGCATGTTCTCAAGCATGACACACAAGTAGAAATTCCGTAGAAAATTCTTTAGATTTATTTGTATCAACCAACCTTACTGCAGAGCGCGGGACTACCTAAAATAAAGTTTTTGTTACGAGGCATAATAAGAGACAGAATCGGATCTATTACATTAAGCAATACAACACCAACTACCAGCCAGCCAAAGTTTCTAAACAATAAACCAAGTAACTTAGTTGGAAGGCAGTAGCACCACGAAACGTTAGTGGTTCATCGTAAAACATTAATAATACCAGCATCACTTATAAAAACATCGGAATCTATTTTCCCATTTGGAAGACACCAGACAACACGTAATCTCTGAAGACACCTTACCAAAAATTAGTCTAGAACAAGTTTTAGGGTACCAGATAGCCTTGAGATATTTCTGTCCAGATTTAACTCTAGCAATTGTTGGCTCCAAGCAACCAGAAGTATTGCCATCAATTCCATTCCTTATACTAGCAATAACACAATAACAATAAGGCGTGGGAGTTCAACAAGGTTACATGGCACCAGAAGCGAAGAGTATGTTAAAGCAAACAGTCAACCTATCACGGAACATTTACGGTGAACATACTACTTTGGAAAGCAGCGATTTTAATTGGCCTTCAAGTTTTTTTTTACCACTCCCGGTTTTATTCCCTAGGGGCTATTTAAAGGAACTAGTCTGGGTTATGAGAGGTACGAAACTAAGATATGAACTCCCAATTTGCAAACGATAGCAGTCGAGTCTTGCATTGAAAAATTGCAGAGTAAAAATTACAAGAATTATTAACAAATTTATCACGCAAATTCTCGATCAACAAACCCTAATTCTACATGATTAAGTAAACATAGGTTGATATATTTCAAAACCGTTAACTCGTAGACGACGATATAAAAAAATAATTTACGAATAGACATTAGACACACAAGTAGCAAAGACACAAAAAGGGATAATTGTTAAAACAACATGAATGTAAAAAAAAACTCTTTTTGGGTTAAAAGGTTTTTAAAAACTGCAGATTTACAGATTTAATGGATTTATTTTTTCAAAATATTTTCTTAAAGATAGTTATAGTGTTGTGCCATTATACTAAACAAAATTGTAATTTGTAATCAAATCGTAATAATTTTAACTCTTTTTATTCAATCATTTTTTATTACCCAATAGATATTGAATTAATAATATAATTTTGTTTCGCATACATGCGCATTAAAAAAGCAAAAACACATTCACACATACACATCATGTTCTAGGCATTTGTTGTCAAATCTTAAAAGCTAAAGCATACTTTAAGCATGTGCCTTTAATAAAAACATTTACTCTTGTTATTTCTTTTATCTAACATTATTGTAACACATGTCTTTTATAGGAATTTATTAACTTTTAAAACATGTGTTTTGTGTTGTGCATTTTATTACAGCTGTATACTGCTACTACTACTACTATACGCTTCCAATACCCTTTTATTTTTTATAATGTTTGTCATACTCTTAGACTTAATGTTTATTTTTTATGACACCATGTCTAACGAGAAGATACAAACAAGTTTTCTTTTGTTTCTTCTTGTTGACCCGACATTAACTTATGATGTCTTGTATTTTATGCTGCTGACATAAAATAATATTCCAGTTTTTTAGGTCAGTGTTCAGTCAATTGTTTAGGTCCTAAGTATGGCAAAGAAATACAAGAAGATTTTTTTAACAAAAATACTTGAAAAATTAAAAAGGAAATTAGTTTTGAAGAGTGATAGAAAGAACATAATTTGTAGGTATTTTAAAGGAACTAGTTTAAAAAGAAATAGGTCTTCTGTAACTTAAAACAACAAATAAATTAAAAAAATATTTTACACTAATTTTTTTAGGCCGATATTACGGCATTTATGGAGTGTAGTTAAGGGGAAGGTAATTAAGGGAGGCAATTAAGCTTCGGTTAGTATTTTTGCGGAAAGCCAAGTTGTCATTAAATGTCTTAGAAACAAAATGATAGAACATCGAAATGACCTACAATGCAAAATTGAGACAAACTGGTACTCAAATGTTAAAAATCTTGACTCCAGGCCATCACTATATAATCGGAAATAAGAAAACCGGTAAACAATTCAATATGGAGTCCTCTGTAAACAGCATTGCACTGTAAAATGATAAATCCTAAAGGATGTTTACAAATTAACCTAAAGCTTGGGTAAAGAAAGAGCTCTTCTAAGATTCTGCTGTCGGTAGTGAGGAATATAAGTACCATCGAAAAACCTAAATCTTGAGCGAACAAAAGACAGTTTTAGATTGCAAAGACTATAAAGTTTTCGGATATTAACTAGTCTAATAAAAGGTCATACAGAGTCCATATGGCACAACATGTTAGGCATATAAGCAAGAGAATAAAACATTGGATTCCTACCTGTAGAAGTGAATTCTGTTTTAACATAATAAACATGAAAACATTGATGTCTACACTATGCCAAATTTGGAATACCTCAGATCTGAATAAAGACTAATTTGGTTTATGGATTATCTAAGGGAACTTCCATCTATAGGGCGCATATATATGAGCTTACGTGTGTACTGGTTATGGATATTGTTTTATATAATTCCGCTCTAAAAAGGACATAATTAACATCCACCCTTAAAACATAATATCTTTACAAGAAAATACGACTATAAAATGAAAGCTCTTGTAATTAAGACTTTGATAAAATCTTAAATCACAATGTAGATGACATACTGATACCAAAAATAAAGCTAAAAATTCATCTAAATTATATTTGATTCTTCTTAGGAATTAGCAGATGCTATTAAAAAAAGTATGCACCAAGCTCTTTGTCGAAATTGAATATGTCGAAGTAGGTAAAATCACAAAAAGCTAAAAAAAACGCTTATTTTATTGAAAAAGCATTGGTACGATATACAATTTAATTTGTACATCGATTTAGTGCTTCTATATCGATTTACAGAAGAGAGGTCTTTATGAAAGCAGTAACAGCTTTTAAACCCTACAAACAAAACTAGGATGTTAATTTTATTTCCAAATAAAACGCAGAAGCATCTTCCTGAATTCGTCCCAAGGCATAGTCGAATCTAGTGGAGGTCAAAAATATATTTTCTTCAACGTGATTTCTCAAGGATTTCCAGACTGAAGCTCAAATACGATTAAACACAAACCGTGCCAGTGTTTCGTTATCAACTCCACAATGCCCTTTGGTTTAACTTAAAATTATTGTTTGTTTATGTTCAAATATTATTTCATAACTCAAACGAAGTTTTTATTTACTAAAACTTAAAAATTATTGCTCCAACTTAAAGATAATAAAACAATTAATTCCTTCAAGGTCGAGAGGATCTATATTTTGAATACTTTTTTACTGAAATCAATTTCGCAACATGTGTGCGATGGTGCACTAATTTGAAAGGAAATATTTATCTCTTAACATCTGTTTTGGAGAGATTTTGACAGCTCTATCATACCCACAAAATATTAAGCTTAACTATCTTATTAATGCAGGAAACTCCAATCACATACATATATAAGAGATTGCCTATTAAATGGCTGATGACGGTACTAGCGACGGACTTCGGTTAAACAATAACTTTTTTGGGTGCCGTTGGCTTTAAACTTATTTTTTTTTATAATTTGTTTGACATCAATCCCTGGCAACTAGATCAGAACTCTGGAGGAAGTTGCTTGTGCATGTAATAGTCATGTACGCAAATTTTACTACCAGTGTGTCTCTTATTTGCATACAGAGGCGATGGTTAAATATATGGAATTCAACAAGTTGGTGGTATTAACACCGTAGATTGTAGCCCTTGGGCTACGTAATCTTGTAAAATCATTAACGTATACCGGAAGAATAATTCAGCTTTTATAGGTGCCACAAACTCAATTTAATAGTAAAATTGTTTAATGCTGAACACATAAATTCTCTCAATCACTCAAACCTTCAAGGTAGATCGTTAATTAAAAACAACTTTAAGGAAAACATCATCACTTTAAATCTTTAAAAAGTGTTAGATGTGAACAATTAATAAATCATTTAATTAATAGCTTCAAAAAGCAGCACAATCAAATATCAAATCCCTTAGATTATATTTATTACGATAAAAAAAACTCGTCTCTTAAACTGTTTTCAATCATTTATTAAATATTGAATTCCATTTCGCCCACTAACTGTGTAGCAACATAATCAGTGTTATGTGCACTTTAAGTTGTTTTTTTTTTCCTTTCCTTTTTGGTAATTTTTCTAATATCCTTCACAATCAATGACCCATAAAAAATTTTGATTTTCCTATGTTTGTCAATTTCGTTACACATCAATGGCTGGCAAAATAATCCGGCCTAAACTGATGACTCCAAATCGAAAAAAAGTATATATACTTTGCTTCACTTGTACATACACTATAAATGGCAATGACATAAAATACACCACTTCCTACACTTAGCATCCCTTTCCAACACTTTTGTTATAATAGATACATTTAAAATTTCGTCTTGGTTTTTTTAAAGTGTTTGTATGTGAATGACTTTTTTTAAAAACTTGTAAAAAAAAAAAAAAGAGAGACATTAAAATGTTCACACATAACCTCTTTTAACGGTAAAAGTGATGATGTCCTTGTTTGCTGGTAATGCGATAATTTATGTGTGTGTGTGTGTGAGGGAGTTTATGGCATGACAGCAAATATGTGTGTAAGTAGTGCATGTCGTTTGGTTAGATAAAAAAATTTAATAATAAAATCGGGGAAAAAATAATAAAAAATTTTAAAGTACTAGAATAAACTTCAATAGCAATGAAGATGCTAAAATCAAACTTATCATCAGCGTCATAGCTGTCAACAGTATAATCCTTATTATAGGAAACAGTATATAACATCAATGTCAGCTTTTTTTGTTCTTTTTGTTACATTATCAGCAACATTACAAAATGATGTATGGTTAAAGTTTTCAAACAAAGATATTTAAGAAAATACGTTTCGGTTAGGGAGGATTATAAGTTGAAATAAGAAATTCTTCTTAGAATGAATTACATTTCAAGGATTGAGAAGTGAAATGTATTCCGCAGGCCAATCTAGCCTTTACGTAGATAGGCCATGCTATTCTGTATTCCTAGTGAATTTTAATTGCACTGTTATTGTTTATATCAACAATGTCTTGGCAATTCCGAATAAACTTATTTCACTCGGAGTATAGAACATGGAATTCCTCCCTTATTCTTGAAGATAAAAGCAATATTGCAAATGATTGATTCGTTAAGTGTTATACAAATTATAATATGACCAAGCAAAGGGGAGATAGGCAAAATATATTTTATAAATTTGGTTTGGGACCTACATATACACATACATACCGGTCTCTCGTTCCTTTGAAGTAATACAATATTAGGTTAGATTAAAAAGACTAATGATTTTAATAACCCAACATACTTGGATCCATGACTGATCACCTTGTGATATCTGATTTATAGAATATCGCATATAGCTAGTCTCTTTTCCACTCAGACAAAAAAACCTCCGGCAACATTTAATCAACCCGACGAAGAAACGAGCATACTCTTCTACATCAATGTGAGATATACTCGCCAGATCGTAAAGAAAATTTTCCCCTAGATGCTGGGCTCTAAGTCTCTAATAGCAAAGAAAATGTTGCAAAGCCTCAACTTCCTCATCGTAATGGCAACTTCTACAAAAGTCATTGAAAGGACACATACTTCGAAGACCCTGCGACGAAATCACCAGCAGGAAGCCGTAGAAGAGGAAGGTTGACACACACGTGCAGAGGGGAAATCGAAAAAGAAATAGTGAGGAAACGCAAAAGTTGGGGCACTAGCTAACAACCGGCAATAATGAACTCAGATTGCTGCAGTCCTATGCGCCAAATTGGAGCTACAGGAACTAATATATATATATGAAAAGATCTCTATCATTCAATAGTTAAAATGGATGTTATAGAAAGGCCCGCTAGCGACTTAATAGAAGCTAACAAGGACACAAATACTAGAAATATCTCAGCCAGTTAAATGCCATTTTGATCACCAATACTTCAGCCTGTAGAATGTTACAGTAAGCCGGTATCATAAGCGACAACCTTCTGTCAAAAAAGGGAATAATAAGTCACCACCTCTTTCTGATTTCGATCCATCTATAAATCTCAAAAATGCCATTCTCTTCACCAAATAGCGTCGATCCGGGTATAGATGTAATAGTCTATATATTTCCCGGAAAATCTGAAATGCATTCCATTATAGCCGGCTGACCACAAGAGTGCGGTTCCCATGAATATATAGAGCGCAGTCTAATCGCCGTATTCACAGCCGCCTGCTTAGACATCAGATCCGCAGGTTGCTAGTTCAACATGGAAAATAATGCCTTTGAGGTATTTAAGTATTGCTTAAAGCACTGCGCTTCATAGGACATTCTCGAGAAGTTTACTGTACGTTCAAGGGGTGAGCACATTCCACCATACAACACCATAACACTGTGCATAAGAATCGGTTTGGCAACTATATCTACCAGAGAGGAAGAGTTCCTCGGATTTTTAGCACCAGGTCTTAACACTGGCCATCCTACTTAAATATATGGATATGGCTTTAGATGCCCCAGACACTAGAACAATTGAATGTTTTGAAACCACAATAGTCTTGCGTCTTGAATCAGTCCCAGATAACATCCACTATACGCTAGAAAGAATTTTAGTGCCTTAATTTTTAGGAGTGGAAATTTCGCTACCGTGTATTTCCTGGCAAATAACACAATATTTTCTAAGCAAATTTTAGTGGCCCACAGACAATTTCCAAATGTATATTATTCTTAATAAATATCTTTGGAGTGGCCCTATGTTTCATATAATGTAAGCAGCTGCACATACATGACATGGTTGGCATGATAAGAATCAGAATTATTATTGTTAAAAGTAGTTTTGTCTTTGAATTTTTTGTTGGTTAAGGTCGGCGTTCAATATTTCTCTGTTTTATTTTAAAACAGCTGTCGTTCGAATCGGTTTTTAATTCAGTTTAAAGAAGAACTGATGATGCTTGTGGAGACGTTATAATGACATTACAAACATAAACCGCATAAAAATAATCATCCAATAATTCCATCAATTTGTTTCTGTATATATTTAACCTGTCTCTAAGTTCTTTATTTCCGATGTCAGTTAACTTTTAAAATCATCACTTTGTAAACTTCTCAGCAGACAATGCATCTACAAAAACTGCAAAATTACATAAAAATTTGACTGAAGTTACGTTCTTTTCGGCTTAGACAGAGACGATGATACAAAAAGCTATTATTTCAAAGTTGTTACTTATTAAAGTAAATAAAAGGATATTTAAAACGAACAACAGCTATATCTACACAGCACACGCAGAGCCAATAAAAGTGGATTTTTTGTAATCAAACTGCAATTATTTACTAAATGATTTAGGATAAGCTCTCAGTTAATCTTTCAATGATATTTATTTGGTTGTTGAATTTAAGCTGGTCTATACGCATTTCACTAGTGGTTATGCCAGATTATTACTAGAACTTTACCCAGATTTTTGAAAAATTATTATATGTTATGTGTTTTATATAGAAATTCTCATTAATCAAATGAGAATTTAAAATAAAACCTATAGAACAACACCCCATAAATATCAAACAACAATTTTAAATAATTCTTAGAAACAGCACGATCGTAACCGTTACATATTAAACAATTATATGCAACATTGGGCCAATTCAAAGTGGTTGCATATCAGTCATATTTGTACTATTTCATATTATTTTATGCATGCTTAAAATTTTTGTTAGTAATTTCCATACAAAAAAAATAATATGACTTTACACATTTGTTTCCTATGTATAAGAAATTGTTTATGTTATACTTTTAACCATACTGTCTCTCAGAGAGAATTTCTTCGCTTCTCACCTCTCAGAGAGAATATTTTCTATTTTCTTCTTTCCTGTATACATACAATTTTTAACAGCGTCATCTCTTTGTCTTCTTTCTTGTATTAAATACATAATTTGTTAACAAAAGGTGTTCAAAGTAACTAGTCATATTAATATGAATTATATGACATAGTACAATATGAGAGTCTACTTTGAATTGGCCTATTATGTCACATACATATATGCTATGCAAAATATACTAAAACTACTTAGACCGTATGTGTGCAATATTTTAATATTTTAATACTGAAAATAATACAATACAAGGAAATTTCTTAAAAATCCTTTCACTGAATAAGAGTTCTAAAAATCCCAAATAAAAAAGGCATACATATATGTGACATATGTAAGTTTCAGCGAAATTTCTTTATCACGTATAGAAGACATTAAGTGCCGGACGTATTCAGTACTTAAGTGCTGCAGCTAATTTAGCTTATAGCGGAACGAACGAGAAAGCACATTATGTTCCAAGCAAGGCAAGGCTAAGATATCTACGCTGAAGGTGTGGCCATCTTAATTATAAAAAAAGTATAATTCATGTGACACCTTGCAACCTAAAGGCTCTTGTCGTCAGTATTGGTTGTTTTTTTTCGATAACCTTGATGTGTCTTAAATATAACTCTTAAAGGATTGAAAGGCCATAAGGGTTTTGTGGCACAATCGGAACTAAAGAAAGGTAAAAACGTTCGACTGCTACTCATTCATCCTAACAAATGACAATTAAATTTTATCTATATAAATTCCTACTTGTGCTTTAATTTAATTTAATTTTTCTTCAACCCATAAAACCATTTTCACTTTTTCCTTTAAATAAATTCACTTTCTTTTAACCTATAAAATGGGGTGTTGATATTGGCATGCACTTGGAAAGGGTTTTAATAGTATTTTATTTTATACAGAATTAATGCTTAAGATGTTTTTAGTTAATTACCCCTTTTGTAGGCATAAGGATATTATTGCTACTCTAATTTTATTTAGCGCTATTTTAGACATTATTTTCTCTTATTTATTTACTTAGTTACATCAAAAAGTCATAGTCATGCTCATTATAATAAAATAAAATATATATACAAGTACTTTATTGTATTTCATAAGTTGTGTTAATGGTTAAAAGTGGTTGTTGAAGTAGAAGTTAGTAAGTAATTAAAATAGGCCGTTATAAACCTATAAAATGATACTTAAGGATTTTAAACAAATTTGTAGGGCGTTAAAATAATTGTGGTCACCAAAGCGATGGTTGAAACATTTAAATTCTGTTACTTAAAATTTTTTATTAAAGACATTTACTTTCCCTTTAATAATTTAAGTTGCATCATTTACTTATTACCACATTTTGTGATATTTTTCAACCAAATAGATTGTGTTCAAAAACCATCTAAATTCTTTAAGCTTTATTATTGCTCTTCATCTTTTTCTTACGAGTGTAAACAATAATTTCAACTAACGCCAAAAAGTATGCTATAAAAACATTGTTCACTCTTCATTTATTCGTTCGCTTGTACAATGTTGTATATACATTCAAAACATCAAACCACAACACCCCTACCACGTAAACAACAATAGCATGAAAGGCAAAAGCATCAGCGTCAGAATCAGAGCAACATCAACCATCAAACAAAATCAACATGATTATAGAAGCAAAATGTTGACAGATTTGAATGAAAATGAACGCAGCATCGAATATAAAAAAAAGTAAAAAACAAACTGAGATGAATGACAAAAAATTAATGATAAGACAGTGTAGGAACATGGAAAATAAAAAACACACACACAAAATAAATAATAATAGAGCAGAAGCGACACTACAATGGAAAACTTAAAAAAAAAACAAAATATATTTTTACTTAATACAAGTTACACACACATCCATATAAATACAGAATAAAAGTAAATGGAATTTTTTTAAAACATATTTATTTACCGCAAATGTGAATTTTTTGTAAAGAATGAATGAAACAACAAATAATTATGTAACAGACGAATTCGTTGGTGTTCTGTTCAAATGTAAAAGCTTGCTGCCAAAAAAATCTATTTGTAAAGTTTGATTTATTAAAATCAACATTAAAGCAGATTACTTTATTCAAATAAGCTTGAATAAGCCATGTGCATATTCTAAACAAGTAAATAAATATCCAAATAAACAATAATTATTAATATCCCTGGAGTTAGTTTTCAACAATATTTCATTAGCTACGCCTGCCTGCATGTATCGATGTATAAATCACCAACTTCAAAACTTTGGATCAACTTGAAACTTTGCAGTAATTAAATTCCCATGACAATACAACTTGCTACCACGTCCCTGTGAAGTATAACTTTATTATTCAGCTACTTTTAGTAAGCGGTTTTTTATGGAACATTGCACACAATTGAGAAAACGTGAAAAATACATGGTCAAAGTAGGCAGTGTCTTGCCTTTTAAATAAATTCTTATAACTCAGTTTATCCTACATCGTAAGAAAATAGATTATAGTTTTAAGGAACTAAACAAACATGTTTTAGGAAATCAAAACTAAAGGTAAAAATAAAATAAAAATAAAGAGTTTTTTCTACAGCGATGAGAGTTGTAAACAAAAAAATTTGTTTTAAAAATCGAATTTGTATATGTATCCTTTATATTTAAGGAGTTTTTGATTTTTTTCTATAAAATACGCTTTGCGTAATTCGATTATTTGTTGCTACAGTTTCTGTCTTTGTTGTGAAAATGCAAACTTTAAATATATATACAATTGTAAGATGAAATAGCCTTTGCAAATGGCAATTTACGTCAATCATATTTAATGTTTGTAAACAAGACAGCTGCAGAATACAAACAGACAGGAAATGGAGCGCTATACTCCACAAGAACGTGGAAACATTCTGTTGATTTTTTTTTAACTAACAAACAGTCTAACAAATAAATTTCTGTAGATTGCCCGATTTAATCATCCCAGACTTTTTTCTTCTGGAGTTACTTAAAGTCGCGGGTTTATGCCAACAAGCCCCAGACAATCGCAGTCTTTAAGGAGAATATTCGACAGGAATGCGATCAGTTATCACCAGAAACGTTAAGTGAAGTTTTGCAAAATGCGATAAAACGGGCACAAATATGTATCAACACTGGCGGCAACCACTTGGCTAGCATCATATCTTTCAATTAAGGGAAAAAATTGTACAGGTCCAAATGAAGATTTCCACCACTCAAAATAATTTTTTTTTATTTAGTAAAACAGTTATTCGAAAATAAAAGTGGATGATAATTATGCGCCATCTTGTATAAAACAAATGTTTGTTTGTTTGTTTGACCATATTGTAATAAATCTTTGGTGAAGCCCTGTGAGGACACCTGGAATGGTTTTTTAGTAAAAATAGGAAAGTAAAATAAATACCCATACAAAGCGAAAACATTTTTTTTAGCTATTTCTTTTTAACTGTGTTTTTTTTTAAATTTTTTCTTGTGATACTACAATTAAATGATTTGAAAAGTGGTCAGTGAAACGCCTAGACAAAAAAAAATATTTTTTTAAAATTAATTTTACTAAACCGATTTTCTTAAAATTTTTCACACATTCAGTGCAAATGACAACAAAAATGGTTCCTGAAAAAATTACAGTGCCATCTCTTAAACAAAGTCAGATTTTGCAGCTGTTTGCAACTTTGATACTTTTATATAAAATATTAACCTTGGCAACATGTACAGCAAAGCTTGGTTCAATGGATCAATTAGAGACAAAGATGTCGACGAAAAAAATGTTTGAAACAAGTTTTTCAAATTATCGATTTCCTTAATCAGTTTTGGTCACAGTTGCACCATATAATTGTCAGTTATGAACTAACATTCAGTTATCATCATTATGACGGTACAAACTTTGTGAAGGAGATTAAGATTCGGCATAGCTGAATATAGCGCTTCTTTGCTTTTAATAATGTAACAAAATTTTGATGTAATAGTAAAATTTACGTAAAATTACTTTAAATTTTATTTTGTAAAAGGGCTATTAGATACGCATACTTGTCTTAAGACATGCATGATGGCATACTTAGGGTTTAGCTATTACACTGTCGAACGCTGACGGCATACTTCAGAACACAGAAATTTTTGAAGCGAAAACATGGCAATGAAGCGGAAAGTTGTAGCGGCTATGGTTATCAACGGAATATTATTACAAGAGGAGTAAAAGGAAAATAAAAGAAAACGGAAAATATGGGTAAAGGAATGGTTGGGAATGATTTTATTTGACACAATTGTGGGAAGCTTTTATATTTCTCAATAAACTCTATCCAGAAAATAATATTAGAAAAATATTTTTTTTTAAATTTGCAATATGCACACAGCAGCGGCATAAAGCTAGCTGAATTTGTGTATGAAGTATGACGGGCACGCTATTAGGTGAGTATGTTGGTATGCGACAGACATCAGAAATTCAAATTCAAAACACAGTGAGTTTTGGTATGCCATCATACATGTCTTAAGACATGTATGCGTGTCTAATAGCCCTTTAAGGAAATTTCGAATTTTGTCGAAGATTTTATTGACATTATGATTTCTATACAAACATTTATTTTTTAGGTGAAGTCATATTTACAGCCATATTTATTGGTTTCATAAGGCAACCAGATACCAATAATAGTTTTTAAAATTTTTAAATTTCAGAAGCTGTCACAGTGCCGAATATGTGGGAATTATTAGAAAAATTATATCGAAATTGTATCTCAATTAATAATACGTAAGATCGGTATGGTTGTGGCACCGTAAAAAGTAAGCGTGAGTTCATTCTTAAGGTACTACTTAATTAGAAATAGATACAAAATAAGGAAAGCATTCCAACATCAAAGAAGCTTTAAAAACATCGACTCGATGACGATCAGAATTCCAGAAACTCAACCTTTATATATTTTTCATTAGAACTTGGTTCTTTATCCGTATGATTTAAATAAGAAAAAATTTAGCCACGCTTCCATAGTACTATACATATTGGAACTTTAAAGCAAACTCAGCTATATGAGAAAGAGAAAGAAATGAGAAAGTCATACCAACATCAAAGAAGCTTTAAAAACATCGACTCGGCGACGATCAGGTGAATGCCAGAAACTGAACCCCTATATATTCTGCAATATAACTTCGTTGTTTATTCGTATAAGATTTTAATAACAAAAATTTAAGCTACGCTACCATAATACTAATTTACATACAAAGTCACCAATGAATACTCAGGATTCTCATAATACAAGCTATATGACTACGAATAAAAAAATTAATTGCAATACACGAATCATTAAATTGGCAAATATTTCATTTGACAACACGAACCCGTTTTCTCTGTAAGAGTTTTTGTAATATCTCCAAAGATTTAATTTATATTTTGCCGCTAATACTTGTTCTATTTTTTAGAAAAAGCATGTGATTTCTAGAGAAGCAAATACTTTTTTCAATAAGGAGAAATAAAGCAATCAGGGGGTCTACTTGATAAATAAACAGTAAGTACGTTCTTAGAAAAAAGTGTTTAAAAAACAAGTGGATTTTTAGCTAATAGACTATGTCGAGTTAACATTTAGTTGCTTTCTACTATTTAAGACATAATTTCATATTGGTTTCTGTGAGTGTAAATCACATTATAAAAATTCGCATTAAAAAAACTATTCAAGAAAAGTGTTTAAATAAAAACGCTAGTTGAACGAAATGCTAAATTTTTCTATGCATTTAGTTTGAATTTTCAAATATTTTGTGTTAAATAAATTTTGAGCTGTTGTTTTATGCGAATTTTAAGTGACATTTTAGACATTTCAATAGACAACATGATGAATGAATAGTTTTGCAGTAAGCGCAAAAAAACTTCATTTTTTTTAGGATAACCCAGCAAATGTTTAGTGAAAGAAATCCTACTAATATAATAAACGTGAATGTTTGTATGTTTGGATATTTGTTACTCAATCGCGCAAAAACGGCTGAACGGAACTTAATTAATGTGGTATTATTTATATTTTCTAAGCGATTCTAGAACTCAATCACGCAAAAATGGCTGAGAGGAATTAAATTACATTTGAAAAAAAAACATATAAACAACAAGGTTAATACTAAGTCTACCTTTTATCCCGATAACTACGCAGACGAAGTCGCGGGCACAAGCAAGTATTACATAAATATTGAATAAAAAAGTTTTGAAAAAAGCATTAGAAAATATAAGATATCTTTACAAATTACCGTGTCAGACATTTGTTTAACCGCCCCATTTTGGTTTGTTTTTAATGGGGAATAAATTAAAGGTTTGCGTTTTAGTATAATTTGGATGCTTTTATCCAGTTTTGTTATATGATCACCTTCCCGGGGTCATCTTACCATGGCAGAGTGAGTGTTCACGCCTTGTTGCTATTGCCAGTTCAGAGTATACAGGTGACAAAAGAGGTTAGAGATACTGACGAGAAGATGGAGTGTGAAGGTGGTCATACGACTGCATCACACACGAGTCGGCAATGTGAAATCGTTTTTTAGTCTAGAAATTCTATATTCTATATAAAGGATAATGAAGAGTTCGTCAGCAGTATTGCTGAATTTCAAAGTTTTTCGTTTATTCATTGAACGTCGCCCGAACGTGATCACACAACACAAGATTGTATGAACATAATGGCATGCCAATGATCAACAACATCATAGATTGAGCAAGTGTAAATAAGGGAAATATTTAGGAAAATCTATTTTACAATCCACTTATGTATGCTTATAGTTGCATATTTACTCTTGTGTGCAGGGTATATCAGATTTGGTATAGCCGCATATAGAGCTCTTACTTGATTTTTTTTTCTATTTTAGATTCGATCTTCACAGTTTATTGGAATTGCTTAAGGGACAAAATTAAAGTCGAAATAAATCAATAGACAAAAAAATTAATTCTTAGATAGAGTTACATTTTAAGCTAAAACAAAATCATTTACAGCTAGATTACGTTCAAATGGGCGACCGCAAAACATACTAATTGGAAATAATTCCCAAAATGCAGACGTGGTAAAGCACCAATTTTTTATTTAGACCACGTTTCTTGTGCTCTTATTTTAACCCATTGACGGCGTTATGCAAACTAACTAGCTAATATCATTTCCTTATCAAAATGTTCTCATAAAATGTATGCGGCCTGTTAGTTAGCATACACATAACGCTGTTCTCTCAACAATTTTACTGTGTTTTTCTATAAAATTTCATACATTTTGTAAGCAGTGTAACATGGTTTTGTTGTTTTGGTGCAATTACAAAATAAAACAATAAAGAGCGTTATATTCGGCCGTGCCGAATTTCATAATACCCTTCACCCTCATGTACATAGCCAAGCCTAGATTTAAGATCTCATGTAATACGCCATTTTTTTTTTGTCCTGCGTTTGGGCATATTAGGCGCGAAAATTTTACAGTGGATACTATGCCGAACTTGGAACACCTGGGAAACTCGAACTGGAGATCCATAAGGCGTTACATTAAGGGGACTGGGTTCTCGGACTAGTCCGTTATTTATGGGAAATTATGTTTATGGTTTTTGTTTGGGAATTCCGTTTTTCATATGGAGCGCACAACATGCCAACTGGGCATAAGTGCATACCTGTCATGGGTTTGGGCTTTTATACCCCTCCTTTTCAACCTAACCTAACCTAATACGCCATATTCTTTATTATTTCCAATGCCATCTTTGAATTTAGAATTTTTACATCTTAGATTTTATCCTTTTGATTTAAAATCTTAGATTTTATCCTTTTAATTTATAACATTGTAGTGGTCAAGCTCTGTTACTTGATTCTAATATTGTGGGGTTTAAAGGGGACAAAACCGTAACTACTATATTTGACTGATATATTCGCCATTTAATCTGGGAAGCTATCTTGAATTTTTTTGCTTTTCATAGCTAACTATACTTTAATACTCAAGCCCTTTCATTTGATCCCCATATTGGCTCTCTCGGTTGTATAGAAACTGAAAATATCAATTTCCGTCTGTAAATTTTAGGAAAAACCGCCAAGCAGTTGTTATCTGGTGCCTATATCTCAGTTGATTTCATACCGATTTGTTAGTTAGTTTTTTTAATAATTTCTGAGATTACGGCAGTTTGAAAAAATTAAATACATATATTAAAAACAATTTATATTTCTTCAAATAATTTTTGCCTATAACTTTGCCGTTTAGTGACCAAATTGTTCATAATTTTTCATGAATATCGCCAGAGGCATGCCAACCGTATCTATGAATTATTTTTATTGTAAAAATAAGCGAATAGGTCGTGTTTTTTTTGCTAATATCTCTGAAAGTTATCGGGCGATTGTGTTGATTTTCAAATATTTCTGATATTTATTACCTTACACGGGTCTTGGCGATGTCGGAAGGGCTTTGAAGAGTTAAGTTCAATATATAAACGGACAGATGGACAAACAGCATAATGCTTAATCGACTCCCCTATTCATAAGCTTTTAGAAAACATATACTTTATGGGGTCGGAAATGAAAATTGAAGAAACTTCACACGTACGGACAAAGGGGATTTATTTGTGGATCATGTTTATTCGACTATGCTTGAAGTTGTAGATGCAGTTTGCTTTTAAAAAGTTCCCTGACACTGGTATTACAATGAATTGTCGTAATTTTTGTTTTAGGCTTTATTTATTTTTGGCATAATGTCTTGTGATTTTTAGAATTTCTTTTTTGTATCCAAAATTAATATTTAACAGCTTTTTACTAAATAGTTTGTTCACGCCTTGAATAATATATTTCTGTATTTAAACGCATGTTTCACAAAAAAGCTTTATTTTATATAAAAACGCATATAATGTTTTTATTGGCCGTATTATATTATTTAAAAAAAAAATTATAAAACACAAAAATTTCTTGCAAAATTAATTAAATATAAAAAATTAAAAAAAATCAAGTGCTCGCTAACTAAAGTATATCACTGTATTTACTAAATATCTCCTAAAAAATTAACTGGGTTTTTCAATTCATTAGGGGAAAACAAACGGAAAAAACTTTTAATTTATATTTTTCCATCATATTTATTTATTCTTCTCTATTGTTACCCTAAAAACAAAACTTGAGTTTGATGTGTTGAATTTTGCATTAAATTCAACTTGACAACCGTAAATACTTATCAGTTTAAATATTTTTTTATTTATTTTTATTTTTATTTTTATTTTTTTTTCTTTTTTTTGATAAATAAAAATTAATATTAAACAACTGCTGGAAAAAAAATTATTTATGTCTACAATAAAAAAAGCAATGCATTTTTATTCTCAATGAACAAAAAAAAAGCCTCTCCTTATTTAACACAAGGCATAAAATACTTGAGTTTTTTTTCTATTTATAAATTATTAAAGTATTTGTTAAAAAAAAATAACATAAATAACATAATATTCATGAATGGGCATGAAATGGTCAAACAATGGACTTGAAAAAATACAGTAAAAGAAGGTTTATCCCCCATATTCATAATACAAACTTCAAGTTTGAGTTAAAGTTTGTAAAGCAAACAGCCATACATTTAATTTAAAAATGGTTCTGATTGGGACAAAATATATTTAAGAGAATACGCCAGTAATAAAACGCGTTATCGTTTTTCGCATATTTTTAAAAACAGAAAAATTATTAGAAAAATAGGATAATAGGAGGCTTATATTCGAAAATAATTCAAATATTATAGACATAAAAAACATCAATATGTTTGAGTTCCCAACAACTATAATTTGTGCTACAAATTTTGTTTAAGCAGCTAACGACATGTTTTTTACATCTGACTTGACAAATTCCACACTAACAAATACGATCATGTCGTGTGTTCCCTATAAAACATTACTTCTGTAAAAAACATGTGTTGAGACATCTGACAAAATTATAATTAGAGCGCGCTCTATTTTCTTCTGTCAAAACATGTGACATTAGACGTTGGCAGAAATCTCTGTTGTTGCAAAGCAGTCAACGACGGATGCCTGTAAGAGTACAATTTTGACAGTTATGTAGATTTACATATGCCTCACATATGACCCCCCAACAAGCTAAAGGTAAAAATATAACCAAAATGATCATAACTTTTCTTTAATTCAAGGTAAACAAAAAAATACACATTTGCACATTCCATCTTTCACGTCCCATTTAGATTTATTGAAAAGTTTTTATTTAGTGCTGCAGCTCTTATTGTTATCAGCTTTCACAATAAAAGAAGATGAATAAAAAAGGACTTCAGTTGTTCTGTGCACTTTTTGTTATTTCAATGAAATAAAAACTATTACATAAAATGCTGCTCTACGAAACTAGTATCTAGCAAAACAATATATTTAACTCTTTTGGTATTTGAACAACAACAGTAGTTGTATGCATTAGCTGTAGCAATAACAACAAAAAGTTGCAATAACAACATAAAAGTGGGGAGGAAAATAAAAAGTGTTGTAAAAAATAAAACTTTAAAAAGTGGCAAAATTGGAAATGAAATATAAGGTAAAGGTAGGCTACGTAGCGAGCTACAATGAAATGGTTGAAGCTTAAAAAAGCGGTGAACCTGCCAATTCGCTTTCCAGCATTTTCTTTTAAAAAATTTTATTAGAATTTTATTTTTTAATTCAAAATATTGTCAGAACATCACTGAGGCTTTAAGATCCCCAATTAAGCCTTTTTGTAATTGCAATTTCAAGGTTCACAAAATGTTTAGTCTTTGGTAAAAGTATTATTGTAGTGTTGAGCAATAAACTGTAGTATCTGTCGAAAACTAGTTCAACTTTTACCACACATATATATCCGTACACACATGAATACACATACATATGCAGTGAAGGAAAAAAACAACAATATTGCTTTTTCATAACTGATTACAGTGCTTCCCAACATTGACTATTGTCTTCACATTATTGTGGAAGGACAGCATAGAAAATTGTGCGACTTCTACAGATTAGGTATATGATGTGTTCAATAGATTTACGTAATATAACACGAGGAATATTTCTAAGAAACATGTTAACGCTCTAGTATTTATATGTGTGGGTGTTTTTCGTCCTATTTATGAAAGGGAACAAAAAAAAACCCTTAAAACTAGTAAATAACGACTTAATATGTTTAAGAAAATTATATTACATTTGATCATACTATACACTTTTGTGAATACATTAAAACTCAAAATTTATCTTGGATGCCACAAAGTGCAATAGACAAAACTCTAAATGTGGTAAAAGGTTAATTTCGAACATATTCAGAATTGGTTCTTAAACATAGTCCATTACGCTATGCCTTCCGAAGACGAGCACTTTTCATTATTTTTACATACACAACACGACTGCTAACAAAAATCACTACAAATTACTATGTATTAAGACAAAAACACTATGTATGGTACAATTTAGTAATAAGAAACAACAAGGCGTAAAGATTTTGCGTAGTCACGAAGGCAGCGATTAATGGCGGGTTTCCGTTCTGCCAGAAGAGATATCAAGTTCCGAAAAGAGTAAATGTTATTCCAGGAGAAAAATAAGTAGCAGAAGAGTCAAAAAAACAAAATCCTTTGCCTCCTATTCATATAAAGCTAGGCTTAATAAAAAAATTTGTGAAAGCAATGAACTAAGACGGTGATGGCTTTCTATACATTAAGAGCAAATTTCCTAGAATCAGAGATGCAAATCATAAGAAGGCATATTTGTAGGTCCACAAATACGACAGCTTATTTATGAGGGACGAGGTCTTTAAAAGGGAATTGAATGATGTGGAAGAAAAAGCAGGAGAGCTTTTGTGAATGTTTGCCACAATTTTTTGGGAAACAGAAAAGCTGAAAACTACCATGAAATCATCGAAGAACTACTTTCTGCCTACAAAGCTCTAAAATGTAATATGTCCCTTAAAATTAATTTTTTGCACTCGCATCTCCGGATAATCTTGGTGCTGTATAAGCTACTTTTTTTTTAACAATGTTTCCTAAATAAAAATTAATAATTATTAACAAAAATTTTCTGTTATTTTAAATAAAAAAATATAGAGGATGAAAATATTTTAATTTTTAATTGTAATTTGAAGTTGTCTACGGGTGACGACAGGGTGGGTGCTTTAAACGAGGCGTTGCTACAAAATTACAATCTTTTTACAAAATTTTTTTACAAATTTTTTTGCTTGTATTTGTTTTTGTTGTACGAAAATAGATAGAAGTAAATAGTTGCCATTTATTGTTGCTACAAGGCGCTTTAGAGCGCCCACTCTGACGTTGTTTGCTGCATTACACATATTTGGTCAATATTGGGTACCTGCGGTAAATTGACAATAAAATCAATATTTTTTAACAGATTTTTATGGTTTATGGTTTTTTTTTTAATTTTAAGATAAGTAGCTCTCAGAAAAAAGGTTGAATATTTGTTTTATATTTTTTTAATTCCATTTTTAAATTGAAAAATATTACGAATTTTGCACGAAAAAAAATTTTTCTCCATTAACTTTTGAATAATTCCAAAACGATAAGAGTTAGAGAAAAATTCCATTCGTCTAAAATAGATACAATTTTGTTACACATCTTCTAGTGTTTTTTGAAAATCGGACGACTGGTTCTCGAGTTAGGTTGAAATATGTCTCCGTACCTGACTAATGTAGGGGAAAAAATTTGCCACGCCCATAAAAAAATCCTGATCAGCGCCTCAAAATTCATATAGTCCACATAGTTTTATTTAATGGAGGATTTGGCTGCTGAGCAGTGTTATCGTTAAAATAAGTTAGTGAATCGCACTACTAGAAGAGTATAAGGAATACTGTAGTTTTTATAGCGATGAACTAAATAATAATTTTTATGCAGTATCTGACAGTAATTCAATCAAAACATGTTTGAATTTGCTTGTGTCAGTCAACTTGATGTTCTTTTTAGTTTTAAACAATTAAAATCGAATGCAACGGGTAATGATAATACTAGTCTGCAGTAAAAATCGCATTTAAATAAAAATATGTGGACTATAAAGATTTTAACGCCGTGAATTCAGATTCGCTTTTAGTTTTCTTCTATCGGGCTCAGATTTTTTTTATGGACTTCCCTAATATTTCGCCCAAAATAAGGCAGTTAAGCTGATACATTTCACCAAAACTTGAAAACAATTAGTCCGATTTTGACGAAAATAACAGCAAATGGTTAGCAATAAAATTTCCTTTAAGTTAGCTGAAATAACGTTAATATTTTCAAGTGTGTAGGAGTTATGAAGAAATAAGTTGCGATAATATTTCTTTTTTCGTGCAAAATAAGAACTATTTTTTGTTACCAAAATGAGTGGGATGTTTTTATATTATGTATGCTTATTCATGAGTACCAATGTATGTTTCGAATGTTTCATTTGTTTACTGTACGTTGCACGAACATGATCGCACACAACAAGAAGTTACCTACAGGATGACATGCCACAATTTTTTTTTTATTTTGATGTGCGCTACTTTAATGTACAAAACTTTCAAAATTTTTGTTATAGAGAAGACTTGCAACCGATTTCATTAATTTATGTATTTAGGGGAAAATTTTTTGGCCCAAGGTTAAATAAAAAAAAGAAGACAGTACGACCGCATTATTTGGTAGTGATAATTCATTTATGATAAATCTCGAGTTAAACAAAACTTTCAGTAATTAATCTGTGTGTAAAAAATATTTTTTATAGCCTACTCTAAGTTAATCAATCTCATTAAGGAGCTATACAACAACGCATTGTGTTCCATACTGCATGAGGGTTCAGCAAGCAAACCCATTAAAGTAAACGTAGGAGTTCGTCAAGGTTGTGTTCTGTCTCCACTACTTTTTAACATAGTACTTGACGTAGTTATGAGCCACTGTATGGATATGCATCATGGTATTTCCTGGGGCCTTCATGATAGGTTGGATGATATTGATTATGAAGATGACGTCTGTCTTCTATTCCACCGCTTCTCTAGCATGCAATCCAAGATTCAAGCCTTTGCTACACATGCTGCCAAAGCGGGCTTGCAAATTAATAACGACAAAACTAAATCAATGCGTATAAACTCCTAATGCAATACGAGCTTTCAGCTTTTGGGCCAACACATTGACGATGTTGAAAACTTTTGCTATCTGGGGAGTATAATTTCAAAAAGCGGGGGCAGCAAAGAAGATATACAGAATAGACTGTGTAAGGCGAAACAAGCATTTGGCACGCTTAATAAATTCTGGAGATCGCAAAATATCTCAAATCAAACTAAACTTAAAGTTTTTAATAGCTACGTGAAATCTGTGCTTCTGGAGACGCATGGTGTGTCTTGGAGTGAAATGAAAATGATGTCTACTGATAGAATAAAATGGAGAGCATTTGTTGCGGCCCTATGTTCCACTGGGAATTAAAGGATTAAATATATACTCTAAGTTAAGTATGCTTTACAATGACTTCTGCAGAAGTTGTGACAACGAGGAAGAGGAGGGGACAACTGAACATCTTCTCTGTAATTATCCTGCATAAGGGGAACTGAGACACCCGATTCTAGGTCAGCGAATACTTGTTAATAAAACTCATATTTTCACAGGTGATATGGGAAAGACAGCTTTATAAATAGGACAGGATGGCTGAGGAACGACAGCCAGAGGACGTAGACGAACGGGCGTCGGTGCCTACGGTATCACAACGGGACCCCTAGAGAACCCAAGTGAGCTATTCCTTCGGATGGCTGCCGGACCTAACCTAGCCAAATCTAAGCAAGAGTGACCAAACATATTAATACCCCTACAATTAGTATAAAGCAAGCCGAAATACCACAACGCATAGCAATTGGAAAATCTAATTTTGATACAATAAGGTGAAGTCGGCTGCAGTACAACTGCAGAAGGCTTGCTGAAAAGTTATTGTAGTTGTTAAAAAGTTATGTATTTTTGAGCTATTTTAAGCGTGATTCCATTAAGCAACATAAGTGAACAGTACTGTTCATTACACAATCTTGGCGCTATTGTTAAAGTTTGTCTTTTGAAAATCTATCTAAATAAAAAAAAGTTCTCCTTCTTTTAAAAAAAATTTGTGTTAAGAAAGCCAACCATTATTATAAAAATGTTTAAGAATCCCTGTTCTATGTAATAAAAAGACAAAATGTAACAATAACAAAATTGCATACAATTGTTGAAGTGGAAAAATATAGTTGTAGTTGTTTGTTTTTTTTTATTTTAAATAATGTATTTTTTTTTCAAATAAAAGGCATCACACTCATATATTTAGATACCAATTGTCCACAGATGCACGCATACACATCGCTTACTCAAATAAAAATGGTTCGAACTTACAACGTAAACATTTTTGATGTAGAGCAAGTTTTGTATGTTTTGCTGTTAAGCAACTTTTATTTGTTTGTAGTAGAAATAAATTATATTTCATATCTAACAGCTAGTGTTTTCATTACATTTCAGCCGACGCTATAGAAGAATCCATTTTTTTCATACAAAACCAAATATCCTGCAATACTTTTAGAAAAAATTATTCTCATTTTAAACACTCACAAGTGCAACTAAATGCATACAATTGTGTATATGGATAAACATAACTGTGTGTTTGTTGGCATTTATGCATGAAATTGATACAAAAGTATTAAAAGTGCTTTTGCTTGCTAACCTAGATTTTAAACTTACTTATATATCGATTATATGGATATAGATATGCATATACATACATATGCTTGAATATAATACTGCCATTTGTCTAAAAGTATAGGTATTTATGTGCTTATGTGTGGATTTATATTTGGAAATTTATAGTCAATCTCCTTTGTGCTGTCCTTTTAAGTTTTATTTTGTGTATTAAAATATTTATTCAATTGTATCTACTTAAAATTGATCATTTCAATATGATGACGCACTTTAGTATGAAAATATTTGGCTACAAGTTTTGAAAATAATACGTAAAACTCTTAAATAGAAGTTAATCGCAATAGGCTTTGACGTTTTAGGCCTTTTTTGAGGTGCCACATTTTAAGTTCCTAAAAGCCTACAAAAAGAAATCTGATAACTGATCTACATTTGTAGCTGGTCGTTTAAATTACTTTTTCTTAAACGGAAAAAATATTTTTTTATTTTTAGTATCTAGACGATTTTACAAGAATCTTGTAAATCGACGATGTGCAAAGTTAAAGGCATTGATATTTATATCAATTAAGACTAATCTGTATGTTGACTTATAATAATATTTCTTTATTTACTTCTTTTACAGACGTTCTTTTGTAAAGGTCAGCAAATAACCATTTAATTGATCTTCATTGGTTGACCTTCAAACAGTTCAATCTAAAAAAGCTTCTTAAGACTCCTTATAGAAATCCCGCTTAAAAATTAAGTGCTAAAGGCTTCGCTCTAAATAATCATGCCTCTGCAAAGGGATGCAAAGTCCTTGTGTTTGCTTAATAGCGCCTTCTAAAAAGGCTGCATACATATTCGTTTCACTCGTTGGTACTTTTTAGGTTAAATGTATGTTAGAGCTGTAGATGTGATTCATTTTTTTTAAGTTGTATTTATTTGCCTTCTAACAAACCAATTAAAATAATCTACAAAATTAAAAAAAAAAAATTGAAAGTTTTTTGATTCAAAGCGTTGATGAAAAATTAATTGTTTAAACGCCATGTGGCGTATTTAAAATTAAAGTGTTTAATCTAAAAAGCAACTTGCGGAGTCTTTTATAAATTGTCAATTTAAAATTCGATATGGAAATTACGACGATTTCAAATCAAAATAAGCTGAATATTAGGTTATGCAAGTATAAACTCATTCTTTAACGCAGGATCAATTGAAGATGCTTCGCACACCTGCCGCCTATATAATGTTATCAAAGAAGTGCAAAAAGGGTTAATTGTATTTCCAAAATCTATTCATTGCTGACGGCAATAAAACTATCTTTAGCATAACTTTAAAAAAGCCTTGCTTATGTATGCCTACTTTATGAAGCCTTATGACCTTGCCTTGCACACTGAATTTCTTAAGTGGATTGCTGAACATAAACATAGAACTCATAGAGGAGAGTTTCGGTTGTTATAACCTTAATAGTTGCGAAGCTGTAGGTTTAGTTGCGGAAGTACTATTTTTGCAATAGAAATTCAAAAACCACAAAAGGAATATCCAATTCGAAGACTGAATAATTTGGTTGCCACTATGAATTCTAGGCTTATTGTGGTCGCGTACATGTATTTAAAAGGATACTTTCTGCACAATTTACTTTTTTATTTTTCATAAAAAATATTTTAGATTAATTGAAGACTTATTTAACAGATGTTGTACAGAAATTTTTTTTCAAATTAATTTCGACATTTCTTTTTCAGGTATCTAAAAGAGACCAAACATGGACCAACGGGAGATAAATTTTATAAGCATCTTATCATATAACCTACCCTAAGCTAATCTATTACTCAAACAGAGGCTGATAAAGCAGTAAATATTTAAGGTCAAAATATAGCCTGATTTACTGCGAAAGGTGGGAGGAAAATGAACCTGCAGATTAAGCCAGCTACGCTCTAGCCTACGCGGTCGCAAAACATATTTAAGCATTAATGCCATAAAATTATATGACTAATAGAGCTAAATGAAGGAATAATAAAAGCACATCTCCTATTACTGACCTCAATAGAAAATCAACGTATTTTTGTTCACTGAATTCAAATTTCGTTGATATTTTAATTTATAATTAAAAAAAAAAATAAATAAATAAAACAGTCAAGCCTAAGTCATAGTAAATAGTAATATAAACATTTTCCCTGACCCCGTTGAGATCCGCTATAACATGTGTATTTAGTAACGTCCATCTCCTAGAATAACAGCAGCAGCAACAACAATTTTCTTTAAGTAATCAGTTAACTTAAATAAATTAATTAAATGAACGCATTTCTGTAAACATACGCATTTATACAAACCCATTGTATTGTGTACCTACCAAGAATGATTAAATAAAGATTACGCCTTGCGCATGATTTACCGTTAGATGACGTAGTAATCCCCTCGCAAAGGTTACCAAGTCTGTATCATATGTGAAATTTATAATTTCTTACAAAAAATTTATGTATTTTGAGATAGTTGGCAGCCCTGTAATTAATTTACTCAGAGAGTTCTAAAAAATAAGTCTTACATCGGTGCTTAATAAACAACGAATTTCGTGTCATATTTTATGATAAATACATAAAAATAATATTAAAATTATTAAAACTATATAAAAAAAGTTTAAATTTGGTTATTTAAAAGCTGCAAAACTAATAAAAACAGAAAACAAAATAAAGTGAAAAGAAAAGAAAGAGAGCAAATAGGAAATGTGCAGTGGGCAAATGCCTGGAAAGTAACAGCAAAAAAACAAGTGAGAAATTATATTAAAATCTAATAAATTGCGCATTTTTAATAAAACGTTTGTATTTTCAAAAAGCTGTATCATTTTACAATTTTCTAAAAGATGAATCTCGAAGGAAGTTATGGGTAATATTTTGCAAATGAGTGAAGGCTGTAAATGTGGATAATGAAAAAATTTGTGCTTTACATTTCAAGCAAGAAGATTTTGAAAGAAACTTAAAATTTGAAATGGGTAAGTTAAAACAAAATTATTTCTTGCAGTACATTACTAAGGCATTATGAATAGAATTTAGCAAACGGCGGGCAAAAATTTTAAAATCCCATGCAGTTCCGTCTTTAGACACTAGTGCTATTGAATGTGAAACGAAAACTGCTAATGGAACTGAGGTTGCAAATGTATATGAAGGACTACGTGAAACTGAAAAGCAAAATGATATTCCAAATAGTTTTGAAGAAAAATTGGTCGCGGAAAATGCTCCAAGGCTCACTGATTTTGAAGAAGATCGCCTCCAGACTTACACCATATTTTTCAAATTAAATGGTAACAAATTATTACTTTCATGCGGATATTTACAAAAGCATTTGTTGGAAGCAAAAGAAATTGAAGCCAGTGAAGACGTAAAAAAACTTTTTTCTATGTGTCAAATGTATTTTAGAATTAGGAAACTAAATGTCGAAATCGCTGAAAATACTTATAAGAGAATAAGAAAATTTGATAAAACAACAAACTGAAATGAATTCTACACCTAATATAAAAGTGAAATATTTTAATAAAAATATATATCTATATATAAAGAACTTGTTTGCTTTTAAAACATTTAGTTAGAAAAACAACAATCTGTCCCACTGTTATGCTTTTACAAAAACATTATTAGTTATACAGCTGAATTTTATTAGCCAATCAGAACACAGCTTGAGTGACGTCAGAATTCCTACATGCGCAGAAATGTTTTTTTATGGCTGCGTGATGGCGTAATCTTTATTTAATCATTCTTGGTACCTACCCACTTCAAATTCACCTCAACAATAACAAATCCACCAACATTGTTTTTGTTGTTCTCATTATAAAGCACACGGTTAGGAATAGTTAAACGCAAAGCAAATGCAATGTTTAAACGATAAGTGTGTGTATGTATATGTAAGGATATGTGAACAAGCACTTGTTAGTTGGTAAGTCTGGTCTGACAGGATAAATTCTGTGTTGGCTTTGTGCTTAAAAACATCATAATTTGTAATAAACTGTGAAGAAATAGTAATACATGCACGCTTAGTTATATTCATACAATTACATGCACAATAAAGTTTTACATGCGCTCCACTTCTGGCGTTTATTCTGGTACTTAAACTAAATAATTTAAATGTGTACAACAATGGACAATAACATTGCGTTCAGTGTGCAAGTCTGTATTGATAGTGGGAAAAGGTAGAAAGTGCGCTTACACGGTTTCTAAGATGCAGAATTAAGAGATAAGCAAGAGGCTAGTTAAACAATACTAGCTGAAGTTGGACCGCTTTGCTGGACCCAGCAAAATTTTATGTTATTTATAAAAAAAAAATCTGTGAATCAGGAAAAACAATCCTCAATTGAGAACGTTAAATTCAAAAAATAAAATAAAATTTAAATGTGAGTTTAAATTATTGCACTCTCCCTGTTTCGTTTTTTTTTAACCATACAAATAAAGCCCTCTTTAAAAAAAATTGTTCCAACACACATTACATTGTTTTGTGGTTTGCTTAGGTATTAATAGCAACTTTAAACGCTTAAAACTTTTTAAGCGATTTTAGAAGGATCTAGATTTTGCACATGTGCAAGAAAAATCCTTTAAGCGGCATGTTATTTTTTGATTAAAATTGGTTGTATGTATAAAGTGAGCGCAAGAATTTGCTTTTGCAACCACATTAAGTATATAAATATTCTGAATTCCTATAGTTACAGAAATCAAATTGTTTACGCCTCCATATAACCCATGACTCCTATTACTATCAATTTATTAGAAACTAGCTAATACCCGGTGTGCTTCGCCACCCCAAATTTTAGTATTTAATTCATATGGCAGGTGCCACGCCCACTATTGATAATGCACCCATTGATTTCACCCATTAGCGGCTCAGATATAAGCAAAACAACGTATGATTCTGTTTTTAATTGAGATTGCAACAACAAAATTCTTTGTAATATAATACATAAAAGATTCGCACATGTAAAGGGTGTTTTTTTAAGCCCGATAGAACTTGAAATTGTAAAAAATAACACAAAAAATTAAATTGTAATCAAATTTTTTTTTTTATTCGAAAGATCAATACGTGACATTAACATTTGAAAATGATTTCGGGCATATGGGCACCGCGGCTGTTCTTGACGAAGCGCATTCTGGACGTCCAATTTTGGGCCACTTTTTCGAGCACTGCTGGCCGTATGTCACGAATAACACGAACAATGCTGGCCTCCAAGGCGTCAATTGTTGCTGGTTTATCAGCATAAACCAGTGACTTCACGTAGCCCCACAGGAAATAATCGAGAGGTGTCAAATCGCACGACCTTGGAGGCCAATTGACAGGTCCATTTCTCGAAATCAACTTATCGCCAAATTTTGATTTCAATAAGTCGATGGTTGCGTTCGCCGTATGCACGTAGCGCCATCCTGTTGAAACCACATCTCCTCCGGATCAATGTCATCCATATTTTCAAACAAAAAATCATTGATCATGGTGCGGTAACGATCTCCATTGACCGTAACGCGAGCTCCGGCCTCATTTTTGAAGAAATAAGGTCCGATGATGCCACCAGCGTGGAAACCGCACCAAACGGTGCATTTTTCTGGATGTAATGGAGTCTGTAGGGTCTCTTGTGGATTGGTCTCGCTCCATATGCGGCAATTTTGCTTATTAGCAAACCCGTTAAGCCAAAAATGCGCCTCATCGCTGAACACAATTTTGCGATAAAACAACGGACGTCCAGAATGCGCTTCGTCAAGAACAGCCGCGGTGCCCATATGCCCGAAATCATTTTCAAATGTTAATGTCACGTATTGATCTTTCGAATAAAAAAAAAATTTTGATTACAATTTCATTTTTTGTGTTATTTTTTACAATTTCAAGTTCTATCGGGCTTAAAAAAACACCCTTTATGTAAGAGAAGAGAAGAATTAGAAATAAAATATTAAAGAAAAAAAAAAGAAAGAGACAAGGGATTTTTATAATAGTTTGACATTTCTTCCCCCAACATCCAATTCAAGAAAGTTGGCCGTTTTAACTAGATGATGCCAAGGGGATAAGGGAGTATGCTTGGTCGGCCGGGCTGAACATGTACAAAGATGATTTGTTATGTAAGGTGATTTACCAATGTTCGAACTGAGAAGGAAGAAATAACTATTTAATATTCTTCATAGTCCTAAGCGTAACTGGAAAAGGATAGCTCTGTTCTTTTTGAATAGCGTTCTCTTAGAATCTGCGATTGGTGGGGGTCTACCATCCAGTACTATGTTTTCTGGATATGAATTGGTTGCCACCTGTACAATGTTTCTGTGCATCTACTTAATTCTAACTAGGTAAAAAAAAGTTGGCTGGTTGCTGGCGTTTTCTTCCTCAAGTCTCCTGATGTAGGCATGATTCGGGTGGTGGGGTTCCTCGAATTTAAGGAGATGTTGCCTTATAATGAGAGTACAATGTCTGGTTTCCCTTCTCTAGTGTAATGTTTTTGCGGGTCTCGGAAAAAAAAGCGTAAAGCGTTATTTTGAACTGCTTTAAGGTTTCTCCATTATGTCTTAGAAATACTTGGTAACCATACCCGAGCTGCGTGGACACAATGGTCTCTTTGTCCTTTCCCCATGAACTACCAACAAGAGCTGTAAGTATCTTATTTCTAAAAGACCTAAGACCACGGCATGTTTTTTAAATCTGACTTGTCAAATTTTCCACTGCTTATACGAACATGTCGTGTGTTACCTTTAAAGCATTACTTCTGTAAAAAAAACATGTGTTTAGACATCTGACAAAATTTTAATAGAGCGCGCTCTATTTTCTTCTGTCAAAACATGTGACATCAGCCGTTCGCAGAGAACTCTGCTGCTGCAAAGCAGTCAGCGTAAAAGTACAATTTTGACAGACATGTAGATTTACATATGTCTCACAAATTTTAAAGTCAGATGTAAAAAAAATGCCGTGTATTATAGCCTTAAGTATGATTTGGTGGAGGTTACCTTATTGTGTCCGTTAAAGAAAAAGAGGTTGTCAAAGGTACCTTAGAGCATTTGACTGTAGCTATTTCCTGTTCCCCGATACGGTCACCGAGATTATAATTTACCTCTTAGGACGATAATTAAAAATTTCCTCTCTTTGAAATAGTTCTTACGTAGCGAAGGGTACGCATTTATGTTCCTAACTAAGCAAATTACTTCCGTGCCCGAGAATAGAATGGTAAAGTTATCCGCATAGGAGACGATTTTTATGTCAGCCGCGGGTGTGTGTGCTTTGGAAACGAACCATTAAAAAAGTGGAAATAGAAATCCTTCTTATGGGTGTTGTTACAAAGGGTCCGCCAAATAACCACCTTTTTTTTTAAATGCTATAAGAAAAGTGTAGCTTCGGCTGTGTGGCACGTAGCGCCGTCCTGTTGAAACCAAGTGTTGCCAATATCCTCCTCCTCAATTTTTGTGAACAAAAATTCGTTCAACATGGCCCGATAATGATCGCCATTGACTACGGCCACTCCTTGGTCATTTTCGAAGAAATTATGCCTCTGGACCAAAATCCGCACCAAAAAATGACTTGTTTTGGGTGTATCGACTTTTCAATGTATGCGTGCGGGTTTTCTGTGCCCCAAATGCTACAATTTTGCTTGTTTACATACCCGCCAAGATCAAAATGAGCTTCATCTGAAGAGATGATTTTTTTTGCAAAATCGGCCTAAGAAATGTCGCAATATTTCCCAGCGTTGTTCAAGCGTATACACAACCATACTCGTCCAGCGGAAGGATAAAACTAATTATGTGTAAAATCAGACATGAGCTAAGTGTTACCATTCACGAAATAAGCACTATTTGAAAAAAACGTTAGATGGCGGACCCTTTATAACCAAAAAAAAAAATAAAAAAATTCAAAATATTATTACTGTTGCCCTAGCGTGGTAATGTTAATTTTTTGCTTTTAAGTTCACTTAGGAGGTAACATCAAATTAAATTACATATTGAAATTAGAAAATTTTCGCCAGTGTTTTGCATTCCCAGTGAAATTAAATCACTCGCAAATGCCATTTTAGCGTTATTGTTTATAACAACAATTTCATGGCAACTCCGAGTGATTTATTTTAACTAGTAATACAGGACACGGGCGATGAAATCATAATTTTCTCCTGTGATATGAAAACTAAATGAAGAAAAGGATTAAAAGGATTAAGTAACTTAAGGGCCATTAATCACTAAATGCAACAGTGAATACGTGAATATGTGTATACACACACACATCATTGTAAGTATATGGAATTTTTATTATTCTTATTATTGAAAGGGTTGGTTAGCTTTGCCTTTCATTTAATTTTTATTTAATTTCTCATTTTTATTAATTTTTTAATTATTAGCAGTGGCTGCTACACTCCTATAATCGTAACACTTCTATATAGAGTCAGTGTACGTACGCAGTCAGTTTTAAGATAAAATATTTTTTTTTTGTTTTGCATATACTTTTTATCATTGTTGTTTCTTACCATTATTTTATGACTGTGAAAACAAAAAAAGTTATAATTTTTTAATATTGTTTTTGGTGAGTTTGTCGGTAAATTTGCGTAAAACCACATTCGAATGCCATAAATTAACTTTCTTCTTCTATTTTGGTTTTAGCTGCCTTCTTTTCCTTTTGGGAAATTGACTTTATGTTGCTGCTTATGCCGAGTACGCAATTTTCTCACATTTTATTGTTCTTTTGGTTGCGATAAGTTTGTGTTTTATGCAAAAAATATAAAAATATCTACAAATATGTGTTTAAAAGTTCACTTGTAAGAGTTTTCAGAAAAATGAAAAACAAAAAAAAAAACCTTAAACAAATGCCAAATGTATATAATTATTAGAAAAAGAAAATAAATTTTACTGTGAAGGATAATAATCTTGAACAGCGATATGGCATAAATAAAAAGAAATATTAATGATGAGAAATTAAAAATTTGTCTAACAAATTCCCATAAATAATAGGAAAGTTCTTTTTAAAAATAGATATGTATGTTTGCCTAAAAATGACAAACAATTTTATTAAAACAGATTATAAAAAAGCTTTTCGAATGTTAAATATAAGTATTTTAGTGGTTGCCTAATGCACTTTGGGTCTATTGACAAATTTTTTGAGAGAAAAACAGACTATTTTGTCTGCAATACATACTAATGCTAATCGTTTCTTTATGTTGATTTCGTGTCGTCTAAAGATGATTTAATTTTTACCTTAAAGATATTGTTATATCTCCTTCAAGAGCCAGTTAGCTTAGACAAAAATTGGATTGCTTTTAGTGTGCAAGTCTGTGCGAGGAAAGGGAGAATAAAGGACGAAGAAACTAAAAGAAATAATACAGGATGGACTAAAAGTCACAGTGGGGTTTAAAAAATTTAATAAGTTTTTGTTTTCTCAGATTAAAAAATATACAAAATGAAAATTTTTCACAGTAAGTAGAGAAAATAATGTCATTTAGATGACCCACGATTTCAGCTTCGTAATGATGGGTTTGTTTTAGGGCATTTCGAATAACATCTTTCATAATTTGTGGCTGTATCGCTTGAATTTATGCAGCAATATTGGGCTTGAGTGTAAGGATTGTCTTGGGCTTGTTCACATATACTCGATCTGCAAACTGCAAAGAAAATAGTCCAATCAATTTTCGAATTTCTGAAAAATTTCTGCTCTTCAAAACTTTAAGTGCTATTGTGTCTCAGTCAGTGGCGCCATCCTGCTGCAATCACATCTCAGGTTCTTTTTGAAGAGCATGACGGAAAAAAATGTCCTGTCATAAACCGATAGCGCTAGCCATTTACGGTTACAGCCTTTCTTTCTTTATTTTTAAAGAAGTAAGGCGAAATGGACTAGTGGATTAGTCAGTAGTGTGCTTGTCTGCTATTTTGGAGGTTGCGGGTTCGATTCCCGCTAGTGACTTTGGAGTGGTCTGCTTCGCTATTTCTTATTTTTTATTCTTTCTATTCAGGTATCCCAAGGGATCAATATAATGGACCCAAGTGAGCTGCAAAACAGCTGCCTCTTCTACCTACCTAGGTAGGTAATGCTGGTCCAAAGTTACCCTCACTCGGAGACCATTACGGTCCATTGTGACGCGTTAATAGAGAGAAGAATAGAATAAGAATAGAAATAGTTAGAATAGAAAGAGAAGCAGACAAGTCCAGAGCCTCTGGCGGGAATCCCCAAACTAGCAGACCAGCACACTACTGACTAGTCCACCGGGGCACCCTACCGACCTAAGGCCCAATAATATTTTCAGATGCAGTGCTAAATACTGCACACCTAAAGGGGTGAAATTATACTGATGAATGGCTGTTAGATTTTCAGAACCCTAACTAAAGTGCTGTTTATTTATTTATTCAAATGCAAATGAGTTTCATCACTCATAATCAGATTTTCAATAAAATTAATTTCATTTCTGGCCAACTGTAGAAATTTTATTTCAAAATTTAGAAATTACCGATTATCTGCAGGATTTAATTCTTGCACCAATTGCACCTAATATGGAAATAACATAAAATTGTTTTCTAAATGCTCCGTAGGGATGTACGAGTTATTCCTAGCTAAGCAGAAAATCTTCTGGTAGATGCTTCTAAGGTTTCATTAACACCTTGGTTTAGTCGGGTAATAATTTCTGTAGTTCGCGTTAGACGTGTTCTACCGATTCGAGGCAAATCTCCTGCGGTGTTATATTGGTGGTGACGATAAACTAAGCAACGAATCATTGATTCAGAAGGCAAAATTCTAATGATAAAATACCGACGATATGCTGTTTGTGTTAAAATAAATGAATGTTGATTACAACAACATTACATTATTCTGGTTCTTCGTACAGTGTCAATCTCTCCATTTTTAATAATACTACTTGAAAAAAAAACTAATAGAAAAAAATATAGAAACGAAAAGTTATTAAATTTTAAATTCAATGGTAACTTTTGTCCCCTCATGTAATCTATTTATTCACTAAAGAAAATATATTCCAACTTTTGATATTTCTGATAGCAAAGAGCGTTTACCCCTGCAGATGACTTGAGCTGTAACATAGTCATGGTAAATATCCTTGACGTTAAACAAAAAGATCATACAATTTCGTTTTGAAGTTTTAATAGGATTGTACTTAATTCGTGCTCTCTTTTGTTTTGTATTAGTCACTGAAGTCTAGCGCAACTACTTCCAATCTTAATCACTTGCTCTTTAGGCATAAATTTAGAAAAAAATATAAATTTTGTTTGGCATTAAACATAAACTGCAGTGTCTGAATTAAGACCGTTTCACCTAACTTCGAAGATACTTAATAGCTTTTTGATGAAGTACAAAATGAGAAAACACACTATATAACATACGCATTAGAGAACTAATCACCTAAATAGTACAACTATTAAACATATCAGAGTTTACAGTCGAAAATTTTGTATATCAAAAGTGCAGAGGACTTGTAGTTGGAGCGTGAGTACTCGACCGCAGAAGCAGTACTAAAAGGATTGTGATAATAGAATTATACACAATATCGAGTTGTTATTGGTTAAAGACGATGAAGAAACCTTTATTATGCAATTGTAAAAACCCTTGTTATCCTGGTGGTACCAGAGCAGAGTTTTTAGGATGTGATTAAAAACCCACAGAATAAAATATTACACAACTTAACATTGTTCAAGAAATCATATACTTGGGCTAATTGGTAAAATTTCAAGCAACCCAAAGCAGTTGTGCTAGACTTAAATGCCATCACCCATCTGATCTAGTTATAACGCCCTAAACTCTGGCAAACTAATTCGGTTCACAGTAGGAAAAGCAATAGTGCAATCCATATTTCAGGCATTTATTGCTTAAATTACAATTGTGCAGTTAATTTATAGTCTCCATAAAAGAAAAACGAAAACCGGTTGTCTGTTTCGTATTTTTTATTTTTAAATTAAATAATTTACCAAACAGTTTGATTTAAAAAACATTGGAAATCTGAAAATCCAAAACATTGCTTAGACATTTAGTGAAGTCGATAATGCCGTCATAAAAGTCGATAAAATAGTCCTTCAATTGACTATTGCGTAGCAAATGAAAGCAATTTTTTAGTTCAATAAGACAATAGACAGCTCAATGTAAAAAACGGTCATTAATATTTACGAATTGTTTTTGACACACCCACCCACAACATCAGATGTGCGTTCTGCAATTATTTGCCTAAAAATCCAATTAAAGAACCCAAAGTGCAACGATCTTAATATGACCACAATTCATCAAAATTTTTCAAGTGTGAGCATTTGAACTTTATAATCACTGCAATAATTATTTTTAAAAATTTTATTTTGTTACGTCGACTGCAAGCGTGTTTGCAAAAAACACATGATGAATTGTTTAACAAAAAAATAATGCCGATGAATGAAAAAAATCAGGTATATTTTTATTGCAATAATGGGCAGACGTGCTATTAAAAGACTGTTAAATTCAGTATTAAAAACAAAAAATTGATAAAAAAAAAAATTCAGAATAAAAGCATGTCTTAATTAAAATATAAAAAAGATCGCTTCTTACTAAAAAGGCGTATGGGCAATTTTATGTCAAATCAACTAAGGGGTGTGTCTACCTTACCTTTTCTTATATAATTAAGAAAGATTTGTAGTTTGAGGTCATTGACTGATATGTATCCAAAAATTTAAAATAGATAAACAAAAAAAAAAATGTGAAAAGTTGTACGTACTTAATTGCCTCTCGAAAAGAAAAGATTAGTATTCCTCGCTGCTAGGCACTATTGAAAAGGTTTTTGAACACCTTTTAAGTCAAATCATGCTTAGTTAGGGATTGAACAACACAAATATGTGAAGCAAAGTTTTATTACCACGTACACAAATTAGATATTTAGAAGCTCTAAGAGAATGTTCTCGAAGTGGAACTATTTTTATTTTAAGTAGAGGAACCAAGTGGAATGGTTTTTATGGCCACTGTTATATAACATTTTGCATAAAAGTAAATAGGTAAATATTAAAAAACAATTGAAACAATCTTTATGATAAGGGACTTAGATGGTATTACGTAGTTGTAAAAACAGGCTTATTTTCTAGAAAAGGTAATGCTTTCAAGCTGTAATTGCTTTATAAATGAAATGCCTCTTGTAAGTGGAAGCTTGGTTTGTACTTTTCTTAAAACCCTGCCTACAGGTATTTTTACTAGGCATGATGATATAATGTACACTGAATGTTTAGATTTTGATGTGCTGCGCAAAGATAACGTTACTCTTGGAAAGCATGAAAACAATTCCACCAGATCTCATGCCGCCTTCTTTGCTGGAATAAATGCTAATATTTTTCTGTCTCGTTTTCAAACAACTGACTTTTTTCCGCATTACAGAATTTTTATTGAAAATAACTTTAGTGTCAAATTGAAGGAATTTCAAAGACCTGTGGTGCGATTCACTAACTCTTAACGGTCCGACAATCGTTAAATTTGTCGACACTTGCTATTGTTTGCACTTTCGACTTTACGATTCAGTAAATACTGTTTAACGATACTCGACAGCTGTAACATTTAAGTGGCATCTTTGTCATAAAATGTGTCTAAATAAATTCACCACTAACATCCCGCCATAGCCGAGACTTAAACAAGTGGTTTTTGAGTCGGGTATAAAGTTTAACTTTTTGTCGATAAAATAAAAAACCAAAAAATTATTGTCGTTCAGATAGATAACAATAACAACAGTCGTTAAAATATGTTTCTAAATACCGAAATCGATAAAATTGTTGTTCACTGTTTTTAACGATACGATTATCGTTAAAATAAGTTAGTGTATCGCACTACTGTTCCATAATAAAAAAGGAGCATTACCCAGGTTGTGTGAATTTTCACTTGGATCTCTAAATATCATTATATCAGTATTATTTTAGGTAAAACTCTGAATCACCTAATCACCACTTAATTTGCAAGTTATTTACAAATAAGGTCAGAAGAAGGGCCAAACCAAACCGTCGTTTACACAACACCAGGTCGATAGTTCAAGATGACAATCTCCCTACTATTGACAGTCATTGATAATTTTTTAAAGAGCGTAACGTTAAAAATATTAAAAATACAAATATAAAAACTATAAATTTGCCAATTTTATTTTTAATTTGTTAAATTAAAGACCAAAAGGGACTTGCAGGATTAAATGTTTATATTATTAATTATTTATAACGTCTGTTTATTTCTTTTTTTTTTGGAGAATAAAATTGAATAACTTTTTGATTTAACTGTATGTACCACTAGACATAAGAGGAAAACACACAGACAAAAAAAAATTGGTTATCAAATACGATTAAGAATGTCATACGCCAAAGGAATTTTAGCCAAGTGGAAGAGATATAAGCTCCTGAGCATTGCATACAATTAGCCACTGCTACAAAAACGTGTATATAAAATATGTAAAAACTGAATGTTGTTTTGAGCAATTTAAAACTTTCATTAATTCTCGACAGACTTGGCATCCTATTCATGAAATAGGAGTTAACAATTCGAGCTGCAATATTGACTACCAAGTCGATGCCAAATTTCTTAAGAAAACCTTTCTATCACCTCTATGATTCAAAGCAAATCCCATTTTTTTAATTTTTTTTTTTAAATGTTAAACGCTGAACAATATTCTTGTCTCATATTCTTCATTCAAAATTTATGAGACCACCTGAATTCTCCCTTATGTTACTCATTTGTTTAATAACATCATAAAGTCATCCGTATTAATTTTGTGCTTTCTTTCAAAAGTTTTAGAAAAAATCTTGTATGAACAGATAAAAATATGCACTAGTGTCACACACTAAAGCAACTAACCTAATATTACAACATATTCATTGAAATATAGTAAAAAATTAAAGATTAAAGATTTTTTAAAAATAGCTCTAATAACTCTTTAGGGTTATATTTTTATAAAAAAAAATTATTAAATTATTTTAGTTTTAAAAAAATTAAAGAAAAATAAAAATATTTCACTTATGGATGGCAAAAACTAAACCAACACATTTACATTTTGTTTTTAAATTTTCTAAAATATCCTTCTAATTCATACGAGGGATTAAAGTTATTAATTTTTTAATTTCTCTTTCTGAAATGAGCTTCCACGCCTTTTTTACTTGATCGTTTATTCGATTCCTGATCATGTTTTTTTTTATCTACTTTGTCCCACAAGTTTTCTATAGGATTAAGATTCGGTGACTGAGCTGGCCATTTAAATACATTAATATTTTGGCCTTGAATCCAGAACCTAACATATTTCTATGCATGCTTTGGATTATTATCGTATTCAAAAATTCATCCGGTAGGCATTTCATCCTTTGCAAAGGGCAACATGATAGTTTCCAAGATATTTTTGTACTACTCACAAACAAAGGCCTGTTTTCATTGAGTGTAAAACGCCCCCACACCATTATATTTACACCACATGCTTAAAAGTTCCCTTGTTGTACTAAGGGTCTAGCCATTTATTCGGGGGTCTTCGAACGTGTTTTGAATCAGATCCTTTCAAGTTAAATTTAAACTCATAAAAACAGAATTTTCCGCCATTTTGCGATACTCCAGTGTAAATGCGTCTTAGCAAATTCAACTCTATTTTGAAATGTGTTGTAAGATAAGGTCAGCTTCTTTAGTTTGTGCCACTAGTGTACATATATCGATGCGCTTAATTTTTAAAATTTAATCAATAGTTGTATAACAGCACTTTTTGAAGTTAATGATAATGGTCATGCTAAGTTTGTAGTGCTATTGTGTTACTATTTGCATTTAATTTGGTAGACCATGATTTACTTTTTGGGAAACTCATAATCTTTTTTAGAGCTACAATTACATCGACCAAGCTTACATCATATCATCCAAACCGCAAATAAAAATTTTCAAGAGCATATTGAATTGGAGAGATAACGTGAACACGTGAGTTGGCCAAACATTTGAGGGGTCTTTGGTCCTTTTAAGAATACGTATTTTGCTGGCTAAAACAAACAAACTAATCCCTTTTCTATTCTACGGGTGTGAATGCTTTGCTTTTTCCATTATGCATTCAAATACTGTCCATGATATCTACTGAACCGAAAAGTAAAATGATTCTTTGTTCAAAAATTTTTCCGAAAGTTATTGTGTTTTAACATTGTTTGACGTAATGTGCTAAAGGAGATTTATTCTACGATAAATTACGTATACTGGACCATTTGCATGGTATAGCAGCGGTTTCTCCGCAAAATAAATGTAAAATAAATTTATGCTTTATAAAGCTTTGAACACACGGTTGTCAGATCTTACAATATTGTCTGAGGAATTGCTAGCACATATCTTATAACAGTGTAAACGGGAAATTTAATAATGTTGACAGAATAACTATTTGCAGATCGTAAACAGACAGTCACTGCGCAACAATATTGTCAGATACATAGCCATCATCTGAACAGCCTTTCTCGTTATTGTCACACCATTGACTCAAGATGTCATATAGTTTTAAATTTGCAGCTGTACAAGCTGTTTCTAGGATTTTTTTGTACTTTCTAAGTCAATACAATGTGTTGAAATAAAACATTTAAATAGATAAAAACAACAAAAAGCGTTACATTCGACCTTGTCGAATCTAATATACCCTTCATCATCATATGCTTTGTTTTTAGTTCAACCCAAAGTATTCAGCAAATAATAACTTAATTGCATTTAACAAAAAAAAAGTGACAGTAAAAATATACACACATGTATGTGTTGTATATGCAAACATATGTACAAAACACTATAATCATAGAAATCACCTGGGGCCGAATTACGGCATTCGATATCGAACGAAATTTTACTCGAACGATCAAGTTTGCTGTGCTTTAGGTATAGAGATTCTAATAAGAATTTTCAAATTTCGATCACGTTCGAACGCCGTAATTCGGCCCCTGCTATACCTAACCGGCAGGAAGCATGGGGTGAAGTGACTCCAGGTCACCAAATTTGTCGACCATTTTGGTGACTTTTTGGTCATATTGTCAACAAAATGTCTACACTTTTAAATAAACAAAACAAATGCAGACAATTTTACAGTAATTTTTTTTTCCAGATAAACTGAATTTAAATTATATTTTAATGCAATGAGGTAAAAACCAGATTTACTAACATGAGCTAGTGAATACCTAATTCCAATATTGCCATGTGGTCCCATAATAACCATCTAGTCAGTAGTTCTTACGTCACTAGTCGATTTTCAATGACAAGCATATGTTTAATGTCTATAGCAAAGAACATTGTCTGCGATATAATTGGTCAGTTAGTTGTACTGGTGACAGAGTCAATAGTGAATCAGTACTATTTCACTATAGACATTTCCTGCAGGGATCATAAAAATCACCTTTACATACAAACATACTTGCATATAGTAATCAATACATGCTTAAGAAGTACGTCTTCTTGTTTGATACCAATATTGAGGAGGTAAAATTTAAGTTATTAAAATTGGCTCATACCCACTTCCGTCATTTTTATTGCATACTGTAGGTATTATAACAGTCAAGCCAGTTTATTAAATACCCATAATAAGGGTGATCAAAAAAAATTTTGTGTGCAGAAAATTCCATTTCTAAATCTGTGGCAGCTCTTTTAGATTCCCAGACGCCATCGGAATCTAAAATTGTAAAAAAAAACAAGACCAAAGCAATTTCTGACAACTGGTGTGCTGTCTTTACCTACAATTTTTTATCGGACAACATCGTCAGATAAAGTTAATGTCAGACCTTATGATAAAATTCTTACAACCGTCTGAACTGAAGGAATTTTTTATTCATCTTCGTTGTCATTCTATTGTTAGCATATGTTTAGGTATAGTAATAAGTCAGATCTAAAAACCGTCTGTATAAAGCTTAACTTCTTTGAAAAAATAATAAAAAAAATATATTGGAGGCCATTTTGTATACAAATTCCTACCATATGCCTTTTTTTGGCGGGTGTAGATTGCAAAACTGTTTTTGTATTTAAATTTTTTATTATTCTTTGCATTTTCATTTGACTTTTATATTTTTCTTCATTTCCCTACAACTTTTCACTCCAACCACGCCTTTATCTTAAATAAATATTTTTGTTGTTGGCTTTGCCTCTTATGCAAATCAAATCGAGCGTTTATAAGATTTTATTGCTTTTGTGTATTAAATCTCATTGTTTTTTAATTGAGCTGCATACATCTATTAGGGATTTTTATTAATTTTTTCCAACTGCCGCTCTTTTGTTATTTTGTTAGAGAAAATTATTAATTTTATTTAAGAAATTTACTTTTCTAACAAAGCAAAAGGAACAACAAGGAAAATAGTAAAAAAGTTTTAACGAGTTTAGTACGTAGAGGAAATAAGAAAAAAACAATTAAGACTTTGAAGTAATATTAGAGGAGTAAGGGACATTTTAAATGGTCAAAGACCTAAAGGAATAATGATAAACTAAAGTACTTAGTGTAATAGAAATAAAACTAAACAGCAAACAACTAAAAGGTATTAAGTGCAATTATTGAAAAAAAAAAATTACTTAAAAAGGCTTTAAGTCAAACAAAATTTAAAAATTTTTTTATAATTCAAATAATTAGAATTCCTTTTTTAAATAAAATAAAATTTAAAAATGTCTTATCTATCTTACAGCCTCGAATGAAAAATATCTTAATTATAAATTTGAACTCTACTCAAAATTAATATTTCTTTTTTTTTTCTTTCACGTGTTTTTAATCAATCAAATAAATTTTTAACGTGTTTGTTGTTTTCGTTAAAAATTTTTAAACAAATATTTACTTATAAGGAACTACTTTAAATAACAAGACATCATCTTTAACCTTTTAATTAAAATTATCACCAAAAAATTAGTCTGGGCAAAAGTTTTCGTATTGTTAACCGTGGCGACGAAAATAAAAATGATTAGAAAAACAATTAACGCCAGATGTTTCAATACTTTTTGTTTTTCAAAATAAAATTATGTTTAGAATATTTTCATTAACCGCAATATGTTCTTATCAGTGTAAGAACAGTGTAGCTTTGAAGCTTATTTATGACTTCACTTACAGTGATGCAGAGGGAATTACTTCTTGGTTTTAGCTTCATTAAATGTTCGATATCAACGGGGATTTCAAAATACTGACACGTACCTGCAAATAAACAAAACATGTGAAGATTGAAAATTTTTGCTAAAAATTTTGAATATAATTTAAAAAATATATAAATTATTTTGTACTCATTTTAAAATAAGATAATTTAGACCATTAGGATACTTTGGTGTTCTCTCCTCTAAAGCTACTTAAATGAAAATCGTTAAATTATTTATGATGGTAGAGAGTGCCACATTTGACATCCCCACTTAAAGTTGTTAAACCGAAATCAAAAATAATGTCTTAAGTATTATTACAGGACAAAGAAGTTATAAATCGAAAGAAGCATATTACAAGTAATAGCAGCAAAACCTTTCCTCGCTTCAGCAAAGGAATAGAAAAAATATTAAAACGCACTCCAATACAAATCATTAGCAACATTAAGAAAATCTATACAATCGACCCACTGTGGTATCTTTTAGTTTAATACTTAAATACTAAAATTTAATACTATTACCTCTTACTCACAAAACTCTTAAAAATAAGACACCACCAACTCACGTACACGAAATGCGAAAATGATAAGAATTTTTTTTGCAATACAATGTTAGCCACAGTTCAAGAGTCACAGCATATGCTAAATACAGCATGGAATAGAGTATATAAACTGCAAAATTTTTGGCAAACATCAGCAGTCTTTAGGTATTGGAACTGATTGTAATATCACACTCTAATCCGTGGACAGTTTAGAATTGAATTGAAAGCGTTTGCAGGACTACATCATGAAAATTGCCATTGTTTTGTTGGCTGTCGTTGGCCTTGTGGCTGCCGGCAGCGTTTCGAAGAATGAGGTTAAAATTGCCGATAGAGACTTTTTGGCCAAACAAAAGTTCCTTTTCGAAATTGTTTACCGTGTTGAGGATCCCTTGGCCTTTGAGGAATGGATCAAGTTGGGAAAATCTTTCACTTTTAACAAAAATGACTACACTGTAAGCATATAAAGCTTCTAACTATATTTTAATAAAATATTTTTTTTAATATTTTCCTTTAATATTTCCAGCACTTTGACACTTACATGGAGAAATTCTACGAAGCCTACAAATATGGTGCCCTCTTACCCAAAGGCGAATTCTTTGGTGCTTTGGTAAAGACTCACCTTAAACAGGCTTATGGTTTGTTCAACTTCTTCTACTACGCCAAGAACTGGGAAGTCTTCCAACGTAACGTTGCTTTTGCTCGTCTCCATTGCAACGAAGGCTTATTTGTCTATGCTTTGACTTTGGCAGTCATCCACCGTGATGATTTCCATGGTTTGATTTTGCCTTCCATCCACGAAATCTTCCCTCAATACTTCTTTAACAGCAAATTCGTTTACGAAGCTGAGAAATTCGATTACAATGTCTGGAGCAAGTACATCATGTACGAAAAAGAGTACAAGGATATCCTCTACAAGGACTATGCCAACACCCACAGAAACCAAGACAACCAATACTACTACTTTACCAAGGACTTCAAGACCTGGCAATGGTGGAAATTAATGGGTTTGGGTGAAAACTGGTACTCTGAGGAACACTTCGTATTGCGCGACCACAACGATGAATACTACAAGAACCCCAAATACTTGGAAATCTTGGAAGGCACCAAATTCTTCTTTAGACCCGCCGATTACACCCGTGACATTGATTTCTTTAACAGAGAATCTGCTTTGTCTTACTTCACTGAAGATGTTGGTTTGAACTCCTACTGGTACTACCTCAACTTGGATTATGCTTTCTTCTTAGACGGCAAGACTCATGGTTTGAACAGGGATCGTCGTGGTGAATATTGGTTGTACAATGTCCGTCAGCTTTTGTCCCGTTACTATTTGGAACGTTTGTCTCATGGCTATGGAAAAATCCCTGAATTCTCCTTCTTAAACACCGTCGAATACGGTTACAACCCACAATTAATTAACTACAACGGTGTTGGTTTCTCTTACCGCAAGAACTACTATGAAATCCAAAACTTTGGCAAATTCGATTACTATTATAAGGTTTTCGATTTCTTCAACCGCTTGGATGAAATCATTACCAAGGGAGTTTACGTAACCTATGAGGGTCAATCCATTGATTTACGCAATCCTGAATCCATTGAATACATCGGTAACATTTTGCAAGGCAATGTTGATACCTTCGACAAATACTTCTTCAAATACTGGTACTTATTCGCCCATATGTACTTAGGCGATGTCAACACTAATGATTCCGAAGTTTTCCCACACATCTTCTTAAACTTCGAAACCATGGCCCGTGATCCTTTGTTCTATATCTTTTACAAGAAGATCGCTTCCGTCTACTTCCAATTCTTCTACTATGTTAAGCCCTACACACACGAAGAATTGTTGTTCCCTGGTGTCACCATCAAGAACGTTAAGGTCAGTGAATTGGTTACCTACTTCGACTTAGTTGACTTTGACGTTACCAACTTGTTAAACGACAAGTTTACTTTCGTCGATGGTCAATTCATTTGGGACAAGACTTTGTTGGCCCGTCAAGCACGTCTTAACCACAAGCCTTTTGACTTTGAATTCACCGTTCAATCTGACAAACCACAAAAGGTTGTTGTACGCGCATACTTGGGTCCCAAATACGATGAATTCGGCCGTGCTATTTCTTTGGCTGAAAACCGTGAAAACTTCTTGGAAATCGACAGCTTCATCTACACTCTCAATTCTGGTGTCAACGTATTCAAGCGTCAATCCAGAGACTTCTACTGGACCATTGAAGACCGCACCACCTACACCGAATTGTACAAGTATGTCTTGCTTGCCTTCGAAGGCAAATACGATTTCCCCTTGGACATTAGCGAACCCCACTGTGGTTTCCCCGATCGTTTGGTCTTGCCCCGTGGTTGGGCCAAGGGTTTGCCTTTGCAATTCTTCTTCTACATCACTCCCTTCACCGCTTCCTACGAACCCTTCTCCACCTATGACTACACTTACTCTTGCGGTATTGGCTCTGGTGTTCGTCACATTGATGAAAGACCTTTCGGCTATCCCTTCGATCGCGAAATCGATGAATACCAATTCTTCGTACCCAACATGTACTTCAAGGATGTCAAGGTGTACCATCATGACACTTTTGAAAAGTACTACGAACAAAAATACCAAAACTTTGGTCGCTTCGACTACAAATACTACCAGTAGATTTTGTTTAGTCTTAAGAATTGAGCATAAAATTAATGTGCTTATTGGAAAATATATAAAATAAAAAGTTTTTTAATAATTGCATCAAAATATATTTACTTTTTATTCAAAACTTGAAGAAGGTTTATCTAACGAAAAATAAAAATATTGAAGAATTCCTATAGACGAAGAATCTGAAAATCGTATCGCATGAAGCCGAAAGCAATTTCAATTTAATAAATAAAAGACTTAAAATAGGGTAAAAGATCTCGCACTGTGTGTTCGCATTTAATTCATAAGAAAAATATTTCTGGATAGTAGTTTGAAAATGAAATTGTGAAATTGAATTTCCTTTGCTTGAAGTTTAGGTAGGTGTAAAAAAAGGCCTCAATACAATTTTTTTAAGGCACAGGTAAAGAAACAGCTTATAAATTTGATCAATTTTATAATTTAGAAATTATTCAACATAAACCTTATTAAAGAATCAGTTTATTCAAAATCTTTCTCGTATACTAAAATGTAAAAACAAATATAAGCGATCTCTAACGAATAATACTGTTTCAATTGAGATTGAAAAAATGTTTGATGTCTGCGTACGGTAATAGTTATACGATAATGGTTCTACGAACGGATCAAAAGATTTTAATTCTTTCAATGATAACTCCAGAACAAATAGGACTCCGCTAAAAGGCCAAAGATATACCGTAGGCGGGTCATAATATAAAAAAAACCCTTAAGTTAATTCCAATTTATTTTTGTTTATAAAAAATTTTAAGACTAAGGAGTGTATCGAAAAAAATTTGTAGTTGCATTAGGTTAAATAAAACTCAAATCGTGCAATATAGAAACTTTTTGAAACACGAAAATTTATTGGCTTATTTTACAGATTTATTTAACATTGAAATCTTAATTGATTATTTTGCATTTATAAAATTATCGACTTTTTTCGGAAGTCCTAACATTTAAGATTTTACAGTTGTTGTTTACAGTTGTTTTCTGTTGCCTTTTTGGAGGAGATGGTCCATCTACACTTAAAATCGGACATGTTCAGGGACACATTTCCTGTGTTCTTCAATTCCTTTTTAACAAGCGCCCAGTACCTTTTCACAGGCCTAAGTTCTGGACAGTTAGGTGAATTTGTCTCTCTCTCTTTGAATACCGTTCAAGTGCCTTTTTTCCATAGTGACATGATCTCAAATCAGGCCAAAAATATGTAGATACTCGGTGATGTTTTAAAAAAGGTAATAGTCGTTTTTGTAGGCACTCCGTAATATAAATTTCTGTGTTTGTCGTTCCTGATGCCACAAATGCTTGGCTTCGTTTACCACAACTGCAAATAGCTTGCCACACGAGGGAATTTTCTTTGTTTTTTTGTCCGGAACTCTTCCTGAACATTACCTCTTTCATCAGCAACATAAAAATCTTGGCCAGGAAGTTGAGAAAAGTTTGCCAGTACGTAAGTTTCGTCATCCATCACACAACAGGTGTATATTTTTTATAAAATCTGCATTGTTTTCTTGCTTCTAAGTTCATTACCGAATTGCGATCTGGAACTTTTTGAACTTTGTATGTTTTCAGACCAGAAGTGTTAGGTGCTCTTCAAAAAAGTTGTCCGAAATGTTTGTAAAATTCTATTTGCATAGACTTTTTTGGTAATGAGTATCAACATAAAATTAATTTCAGTTTAGATCATGTTTGAAATAATAACATTTAAAACAAGTAAGAGTGCTATATTCGGCCGTGCCGAATCTTATATACCCTTCACAACGTGTAGTCATGCAATAACAGTAGTTTGTATCACCATTCATCTCATATGAAATATGTACGTACATACAAACATAAAAAACATACATATGTATATAAAAACATCCCATTGTAAAATTAAGAATTAACATATGTATGTTCAAAACAAAAATAAAAAGAAAAAAATAAAAAAAAAATTTAAAAAAAATTTTTTTAAAAAAATAATTGAAATATAAATAATAAATATAAAACAAAACAAAAATAAAAAAAAATAAAAAATTAAAAAAAGATAATAATAAAAATATAAATAATATATTAAATAAAAAATAAAAAAAAATATATAAAAAAATAAAAAAATTAAAAAAAAAATAATATAAAAAAAATATACAAAAATTTTTTTTGCCTCAGCTGGGATTCGATGCCACGTTTACTTTAACCAATATACAAGTTTGTATGTATGTATGTTGTTGTTATACCCTTCACCTGTGGTGCACAGACTGACAGAGCTTAATCGACTCCCCTATTCATAAGCTTTCAGAAAATATATACTTTATGGGGTCGGAAATGAAAATTGTAGAAATTTCACACGGAATGACAAACCTATATATACCCTTTTTCACTGTGTGAAGGGTATAAAAAAAATATATCGAAAACTTAGGCATTTGTTGCTGTATTACGTAAAGTAGTTATAATATCACACATATTAACATCTGGTGATCCAAAATCAACAAAAGAATAAAAACCATGACTAGACAAAAGGTTTCACGGAAAAATGTTTCGTGAAATAATGCTGTGAGCTGGCTGAAGCAATTGCAAAGATTCCAGCTCAGTATATTATAAATTAATCTACAATACGGATACCGTTAACTAAGAAAATTTATCAATTTAATTGAAAAAAACTCGAGTCAGAAATAAGAAAATGTTGTCACTAAATAAATTTTGTAATTGATTTAACACAACGCTCCTATGTGGATGCAGTTCACAGGTCAAAGACGAATAACATTTATGAAAAACTGCCACTCAGAAACGAAACGAGACAACGAAATTTTCGAATTATAATTTTTTTGCCTCTATATGATCTAGCAAAAGGAATCTTTTGAAATAAGAATTTTGGCGCTTCAGTGTAAATAATTTTCCAGAGGAAAGTTAGTTTTCTTATCTTTAAAAAGCAGGGACCGTAACAGTTACGACTTTTTTAAAAAAAGTCAAAATATAATAGTTATTTTTTTACTTTTATTCTTTCGGTCAAAACTAAAAGTTAAAATTTGACTTTTATTTTTTCGGTCAAAAATAACAACACTGATGACAATATTATTTAATGCAAAACGACAACTCCTTAACTTTCTAGCCAATAAACGTTTTTGTATACATATGTACTTTATAATAATTTTTTTTCTTTTTGTTTTAATACAAGTACAACATGTACTTATAATTCTAAAAATAAAAACTGTGTTAATATTTATTTAAAATTTTATTTAACTTTTTTAACATTTCCTTTAATAGGAACAAAAGTAAAATTTTAACTTTAATTTTTAACTTAAAAAATAAAAGTAAAATTTTAATTTTTGACTTAAAAAATAAAAGTCAAATTTTAGCTTGTATTTTTGATCAAAAGAATATTGGTCAAAAAATAATTATTATAAAGTGACTTTTTGATAAAAGTCACAAAAATTAAAGTCTTTTAAGTTTCTTATTCCTAAGCATAACAGCATCAATATGCTGTACTTAAAATCTGATAGACAAATTATCTCCACCTGACTTTTTGATTTTAAATTTTAAAAATAACTGTTATTTTCGGTCCCTGTTAAAAAGTTTTCAAATGATACTCCATAGCGATTTTTTGAATAATATGACACATGATCGCGTTGCCTTAGGCCATTAACATATCTGACATTATTATTATACAACACTTTAAGCTTCTTCCTACTCAGGAAATTTCAACGAGAAAACATCTCACAACCCAAGTCAAACTAGGTACCAAATAGGCCTTCGGCAGTAGCATTCTTATACCATAGACAGACGACAGATTTAATTTGCATTAGAATCTCACTAATGCAAATTAGAATTTTGCTGTGACAGACGACAGTTATTGCATTTAGTAAAAATTGTAAATGCAATCACAAATCTGAACATGTTGCTCTAAGTTGGGATGGCAGAAGGACACTCTGAAATAAGAGAAAGGGAATTGTGGAAATTCTTGGGTTTAATGGTATCTTTTAACTGAGGTTATAATTCATATGTAGGAATATGGTATTTTTTTAAAGGACCGTAAAAGCACTTTTTGGGAGAGTGACGTGCTTACGTTGGACGATACCAGTATTAAGGAAAACTTTCACCTCAACAGAAAGGCATTCCAAAAAATATGTAAAAAAGTTCAACATATCGAATCTATTTTTATTTTTGCACCGGGCTACAAAAATCAATTGCACATCATCTGCATACATTACATTATAGTAAGATAATTGTTGTGGTAAATCATTAACGTAAATTGAGAATAGTAGTGGCCCCAAGATTGATCCTTAATGTATAGTCTTGCAGATAAAAACTACCACAGACTAGCCGCCTGTACGGTACGAGTTAACGAATATTACACAAACAAAAGCCCATATGTTTCCGGCGTATAAAGACTCATTCCGACGCATAAACCCCTTCTTAAAACCAAATTTTCAAAAAAAGCAAAAGAAATACCAGCCAACAACATCAAGTGTTTCAATTTAATAGCGAGGAATTGACCACAACAACTTAAAATTGTTTCACAACAAATAACAAATTATCTCATGCCATCGAATTGAAATCAAAAAATAACTTATTTAGCATAGACGTACTGTTTGTCATCTTCTGTGGAAGATTAAAGCAGATATTAAACAATAATATGAAAAATTCAAGTTTTTATGCTGATTGTAAAGTATGTTCATGGTAACGGCTGACCGTAATACCACAACTTACAAAATGCTTCACTGGAATGCTAACAGTATTACAAATAACGAAACAAAAGGAATTGGAGTTTTTTTAGAGAAGAAACAAGATTAATAAAAGTGTTTCCTCAAGCAATTGTTTTTTGAATTGGACCCGGATAAGGTGAAATTCCTAATATAATAGCGAAGTAAATTCAGCCCAACAAAAACATTATCAGTTTATAGAATATCACGTTATATTTAGTAGCGATAATGGTTATGATAATGGTAATTGTGTATGTACACCCAGAAAACAGAAAATCACATTCATTTCCAATCGAATGGTTCAGTTCTTGCCATCGAACTTTAAATTTGTGAATATAAAATTTCTATTGCAAGAATCATAATTTATTAGTGCTGACTACATTTTTATATTCCGAAACGAAATTCTGTAGATATAACCGTAAAATTCTGTTATCACAACTAAACTATGCGATTGACAACAATTGCGGTACTCACAACCGATACTGTTTTCTCTGTGTAGGTCCTAAGCGGAACATACAACATTCAATCACGTATGAAATTGTACTTAAACTTTCCATTTAGCTGTAGTTTTGGTATAGAGATCTAATAGGAATTTTATAATTTCGTAAGCAATCGAATGCTGAAATTTGGACACTCATGTGGATGCCTGCAACTTTTCTTGTAAATGAGATATCCACTTAAGAGGTTTTTAGTTTCTTTTTATCTGCAATCCAAAAATTTTCAAAAAATAAACTGGCCTTAGATAAGCCCGTCAAGTAAAAAATATAAATAAATCAGCTAAAAAATTGATTTTTTTTTCTTTCAACCCAAATATTTCTTTTAATATAGGCAACCTCCCTACAAGAAATGAATGACTGAAACTAACATGTACAAAATGTTTGTACTACTTAGCACTTTTTTACCAATTAAATATATGATTCCAGCTGCAGGAAAAAAATGCGTATGCGAGAGTGAGACAACTAATGTATGCCGATTTCATGACGTTAACAAAAAAATTGAAAAATTATTGCGTGTAATAAAAAGTAATTTTTTTTAAATAAGTTGCAATTTTTTCGACAAGATTTTTTAAAAAATACTCAAGAAATAAAAGGTAAGTACGAAAGGTAGCAGCTAGGGTGTTCGACTCACTTTTACAACTGGTGAAAAACCCGGTTTTTCCCCTTTCTGCTGACGGTTTTTTCTAAATGTTGATTTTTCGAATAACGAATACACCGGTTTTTTTTATCCGAAAAAGCCGGTTTTTTATTTCTTTAAGTTTATTTTCATATATCTTTGTAACAAATTGTACTATAGAATATATTTAGTACACGAAAAGTTTCCAAAAATCAGAAAATAAAAACTATTCTTCAATAATATTGTAAGAAATTTATTTGTTGTTTAAAAACCAAATGTAAAATATGAAAAATAATTGAGCTTAAATATTATAAACTTAGCTGATCGATCAATTTTAGGTAAAAAGTGTAGTTACAATAAAGAAAAACCAATAATCTCTTCTTATAGGTCCTAATTTTAATTAAAGGCATTGAGTGTCTGTCAACTAAAATTGCAAATAAACCATCGAACAAACTAGTTATTGCCTATATTTGTATGTCTATCAGGGGTATAAGAAAGAATTTTTAAAATTAAACTTTAAAGATTTTCTCCCTAGCCTTTAAAATGTGTTTCAAATTACAGAAATCATTTTAAACAAAATACGTTAGTGCATATTAGTTTAAAAGATCTATTTAACATTTAAAAAATTGACAGAAATTATTCAACTGCATTCATGTCAGTCAGTTATTGCGTTATTGTGCAGCCAAACGTATATCAAATGTAAAAATTTCATATTTAGATATAATCTTTATTATAATCTTTTTTTACAATATTTTTTATATATTTTTTTTTAATATTTTATTTTATATATTCGAACCGGTTAACCGGTTTTTTCGAAATTTTCAAAATAGCAACCGGTTTTTTTTTAATTCTATTTGAAACCCGGTTTCTTAAAAAAGTCGAATAATCGATCACCCTAGTAGCAGCCAAACATACATATCGTCGTTAAAATTATAAGAATATGCAAAGGCATATACATATCGTCGTTCGTAAATTATTGTGTTATATATGTATAGGTTTTATATGTCACATAGAACACAATAATTTACGAACGACGATATGTATATGCTTTTGCATATTCTTATAATTTTTACTTTTTAGAAATTCCAGCCGTAATACCAATAATGCTAATACCATGGAAAAGGATTAAAATGAGCCCCTGCAGGAAGCAGTAAATGTGAAACGTAAAAAATTGTAATAAAAAAAGTGATGTAATGAAAAATATGACAATAAATAATATTAAAGAAAATAAATTTTGTTTTATTCAACGCGTAATATATATATCTAGTTAGCTTTGACTGATATACACGTTAAGTGTGACTACAATTTACATTATTTTTGTTTAGTAAATAGGTGTAGAGAAAGTAGAGCAGATATATGTTTTACAGTCGACAGAACGAATAAGTAAGAGAAAGACGCACAATCACATGTACACAAAAGTTTTGGTCATTGTTTTCATATTGCCCTTAAAAAGCGAATAGAATCTTTGTTCTGCGTTATAACTAATATATCAATCACTAATACCAGTCATAAAACCGGTCAAATGGCCTTGTAGGGCTATTATAGGGAAATATTAAATTACTATCTTAATGAGAAACTTTTATTAAATTCCGATGAAAAAATAGTTTCCTTTTTTAAATTGTTAGTCATACCCACTTGCAGGGCTTTAATACGTCGTTATCCCTGGGGATTTCAGTTGATAGCTATTCTGCTAATGTCGTCGGGTGGCTTTCTAACCGTATAACCAATCCACCTTCACTTACGTCTTCAAACTGGATGGGTATTTGGTGGATGCTGATAATGTGTTTGTTGTAGTATTTCAAGATCAACTGCCATACAGAAATAAAGACTTAAAGTTAGAGTTTAAGATTCTTGGTACATAACTGTTTTGATCGCCAATAAGGATTTAGCGTAGCCCGTCTCACCTTGTCTTATTTAGTTTTAACATCCTGGGATGAGCCGTCGGTTGTTGAATTTATGCAACCGAAATAACAAAAAGAAGTCATATCTTTAACAGGTTGGTGCCGTCAAAAGTATGGCTGAGTAGTATTTTTTTTAAGGTTAATTTTTAGTTCCACTCTCACGGATATTCTCCGCACTTTATTCCTCGATCGTACGGAGTTTTTTTTCCATGTCAGAGTATTTGTGAGCCAGAAGGCAAATATGGTTTGCATAAACGAGGTCTTCTAAACATCACTGCAGTCCCCATAAACTAATTAAATTTAATACCAACAAATGTCTACATTTGATAACGGGTTTGGTTTTTACATAAAAGTAAAAAAGTGGAACTAGTTTAAAGCTGGTGATAAGTGAGTTCCTATTCGTATTTATTTAAATTAAAATAAATAAGTTTGTATTCAATTAATAAATTTTTATTTAAGTTTAAGATTTTTTGCAGCTATTATTTTTGTTGTGTTTCAAAGTTATTGACTATTGATACTAGGCGAGACCGAAAATGTTATGGGCGACCGAAAAGCTTTTATTTTCGAATTTTTATTAAACTTTTTGAATTTTCTACGATTATGAAGCTAGAAATTTTTTACATTTTTGTTGTAGTTTTAGTGTTTTAACACTGTGAACATTCTTAAAATTAGTGATTATTGATCCGAGGTCTAGCCCTAAATTTTATGGACGACCAAAAAATTACGTTTTCTCATTTTTATGGAATTTTTGTTGTAGTTATTGAATTTTGTTTACAAAGATTTATAATAATTCAAGTTGTTTGTTGACGATTATAGAAAAGGACAAACTGTTTTATTTTTTTATTGTCATTTTTCAAATTTCTAAATCTAAAATTTTGATATTCAGTAGCATTAATCTTAGTTCAGATAGAAAATATTTCCCAAATATATATTCTTACTGTACTAAATATATTAAACGACAAAATATTTTGTAATTAAAAAAAGAACTTGAGTATTTAATAACAGACGGAAACGTCGCTATCGAAGTGGCGGGAAATATGCTAATTGTAAACAAATTAAATCAAGAAACTTATGTGTTTGGTTTTTAACAACAACTCTCGCTGTAAAGTACAGTCCACACAAATGCTCGTATTTAGTTAAGCAGATGTTTAAACACAACCCTTTGACAGTAATTAAATTTAATTATGCCGATCCTCTACAATAAATTGTTAATTTTGCTGCACATCTTAAACATATTATTATTGTTAACGCGCTCAACTAAAAAAAAATATGAATTTATGCTTCAAATACTTGTTAAACATTAAACACAAATCTGTTAAACTTTCGATGAAAGCAAAAGATTTTATGTTTTCTTAACAAAAACAAATTGCAAAACTAGACTGACTGCAAACATATAATCAAATAATCAGTGAACCGAAACTAAACGACTACCTCTGATAACCTTAAAAGAATCTTAGTTTTTTTTTTACTATAGAACTAAAGAAATTATTAACATAGAAAAACAATAGATATCGCAAACACAAATTTAGCAGTGAAACTAAAATATTCTTATCAACATGACTTTGAACAAAATTTTAAAAATGTGGTACCACAGAGAAATTTAAATACGAGTATAACAACACAATCACATTAACTGATAAAATAATTTTAAAGCTTAATTTAAAATTTTGTATAAAAGCCCCACGCCATTTTGCAAACATCAGCAGTCTTTTGATTTTGGAAGTGATCGTAGTATCAATCTCTAATCTGTGGACAATTTGAATTTGTATTCTACGCGCTCAGTTGAAGGACTAAACAATGAAAGTCGCCATTGCTTTATTGGCAATTGTCGGCCTTGTGGCTGCCGGCAGCATTTCAAAGAATGAGGTTAAAATTGCCGATAAGGACTTTTTAGCCAAACAAAAGTTCCTTTTCGAAATTGTTTACCGTATTGAAGATCCCTTGGCTTTCGAGGAATGGATCAAGTTGGGAAAATCTTTCAATTTCAACAAAAATGATTACACTGTAAGTTTAAACTACTAAAATACGTTTCTTAAATGTTTGCCTAATTTGTTTCGCTTAATAATTAAAGCACTTTGACACCCACATGGAGAAATTCTACAAAGCCTACAAATATGGTGCCCTCTTACCCAAAGGCGAATTTTTCGGTGCTTTGGTAAAGACTCACCTTACTCAAGCTTATGGTTTGTTCAACTTCTTCTATTATGCCAAGAACTGGGAAGTATTCCAGCGCAATGTTGCTTTTGCTCGTCTGCACTGCAACGAAGGCATGTTTGTCTATGCTTTGACTTTGGCTGTCATCCACCGTAATGATTTCCACGGCTTGATCTTGCCTTCCATCCAAGAAATCTTCCCTCAATACTTCTTCAACAGCAAATTCGTTTACGAGGCTGAGAAATTCGACTACGATGTCTGGAGCAAGTACATCATGTACGAAAAAGAATACAAGGATATCCTCTACAAGGACTATGCCAACACCCACAAAAACCAAGACAACCAATACTACTACTTCACCAAGGACTTTAAGACCTGGCAATGGTGGAAATTAATGGGTTTGGGCGAAAACTGGTACTCTGAGGAACACTTCGTATTGCGCGACCACAACGATGAATACTACAAGAACCCCAAATACTTGGAAATTTTGGAAGGCACCAAGTTATTCTTTAGACCCGTCGATTATACCCGTGACATTGATTTCTTCAACAGAGAATCTGCTTTGTCTTACTTCACTGAAGATGTTGGTTTGAACTCCTACTGGTACTACCTCAACTTGGATTATGCTTTCTTCTTAGATGGCAAGACTTACGGTTTGAACAAGGATCGTCGTGGTGAATATTGGTTGTACAATGTCCGTCAACTTTTATCCCGTTACTACTTGGAACGTTTGTCTCATGGCTACGGAGAAATCCCTGAATTCTCCTTCTTAAACACCATCGAACACGGTTACGACTCACAATTGATTAACTACAACGGTGTTGGTTTCTCTTACCGCAAAAACTACTACGAAATCGAAAACTACGGTAAATACGATTACTACTACAAGGTTTTGGAATTCTTCGCCCGTTTGGATGCAATCATCACTAAGGGTGTCTTTGTGACCTACGACGGCCAGACCATTGATTTGCGCAAACCCGAATCCATTGAATACATTGGCAACATCTTACAAGGCAATGTTGATACCATCGACAAATACTTCTTCAAATACTGGTACTTATTCGCCCATATGTACTTAGGCGATGTCAACACTAATGATTCCGAAGTTTTCCCACACATCTTCTTAAACTTCGAAACCATGGCCCGTGATCCTTTGTTCTATATCTTTTACAAGAAGATTGCTTCCGTCTACTTCCAATTCTTCTACTATGTTAAGCCTTACACACACGAAGAATTGTTGTTCCCTGGTGTCACCATCAAGAACGTTAAGGTCAGTGAATTGGTTACCTACTTCGATTTAGTTGACTTTGATGTCACCAATTTGTTGAACGACAAGATGACTTTCCATGATGGTCAATTTGTTTGGGATAAGACCTTATTGGCTCGCCAAGCACGTCTCAACCACAAACCATTCGACTTCGAGTTCTCCGTTGAATCCCACAAAGCACAAAAGGTTGTTATACGCACCTACTTGGGTCCCAAATACGATGAATTCGGCCGCGTTATCTCCTTGACCGAAAACCGTGAAAACTTCTTGGAAATCGACAGCTTCATCCACACTCTCAACTCTGGTGCCAACGTATTCAAGCGCCAATCAAGAGACTTCTACTGGACCATTGAAGACCGCACCACCTACACCGAATTGTACAAGTATGTTATGCTTGCTTTTGAGGGCAAATACGATTTCCCCTTGGACATTAGCGAACCCCACTGTGGATTCCCCGATCGTTTGGTCTTGCCCCGTGGTTGGGCCAAGGGTTTGCCTTTGCAATTCTTCTTCTACATCACTCCCTTCACCGCTTCCTACGAACCCTTCTCCACCTACGACTACACCTACTCTTGCGGTATTGGCTCTGGTGTTCGTTACATTGATGAATTGCCTTTCGGCTATCCCTTCGATCGCGAAATCGATGAATACGAATTTTTCGTACCCAACATGTACTTCAAGGATGTCAAGGTCTACCATCATGACACTTTTGAAAAGTACTATGAACAAAAATACCAAAACTTTGGTCGCTTCGACTACAAATACAACAATTAGATATTGTATAATGTATAACTTTATATAACATGTAAGAAATTGATGTGATAATTGAGTAATAAATTTAGTAACGCAAATAAACATATAATAAAATACATCAAACTAAAATTGCTTCTATTTAAGATCTTATATTATACTTTATTATTTTAATGAGTGTTAATGTAGAGAATTTTTAGTGGATTTATGATCCTAAGCTTTTTACTGCAAGGAAAGTTTTCTGTAAGAGTGGAACAAGATAAATAAAACGACTTATTTCTCTTGTAAGCTTAAAGCTACCTAAAAGTAATTGCAGCTACAAAAGGTCCATACAAAATATAGAAATTCACAATAAGTTTATGCATTTTGCATGTAAAGTTTCATAGCGTTCTTTATATCGTAGTATACCATACCTTAGCTAAGTAATATTTCTGAACTGACTACAGGCGTTTTAGCTCATCATATATAAACATTTTTATCAGAACTGCGACAGGATTATTTGATGGTATTTCGAAGACTTCATACTTTCCGCAACTAACGTACTGTTAATCTAATAGAACTCGATATAAAAAAATAAAAGTCAGTTTTTTTAAGATATAATTCATTGTTGTAATTCATTAGAAGTTCCACAAGGTGATATTGATCTTCGATACGCTCCGTTAAATGGCAAAGAATTTCCTCTGAAAATGAGTTGCTATATAATACTTAGTATAAAAAATGTATTTCCCTATTATTTTCCTGTCACGAAAGCAACAAAAAATGTAGTTATATTCGTGTGACTTTTTGCCGCAGATTCCAAATCAAATAAACAAATTGTACAACGAACTGACTAAGATAACCTTTACACTGTTAGAATTTTGCGTGTGCTCATTGTGGAAGCCAGCAATATTACATTTAAAGCGATATTGTGGAACTTATGTTCCCTTATCAATTTCGATGATCACCAAAAAAACATGCAACAAGATTTGAAACATAGAAAGAAAAAAAACACAATACTGATAAGCCAACTAGTTGTAAACAAGAAAGAAACTAAATATTTTATATAAAAAGCTTAAAGCGTTCCTAAAAGATGAGCAGTCTTAAGGTATAAGAACTCAACGCAGTATCAATCTCTACAACGAGTACAATTTAGTATTCTTTTTTTAAAAGGTTCTCTGCTGAAGAACAAACAAACAATGAAAGCTGCATTTGTTTTATTGGCCATTGCTGGTTTGGTAGCTAGTACCAATGTTACCGATAAAAAGGTTAAAATTGCTGATAAAAACTTTTTAGCGAAACAAAAGTTTCTTTTCGAAATTGTTTACCGGATTGAAGATCCTTTGAACTTTAAGGAGTGGATAACTTTGGGAAAGGCATTTGCTGTCGACAAAAACGATTACACAGTGAGTTGCTAAAATTTAAAATCCCGTTTACAGTTTGTTTATAAAATGTTTTTCATTAACTTTAGCACTTTGATATGTACATGGAGAAATTCTACAAAGCCTACCAAAACGATGCTCTCTTACCCAAAAAAGAATTTTTTGGCGCTTTAGTAGAAACCCATTTTAAGCAGGCTATTGGTTTGTTTAACTTCTTCTACTATGCCAAGAACTGGGAAGTCTTCCAACGTAACGTAGCTTTTGCACGTATGCATTGCAACGAAGGCATGTTTGTTCACGCTTTGACTTTGGCCGTTATTCACCGTAATGATTTACATGGCTTGATTTTGCCATCCATCCAAGAAATCTTTCCTCAATACTTTTTCAACAGCAAATTCGTTTACGAAGCTAAGAAATTCGATTACGATGTCTGGAGCAAGTACATCATGTACGAAAAGCAATACAAGGATATCGTTTACAGGGACTATGCCAACACTCATAAGAACCAAGATAATCAATACTATTTCTACACCAAGGACTTTAAGACCTGGCAATGGTGGAAATTAATGGGTTTGGGTGAAAACTGGTACTCTGAGGAACATTTCGTGTTGCGAGGCGAACACAACAATGATTTCTCTAAGAACCCTAAATACTTGTATATCATAGAAGGCACCAAATTATTCTTCAGACCCGCCGATTACACCCGTGACATTAATTTCTTCAACAAAGAATCTGCTTTGTCTTACTTTACTGAAGACGTTGGTTGGAACTCCTACTGGTACTACCTCAACTTAGATTACGCTTTTTTCTTAGATGGCAAGACTTACGGTTTGAACAAGGATCGTCGTGGTGAATATTGGTTATACAATGTACGTCAACTTTTGTCTCGCTACAATATGGAACGTTTGTCTCACGGTTATGGCGAAATTACTGCAGTCTCCTTCTTAGACACTGTTGAATACGGTTACAATCCACAATTGGTTCACTATAACGGTGTTGGATTTTCTTATCGCAAGAACTACTACAAACTTGAAAAATTCGGAAAATTTGATTACTATTATACGGTGTTGGACTTCTTCATGCGTTTGGATGAAATTATCAGCACAGGTGTGTATATTACCTATGACGGTCAGACAATTGATTTGCGCAAACCTGAATCCATTGAAGACATTGGAAGCATTCTACAAGGCAATGTTGATACCTTCGACAAATACTTTTTCAAATATTGGTACATGCTTGCTCATATGTACTTTGGTGATGTCAATGCCAACGATATTAAAGTCGTTCCCCACATATTTTTAAACTACGAAACCATGATGCGCGATCCACTGTTTTATATCTTCCACAAGAAGATCGCTTCTATCTACTACCATTTCTTCGATTATGTTAAACCTTACACTAACGAGGAATTATTGTTCCCTGGTGTCACCATCAAAAATGTTAAGATCAGTGAATTGGTTACCTACTTCGATTTGGTTGACTTTGATGTCACCAATTTGTTAAGCGACAATATGACTTTCGTGGACGATCAGTTCGTTTGGGACAAGACCTTGTTGGCTCGTCAAATGCGCCTTAACCACAAACCTTTTGACTTTGAATTTACCGTTCAATCTGAAACACCACAAAAGGTTGTTATGCGAGCCTACTTGGGTCCCAAATACGATGAATTCGGCCGTCTTATCTCTTTGACTGAAAACCGTAACAATTTCTTGGAAATCGATAGCTTCATTCACACTCTCACATCTGGTGTCAATGTATTCAATCGCCAATCTAAGGACTTCTACTGGACCACTGAAGACCGCACCACCTACACCGAATTGTACAAGTATGTCATGCTTGCCTTTGAGGGCAAATACGACTTCCCCTTGGATATCAGTGACCCACACTGTGGTTTCCCTGATCGTTTGGTATTGCCCCGTGGTTGGGCCAAGGGTATGCCCATGCAATTATTCTTCTATGTCACCCCCTTCACCGCTTCCTACGAACCCTTCTCCACCTACGATTACACTTACTCTTGCGGTATTGGCTCTGGTGTTCGTCACATTGATGAAAGACCTTTCGGCTATCCCTTCGATCGCGAAATCGATGAATACCAATTCGTCGTACCCAACATGTACTTCAAGGATGTTAAGATCTACCATCAAGACACTTTTGAAAAGTACTACCAACAAAAATACGAAAACTTCGGTCACTTCGACTACAACTACTATCACTAACGTAACTTTTAAAGTAGATTTAAGTTTGGCTATAAATATAGTACATATATAAATCAAGTGAAAGCTAATAGTCATAGTTAAAAAAATCATTAAAAACGTAATATAATACAACGTTTTTATTTTTTCATATGTTGTTTAACAAATCTTATTTAAAGAAAATATAACACAATTAAAATGGAATGCTTGGATATACCGAGTCAACTAAGCCACCTGTGTGCACTTAATTTTTTAACATTAATGTCTACAATTGCCTACCGAGGTATGTCTTTCAAAATCACTTTGATATAATTTCATTTTCTGGCGCGATATCGAAATGTAGTTTGCTATATCTATAAAAACGAACGTATATGCTGTTAGACATTTGTTTAAGTCAGCTCGGCCTTTGCTTTTGATGTAGTATAGAATCAAAGATCAGTTTTTTATAAATAAAAATAATTTTATTTTGTTTCAAAAATTTTAAGAAAATAAAATTATTTTTATTTATAAAAAACAGATCTCAAGCTTTTAAAATAAAACAATTATTGATATAAATTAAAAAGATCGAAGGCATTTGCTTTATATGTAATTTAGAAACATTACTAGCGTTTTTCAACATTGTTTTTGTACAAAGGGAACAGACGGGTACAATCGGTAACTTTGTATCTGATAAACTAAAAATGTAACAGATTAACTGGAACAGGTGTTGTAATCTACTCAAAAAATAAGCTGACAGGTGTCTGGGCCCTTTTTGAGTTTTTTACTCCGTAGTGGAGAAGATGCGCAAAAATTATAATTTGTTAATTCGTTGGTACCCTTTGTAACTTCCCAACACATAAAGGTAGGAAAAAACAAGTAAGAGCACTATATTCGGCCGTGCCGAATCTTATATACCCTTCACAACGTATAGTCATGCAATAACAGTAGTTTGTGTCACCATTCATCCCATATGAAATACTTAAATACATATAAAAACATACATATATAAAAACATCCCATTGTAAAATTATAAATTCACGTATGTATGTTAAAAAAAACGAAAAATAAAAAAAAAATTAAAAAAAAATTAAAAAAAAAAAAATTTAAAAAAAAAATTTAAAAAAAAAATTATTATATATATAATATATATAAAACAAAAAAAAAAAAAATAAACAAAAAAATTTAAAAAAAAATAAAAAAAATTTAAAAAAAATAATAATAAAAATAGATATATTATATTAAATAAAAAATAAAAAAAAATAAAAAAAAAATTAAAAAAAAATTAAAAAAAAAAAAATTTAAAAAAAAAATTTAAAAAAAAAATTATTATATATATAATATATATAAAACAAAAAAAAAAAAATAAACAAAAAAATTTAAAAAAAAATAAAAAAAATTTAAAAAAAATAATAATAAAAATAGATATATTATATTAAATAAAAAATAAAAAAAAATAAAAAAAAAATTAAAAAAAAATTTTTAAAAAAATTAAAAAAAAATTTTTTTTGGCTCAGCTGGGATTCGATGCCACATTTTCTCTAACCAGTATACACGTTTGTATGTATGTATGTTGTTGTTGTAATGTTGTTTTTGTGAAAAAAAAATCGAGGTGGTCGTGGGTTTTTGCTCATATCTCAGTTGTTTATGTACCGATGTTTCTGATTTTCAATACCGATCTACTCCCGAATATTTCTGATATTTTAATACCTTACCCGGGTTCAACCTATGTCGGGGGGCTTCAAAAAGTTGATTTCAACATACACACGGACAGACGGACAGACTGACAGGGCTTAATCGACTCTCCTATTCATAAGCTTTCAGAAAATATATACTTTATGGGGTCGGAAATGAAAATTGTAGAAATTTCACACGGAATGACAAACCTATATATACCCTTTTTCACTGTGTGAAGGGTATAATTAAAATTGCCTTGTTAATCAGCGGAAAAATATCAATGAATTTTAGCACTTTTTTCAAATTCGCATTTATATGGGGTAAAAGTTGTCCCCCAATTTTGTATTTAAAAAAAAAAAATTCTAATATTAGCCAACAGGAGATTAATTGATAATTGTTATCGTCTAACATGATATGTATAGGATATGTATGGTGAGATATTCAGAAAATGTTTGAGGGACAAAAAGGTACCATAAAGGGAAAAGCACGTGTAAATATGTGCGCTTCCATATTAAAGGGTCGATTCGAAAAAAATTTGTAATAGAAATTTCAACAGACATAAAAAATTATGTAATTTCGTAAAACTTGGAACACATTTATGAAAGAATAGAAAGGGGAAAGTTCAGGAAAAACAGTTTGTTAGTTTTTATACCGTTCACAGTTAGTATCAGGGTATATATAGATTTGTCATTCCATGTGAAATTTCTACAATATTCATTTCCAACCCCATAAAGAATATATTTTCTAAAAGGTTATGAAAAGGGGTGTCGATTAAGTTGATAAGTACGACTGTTTCTGTGCATGTTGAAATCAACTTTTCGACATTGCCAGGACCCGTCTAAGGTATCAGAATATCAAAAATATTCGGCAGCAGATCGGTATTGGAAATCAGCATAATAGCCCTAGAACTTTCTGAGATATGAGCAAATAAACACGACTGTCTCTGTTTTTTCGTTTATTTCTACCACTAAAATTAAAATCTTCCGACCCTAGTATAAATTATAGACAAGGCTGTTGCTATTTATAAATTTGGTATGCCTCTGAAGATACTCATGAAAAATTTTGGACAAATTGGTCACTCATCGACAAAGTTATGGGCAAAAATTATTTGAAAAAATATATATATTAAAATTTTTTTAACTTCTACGCAATTTGGAATACGCTTATAAGACGTTGTCTCAGAAATTATTTCTAAGAAAAACTAGCAAATCGGTTTGAAACCAACTAAGATAAAGGCGCCAATGTACAACTGCTTCGGTGTTTTCCCTAAAATTTACAAACGGAAATCGATATTTTTCAGTTTCTGAAGATCAATATGGAGATCAAATGAAAGGGCTTGAGTATTAAAACATAGTTTGAAAGTATGTAGGTAGGAAAGGGGAATGCAGAAAGCAGTATCTGCCTCCTACACCCACACTCGGAGACCAATAAGGTCCATTGCGTTACCCTTTTATATATTAAAGATAGAAAAGCGAGAGAGTTGCCAAAGATATAGTACATGAGAAAATAATAAAAATAAGTTAGTAGGAATAGAAAAGAAGAAAGAAAGAAAAACAGATTCTCTACGAGCCCCATTGCATGTTTACTAACCAGCCGATCCCCATGATGAATCCGATAAAACATAGTTAGATATGAAAAGAAAAAATTCAAGATGGCTTTTCAGATTTAATGACAAATATATGAGTCAAATAAAATAGTTACTACACTGTTCTCTTTACCCTCCACAATACAATGTAGTAAACTATAAAAAAGTGTAAAGTCCAAGACGGCATCTGAAACGAAATGGCGGAACAAATTTTTTTTAATCCCAACAATATGGGTATCAAATTACAGGGCCTGACTATTAATGATACAGTAATTATGTAAAAATTCAACATCAAAGATGGCGTCGGAAATAATATAGAAAAAAGAGTATTACATTAAATCTAAAATCTAGGCTAAGGTACGATGTGGTAATTATACCTATTTACATGACGGTGAAGGGTATAATTAGATTCGGTACAGCCGAATATAGCGCTCTAACCTGGTTTGTTGGTGTATTACATTAAATCTAAAATCTAGGCTTAGCTAGGATGTGGTATTTAGACCAATGTACATTCAGTGAGGGGTATTATAAGATTCGGCACGGCTCTTACTTGCTTCTGTATTATTTTGTTTGAATCAACATCTTCAATATTTAGGCTACCTATGTCTTTTAATTAATTACAACGAGCATTCTACTTTTGGTAAACAAGGACACCGTCCCATTTTCCCCGAGCATAAAGCTAGCATGTAATTTTTCCGTTTCAGGATGAATGCTATGTAATTTTAATTCTCGTATATTGATTTATTGATTCACTTGCACTACTGCATCAATAGTAAGGTTAAATCTATTACACTGCTTTACAAATTTTTAATTTGGAAAAATACCAAGAACGCCACATGCCTAGATAAGTTAATTGGGACCTCCTGAACACGAAAAACACTGTAATTTTTTTTCTAAGTACCGTTTTTTAGATAACGGTACTTTTGTGTTTTTTGGTGTATGGTCCCACTCAAACCCTTGTGGAGCCCAACCGAAAAGTCTGATCGAGATAAATGGCGTATCGTTGGAAAGGTAATTGAATGCCTTTTCCGTCGATATGCTGAAAATTTCTATCTGATAAGAAATGGCTGAGTTATGGCACCAAATAGCTTATTTAATTATAAACATTTTAAGCGTAATTTGAAAAAAATCGGATAAAAAATAAAGTTTTTATTAAGGATTTTGTGGAACGACAATATTTTCATCTTCATTGCTTCATTTGCCTATTTTTAACGTTTTTTTTCAAAATTTTTCATACTTACTTCGTTTTTTTTTTTACGTTATAGTAAAGATCTGGAATGTTTTATTTTTTTACCAAATAGCTTATTTAATTATAAACATTTTAAGCGTAATTTGAAAAAAATCGGATAAAAAATAAAGTTTTTATTAAGGATTTTGTGGAACGACAATATTTTCATCTTCATTGCTCACACACTATATTCGGCGTAAATTAAAAAAATTAAATTAAAATTCCAAAAACTGATGGACGCCGAATATATGTAGTGTGTGAGCAATGAAGATGAAAATATTGTCGTTCCACCAAATCCTTAATAAAAACTTTATTTTTTATCCGATTTTTTTCAAATTACGCTTAAAATGTTTATAATTAAATAAGCTATTTGGTAAAAAAATAAAACATTCCAGATCTTTACTATAACGTAGAAAAAAAACGAAGTAAAAATGAAAAATTTTGAAAAAAACGTAAAAAAATAGGCAAATTTTGAAGGTGCCATAACTCAGCCATTTCTTATCAGATAGAAATTTTCAGCATATCGACGGAAAAGGCATTGAATTACCTTTCTAACGATATGCCACTTATCTCGATCAGACTTTTCGGTTGGGCTCCACAAGAGTTTGAGTGAGACCATACACTGAAAAACACAAAAGTACCGTTATCTTAAAAACGGTACTTAGAAAAAAAAATTACAACGTTTTTCGTGTTCAGGAGGTCCCAATTAACTTATCTAGGCATGTGGCGTTCTTGGTATTTTTTGGCTGTAAACCAGTGTTATTAGTGTTTCGAAAAGCTTGACTTCTTTTTACTAGGTATATGCAATGTATAAGAAACAACTATACATTATAAAAGTAAACAAAACCTTGAACGAGAGGTGGCTGTAAAACTGGGCGCGTCCCATAAAGGCTATATTAGAAGGAAAGTAGCATTAACGAAATCTTAGCATCGCACATGTATTTACTATAGCTTCAGGTTAATAAGAGCCAAAGGTAAAATGGTTAGTTTTGATCTACAAACATTTTCAAAATAAATAAGTTAAAAAATTTTCAGGATAATATTTTTTTATCGATGTACGAAAAATCCTTTTTTAAAGACTGAAAACAAATTTGAGCAAACGTACATTTGTGTGTAAGTAGTAAACTTTTGTATTATCTTTAACACATACAGATGATTATATTCGTGTCATAAGCAAAATATAAACAAAATCACTAAACATAAGATAAACTGTAATGAAATTTTTGTGATAACCTCTGAAATCATTAGATCAAATTTTACCGCAAGAAATATTAATTACGCATAGAAACAAATGCATTCCTGCAAGCCAAATTCTTATCATATATTTATGCTTCAAATGTAAATCGATGGCATCATAAATATAAAATACAACAAAAAGATGAATGTATAAAAAGAGCAGAAAATTTAGCAAACAACAGCATTCTTCGGGTATTGAAACAGAACGCAGCATCACATACTAGTTGGAGGACTAAACGATGAAAATTGCCATTGCTTTATTGGCCATTATTGGCCTAGCGGCTAGCAGCAGCATCACAACAGGGGACGTAAAAATTGCCGATAAGGACTTTTTGGCCAAGCAAAAATTCCTTTTCGAAATTGTTTACCGTGTTGAGGATCCCTTGAACTTTGAGGAATGGATTAAGTTGGGCAAGACCTTCACTTTCGACAAAAATGACTACACCGTAAGTAGATCGAAATAATATTTATCTACCAAATACAATTCTTACAATGGTTTATTTGAAATTTTCAGAACTTTGACATGTACATGGAGAAATTCTACGAAGCCTACAAATATGGTGCCCTCTTACCCAAAGGCGAATTCTTTGGTGCTTTGATAAGGACCCACCTCAAACAGGCTTATGGTTTGTTTAACTTCTTCTACTACGCCAAGAACTGGGAAGTCTTCCAACGTAACGTAGCTTTTGCACGTATGCATTGCAACGAAGGCATGTTTGTCTACGCTTTGACTTTGGCCGTTATTCATCGCAATGATTTCCATGGCTTGATTTTGCCATCCATCCAAGAAATCTTCCCTCAATACTTCTTCAACAGCAAATTCGTTTACGAAGCTGAGAAATTCGATTACGATATCTGGAGCAAGTACATCATGTACGAAAAGGAATACAAGGATATCCTATACAAGGACTTTGCCAACACCCACAAGAACCAAGATAACCAATACTACTTCTACACCAAGGACTTTAAAACCTGGCAATGGTGGAAATTGATGGGATTAGGTGAACACTGGTACTCTGAAGATCGTTTCATGTTGAACCAATACATGGAAAAATACAACAAGGACTCGAAATACTTGGAACTTTTCGAAGGAACTAAAATGTTCTTCATGCCTGTTGACTACACTCGTGACATTGACTTCTACAACAGGGAATCTGCTTTGTCTTACTTCACTGAAGATGTCGGTTTGAACGCCTACTGGTACTACCTTAACTTGGATTATGCTTTCTTCTTAGATGGCAAGACTCATGGTTTGAACAAGGATCGTCGTGGTGAATACTGGTTATACAATGTCCGTCAACTTTTGTCTCGTTACTATATGGAACGTTTATCTCACGGGTTTGGCGAAATTTCTGAATTCTCCTTTTTAAACACCATCGAACACGGCTACAACCCACATCTCATTAACTTCAATGGTGTTGGTTTCTCGTACCGCAAGAACTATTACGAAATCAAAAATTACGGCAAATTCGATTACCACCACAAGGTTCTGGAATTCTTCAACCGCTTGGATGAAATCATCACTAAGGGTGTCTTTGTGACCTACGACGGCCAGACCATTGATTTGCGCAAACCCGAATCCATTGAATACATTGGCAACATCTTACAAGGCAATGTTGATACTCTCGATAAATACTTTTTCAAATACTGGTACAAGTTTGCCCATATGTACTTAGGTGGAGTCAACAGCAACGATTTCGAAGTCCACCCACACATCTTTTTGAACCATGAAACCATGATGCGCGATCCTATGTTCTACATGTTCTACAAGAAGATTGCTTCCGTCTACTTCCAATTCTTCTACTATGTTAAACCTTACACTCACGAGGAATTGTTGTTCCCTGGTGTCACCATTAAGAACGTTAAGATCAGTGAATTGGTTACCTACTTCGATTTGGTTGACTTTGATGTTACCAACTTGTTGAATGACGAGATGAACTTTGTTGATGGTCAATTCGTTTGGGACAAAACATTGTTGGCTCGTCAAATGCGCCTTAACCACAAACCTTTCGAATTTGAATTAACCGTTGAATCCGCCAAACCCCAAAAGGCTGTTATTCGCACTTTCTTGGGTCCCAAATATGACGAATTCGGCCGTATTATCTCTTTGACCGAAAACCGTGAAAACTTCTTGGAACTCGATAGCTTCATCTACACTCTGACATCTGGTGTCAATGTGTTCAAGCGCCAATCCAAGGACTTCTACTGGACCACTGAAGACCGCACCACCTACACCGAATTGTACAAGTATGTTATGCTTGCTTTCGAAGGCAAATACGATTTCCCCTTGGATATCAGTGAGCCACACTGTGGTTTCCCCGATCGTTTGGTCTTGCCACGTGGTTGGGCCAAGGGTATGCCCATGCAATTATTCTTCTATGTCACTCCCTTCACCGCTTTCTACGAACCCTTCTCCACCTACGACTACACCTACTCTTGCGGTATTGGCTCTGGTGTTCGCCACATCGATGAAATGCCTTTCGGCCATCCCTTCGATCGTGAAATTGATGAATACGAATTCTTCGTACCCAACATGTACTTCAAGGATGTCAAGATCTACCACCAAGACACTTTTGAAAAGTATTATGGCATGAAATATGAAAAGCTAGGTCATTTCGACTACAGCTATGCTCACTAGATTATAATACTAATATTAAGTTAGTTGATTGTTTAGTATTTACTGTATAATAAAAATTAAAGTAAAAGTTAATTACGTTAAATATACGTCAAACATAAATGTCAAAAATAATTTTTGTTTATTATTTTTTTAAGGTTTAAAAGTTACACGTTTATTATGATTTTACAATTGAGGTCAAGCGTTACAGAAAAATATTATTATTAAAGTGATAATAATAAGAATATAGTTATATTTACATAAAAAGAGTTAGTATTTTTTTAAATATTTTTCTATTGCTTTAGTTTATAGCTCTAGCTAATTAAAGATGAAGGATAACATCTGCAATTAGAAATTTCAAATTAGAAAAATTTCTCACAGTCCAAACAAGATACACAAGCCACACAACGAGAAGATGCAGTAACCAAAACAAAAAAAATCTATATTGAAAATATTATGAAAATTACATTAGTTAAGGCAAAATTTCCAAAATCGTGTAGGAGTTTAATGGCTGTAGTAAATATTCGACTATTCCACAGGATCTGGGATTTTATATCGAAAAATATAATATAATTACCCTTGATTTATGCTAATTAGATAATTGACTATCCAGCTTACTATCATAGTGAAAACTTTGCCAACATAAGCCCTCAAATATATTTCAGGCAAGTTAGATTTAAAGCTACCATGTTTAAGAAGTTTAGTGAGACAAGTTATCTATAGTGAGTTTGAAAAAAACCGTCTTTGTAAAATAATATTTTTAAAAACTGTTTTTAGATTTTTTGTCTATCTGTCTTTCGAACTAATCGATAGAATATAGTATAGAGGTACAGTTTACGTGGGTAAAGAAAAAAAATAATTAATTTTTATTTCAAGATAATATATCGTTTGTAACAAATACTACAGCAAGTAAGATGCCTTCACTTCTTCTTCATACAGTTTGCGTAATCATGTAAAAACCAGATCTGGCAATTATTTAGTGCAACTGTGCTCAAACTTTATGTAGAACATTTTTAATGAACTTATTGAACCAAGATTTTCTGTGAATGTTCTCGAAGGTATTTATTTAAATATTTAAGTAACAAATATTGAAACCACCACTATAGACGCTGAAAAATCTGACTTTTTTTAGATGAAAAAAAGAGGCAATCTTGTTATTTCGCTCATACCCAGCAAAATAACACTTTACAAAATTATGAGTTGAAAGTACTAGAAAACAGTTCTTCACTACCTATTATTTGGCATCTAAACCAATTATTTTAACACGATGATGTCATTAGAGGGAAGTACTTGCTACGCTCGCTTACAAATAGGGACTTAAGTAAGTGCTTACTTTTACAGCAATATATACATAAGTACTTTAATAGCCTAAATATCCCATTACTATCATGGACTTACAGAAGTCGTTCGGTTTTTCTGAGGACGAAAATTCTCTTAGATTATTCTGCAATACGTTAATTTTAAATTTCAAAATCACTGAAAACCTATAAGTCACCACTTTTTTAATGACATGCTTTGCCGCTGTTGTCAAAATAATCATTACTTATACCCTAAGCGTGTTAAACTAAATGAGAATTGTAAAAAGTTATGTACCTATGTATTTAAATAGCTTCAAGCTAATTTCGCAACAAGAAATTGTATTGTGTGTGTATGTAAGCAAAATATTATGTCATTACTTAAATACTTGTTAGTAAGACAGACGAAGTATGTTGTTTAGTAAGAGTAAGTCATTACCTAGTTTTTGCTGGGTAGCTCAGCTAACTCAATTTCACTATGTATAAGGATTAAAAATACATTTGCTTTATAAAAATAAAATGAATATTGTACATATTACAAACGGAATGACAAGTTTATATGTAGCCTTTTATACACTTGTGTAAAGCGTATACAAAGAGCAAATTTACAATATGTTACTAATTTAGAATGGTATATCCTTAGGTTATGTTGTATAACACTAGACTTAGAAACACTATGCCCAATTGACTTGTTGTAAGCTCTCGACTAGGTCAGGAACTCAGTCCAATCAATGTAGTTCCTTATGGATTTCCAATTCGCATTCCTTAAGTATTCAAAGCTCGACATAGTGTCTATGTTACATTTTTTGCATCTAATACGCCCAAATAGAGGACATTGACAGAGATAAGTCTCGTCCTCTTCTTTGCATGTTCGTTTCATCCGACAGTCTCATACCAACTAGACGAGTTTTCACCTCCGTGTGACCTGTTATTTCAATACTTAATCTCCTAAGTGTTGTTTTTTAATTTAGTTTTAGAATCTCCTTTGATTTCTTAACATTTGGATTACCCCATTATATGTTCGTCACCTTACCGAGATTAGTATTTTGTCAATTCTTTCATCGCCCAAACTTTAAGGTTTTTGACAATACACCGATAAAATTGTTTAACATATTCAAAGGTTTTACATAAAGATGTTTCTATTTTAGCTAATTTGTCGATTATCTCGCTTCCGATTATGCCATTTTTGTTTGGTATCCATATTGTCTCTAGACGTTCACAATTTGCATGTGAGTTTATTTCGCTCGGGCATTGCATTTTGAGATTCAACTTTTTCGTTAATTAGTGTCCTGATAATTGACTGTATATTCGTAAAGATACGAATCAAAGCTTCGTTATCGATATCCTTTATCTATTGAATGTATTCCTCAAAGGCTGAGATTAGCCTGTTTCGGCTCATGTCATAATAACTCATTTCAGTTCAATCACCCATCCTTGATCCGTCTGTATAGAGATCGATGCCTTTTGTATTTCTTACCCTAATTATTTCATCCCACACATTCTGGTATTATGGTGATGCAGTAAATACTCTCATATCTAGTTGGGATTTTATTACATGAAAGCTCCCATCAGTAAACTATTAATTATTCTTTGGTATCCTTACTCTGAACTATATTATGATCAGGGCTGGGCAAAATACATACCTTGATGTATTTCAAATACAATATACAAATACTTTCAAGGAGTGTATTTCAAATACAAAATACAGATACAAAATACAAATATTTTTTGAATTTCGGTCTCATAAGAATTTACATATATGCATACATACATATGTATCTCTTCTTAGTTCTGTTTCTAAATATTTTATTTAATAAAACTAAGTTATACATATATGTGACAGCGCATAGAGAAAGGGACCTAAGGGTAAAAAAAACAATTATAATTTTTTTTTTTGATGTGGACAACATCTGAGCATCGAATGAGACCGATTCCATGCCCCAAAAGTGTTCCCTCCCAGAGATATGCGCGTTTTAAACAAATGTTAAAAAATACAATTTATTTTAGAGGCAGGTTGTAATAACGAAAAATACTTAATGGACAGTTTATTGATAACGTTAACAAAAGTTACCTTTTATTAACATTAACTTTGTCGGGAAGTTGTAATAATGGCCCTTAATGTGTGGCTGACACGTCCCAGATGCCTCGGCAAATATAACTCTCTAGCTTTTCATTTGATATCACATGATTAGTGTAAATGAATTCTCCTTAGACGAAACAATTTAAAGCTGAATAGTATTTTTGTCAAGTGTGAAATTTTAATGGTCATAGTTTTTAGCGATTTTCGCTTTTGTCTGATACAACTTAATTTCAAATTTATTGTAAAAAATAAATGTATTTTGTATAAATGTGTCTTTGAGTCACATGTATTTGAAATACAAAATGCTTTCGAAGCATGTATTTCAAATACAGATACAAAATACGTATTTGTATCTTGTATCTGTATTTCAAATACAAGTATTTTAAATACAAGTATTTCAAATACAAGTATTTCAAATACAAGTATTTCAAATACAAGTATTTCAAATACAAGTATTTCAAATACAAGTATTTCAAATACAAGTATTTCAAATACTGCCCAGGCCTGATTATGATAACAAAAATTTTAACAAATTTGACTTAAGTGTCAACTTGTATTTATATAAAAATATTAAATTATTATTTATTACATTTTCGTTACAATTTTAATTTTAATATAAAATTCGGATTCAAGGTTTAAGTTGAAAGTTTGTAAGAAACAAAAGTCCGAACATGGCAGAAAAAGGAATTACAAAAATTTACACAAACAACAATACATTATTAATTAAAACTAAGAGTTATGCAAATTCGACATGACAAAACTATTTAAGGCGAGGAGACCATTTTTCAGCTGTCTTAGTTATTAAAAAAACCTTCAAGATAGTTTGTTTGCGCTAACCGATGTCTTTTCAAACAAAATATATTAAGGAATACCACGTACTAAAAAGAGTTGACTATATTAAACTCGTAGTTGATATTGAGCTTTCCTGAAAATTAATAAAACTTTTAAGTATTTTAAGACAAGTCGACAGTAGCTTTTGTTACTAAGTATACATACCCAACCGAAACACATTAAGTCGTGTAGTGTTCTATTGTACAATTTTTATAAAATTAAAACTAACAAAAGCGTATAACTCCGGGACAGTGTTGTTGATGCTGTTGCTGTAAGTGTGACTTTATGAAACAACCAACTAAAATGTACTCTAGGCATTTAAATTGCAATAGGAAAACTGTCTAAGGGAAACATGAAATTTTAGACTTCTATCTGACATTTAATGAATTACAACGAAAGACATATATTTATTTATTTCTTAACTAATGGCAATAAAAAATATAAAACTTGCAAATTAATAAAACAAACTGGCTAATAAATAAAATGCTGTTGTAAGTTGTTAATGATAAAATAAAAATAATAATGTAACTTCGTAATCTGTACTACATCGACCCCTGTGCGCGAAACTATCGTATGTTACACAAACAAAATTTTACAAAAAAGCGTTTTCATTGCTTTTAAATAAATAAAAACGTAAATAACACTGCTACATACGATAAAATGTACACACTATTATCTCCAAAACTAAAACAGTTATCGCTGTAATATTTTATCAGCGGATGGATTAGTGGATGTAGAACGTAACATAGGATAATTTCGCGCACAGGGGCTGATATAAACGCCGAGCTCTGATTTAAACAAATTTTAAAATAATTTTTCAATTGAAGCACACCATTAAGCCGCAGTTTGGAAAAATAATTAAAAATTCAATCAAATTAAGTGTTTAAATCTGCTGCACATGCTAAAAATAAAAATTTGCTGAAACCATTTGCACTGACAAATCCGATAAACAAAAAAATTATTAACTGCATTAAAGTAAATGCATCTTATTCTTAGTCATTTCTTAGTTATTCAAAATAAAAAAAATATTGTTATCAGTCTTTTGCTGTTTTATGCAAGCAAGTGATAAGAGTACACATAAATAATACACAGAAGCAATCCTAGCAAAGCATACCAACAAATTTCAAAAACACAAATAACCTTCAGGTATTGACATTGAAAATCAAATTTTTATTTTAATCCATGAATTAATTAATTCGGTTAAAATTTTTATTCTACGCATTCTATTCAAATTGCAATTGCTTTCTTAGCTTTTTCTACACGTATTAACATCAAAACCACCTCTTCACCTCCCCACTCATACAGAACAGTACTTTTGCTTTGTTTATGCTTACCACCTAATAATGTTTGAATTTTGTAAGCGGCCCAGACTTTGTTTCCTTACCCTATTGCATCCATAGAAATGCTTAAATTGTTTGCACAACAAAGTATGTATGTCTTCGGTACTGCTTATTATTTCAGCAGTGGAAGATGGGAGACTTATTTATTTCAAAAGTAAATTTTATTTATAGTTTTTCCTTAGAAAAGGCATGATAAACGTGTTCCAAAAAAAGAAATATACAAAGTGGGATATCGCATATACAAATCATGTCTTTTAAAAGCGCTCTCGGAAAGAGGTAAGCCCTAAGCAAGCGATTCCACAAGCGCTTTTTGATAATAAAGTTTTTGAATGGGTTATTAAATAATAATAAGTTTCACAAATAAGCATTTTTTTAATATCATGCGTTTTTAAATAAAGACATATGGAGCTGAATGATGCCACATGTCACACAGCACGTAATCAAACCAATTGACTGAGAAAAATATTTGACAAACGAAAAATATCAAGCAATGGAACTGTTAATTAGCCATCTTATTTATGTGATTTGACACCATTATATTATCCCAGCTCTATACATATAAATCAGAAATCATCGAGAACATGAAATATTCGACGTAGTATTTCAGAAACATAGCATGGGTGTGGGGAAATTGGACCTCCAGGTTCAGTCATATGTTCAATTTTATAAATATGTAATTAATACAGCAAAATAAATGACAATTAAGAAATTTTGCAGGGATTCAGCTAATGATAAAATGAGTAAATTTATGTGAAAATACTTCACCTTCACAACGTGTTGTCATGCATACATACATATAAGCAACATATATAAAAACATCCCATTGTAAAATTATAAATTGAGTTTTCGTATGTATGTTAAAAAAAAAATAAATAAAAAAAAAAATAAATAAAATAAAAATAAATAAATAAAAAAAAAAAACAAATAAAAAAAAATAACATAATAAAAATTTTGTTTTGGCTCAGCTGGGATTTGATGCCACGTTCACTTCGACCAGTATACCACGTTTGTATGTATGTATGTGTTGTATGTTGTTGTTGTGCTCCCGAATATTTCTGATATTTTGATACCTCACGTGGGTCCAGGCAATGTTGGGGGGTTTCAAAAAATTGTTTTTAACATACACACGAACACGGACAGACTGACAACGCTTAATCAACTCCCCCATTTATAAACTTTCAGAAAATATATACTTTATGGGGCGAAAATAAAAATTGTATAAATTTCACACGGAATGACAAACCCTTTTCAGTTTTGTGTGTTAAATTAATACGATTTACAAAACTATGATAACAAATATAGTATGATGTCACCTTAAAAACAACACGGTTTAATACCAATTATAATTGCAAATAACCATGAACAACATTATGATTACAAAGAAAATATGCTTTTATTTTTTTTTTTTTAATAATAATCTGTTTTTAAATGTTTTTATTCTTGCTACATAAATTTGATTATTTCAAGTGAAAAATATAAAAAAAAAATTAAAATACATATTTATAAATAAAAAAAACTATAAAATGTAAAAAAATTGGTAAAAAATTGTGTTTAAAAAGGTATGTAGGTACAATCTATATAACAAATAGCAAAAAACTATAATTTGCCTTGGAAATAGGCAAACATTTTCCATTTCATTTGTAATCATAATATATACATAATAATATAATATATAATTGCATGATACTTCAAATAATCATAGCAATGACAACTGACAAACATTTTATGTTTAAACCACAATCGTAATTGCTCTTAGATTATGATTACAACCATGTCTTTTCCTTGCGTGCTTAACCGATGTTTCATAAGTAAATGTTTGATTACATGAATTGTTTAAGATGTTTTGAATGATTTCGCATTCATTTTGGAACACAACATTTATGACATATTATTTCGCATTTAGGGAGGCATAATGCCTCCTTTGAAATTCTGCAAATATCATTATAATTCACCATCTACACATTGACATTTTAACTCGGTATTTAAAAAACGATTAGATCCAAGCACTTATCACCTGGAATTTTTAAAGTCATTATTTGTTATTTATCATTTATGTATAACTACACGATTTCCTTTATCTAATGTATGAACTTATATCAGTTGCACATACACACATATAATCAAAATCCGCTTTAGCGTAATTCCCGAAAGTAGTATTTTATATGCCTAAAGCGTCTTAAAGCAACTGAGAGTTATCTTAAATAATTTAATGCCTTGTAAAATTTGTTTACAAAAAAATATATACAGAGTCTGCAGAAACTTGATACTTCTTTACCAACAGTCGCTTCTTATATTGTTTACTTGGTACATGACGTGTAGTCACTAAGGTAAGAAAATTAAGTCAGCATTGCCAACAAACTAACATTATTATTTGTGTAAAATTAGATAATTCAGTTGTAAAAAAAACTTAAAATAATTTTTTCTCTAAATAAATAGCTTTATTATCGATGACAAACGAACCTCAGTTCACATCGTAGTTTAGTCTAGATTTCATGTTATACGCCACTTTTCTTTATTAGTTTCCGGCGCAATCTTTTGTTTTAAATTTTTACATAGTTAAACGTATTTTACTAGTCAAGCCCTTTTATTTGATACACATATTGATAGGACTAAGAAAAAAATCCGCCTTATTATTTTAGACATAATCTTAAATTTTACATACATGACTGTATTCTGCTGGTCAAGCAGAGGGGATTGAAGCGAACAAATCCGTTATTATAATATTTGACCCATATAGCCGCCATTTGATTTAGGACGCCATCTTGGAATTTTATTTTTTCATAGTTTACTATATAGTGGCTAAACCCTTTTACTTTATACCGATATTGAGGGAATTGAAGGAGTTATATTTGGAAATACCAGATTAGACACATTTTTAAATATATTTCCATCATCGCTGGTCTAGCCCTTTCATTTGATACACATTTTAAATTGATTATCTAGCAGCTAAAAAAACCGATTTTCGATTGTAAATTCGGAATAAATAAATATTTTTCCAATAAAGTTTTGCCTATAACTGTACCGCTTAGAGACCGATTTGTTCAAAATTTGTTACGAAAATCTCTAGAGACATATCATGGGTACAACCTGTAACAAAGGTGTTATAGTTATTCAAGGGTTGAAAAATATAATTTTTTTTTGTGTTAAAAATGTGGAGAAAAACAGAGGCAGCCGTATTTATTTGCTCATACCTCGAACATTTATAGGGTGATTGTGCTAAAATTCAATAGCGATTAATTCTCGGATATTTTTAAAATACAGGTCTGTTCGACATATGAAGGCTTTTAAAATTTGATTTCGAACACACGGACAGAGGGATAGCTCCATCGACTCCCCTAGTTATAAGCTTTCAGAAAATATGTACTTTCTGAGGTCGGAAATGAACATTGTAGAAATTAAAGACCGAATAACAAAGCTATATATACTCTTAGGCACTACAGGTGAAGGGTATAATTAATTGGCAACCATAAAGATGTAGTTTGAAACTGACAACACAAAAAATATCAAATCGTTGAAAAGTGTTAAGAAAAAAAATGTCAGTAAAAAGTTTTGAATAATACAGCTAATCTTTTTTGTTTTTTATAGAAGAAAACTCAACTTAGAAATCTTAAAACAAAAATTTTCAGGAGAAAATTACGGAAAAGTTCCTAAATTTAAACAAATATTTTCTAACTTTCAAACCTACAAAAAGTGAAGAACACCTTGTCTCTAAATTAACATCTGTTTATCATCTTATAAATTTCCCCAAACACAACTTAAATTTAAGTTATAGTTCGTTCAATGTACTCTAATTAGTTTCAACAACTTGTACAAAGAAGAACCTTTGACAGAAACCTTTTGAATGTAATTCTCTCTATGGCTAATTTTATTAAAAATTGTTTGATAAATATTCAAATTCGCATAATTTCAAACAAACACAAAATTAGTGTGTTCTTATCTTCCTATTATGTACATTAAAAGGTAAGAGTGCAATAGCAATTAAAATATGTACTTAAAGCTATTCTTGTATAGAAGCAAACGATAAGAACTTAAGCAATGAAAACAATAAGTTCTTACAAATCTCGATTAGTTAAAATCGTATAAAAGCCCAACGAAATTTGCAGACATCAACAGTCTTTAGGTATTGGAACTGATCATCATATCAATCTCTAATCCGTGGACAGTTTGGATTTGTATTCTACGCTCTTTGTTGAAGGACTAAACAATGAAAATCGCCATTGTTTTATTGGCTATTGTTGGCCTAGCGGCTAGCAGCAGCATTAATACACACGATGTTAAAATTGCCGATAAGGACTTTTTGGCCAAGCAAAAATTCCTTTTCGAAATTGTTTACCGTGTTGAGGATCCCTTGAACTTCGAGGAATGGATTAAGTTGGGCAAGACCTTCACTTTCGACAAAAATGACTACACCGTAAGTAGATCGAAATAATATTTCCCTACCAAATACATTTCTAACAATGATTTATTTGATATTTTCAGAACTTTGACATGTACATGGAGAAATTCTACGAAGCCTACAAATATGGTGCCCTCTTACCCAAAGGCGAATTCTTTGGTGCTTTGGTAAAAACCCATCTTAAACAGGCTCACGGTTTGTTTAACTTCTTTTACTATGCCAAGAACTGGGAAGTCTTCCAACGTAACGTAGCTTTTGCTCGTATGCATTGCAACGAAGGCATGTTTGTTTATGCTTTGACTTTGGCCGTCATCCACCGCAATGATTTCCATGGCTTGATTTTGCCATCCATCCAAGAAATCTTCCCTCAGTACTTCTTCAACAGTAAATTCGTTTACGAAGCTGAGAAATTCGATTACGATGTCTGGAGCAAGTACATCATGTACGAAAAGGAATACAAGGATATCCTATACAAGGACTTTGCCAACACCCACAAGAACCAAGATAACCAATACTACTTCTACACCAAGGACTTTAAAACCTGGCAATGGTGGAAATTGATGGGATTAGGTGAACACTGGTACTCTGAAGATCGTTTCATGTTGAACCAAAACATGGAAAAATACAACAAGGACTCGAAATACTTGGAACTTTTCGAAGGAACCAAAATGTTCTTCATGCCTGTTGACTACACTCGTGACATTGACTTCTACAACAGGGAATCTGCTTTGTCTTACTTCACTGAAGATGTCGGTTTGAACGCCTACTGGTACTACCTCAACTTGGATTATGCTTTCTTCTTAGATGGCAAGACTCACGGTTTGAACAAGGATCGTCGTGGTGAATACTGGTTATACAATGTCCGTCAACTTTTGTCTCGTTACTATATGGAACGTTTATCTCACGGTTATGGCGAAATTTCTGAATTCTCCTTCTTAAACACCATCGAACACGGTTACGACTCACAATTGATTAACTACAACGGTGTTGGTTTCTCGTACCGCAAGAACTACTACGAAATCGAAAACTACGGCAAATTCGATTACCACCACAAGGTTTTGGAATTCTTCAACCGTTTGGATGAAATCATCACTAAGGGTGTCTTTGTAACCTACGATGGCCAGACCATTGATTTGCGCAAACCCGAATCCATTGAATACATTGGCAACATCTTGCAAGGCAATGTTGATACCCTCGATAAATATTTCTTCAAGTACTGGTACATGTTTGCCCATATGTACTTGGGTGATGTTGATAACAACGACATTGAAGTATACCCTCACATCTTCTTGAACTACGAAACCATGGCTCGCGATCCCTTGTTCTATATTTTTTACAAGAAGATTGCTTCCGTCTACTTCCAATTCTTCTACTATGTTAAGCCCTACACACACGAAGAATTGTTGTTCCCTGGTGTCACCATCAAGAACGTTAAGATCAGTGAATTGGTTACCTACTTCGATTTGGTTGACTTTGATGCCACAAACTTGTTGAACGACAAGATGACCTTCGTTGATGGTCAATTCGTTTGGGACAAAACCTTGTTGGCTCGTCAAATGCGCCTTAACCACAAACCTTTCGAATTTGAATTAACCGTTCAATCCGCCAAACCCCAAAAGACTGTTATTCGCACTTTCTTGGGTCCTAAATACGACGAATTCGGCCGTGTTATCTCTTTGACTGAAAACCGTGAAAACTTCTTGGAACTCGATAGCTTTATCTACACTGTGACATCTGGTGTCAATGTTTTCAAACGCAGCTCCAAGGACTTCCACTGGTCCACTGAAGACCGCACCACCTACACCGAATTGTACAAGTATGTTATGCTTGCTTTTGAAGGCAAATACGACTTCCCCTTGGATATCAGTGAGCCACACTGTGGTTTCCCCGATCGTTTGGTCTTGCCACGTGGTTGGGCCAAGGGCATGCCCATGCAATTATTCTTCTATGTTACTCCTTTCACCGCTTCCTACGAACCCTTCTCCACCTACGATTACACTTACTCTTGCGGTATTGGCTCTGGTGTTCGCCACATCGATGAATTGCCTTTCGGCCATCCCTTCGATCGTGAAATTGATGAATACGAATTCTTCGTACCCAACATGTACTTCAAGGATGTCAAGATCTACCATCAAAATACCTTTGAAAAATACCATGGCAAAAAATACGAAAACTTCGGTCACTTCGATTACAATTACAATCATTAAGAAGATTGAAAATATAAAGGGTATTTTAAGGTAAATGATATAGGGAATGTAATATAGACGTAATAAGCAAAATACATGAAATAAAGAAAGCAGAAAGAAAATGTGAAATTAGCCGAGTTTTTTTTTTTTTTTTTTTTTAATTTTAGAGATGAATTGTTCTTTAAAAAAATATATAACGATTCATCATTGGCGAGATGGAGAAATAAATTCCGATAAGATACAAATGTTTTTGAAACTAAATATTTTTTTTTATATTGAACTTTCATATTCATTTGTATGTTATAATGGTGTTTGTAGTATTTTATTTATACACTTTCCGTACGTACAATTTGTATGGAGAATTAATATATCAACCGTTATATGCCGCAAAATGTGACAGTAAACCATTGATTGCATTTTGATCGAATTCAACCACAAAAACTAATAACAAAAATCTGATACCAAATGAAATGTCAGCAAAGTAATTGCATTCTATATGCACATCAAATTATTTAAAAATAAAATTCTATGACCACTGCATCTGACCGGTCAAACCTGCAGGCTCATTACACAATTTTTTTTTTTATCGCCAACAGGCATTGAAATTGTCGAAATAAAGAATTCAAATGAGCGTTCAAAAACCTTAAATGTGAAAAATATTTTATTTTAAAATTCGCTAGAAATAGTTGACGTTTTTATGCAGACTTTTACAGTTTTTTTTAATGTTAAATTAGACTTTGCAAACTATAATAAATTCGTTTGCATTTGCTTTTTTAGGTTTTATTTTCGATTTCTGTATGCGGTGTGTAATAGCGAAAATAAGTTTGATTAAAAAAAGTAAGGATAACCGAACAAAACAACATGTGTATAGTGCGATATAACTTTTTTCCCAGCACTTGCTTGCAGAGACATGGGTTGAAGTAAGTTAATGAAAACAGTATTGTGACCATTGATTAAAGGCCCATTTAAAAACGGTTTATGTTTATGCCATTTAGTGGGTTTTGTATTTGTTAAGAACTATAGAGTTGAATTTTCAATAACACACATATTGAGTTACATTTAGATGTAATGTTTTTTCACTCTTTGATAGCTTATTATACATTCGCAGTAACCAGAGCGTGACTATCTACTTTTGTATACTCTTCCTTTTTTAAATACAAATTACGACTTTAAGATGTCATTGTTTTGATTTTTGATTTTCATTAAAAACAAATGTTGGAAGATTTATTAACGGCTGTCTTGTTGAATGAAATTGAAATCAGTTAGCTTACCTGGAAAGAGAAAACGAAATAATAAACATTAGGATATTGTATATGACAGATAATTTTAAGAAGATTTAAAACAATTTAAGGCGATAAAAAGAGAGGCAGCAAAAACTTAAACACAAAATTTAAACAAGCAAGATATCACATGAGAGTGTTAATGAATATATATTTCTGCAATACTCATTTAAGGCACTACTACAAAGTACAAATATATGTATATGCCTAATCCTCATCGATATTAGATAAGTCCGTCTTTCCGTGTGTATGTGGAAATCACATTTTTAAAGCTCCCACGTATACTTCTGGATTCTGTATAGTATCAATTTAACAAATATAACTTTGAGAATTTTGCTATTGAAAATCAGTCATGTGGTTACTTTGCGAGCTGAGATGTGAGATATTTTTTACCCAAACAAAATCATATTTTGCAGCTCCTACACTGAAATAAATAAATCCAATGAATCGATTTTCTGATTTTTTACTAATCTAATAAAATCTTTCATTACATTTATGAAATTTAATAGATGTAATGAACAAAATTCAATAAAATTGTTTCGTTAGATTTTATACTTTCATTAATAAATTTCATTGTACTAATGACAACTAATAGCTGCTTTTTTTGAATTCTCTTAAATGTGACACATTATCGTAACAGATATAGTAAAATTGGTCTTAAATGTGGTTCTAAATACTGAAAAATTTAGAAATGTTGTTTTTCATACTTTTAATGAAATATATAACTTTATCGAAGCACACATGATACGTTTTTAAAAAGTAAAAAATTTAGACTTTGGTGAAAAATTGATATGCTTTAACTAAATATATGAAATGTAATTCTTTTACGTTTGTTTGTGTGTTGAAAAAAATCAAGAAAAAGCGATCAGTGACTGTGGTTATGTATGCGCACCAGTAAAACAAGTCGATCGGCTCAGAGTCGATGACGCCGTCGGTTAATTTTTTAAAATATACGCCGTCGGCGTTTTTGTCGTCTTAAAACGGCTCAAAAAAGACGACGTTTTTATCAGCTTCAGTCAAAAAAAATAAGTAATTTATTACCGTTTTCTTTTTGAAGATATTTAGTGACGTCACTGTAAATGTCTGAGCCGCCGTTTTCATACTGTTGTATCCGCCGCTATATAAAAACTGCTTAGCCTCTGCCGCCGAAAATTTCGCCTCGGCTTGTTTCACTGTTACGCACTGAAATAACAGTTATTAAAAACAATGCGTTTGTTTTTGTCATCACTTAGACCCCTTTCTGACTAGGCAAGTCACTTGCGCAAGAGACTTGTGCAAGTCTTGTGTTTATAGACAAAAGGAGTAAGGTCGGGTTAAGAGGAAGAAACTTGCTCATATTTGAGTACACACTTGCCTGTACTCGGCAAGTACGAGCAAGTTTATGTTGAGAAACCAAAAACAAAAAAAAAATAAAAACAAACAGGAGTCCTATATTCGGCCATGCCGAATGTTATATACCCTTCACAACGTGTAGTCATGCAACAACAATTGCTTGTATCACCATTCATCTTATATAAAATACGTTCATACATATAAAAAACATACATATATAAACACATCCCATTGTAATATTATAAATTTAGTTTACTTATGTGTTAAAAAAAAATAAATTAAAAGAAAAATTAAAAATAAAACAATAAAACTTTAAATAATATATAAAACTAGCCAAACCCGGCGCGCGTTGCTACGCCCCTTAATGAATCGAAATGCATTCTGAATTTAATTGAATATCAAGCGCAAAAACCTAAAAATTATAATTTTTTTACGGGCGTGGCCCTGCCCACTTTTCTAATCACAAAATTGTAAAGTCATAACAGCTCAATATGTGTGCAAAGTTTCAGAATAATCGGTCCAGTGCAAGTACCTCAAAATGATATCTTTTTTTTATGGGCGTAGCACTGCCCACTTTTCTAATAACGAAATTATTTAGTCATGACAGCTCGATATGTGTGCAAAGTTTCAGAAAAATCGGTCCAGTGTAAGTACCTCAAAATGATAAATTTTTTTATGGGCGTGGCACTGCCCACTTTTCTAAATACGAAACTGTATAGTCATGACAACTCAATATGTGTGCAAAGTTTCAGAAAAATCGGTCCAGTGCAAGTACCCCAAAATGATACCTATTTTTTAATGGGCGTGGCACTGCCCACTTTTCTAATGGCGAAAGTGTAAAGTCATGACAGCTCAATATTTTCGCAAAGTTTCAGAAAATTCGGTCCAGTGCAAGAAGCTAAAACTGATAACTAATTTTTTATGGGCGTGACCCCGCCCACTTTTTCAATCACGAAATTATAAAGCCATGACAGCTCAATATGTGTGCAAAGTTTCAGAAAAATCGGTCGAGTGCACGTACCTCAAAATTAAAACTTTTTTAGGGGCGTGGCCCCGCCCACTTTTCTTACCACGAAATTATTAAGTCATGACAGCTCGATATGTGTGCAAAGTTTCAGAAAAATCGGTCAAGTGCAAGTAGCTAAAACTGATAACTAATTTTTTATGGGCGTGGCTCCGCCCACTTTTTTTCACCCATAAACACTCCCTGGTATGTGTACAACAACTTACCCAAGTTTGAGCCCGATCGGTTTTACAGTTTCGGAGCTTATAGCTAACACACACACACACAGAGTTTCACTTTTATATATATAGATAGATAGATAGATAGATAGATAAAAAAAAAAATTTTTGGCTCACTGTAACAAGTATACCACGTTTGTATGTATGTGTTGTATGTTGTTGTTGTGAAAAAAACGAGGTGGTCATGGTTTTCTGCTCATATGTCAGTTGTTTATGTATGATCTATTCCCGAATATTTCTGATATTTTAATACCGGGTCCAGGCGATGTCATGGGGCTTAAGAAAGTTGATTTCAACAAAAATGATAATTGTAGAAATTTCAAACGGAATGACAAACCTTTTTCACTGTGTGAAGATTATAATAAGTAAAAGAGAACAAACCTTGGGCAAGTCAATTGCTGAGTCTGAACGTGAAAGCAAGTTCAAAGAAAAATAAAAGAAAATAAAAAACTAACTTGCGCAAGTGACTTGCCCAGTCAGAAAGGTGTGTTACTACTAATGACTTTTCTTCTACGCTGTTTTAATAAAGAATATGTACTTAAAATAAAAAAAACCGGTTAAATATAAAGAAACACAATATGCACTTTAATTTCGAAAGGTGATTTGAGTGTTGAAGGTTCTTCTTAATGTAATAAAAAAGGACAGTTGCCAAATAAGAATTTGCACACAATTAGAAAAACTAACAATTGGATAAGAGTGTTTAAGTGATTGTGAAAAACATAAGTACATAAGTATGCACTTATTAGTATATTTAAATGCATATGTATGTAGGTAAAGTGGTATTAGACACAAAATTACTAAGAAGCGTTTAAAATTATAAAATATTGTATACAAATACATACATGTGTATAATCAATAGTTTTTATTTAAAGAATTTTGAGTGTTTTAAGAGTAAAAACTGTTTTCTGATAACAATAAATATTGCAAACATCTTAGAACATTTAATACTCTAAAAACACGTAACTTTTATCATTGTTGTGGCCAAACGTATAAGGATTCATCAAGGTTTCAAGGGATTGTTAAGAAAAATCATAACGAATACAACAGCAAGAAAATCATCACCGAAAGATGAGGGAAATTATATGTCGAGTACTGTAATTTAAAGAAAAATACAAAACATCTATCTTATCAAGAATTTCATCCCACTAACAACTTCAAAGCCAGTGTCGACATATAAATTACGTAAGTCGTTCTACTTTACGTGTGATTTAAATACTAATAATTTTATACATAGAAGAGAAAGGTGGAAAAATTATTGCCCAGAGTCTTTTCTATGACAATCTATCTGCAGATGAATTTAAGCCGACATAGTGAGCGTGTAGCAACCACAGTCTACAGCAAATTTATGAACAATGCGGTAACCTAACAGAGATTTTTAAAATATGTAACGTGTCATTACAAATTTTGCTGATATACCCAAAGTAACACAAAATATGCATGAAATATTTACTTATAATATTTAATGGGTTTATATTAGGTTTAGAATAAACAGTTTTGTAAAAGAATGGAGCAGCTACACCCACACCGCTCCTATGGTACTTTGAATTGGCCATTTAAAGTGCAACCCGAAACTGTGCCGATACCTGTTTCCAGGACACGAATTCTGTAGTTAGATAGTAGTGTTGTTGTAGCCGAATACAAGGCTCTCCAAATTTTTCTTGTGTTTGTTGTAGGAACTAACTTATATTTTTAGCTTAGCTGAATTTAAGGCCCTCCGAATTTTCTTTGAAGACAACAGTTTGTAATCTATCGTACCGGAATATAAGGCCTCCCGCAGTTTCTTTATATTCGTCGTAATGCTAACTTGTAATCTATCACATCCGAATATAAGGCCTCTGGCATTTTTCTTACATTTCGTCGTAATACCCGTAATCTGTCTAAACCAAATATAAGGCCTAGCGAATTTTCTTTATACTCGCCTTAATACGACTGCATATTTTAATCGTTCCCCGGCTATTATTCGCATCTCAGAAAAGGAAAAAAACTGTGTCTCTTTTATAAGACCAACCAACGACTTCGCGTTTTATTCTCAAAGAAAGAACACCTTTGAAACAACCCATGGACGACTGAGCTCTACCTCGACTGAAAAATAAAACTGCATAACAAATGTGTCCCCAATACAAAAAACCAAACGGGTTTAAATTGGTGAGTATGTATACATATACTGAGTTTGTTTAATATACACACATACAAAAAAATGTTCTATATCTGATGAGTTGGGGATATGAAACAACTATGAAACTGCATAAAGGTTTTACCGTATTGAAAAATTCGAAAAGTCAAGATGTAAAAAAGTTGTTAGAACATATCGATATTGATGATACAGAGAAAGGAAAAAAATTTATAAAAAAAACTTTTTATTTTTGAAGCTTATTTGTACAAAAAAATGTTTTATTTCTTCTTAGATCCTGACATGTTTGCTCTTAATGTGTGATGGGCAAAAAATTTTTTTTGGACCAACAACAAAGTTTACTAAAAAAGAACGCATTAGGTAAAAATTAGCTGTCCCGATTTACTACCAAGGATTCACAGGAGTCATTTCTTTTTATTGTAACTACTGTGCAGGTGTTACAAGACCATATTGATTTTATCCAGAAGAGAGACAAAAGTAAACAACCATTTATAATGGCTGTATACACATTTTTGATTTGTATATCTTGATGGGTTACTAATACCATTTAAATTTTTTTTGAGATCTTTAGATGTTTGCTTTAAGATTTTTCATTAATTTAATTTGTAACATCACAAAGCTTGCGAATTGGTTTGGCATTTTATTAAAAGCTAGCAGTTTTTTTTAATAAATTCACGTATAATTTTTCCAACGTATTTTTAAAATTTTTAAAAAGGATTTGTATATACTTAAGTATTGCATAATTGTCATTAGCGCGATGAGTTAAAGTCGCTTTTATAATGTATTTTGTCAGTAAACTTAATAAAATTACTTCATAAGAACGTTACCTGTTTTTTTGAATTGAATGAAATGTTTCCATGAGTTAATGAAAAATGTTCATAATTTTAATAAAATATATTTCATTTAGTTAATGACAAAATTAATTAATTAAAATTTTATGAAACATTTGCTTGATTCTCTGAAAAATTTCATTACGATTTTTTTTAATAAAACAAGGTTCATTAATCTACTGAAGTGCTAAGTTGGTTAAATTTTATTAGTAGTTTTTCCTTGACTTAATATAAGAATATATTGATTCCATGAAGGATATTCTGTTTATTGCGTTAATTACCCACAAAGATTTAGGCGAAAAACTAACAATCAAAAGTTCGGATTATCGTTAAGCTAAAACAACAACGAAAGCTAGTGGTCGCTAACACATTTATTTCATACATATATACATGATGGTACAAACCTTGTTAAGGGCATATAAGATTCGGCACAGCCGAACATAGCGCTTTCACTTGTTTAAATATGGTTTGCATGCATGTTCCATTCGATCAGTCCAAGTTTTTTATTTATTTTTTTTTAATAAATATGGTTACATGACGTCAATGGTGGCTGGCTTTAATACTGGCTTTTAATGCTTCAAAAGTTGCTGGTTTGCCGGCATAAATCAATGATCTTAAGTCTCATAGAAGTAAACCAGAGACGCTAAATCGCATGAATGAGAATACCAGTATACAGGACTGCTTCTGTAAAAAAACTAATAATCAAATTTATTTTGCAATAAATTGATTGTTAAACGCGCTAAATGGCCGGTTGCGCCGTCTTGTTGAAACCAAATAACGTTGATGTTTATCCGATTAATTTTTGAAAACAAAATTTCTGTCACCATGGCTCGATAACGTTTGCCATTCACCGCAACGGCAGGGGCTTGATTATTTTGCGTCCAAACCCCAACAAAGTAAATTTTAATGGATATAATGGTGATTCGTTAACGGCCTGAGAATAGTCTTTGCTGCAACTACGACAGTTTGGCTTATTGACATAGCGTTTAAATAATAAGTGAACTTCATTACTTAATAGGTCAAGCGTTGTTCTGTCCTTAGACGATTCATGATAACGTGCTAAATCTACTGTGACTAACCTAGCCTAGATATACCATATACAAAACCAAACAAAACGAGCTACTTGTATAACATAAGGTGCTCGCGGATTATCGGCTCGTTTAGACTTTCTGTGAAGTTTCGCCTGTTGCCAGAAAAAACAGTAGTCCTTAAGGCTTACGAAGCCCATAACATTAACGTGGTGGTTGGCTGCACGTAAACAGTCAAGTGGAGTCTATATGACTCCGTTTTGACAAACAAACGTAACCCATGCCACCGATCAAATTTTAGCCGGACGTATGCGCCAGTCATGGAAAATGTAAAAAATTTCAAATGCGTGCCGTGGCAGATATTTGCATGTTCCTATTAATAATGGCATCAATTGGTCTTCTAAATGCATAAAATATTTCGCTAATATGTCACTTTAGAAGATATGAAGTGCTTAATGAAAGGCTCTTTGTAATAGAATACTTGACAACAAATTCAATAGGCTGCAACAAAAAGGTTCATATTTATTCAGCTAGCATTGAATGAAATGAAATACAAACTTCTAAAATGTGGCAAAGTTTTTTTTTCCAATTATGTGACGGAAATGTTAATAAACTTCTAAACAAAAAGCTTTTACAACGAAGTTACCATAAGCTCCCTTAATCCTAGATCCTTATATACATATAAAGCCGTTGTATTAATTCACCTCTGTGTGTAGCAGACATTATTTAGACATTTTATTAATTTTCTGTTGTTCTTTACAATACAATAATGAGGGTCATATAAATAAAACTAATTTTGAAAGGCTGCCTGCAAATATCTCTGTACAAAAGAAAAGTCCTCAGCTTATTGACTAATTCTTTTTTATGATCGTTTATTTTTAGATATTCCCACAATACGTTCAATGTATTAATTATTGTATCTAGAACATATTCTTATACATACTCACTTGCTGTAAGTATGTATGTATATATTAGATACTAAACTCAGCTCATGTCGTATAAACAAATACATGTACACATCAATTGATTATTGGTGGCATAGAGTTTATGGTATTAACATTATTATTAGTTTCATCAACAAAGGCAACAACAAGAGAAAAGTTTATAATAACTAAAGGATAAGCAGCAGCATTATAGACAATACAGTAGAAAGCGCTTAAAACGAATCTCGCTTAAACAAACCTTTCTAACTCACAACGTGATATTGTACATATTTATGAAGCTAATTTGTTTCACTCAAAAGTGTTTGTGATAACCATACTCTACTATAGTATTTTAGTATCCATTTTATATACTTCAATTTTTTTATATGCTCCAGTATTATGCTGTATTTGGCGGCGTTAATACAACACAATTCAATTCAGAAAATTGTAAGGCGAAACATGCAAAAAGAAAAACCCATCATTAATATCATCCCCATGTTGCCATTGTTATACATATGAGTATGTATCTGTATGTATGTAATGCTATATATGTATTCAGAAATGCTCGGTTTTTTTTAATGATACTCAATTAGTACAATGATAAATGGTCTGTCAAATGCAGCCCATCCAATGACAGAATCAGTAGAAAAAGCGACACAATACTTACATGGAGCATAAACCAGAAAAAAAACTAGAATGTGAACCTTTTCTTGTTGTCTTGTAGCGCGATAATAAATGAATGGCAGAAAAGCGAAACATAACGAGGGCTAGATGTTGTAATTGGAAGCAGAATTAAACTACATACTATTATGCTTATAAGCTTACAGGAACTTATGGAAATGAAGAAAAAAAATTAGAATATTATCTTAAGAACATAATGGGAAACATTATTTATATACAGATTCAAATAGAGTCATAGCAACTTATAGAGAAAAAACAATTGGAATATTATCTATGGAAATATGGTCGTGGTGAAAATTAATTCCGTTGGGGATATGGAAATATTTTAAAAAAAATTAAGATGTCTGTGTAATTGTAAAAATTTTCCCTGAAGAAGCTACTCAATGTGGTAGCGAAATATCGGAATAAAATAAAAATAATTTTTATATAAAAAAGTGATATTTAGCTCAAAAGAATTAAAACAATATATGTCAAAAAAATTTATAAAATTAAAAAAAACGTCCACGAAACTATTGACGAAAAAATTCAAGAAGATAATAAAAATAGGTAAGAGAGCGCTATATTCGGCCGAGATGATTCTGATAATACTATTTACCGTCATGTATATACATAGGTATAATGGCCACATCGTTGGTTAGCCCAGATTTTATATTTCATGTAATAGAACACTTTCTTTATTACTTCCGCCGCCATGTTTGATTTTTTACATGGTTAACTGTATTCTACTATTCAAGTCTTTTCATTTGATACCCATATTGTTGGGGTTAAAGAAATTCGCTTCGCCATTTTGTTTCAGACGACATCTTGGATTTTACACTTGTTTAATAGTTTACTACATTGTACTGCGCTTTTTATTATACTTACATTGTGGGGGTTAAAGGGGACAAAGTCGTAACTACTATATTTGACTCATATAATCCCCATGTAATATAGGACGCCATCTTGGATTTTTTTTCTTTTCATAACTAACTACCTAACTAACCATTCATTTAATCTCCATATTGGCCCTCTCAGTTGTACAGAAACGGAAAAATATCTATTTTCGTTTGTAAATTTTAGGGAAAACAACGAAACATTTGTACTTTGGTGCTTATATCTCAGTTGGTTTCAAACCGATTTGTTAGTTTTTCTTAGAAAAATTTTCTGAGACAACGGCTTATATTTTGGTATCTCAAGCATGTTTAGAAGTTAAAAAAAAATTTAATATATATATTTTTTCAAATAATTTTTGCCTATAACTTTGCTGATTAGTGGCCAAGTTGTCCCAAAATTAGTATTATTAGTATTTTTAGAGCCATGCCAAATTTGTATATGACAACAACCGTGTCTTTACGTTATAATAGGGCCGGAAAATTTTCATTTTTGCGGTAAAAATGGGCGAAAAAACAAAGAAAGTCGTGTTTATTTGCTCATATCTCAGATAGTTATTAGTACGATTATTCAATATTTCACTTTTGTTTTCGTACTTTACACGGGTCTTGGCGATGTTGGTGGGCCTCAAAAAGTACGGACAAACGGACAGACAGACGGATATGATTAATCGACTTCCCTATATACAGGGTGGACCAAAAGTCACGCCTGCGTGTAAAAATTGAATAACTTTTTTTTGCTTATTAATATTTTTATTTTTTTTTCAGATTTTATTCATCGATTCGTGTTACACCACCATGCAAAATTTAACGACTGAGCAACAAACGAAAGTGGTAGAATTTTACTTTTCCAATGGGCGCTCAATTTTACTGACGCAACGAGCATATCAAAATTATTTCAACACCAGAAATGCACCTAACCAAACCACAATTAATCGTTTAATTGCACGGTTCCGACAACAAGGTGCAGTGTCAGATTTGCCACGATCAGGAAGACCAAGAATAATAGAGAATCAAGTGAACATTGATCGTGTACGGGTCAGTGTTGCAGAATATTCAGGAACTTCAACGCGAAGACGTTCTGGACAACTGGGAATCTCTAGAACATCACTTCAACGTATTTTACGTCTTTTAAACATGCATCCATACAAGGTCCAATTGACCCAACATCTTTTACCAGTTGACTACCATCAAAGACTAATTTGGGCAACACGCTTTGTGGCGTTGTGCGCAGAAAATAGAGAGTTTCTTAACAATTTAATAATGAGTGATGAAGCACATTTTCATCTAAATGGATACGTAAATAAACAAAATATGCGATTTTGGGGTACTACAAATCCCAGAGTTGTTCACCAGCGCCAATTACACCCCCACAAGTGTACAGTATGGTGTGGAGTGACATTAGAAAGAGTTATAGGGCCCTACTTCTTCGAGGATGAAGTTGGTAATACAGTAACGGTGAATGGGGACAGATATCGCGCTATGCTTAATAATTTTGTACGCCCTGAGGCAGCCAACAAGTGGTTTCAGCAGGATGGAGCAACAGCACACACGGCCCGTGCCACAATGACGCCTGTTTAAGAGCCCAATTGTGCATCGATGAAAATGGTGGTCATCTCTCTGACATTATTTTTCATAATTAAAATTTAGGTCATACAAAGATAATATTATAATTAAAAAAAAAATTTAATAAAAAATAATAATAAACAAAAAAGTTATTCAATTTTTACACGCAGGCGCGACTTTTGGTCCACCCTGTATAAGCTTTCAGAAAAGATATACTTTATGGGGTCAGAAATGAATATTTTAGAAATTTCACATGGAATGACAAACCTATATATCGATGGTCTCATGTAGAAAGGCCCTAACTCGTACTTTTTACGAAATTGAGTTTGTCAGTGATTTTAATACATTTCACACACCTCGACACAAAAATTGAATGCAATATTATCAAAAATAACAGTTTTAGAAGCGATTTCACAAAAGAAATTAATTTACGATTAAACAGTTTCTGTTACGTTTCTACATTCTCCTGTAAAATTATAATTATTTGAGTTAGGGCCTTTCTTAACGAGACCGACGATATATAATAATAACTTAAATTTTAATTTTTTTTAATATGTCACAGTGACACACATCATAATTTCTGATCTAAGCATATCATTCTGTAAATTTGTGGATTTCATTTCCGCAGAAATTATTATCTGCAGAACCCTTTAAATTGTCAAGCCAACCTTTAACATACATACCATACATTTTCACTAAAAATATTGTAAAAGAATATTTACGCAGTTTTATTTTTTACAGATAGTTTCTATAAAAATTTCAGCAGAATTAATATGTATCATTATTATCTACAAAAAGAACTCTTAAAAACAGTAAACTTTACTGACCCTCGTTTGGAATTAAACACAGCAACTTCAGTCATTACTTTTTTTTTCGCAATAGTTTATGGATGTTTTTAAGAATAATATGAATTGTGTCACCCAAACAAGCAATGAGAGGGGGTGATTAAAATTTAATCCCACCGCATTTAACATCGTCTTATGTATTTCAATATTCTATGTGGTTTCCTTGTATCGATTATCATTGTTTTTTTATTTTCTTTTTTTTACAAGTTACAAAATTATATATAAATTTATGTGTGCGATATAGTATAAAAAAAATTATAAAAGAAAAAGTTAGAAACTAAAAAACAACACTTCAGCGATATGTATCTGCAATATTTCCCACAAAAGTTAGGTAATTTGTAAAAATGAAAAACAAGAGAAATTAATAAGATCTTCCAATTCTTAACCGATTTAAAAGAAAGTACACCATCCGAAACTTTTTTACTGATAGATATGCCAAATATAAATATTTTGTTTAAATCGGTTTAAAACTTTAGGATTATAAGATTTAAACGTTGCTACTAACTTGGTTGTAAAACAAATATAAAAACAAAATAGTTAAATAAAGCACTTTGGGTTAGTCCAATTTGTTTTTGTAAAGAAATATGAAAACCAATTACACCAAAGAGTATTTAAAAACTGTACAACTTGTATGTATGAAAAAGCGTCCCTTTAATTTCTTATCACTCTGTATATACTTGTTTTGTATCTTATTTTCTATCTCTCAATCCGCTTTATTTGTCAGAACATATTTTTTATGCATAAAAAGTTCAATCTTTTTGTTAAAGCAAAAATTAAAAAAAAAAACACACAAAAAATCTTAAAAAGAAAGAACGATAGTCATCTCCCGTCATTGTTAAGAGCAGCATAAGTGGTTACTTTTGTAGTGTAGCACATACATACACACATGAGAATTCTACTAATCGCTTATCGAACAAACTAATTGTAACATGCTGTATAACAGCTTTCCACTTCTTTTCTGCGCTGTCGTATTTTCTTCTTTCTTCTGCCATCCGACTGAGTTTTGATAATCTCATGTGAGCAAGGGGAAAAAATCTAAATAAAAACTAATTATTTTAAAAGAATTATTTATTGTTTGTTATTGTTAGTTATTTTAAACAAGATGAAGGAATAACTATAATTGAACAATTTTATTTTTGACACACAAATCCATTTATTTTACAGGATTTGATAGGAGTATTGTAAAATGAATAAGGAAGAGTATTTGCAGTTAGATGTGCTAAAGTATTATTGTTGGCTGATGTTATTTCACTTTTGTTTTTGTTCTTCTTTTGTTCTTTGGCATCTCTTAAAGGGTCTTGTGAAAGGGACTCCTAAACTTTTACAGTTTTTAGCGGCTATAATATTTATTATCGCGTTAAGCAACACCTGCAAATGATAAAATTGCTTTAACAAAATAAGGTTTCTATGCAAGCAACGTTCCGCGTAATGTTTCAATAAAAAACAACATTTTAAAATTGTTGACGATATTAATTTACATGAGCACGAAGAGCGTCATATGCGTCGCAAAAAAATCTAGTTATATGAATTTTGACAGGCGGCGTCATCGGTTTATACTTGCGAGCACATTGTTGTCCATTGTCTATTTTTAACGACGAATACTATAGGTTGAAGATAATCAATTTCTTTTGGCATAAACCGGACAAAAACTGAAGACATGTGGTTTCAATGTGACGGCGCCAATTCCTACAATATTTATAATCCTGATGCCACATTTATCACTCTTCACGAGCGATTTAAAGACTGAGACTGTGCCGCTTGATCCCGTTAGAGTTTTTCTTGTTCTTCTTAAGTTGCTGGTCTATGCGAATAAGCCACAAACATTTAATAAAAGATCCGTTATAATATAGTTTAGTTTTTACGACAGATGCCACGCCCATTATTTAAATACTTAGAAAGAGCTAAACAGGTAAGATAATATAGTTTTTTAAATATAGCAAGATTAGTATCAATTTCGTGGAGCGCCCTATTTTTCAATCTCTCCTTTTTTTGTTAAACCACGAAAACATAACGTTTGTAAAAACCTTTAACGGAAACGGCGATAAAAGGAGGGAGATGAAAATATGCGAATTCAACTAAAATAAAATTATTTGAAAAGCTTAAATTTTTAAGGCCTACTTGACCTCCTTTAAAGCAAGTCATGGAAAGTCATACTTGTCATTGACAATTAAACACCCAGTCAGAAAAATCGAATAAAGTGAAGTAGAAGAAAAAATCAGTTAAATATTGAACCAACGAACAAGCTAAAATTAAATAAAGGAGCGATTTTATTAATGAAGCTTTTTGTAGATGCTCCAAGTTGGCAACACTTTTATCTGTAAAAATTACAAATTTAGTTGTTTTGAGATTAGTTTAACGTAGCAAATTATGATGAAGCAACGTTTGTCAATGGTTCAAATTGATACCGAAAATCGTAATTCAATAGTAATAATAATTGCAATAACGTCTTATTCAGTAGGCTTCTTTTTGGCTTAATAAGCATGTCAGTAAGCAAAACTTGCACATTTAATGTAAGGAAAATCTTTATCTCCAACGCTAATACAGTTGCAGTTTAGTTGACGACTATTAAAAACAAGATCATGAGATACTTTTTTGAGAAAGCCGAAAACAGATGTCGTGGACTTGATACATGTAAAGTAGTCAATCTTACGTGGCCCTCTATTGATATCAAGTGCAATTATCAACTTTTAATATGAAGGAAGGAAGTTCCTCGCAGTATGGACGAGTCACTGGATGTCATGAAAACATGCCAGCCAACTCGGACTTCCCTCAAGGTTTTCCAACTGCAAGGAGGCACATAATATTACACAAGTTAACAACTGTAAGACATCCGAGTTCAGAACGATCTACTAAAATATTTTAAGGTAAGCAAAATATACGCTCCCACCCTATTAGATTTATTCTTAGACACCAAATCACGCGAGTGATGTGATCTTGTCAAAACGGTGTAACACAGAGTCCACTTGAAAGTTTGCGCGTAGTGAAATGGCACGTTGACTAATTATTTGCTAAACGCAGTCTCTGGAGAATTGTCTATTAACAATCTTTTATTTAGAAATTTTTGGCAACCTTTTTTTCTATGCATAAAATTATCTTTAACAATCTATCTACAATTATTATTCATAGCAAATTAATAATATTCCCCTGTCTAAATCTAAGCCCTTCACAAACACTGACACCATTTTAGCGTACACATCTCTTTTACAAAACGGGGACTAAATTAAAAACAAAAAGTCCTTTAATCACTAGATGAATAAGTTATCCAATGGTGAAAGTTAGCAAATGCTTAAATATGTGAGTTGGTTAATAAATGATGACTGAATGATGGATGGATAGAAATGATTAAAATATAAAACTTTTTTGTCACTGAATATTCTCATTCTTTCTATCCAACTGATTAAACAAGCCAAATATCAAAAAAAAAAAAAAGAAATGATGAGCTTTTTACAAAAAAGTCATATATAAAGTTGTTTCTATATTTTTGTTGTTATTGGTTGTAGTTGTAGTCTTTGTCATCAGCATTATCATCATCATCATCAATTTTATCTTCAACGTCAGCAGTATGATTTCTAATTCAAACATTTAACAGTTGTCAGTCATTATACCACAACTATATTTATGTATGTGCATTGACTAGCTAGTGTTGGTGTTGGCTGGGCTGATGGCAAGTAGCATTGAAATTATCATTTTTCAATTAAAGTCATACGTACTCATCACATCGCCACAAAACACTGTTATCACGGCACAGGACAATGCAAATGAATTTGAAAAAAGTGTTAGTTGGTGGTTGTACATCAGAGGGGGTTATGGGTGCAAAATATATTACAATAACTTCGTATTTTTTCTTTATGCGAGAGTTATTAAAAATTTTCGATAAACAGTGGTCTGCTTTTACAAAAGCGTTTCTCCAGAAATTACGTACATTTGCATTAGACTTATTCATTAATGGGTCAATTTTCATTATTTTTAATGCTGACATTCATAAGGGTATGACCGACATTTGCATGTTACTAACCTCTTCAAAAGTTAAAAAGGAACTTATGGCTTGTTAGACTAAATATTTTCGCAAAGGATGTGTTCTGAATTTACATATAAAAAAAATGCAAAAATTCGTAGCTGACCTAAATAGTTTTGTTTGTTAAAATATATGATAAAAAGAAGAGGTAATAGTGGTTTTTTGCTTATATCTCAGTAACTTATATGACAATTTTGTTATTTTTCAACCCCAACAGCTTCAAGACCATACCTGACAATTATATGGTGCAACTGTGACTAGAACCTATTTAGAAAATCGATCATTTGTACTTTTCATTTACATTTAAAAAAAAAATTTTTTTGCCAAAATCTTTGACCGTTTGAACAAAGATTTTCTATAAATGTAGCCAAAGGTACATATTTTATATATACGCCACAAACGTTTCCAGACGTTCCATAGAAGCTGCAAATTAAGACTTTGTTCGTTGGCTCATATCTCAGCTCGTAATATACCCACATAACTTATTTTCAATAGCAAAATTCTCGAAAGCATATCAGAAAAATTTATATAATTTTAGAGTCAGATGTATACGTGGGGACTTCAAAAAGTTGATTTCAACATGCACACGGACAGACGGTCTTAGCTAAATCAATTATTCTACCTATAGTGATTCAGAATAAATATATGTATTTTATAGGTTCCAAAATGAATTTTGTATAAATAACAAACGTTATGACAAACTTATAAATTACCCTTTTTAACTCTTGTGTGAAGGGTACAAAAATACAACAACTTTTAGTTCACCTCAAGGTTTATTAAAATTATGATTGAAAAATTTTTTTAGATTTTTACACAACACGGTATAATTAAATGTATTTCTATTAATGAAGATGATGTAGGCAATTTATTTCATAAGTCTTTTATTCTTAATAGTTTTCAATGGGAAATTATAAAAGAACTCCTTTAGCCATAACTTTATTTATCGATTTGTAAATAGTTGCACGTTCATCATGAATATAAGCCCTAAATACTTGTTCGTGCAGTTTTTAATCACAAAACAAAATTATCTTTATTATGTCAGCCACTCTTTAACACATTTAGCAGATAAAATACAAGTTAATCGCTTTATATATAAAAACTATAACTTAATGTTGTCTATTAATCATTTCCTGTCATTTTCTCTCAATTAACGAATACATAATATGCCTGGCAAAATACTAGCTTTCACCTCCATTCCGTTCTATACCTCTTTATCATAGTCTCCTCCTCCTATTGCTGTTCAATCATTATGTTAATTAAATACATATAATCTGTTCCTTTCTCGTCCACTGTTTTGTTCGATTTATTGTTAAATAAAAAAAATAAATTAAACGAAATATAATAATAATTGTAAAATAATTGAGAAACATTGCTTGTGTATGCGTTTGTATTTTCCCCCCCACTACGCTGAGCCTTTATGTTAATTCGTAATTAAACAGGCCTTCTGGACATGACCACTGTTGTATTGCTGTGCTATTTCGATTAAAAGAGAATTGGGTCAATAGTAATTAAAATGTTTTAAGAAGAAATTAAAAGAAAATAAAATTAAAAAATACAGTAATCTTGTTAATATAAAGGAATTTTAAATGACAAAGCATGAATACAAATAACTCAATTCAGTTATAGATGAATGGCTATGCATAGTCTGTAAAGTTTATTAAAATAATGAAGATTCACACCAAGGTCAAACATTTCAAACAACTTATGCAAAACTCAGTTAAGAAAAATATGCTGATTGGAAATTCTTCTTTTGTCATTCTATGCTCCGTTGAAATATTGAAAAAGAAACATTGTTGTAATAACCGATTTAACCGTTCCCGGCTAAATAAAAAATTAAAACTTTCAAATTAAATTTATTCAACATTGATAAATAAATTGATGGGCGTAACTAGACTATTTTGCAGGGGTAAAATACCATAGAAAAATTATATGAATTTAAGAAAAAGCATTCGCTATATGGAATGTAGGCATTTAAGTAGACGTATCACTTTCATTTTCTGGCATTACAATGACATTGACCAGAAAGCTATATGCGCGAAATTTCATCATAATACCTTTCAACAGACGGACTAACATAGCTAGGTCGTCATAAGATGAAATCATGACTCAGATTCTTTAGCTATTATCTTTTTGGCAACACTGGTTTAAACAGCTGACGCACGTTTCGTGTTTTGTTTCACTGTCAAACATCTTCAGTTTGGTCTATAATTTACCCATGAATCGTCTTACAAACGAACAACGCTTGCAAATTATTGAATTTTATTATCAAAATGCGTGCTCTGTTAAGAAAGTTCATCGCGCGCTTGTTTATCGAAAAATTGTGTTCAACGACGAAACTCATTTTTGGCTCAGTGGGCACGTTAATAAGCAGAATTGTCGATTTTGGAGTGAAGATCAGCCAGAAGCATTGCAAGAGCTACCAATGCATCCAGAAAGTCACAGTTTAGTGCGGTTTATGGGCTGGTGGCATCATTGGACCGTACTTCTTCAAAGATGATGCGAATCGTAACGTAACTGTGAATGTTGAGCGCTACCGTGAAATGATATCCAACTTTTTTTGTCCAAAATGCAAGAGCTTGACTTGCATGACATGTGGTTTCAACAAGACGGTGCCACATGCCACACAGCACGCTTAACAATGGACTTATTGAAAGGCGAGTTCGGTGAACATTTTATTTCACGTTCGGGACCGGTCAATTGGCCGCCTAGATCGTGCAATTTAACGCCTTTAGACTATCTTTTGTGGGACTATGTTCAAGCTCATGTCTATACACACATGTCCGCTTTAATTGGCGCATTGGAAGACAACAGTGAAGCATTTATTCATGAGATACCGGCCGAAATGTTGGAAAGAGTATGCCAAAATTGGACTAAGCGGATGGGCCATTTGAGGCGCAGTCACGGTCAACATTTGCATGAAATAATCTTTAAACATAAAACTATATGGACCGTACTATCGATTCAAATAAAGATTTCATGAATTTTTTTGAATTTAATATGTTTTTTTTTAACTTTCCTATAGCTCTTAAAAAATCACGCTTTATATACTTTAAGAGACGTAAATTTTGATGTGTTACAAACGGAATTAAAAAAGTAATGTAAGCCACTTTTTTGTGTTGGTGGGTATAAAAAATCGCCAAGAAAACACACAACTGAAAACGTGGTTTGAGGATTTTTTTTCTATTAATTTCAAAAACAATCAAACGAAAAACGTAATGCTATGCATGCACGTTGCGATTGTAGGTACAACTCTGTTGGTAAACAAGTAGAAACCAATGTTTGCCAGCAATATTCTTGTAAGTATATCTTATAAGGATATTCAACAAATGGACCAAGAAGTTATCTGGGAGCAAAAATTAATCTTATTTATTAAAACTCGTATCGCAGCCGCTAAGGGGCCGAAATTACTGATTTTCTTTACCAAAATTCTCGAAAGCATTTCTAATAAATTAATGCCACTTAAGGGGTAATGGAATATGTTGGGGCTTTAAAAAGTTGATTTCAACGCTTATACGGATGGACATAGCTAGATCGACTGTTACATCTATAAGGATTCAGAATATATATAAATAAGTATACTATATGTAAAAATGACAAATGAAATGTAAAACCTATCTATATAGTAAAACTGTTTTTTTTTTACAAATTATGACGATGGCGAAAAAAAACGAACTCCTAAACTTTGTAGTGTCTTATGTACACAACACTTTTGAATTGTGCCAATGGCTGCAACGTGTGTATATTGAATAAACTGTACATCAAGTTACAGAAATATAGATATTTTCATTGTATTTTAAATCAATATTGCAAAAAATCGTCACCGACAACTTAAAAAATTCTGAAATGGAACAGCTTCGGTAACATGGCAAATATTACGCGATGAATTAATTTCACAATAAAAAACAGACGTTAAATTTTTTGAGTAGACCGTTCAGCTGGGCAGATCGTTAGTGTTATTTGCCAGCATTATAATTATTATTTAATTGATTATTTGGGCATATGTTATGCCGAACCTCTACGCCGATAAAACCAAAAACGACTCAAAATGGTCGCAATACAAAATAAAGAGAGTTGTAAAATTCAACCAACATATTTCGCAGTAGAAGCCCCAGCCATATTCCTGAAATTTTATTCAAATATCTATTCAATAAAGAGAGATTTTCTTGAGTACTTGCCGTGCTGGTAGGCTTTACCACAGGAGTTCATTGAGTCAAACCACCGCCTTAATTATACGGAAACACACAGGTGTATATAAAGATCACGGATTATGCTCAAGCACCTTTCTATTAATCGCGAGGTATACCCACCACTCCATTTTCTAATGAGCGTTTAACTCCAAGCAAGCAGCTCGGTTAGTAAGTTACAACACTCTGAGACCTCTAAAAATGCTTTATCAATCAATCAATTGAGGACAAAAAAGTGGTTTCCATGGGATATAAAACTCCTCCTTCAAGAGAACTTTAACTGTGGTCCTTTAATTTTAGACCCCATGCAGCCAATGGTATGTGCAGTGAAGAATATTCGCTTTCGCAAATACAGGTAACCCTCCTTAAAAACGATTTTCTGGACGCGATCTTACTCTTACACAAAGTAAAAACTAAGGCAATCCTTTTTTAATCCTGCACTTCTACAACGCGAAATTAAGATTTTCTATGTTGTCAGATAAAATTATGAGGAAATCGTCTACTTCTCAAATAAAATTCTTAAAATCATATTTTTATTTAAAAAATATTCAAAATGGCGATAAATCGTTTTAACTATCAGCTTTGTTTGTTTACGCACGTAATTAAATTCGGTGATTCCCCTAATTATTTTTAACGAAACATATATAGCGTTCTTGCTTGGTTTTTCTATTTAAATTCGAATCTTTTGTATTTTGCATTGCTGATCTTAGCATCGTTTATTCCAGTGATCAACACTTTATTTTTATCTTACGAACATACATATTATGTACTTGTGTATACATTTAGTATCTTTGTTTAGTTTTCTAAAACATTAAAGTGTACACTTGCAATGGAATATAAAAAAAAATATTTAGGATTTTGAAGTTTTGTTTTACTTAATGTTTTTGTTTTAAATGACTTTAATGATATAGAAAAACAATTTTTTAAATATTATAAAAATTCTTATTAAATTTATCTTTTTGGCTTATATAATGCGGTTTTACAAAACAAGTAACTTTTTTGGAACTTATGAGCAGTGTTATAGCAGGGTTACCTGTACTGAATTATTAATAATAAATACCCCTATTGCGGTTCACAACTCAACTCAGTTTGGTTGTGTGAGAGTCAACCCAACTTATGCACAACCAAACTCATTTTAGGTATTGTGATACTCAACTGTTTATAGTTGAGTTATAAAGTTGCCAACTTAAAATATCAAACTATCAACTTTAAATATTACGTTTGGCAAATGAAAAAAAAAAAATTCCTAAAATTGTTTTTAACTGCTGTGCCGAATAAAAAGTATTTATAATGTATATAAGTGTCGATTTATGTTATGATGATATATATAAAAACTTTTGTGTACACGCAAAGAAAAAATATGGTTGTGGTAACCATAATCGAAGAGCAACATACTATGATTGAATTGTATGATTATGTTTAAAATAATAATGGTTACCAGTTATCATTATTATGTTTAACTTAAATATCATTCAATAATCATATATATGACTACAATTGAAATCGACAATCTTTGCTTTTTTACGGCAAATTATTGTCTTTTGCTGTAACATACACATACTGCTTGTACTCACCAATTTAATTGCAATTTTTTTACCAATATTTTTTTACATTTTCTCGTTTATTTTTAAATTTGTTTTTAATTTTTCAAAATTTTTGTTCCTTTTTTTGACATCTCAAACTTTTAAAATAATAAAAATTTATTCAGCAAGAAGAACAGTTAAAATCAAATTATTGTTAATAAAAAATCATAGCTTGATTAATTTGTAATCATACTGTTGTCTTACTTATTATTTAATGATTATTTTTAATTTATAATGCTTTTGAATATAATGTTATTTTTGTCAAATTAATTTTTTTTAATCATACTATTTTTAAGTGATAACCGTTTTGAAATTTTTAGGAAAAATAAACATTAAATGATACAATTTAAACAAATGCTTGATTATCGTGACAAAATATATGATGAAATGAAACAAAAATAACTATTACTTGTTTTCGACAACCAAATATTGTTTTAGAAAAAATAATATGACCGTCGTGATCATGTCGTAACCGTGGTTTTTCTTTGCGTGTAGATGTGCTACGTACAAGAAAAATTGAAATTAAAGATCACCTAAAAACACCTGTTCGCGTGGTGGATATTCCTCCTATATTGAAGTTATATGCTGCTTCCTTGCTTTGGGAGCTATCAAAAATGCAATTAAGTGAACAATTTATTATAAAAAAGCACATATACTTACGATCTCTCCATTGTTTTTCATTTTTACCGCTTTTAAAAAAATCAACCTTAACTGCCAATAACACAACTACTCTTAAGCAGTTGTGTGTATTCAACGTTTTAGTCGACCAAATTTTTACAAAGTTGAAAACAGCAATACCGCGAAAAATAGATACACAACTGAATAGTCAACTGTTATTTGAGTTGAGAATGGCAATGTCAATTTGCCAAAGACAACCAAACTATTACAAAAGTGGAGAACCGCAATAGGGGCAAAAATAAAATTATTATTCGATACATCACTTGTCTAAATAAAGCCGATTTCAGGAATTTTAAAATATTTATCAAAGTTTTGTTTAAATTTAAAAAATTTTAAGCGTTCTTAAATTCTCTAAGACTTCTTCATCTTCTTTCTCTTTTTCTCTTTCTCATTCCTTATATCTTTTAAATCCTGTCCTAAACAAATCTTATATAACATTACTTCGTTACACTTCACACAAATAATTGCTATAATTTTATATGTTATTTAGAATAATTAATCTAATTGATGACTTTAGCTTAAATTTGTTTAAATGACAACAACAATATTTAAAGAAGCAGCAACACAAAATAACAACAATAAAAATATAATTGAAACTAATATTTTAAATTCTCAATATTTATTTTATTTACAGTTTTGCATAATCAGCAATGATACTTTAAAGAAGATTTTGCGCAAACAATGGCAGAATGTATAAATTTAAGGCAAAACGAGCTGATAAGTGGTTCATAAGACGTGCAGGTGGTAGAAAGGGCAACAACGAGAACAACAATAGAAACCATTAGATGATTAAGAATAATAATAAATAAATGGAAACCACAAAATTTTATGGCATTAAAGATTTTACGAGCAGTAAAAAATATATTAATGAATGTGCGAATGTAGGTATAAGCATAAATATGTTAATAAATAAGTAGACCATCAAACTATTGGGGGTAAGTAAAAACCCAATGACAGCTGTTTAATATCAGAAAGTCTGTAAAAAAAGCCAGATTACAAAAAAAATTAACACTGCATGTTTCGTCTTATAAAAAGTCTTTATTTCCCATTACCCCTAGTATTTTTCAGAATCATATTAAAATTTGTCTTTTATGTTCTTTAACACGAAATTAGAGACAATATGGTGATGGTCAGCAGGGACTGCTACAAGACGCTTAACGAGGGCACTAATGCAACTGCTTTTCCTCTCTCTTTCCCAACTCCACGCTTTAGTTTGTGTTCTAACAGAAGGCAGCGTCTTTTGAATGCACGTCAATATATTGCCAACCAAAGCTAAACAAGAACGGAAAATCATGAGTTAAGCGCTAATGCTGAAGTGATATTCCCAAAGAGTAATGTTGACTTATTTTTTTAAAATAAAACTCACTTAATAAAAATAAAAAGTCACTAATTTTGTACTGCAGCTAATTGCAATACCCAATGTCTTGTAAAAATTGGAATTTGTTGTTGGAAGGCGTTGCCGCCGCCGTTTTTCGGTTTGATTCACACAAAGAATTTTTTGACCGCAAAAAAAATGCTTAACGCTCTTGTTTAGGTTTGGCTGTATATCTCCCTTTCAATTACGTTTGTAAAAGTTGTCTCGGCGAGGAGGCAATTGAGACCCTGCTCTACCTTCTCTGACATTACCCGGTTTTAATTGGGATCAGAATCTAGAAGCTGTCTTCCTGATATAGCAAGTTTAGTTTGTTATTACATACGTACATTTTATTTAATAATAAGAGTTGCAAAATAATAAAAAAGAACTACGATTTCATCATCAGCACTGTTTGATCGGTGGTTACATGTTGGTTGTTAATATCATCTATTTAACTTCCGGCATTTGAGTTAATGATTTAGATTGAAATTTACCAAACAGCAACCCTTTTTGTCCTGCTATAGCCACCAGTTAGGTAGCGAGGTAGTTATGAACTTGGAAAACCTTCTTGCAGGATGATGCACCACTTTGGTAATTGTTTTATTAGCCCTTTTGGCGTAATCAAGTGAACACCAGGCAGCTGCAGTTTGACACTTTTGGATTTACTATAGTGGGGCGACTTTAAAGAATAATTCTATGCGAATAATTGCACTGATACGATAGACACATGTATAAACTTGATGCATAAATAATGGCAAATTTTTTTATTTACTATTTCACCAAAATAAGTTTGGCTTAATCGATTTTATTGTTTTTAATAAACATTCTGGCATTCAGAGCCTCTTTTGGTAGACTAAAGCGGGTAATACACGGCATAGTTTTTACATCAGACTTAATAAATTTTTAACTACTAAGTACATACATGTCGTGTATTGCTTTTGTAAAACTAATGTGCAAGTCATGTGACAAAGTTTCAATGAGAGCATGAAATATTTTGTTCTGATAAGCCACATGTTTGATTGGTTGGTTGGTTAACGTGGTAGTTCAGTGCATGCAAACAGTCAAGTGGAGTCTGTATGACACCGTTTTGATAGAACCACATCATCAGTTCTAATGTGTCTCACGTGGCCGTGAGGTATCTCAATAGATAATTCAGTCGATCTTCAGATATCGCAGAAAGGCCATCCAGTCCCAGAAGTCTGTGTCTCTTAGCCACCAGTGCAGGACATTCGCAGAGAAGGTAAAAACCCGATTCCTCCTTCTCTCTATCCAGACAGCTGCGACAATGGTCGTTCGATGGAAGTCCGAGTCGACTTGCATGTTTGCCTTACATCCAGGGACCCGTCAATACCGTCAGCAACCTCAATATGTCCCTCCGACTTCGATTAGTAAGTTTCAATGTACGCCTTATACCAAAAGAGGACGTAAGCTGTGCCACCTTACATGTACTCAGCCCACGCCATCGGTCCTCGGCCTTCTGAAAAAAGTGTCTGGAGATTTAACTTTTAATAGTCCCTAACGGAACTGCAACTGCAGAAATTTCTGCTGCTGACAAATAGTCAGCATTGTTTAAAATTTCTCAAACATGCAGAATTACATACGATTTAAAAATTTTACAAGTCAGATGTAAAAATAACTGTCACAAATTAATTAATTAAATTATTTTTTTTATTAATAATTTTTATAATTTATTGTTAATTCTTTATTAAATTCTTAGTTTGTTGGTCTATTAAAACCACTTTAATGAGAAGAAATGTATATTATCTGTGCAACCAATAATACAAAATAATTCGTATTTATTTTCCACCGGGTAAATATGTTTGTACATCCCCCTAAAAAGTCATCGAAGTGACACAAGATACTGGTACAATTTAAAATCTATTACAACAAAATAGCAAGAAATAAGTATTATGTAACAATAACAATTATTTTAAGTCGAACATAATCCCCCTAAAGAGCGTCTGTGTGAGTGTGTGGCCAGCTTCTGTAAATTTACACTTTGTACTTGTATGAGTGTTTCGAATTTAAGATATGTGGTTTCCTTTATGTGCTTCAAAAGGTATTAAACTTATAATTACAACATTTTGACAACCGCCCACAAAATCCAACTGAATTTGATATGGATACAGTCAGGTGTTAAGAACACATTAGAATTCTCAGAATTCTTGTTGATGAACTGGATACTTTGAAGTAAGAAAAACAGTGTAACTAATATGTATGTACCTAAATTTCGAAAGTGAATGCTGTGGCTTTAGTGGTTAGAGTGCTTATTTAACCATTTTAAGCTTTTTAAAATTGTTACACCAATTAAATAATGTGTTTCCTTCTTAGGAAAGGAAAAAGCAAAGAATGGTGCTTAAATAAGAATTAGGAATAGAAAATAGTCTTTCGCAACACTGTAAACAACAGTAGTTATTATTTTAATGTAGCGCCATCTGATGTGTACTTTTCAAAGATTTTTTAACACATATTGATTACTTTTTTAACTTGGCTTTAGGATTAATGCTGTTAGTAAATCTTCAAAGAAAAGCTATGCAAAAGATATTAGATTAGCAGGAGCTGGGAAACGAACCAACGACCTAATGTCAACATTTCTAAGCTAAGGCAGCTCTCTAGCTTACAAGTTAAAGATTGCAAATACTTCAGTTTGTAGGTGGAAGTGAAAGAGACAACAGGGTAGGCGTACAGTATCTCTTCCTATTTCAAAAGCAAGCTCAGGAGTTTATAAATTTCAATTTGTGCTTCTTATAAGTAGCTGTCGAAGTTGTGCAGTGCGAATAAAATAACGTAACGTAGGTGTAAAATACTAACAAAATTTTTGTAAAGCAAGTATACCAAATTTTATTTTTTAAATCTTTCTACGAGGGTTTCCTTATATATTTCAGGATAAGTAAAAACAAAAAATTATTTGTCATCGAAAATTGCTTTACTGCTTTTCCAACTTTGACCTCTAAAGGTCAATACACTTCTGCATACGCTTGAAATAAATTTTAAAGCACTTTTTCCATTCGATTGAGGTATACTTTCCCTGAAGAAGCTACTCAATGTGGTAGCGAAATATTGGAAAGTAAAATTAAAACTATTTTTTATAAAAAAAGTGATCTCAAGCTCAATACAAAAAACAACTATTGAAGAAATTTACATTTTCAGAATAAATATAAAAAATTTAACAAATACATAAGATGTTAAGACCTACACTACAGGGTGACTGATTTAAAATGCTTATAATTTTTTACATCAAATTACTGAGTAAATAAAACTTTTGTGTTGAAATTTTCTTTATAAACGTAATCCCGTTGTTTCTAGAAAACCCTACAACAAATCAGAGCCGATCAAATCTAAGAGTAGTGGAGGCATTTTTGAACTATTCGATAATTAAGAAGTTCCCATACAAATACAATTGTCTCTAGCGTGGTGTCAGCAGTGGTAAATCTTTCTGAAACCTTAAGTCACGGGTTTTAAGAACAACAGGGGCCGAATTACGGCATTCACTATCGAGCGAAAATAAAAGAATACTTATTAGAATCCAATACAAAATGTAAGAAAAACGTTCACGTTCGATTGAAATTTCGATCGATATCGAATGCCATAATTTGGCCCCAGAACATAAAAAATTTCCAACATGCTTTCGTTTACTACCTCGGAAACTTTTTATCGCGTATCTAATTTATTTTAGATCAATTGTAGACCGATAACTCTATACGCCATAACGTCACACCAAATGGGGTATCTGAAAAGGTGTTGTTTTCACTGGTTGAGTATTTTGGGACTTTCGATATATTAAAATGAAAATGGTCTTCATCGCTCATTATGAAATTGATACAGAATGTAAGAGTTTCTCTCACAAGCAAAATAAATTTATTGATATATTGCAGCTCTTGTGGAGCATCTTTAGGCAATAATTTGTGTACAATTTGCGATGTTTTTCAGATGCCCAACTGATTAGGACGTTGACGAGTAGACAATGAGGGAGGCGTGCAGAAACTTTCTCGTACACCATCTTCAACGCGTGTTAGTAGGGTCTCTATCATCAAAACTGCTCATTAAGCTTTTGGTTATATTAAAGACGAAACAGACATTCGAACCTCTGTTCATACTCAATAACATGTTTCTTATTAATTATAGCTTTTTTTGCACATAAGAAAAAGAAAAAAAAGGACTATTCGGAAAGGGGAAACATGTTTGATGGTTAAATTAGACGTGCCATAACTATCATGCCATAACCATAAGAAATCATAATTCAAAATTGGTTAGCTGACTTATTGTACGCAATTTAAATGCAAACATGGCAACATTGATCAGACAGTAAATGTCTTCAAATAAGAGCATAAGAAAGGCTCTAAAAGTATGGATTCTATTTCACTTATCTTGGACGTAATTTACAAGCTGATTTTTATGAAAAACCACGTTTTGTTGGAATTTCAATTAATTCTTTCAAATATTGACAGAATTTTTATTAATTGTTTTACGCTTTTGCATTGAAAAACTTTAAAAATAATATAAATCTTTTCAAATAAGAAAAACTATAAACAATTAAAAAGGGCCATCCCACGTTGGGCAACCCCTTTACTAGTTTAGCAAAATATTTATTATTTTGTATTAAAATTATCTGGCAACTCAGAAAGCTGTGGCATGTTTTATTACAGGGAAACACAAACTTTAGAAGAATAATATTTCAAATATCTGTATAAAAAGGGTTAATTAAAAAATATGGAAAATTAATTCTATCGCTATTGTTTTTCTTGCTATTGCAAAGTTTTCGCAATATTATTTATTTCATTTAATAATTTTTTGGACACTTTTGTTGCTGTTTAATTTTTTTTTTAATTTTTTAAGTTGTTTAAACATAATATTATGACAATCGGCAATGATAAGAATATTAAAGAAAATGTCAGATGTATTGCCAATTCCATCTGTAATGAAATGTTACTTTTGCAAAATCAAAAAATTTTAACATTTGGATTTTAAGCGTGATTGTGATTTGTTAATGTTTTTGTTCAAAACTAATAAAAAAAATTTATATTTAATGTATATTCCACTCTTAAAAAGTAACTAAAAGATACTAATTGCTTTTAACTTCAGACTACAGTAAAAACGTGATTCTTGCACGTAATGAAAACCGGGCTCGGTGCAGGTTTCGAGGTTGTCGAAGGTACCGAGTATTAATTTTCCATACAAAATAAAAGACACATACATCTGTTCAATATGTATTTCAATTTAAAACACTTAGTTCAATAAATTCGTATAAGAGTAGAAACATATTTTATGTGGAATTAAAGAAATTTAAAATTTTTGTTTGTTTTGATGTTTTCATTTCTCTTATTACGAGTTATTGTTGATCTATGCACATGAAAACTTTTGGCTAAGGAATTGGTGGAAAATCCAGCACTTAATTTTTTTTTAATCCTTAATTGCCTTTAATGGCCATCAACATAAATTTTTTCTTTGCCATTATGACACCGCACCTCTCAATAGTCAGCTTTAAACTGGGGGATTTCCCGAATTGTATTCAGTCAAAGAAAACGTAAACAAAGCAGCACGCTAGAGTAATACAAGGGTAATGTTGCAAGTATCGAGTTCAAAATTTTCGAATGTCGCAAGTACTGAGTGCGTAATGAAAAATATTTCTATGTTGCAAGAATCAAGGTGTGCAAGTATCAAGTTTGTGCAAGAATCGAGTTACTATTGTAATTACATATCTGTCCTTATTTCATATATCAAAATATCGATTTTAAGATAAGGTTATCATAGATATCAAACTCGTTAATTTGTGTAAAGTTGTATGCTAGTTTGAAAACTAGTAATTGTAAGAGAGTGGTGAGTAAGTGTTCGCAGCTACCTCTCATTCTTAATATTCATTTTAAATAGCAATTTTAGCATTAAGCGTTAAGCAATTTTTTTTTGTCTCTGCCGTGATTTGAAACAGGAACTTTGGGGTTTGCACTTTAACCACTACACCAGGGTCTCAATTCTCGTGAAATTAAAACTTTTTGTATGTTATATCATAGGGTGGTACCAGCATACCTTTTACTGTAGATAATTTCACAGTTCATAAAACGAGAATTGAGTGCCAGTACAACATTATTTTGGTTTATATTAATGAGATTTTTATTTTAAGAACAAAGTACTCTTCAATTTTCAATTTTCGCTTGTTTATTTTTAGTCAATGCATGTGAAATCTATAACTTTAGCTGCAGTCTCGTACAACTATATAAAACACTGCTATAAAAAGTTACTAATTATAAAACCAGTCAGAGTGCTATATTCACTATCACGTTCATGATGACCACATCGTAGCTTATCCTAGATTTTATTAATATATATAGTTGTATGCCATTTTCTTTATTAATTCTAACGCCTTCTTAGATTTTTACACAGCTGACTGTATTCTACTACTCAAGCCCTTTCATTTGATACCCATATTGGCTCTCTGGGTGGTATAGAAACTGTAAAAAGAGATTTTCCTTTGTAAATTTTAGGATAAACACCGAGGCAGTCGTATTCTGGTGCTTCTTATATCTCAGTAAGTTTTAACCCGACTTATTAGATTTTAGCAAAAATAATTTTCTAAGCCATGACTTATAATTTAGTGTCTTTAAACTAACCTAAACTTTTTTAGGAGCTTGGAAAATTTGATATATTTTTCAAAAACAATTTTTACCTACAACTTTGCCGGTTAGTGATCGATTTGTTCAAAATTTTTAAAGAATATCTCTAGAGATATATGATATCTAAATGATAGCGTGCCTATCATTTATCCTTGAGCTGAAAAATTTTAACAAACAAACAAACAGAGGCAGTCGTGTTTATTTGCTTATATCTCATGAAGTTATTAGCCATTATGCTGATTTTCAATACCAATCAGTACCGTAATATTTCTGATATTTTGATTACACACACGGGTATTGACGATGTCAGGGAGGCTTCAGAAAACAGATTTCAATATACACACAGATAGACAGACATGGTTCAACTTAATCTGCTGGTCATAAGCTTTTAGAAAATATATGCTTTTTTCAACTAGTGCTTATTTCGTGAATGGTAACACTTAGCTCATGTCTGATTTGACAGATAATTAGTTTTATGCTTCTGCTGAACGAATATGGTTGTGTATACGCTTGAACATCTTCATCTTTTCAGATGAAGCTCATTTTGATCTTGGCGGGTATGTAGACAAGCAAAATTGTCGCATTTGGGGCATAGAAAACCCGCAAGCATGCATTGAAAAGCCGATACACCCAAAACGAGTCACTGTTTGGTGCGGATTTTGGTCCAGAGGCATAATAGGGACATTTTTCTTCAAAAATGAGCAAGGAGTGGCCGTAGTCAATGGCGATTGTTATCGGGCCATGTTAAACGAATTTTTGTCCACAAAAATTGAAGAAGAGGATATTGGCAACATTTGGTTTCAACAGGACGGCGTTACGTGCCACACAGCCGAACCTACACTTTTTTCTTTATAGCATTTTCAAAAAAAAGAGTTATTTGGAGGACCTTTTATATTGTTACGTTTATGCCTTTTTATAAATGTTGGATTATTTTCTTTCAACAAAACTCTTGAGTTCTTTTATTGCAATCAAAAACAGTTGAAATTCGTTAAAAAAATTAAGAGCACTTTATTTACTTAAACACACTCAAAGATTGCTTTAATATCACTTTACTTATTACACTTATGGTTATACACTTTTATTATCAAACTCACTTTGATACAAACTTTACAAGCTCTATTGTAATACTGATCATGTTAGCTGTGTTGTTCGGCTATTTATAGTAACATAGTGGTGTTCGGTAACACTCGACAAAGTTCTCGTATGTACATTCTAGTACATTCGAAAACCGTTACATTTAAATTAAGACGTTAAGTAATATGCAGATATAATAAAAGTGCCTAAAAGTATACTACACATAATAACAAACATCATGTTCGAACAATCAGCGAAATAAACTAATACAAATAAAACTACAGTAACCTAATCTACTACAACTAAAATAAATTATAATGTAAATTAAGCTATTTAAAATTAAATCTGTAACAATATAGACTTTTACACTGTCGTGTGAAGGGTATAATTAGGTACAGGTTTTCTATACATTGTTTGTAGTTAGTAGTTAGTTATGAGGTACTCATACCTACATATATATGGCAGCATTACATTTGCTTGCAAATTTTGGCTGGTAAAGTGTTAGTTTACTTTAAAGTAAATTTAAAAGTAATTAGGCACAATTTGCTTTTAATCTCTCGTTGCAAATATTTGTTTATTTAAGTTAATGAACACACCTAGTATACCGCATAGTAAGTTCGTTCTTTATCGTCTATAACTTTTCTAGTTTTTACCATTACTTCAAAAAAATTTCCCAATAAAACTCGAAAATTGTTTTTTTTTTCTTTATAATTTAACTTGCAATTTGTTGTAGTTAAATTCTTTTCTATAGTTAAACATACTTATGTTAACATGTCTGTATGTATGAGTTTAAAGAGAAAAACTTTCTACATGTGTGTACTTTCATTGATTAGATTTTTATTACAGTTTTTATTAAAACATTACACGTGCTTATATTGTATTGTACTTTATACACTTGATTTTTTTTTATTCTCTCCTTCTCTGTACTTGCAACCTGCTGTGTTATCAGCAGAAAAACAAAAAAAAAGTATATAAAAATTATTGAAATTCATAAAAGTTTGTTATGAATGTGTATTTTGTGGGTGCATAAAATTAAGGGATGGTGGAAAGGAGGTAATGGGGTATCTAGGTAGGGAGCGGAGCGTTGTGTGTTATCTTCGTTTGAATAAAACATACAGCTTTATTTGCTTTAATTTTGTGTTTTTTTTTAATCAGAAAAAGTAACTAAGGGAGCGTTTATTTTTCACAGCCTTAAATAAAAATGTTATGTTAATGTAACGTACAACAACTTTTTCTTATCTCACAAAATAAAAATGATATTTAAAACATGTTCTGTAAACCTGTTTAATGTTAGACATTAAAATATTGCTGTTAGAATTCAAACTAAAAATATTAAAATTATTTGGAAGATGACAAAAAAACAGTTCGTACTTTTTTTTTTATTAATCTAAGTAAATAAAAATCAATGCCACTTTTCGTTGTAATTTTATAACTCAAGAACGGGCTCACCTATCCGAGCCAAATGTTTAGGCTTTGTTCGGACTATTTATTACATCGATGTGAAGTTTGCACAAAATCGGTCGAGCGGTTTACTGGTAAAAAAGGGTAAAATCGGTAACTTAGTATCTCCGGGCTTAATAAAGATATCACAAAAAATCAGAAAGGGCCAAAGAACCAGTTCAAAATAATTGGGTAGTGTCTGGTACTTTTTGGAAATTTTGAGTTTTAAGGGGATAAAACGGGTAAAAACTGAATTTTCGTACCTTTTTGAACAGCATTTATCTTTAAAAGGGATAGCAATAGGAAAAAAGTAAAAACGTAGTTTTACTCTCCTTAAAACAATCTATAATGATTTTTTTTTTACTTTTACTCAATTTTAGAATTCAGGTGGAAAAGGGCTAAAAACGGGAACAATCGGTAATATTGTATCTTCGGACCTAATGCATGTAGTTGTTTTTTTATTTCACTTGATACGTAGCGAAGCATGTACCGGGCGGCTAGCTTTTTTATAAAATAATATTCCTTTAATCATAGTCACAAAAAAGTGTACTTTTTTAACTACTTTAGCATCATTTTTAAACTAAACAGCTGTTTGCGCTGTGAAGTTTTAACAAATAGAAACGAGTTTATAATTTGTCTTCAGTTAAGAATTTTTGTGAAATTTTAAAAATGAAGCGATTTCGTTTATCTCTTCGTTTATGCATATAAAGTTATTCAGGATTATTATGAAAATGGGCGTTCAAATCAAAATGCATTTTGTGCACTTCGCAATTCTTTTGGTCAACATAATCTATCAAATTTAAGCAAAACAGGTCTGTATGAAATGTGAAAACATATGTGAATGCTTTTTTAGTTCGTTGAACGGAAAACGTTGCTGTTTTTCGAGATAGTGTAACAAAAGAGCAGTCAGCCTCGACTTATCATCGTGGCTAACACGCGATTGTCAGTATTGTCATTGAAAAATTGTACCATTGGATGGAGGTGTGACGCCAAGGTCGCGGGGCCATTTGGCAGATATTTTGTTCCAAATGACAATAATTTCCTAAATAATTTGTGTTTTATTCAAAATCAACATTGGCCCTTAAAATGTAAGCACCCTTGAAGTATATGTAAACAGTGCAATATCGAGATGAAAATTTAGAAATTTCCGCGAAAACTTTCATTCTGTAGTACCCCAGTTTACCTCTCATTCTCTTGATTACTTTTGTTCCTGTGACCAGTTGCCAATAAAATATTATATTAATTTTGCCTTTCCATTTTTCTGCCACAAGCACTTGCTTAATTTTCCCGGTAACCAATAATGTTTTGCCGAATTTTTTTTTATGTCAGCTGTTTAAAAGTGACACTGGTTTGTATTTCATTGTAGATTATATGAACATTTTTCTACATTTGAGGTAACACCCTGTTAAAGGCAATTCAACTTAAAACATACTTTAATTTTGACTATAGTTGCAAACTAATTAAAAACAGGTTTTTAAGTTGTTTTTAAATTAATAGACTTTATGACTATGGGCTAATATCTCTAACATGCTCCCTAAATAAATTTCCAGTAACAGTAATGGAATTTAAGCAGATATCTTGACAATTGCCGATGCTTGTTATATAAAAATCCATTGAAGTCTATTTTTTTAATGCAACTAATTAAAAGGTAAACAATTATAGTTATGTAAGCCGGATCAAATATGCTTCAGCAGTGCACAAGTACATTTATTAATTTGTCATTATAAATCATATGTTTGACAATGCTGAAAAAAATCAATCATAACCATTGAAGGAACTGTATCGAGTTTATATTAGTTACGACAAAAAAATAATAATCCTTATCAGTTTTGGTTATGTAACTACGACATCGTTACAGCCGCGGAACAGATTCAGTATCATGGAATATCTGGCAGGGATATTCATATATTTACTGACAGCAAGGCGGCTATTAGATCCCTTGAGAGTGTGTACAACACATCGAAAATTGCCCGGGAATGACGGGTGTCTCTTGAGGAGACAGCGAGACATTCGACGGTTACCCTTGTGTGGGTTCCACGACATGGGGATATTGATGGTAATAATAGGGCTGATGCACTTGCAAAAGCCGGTGCCACCTTAGATTCGGTTGAATTCGGTTGTGCTTTGGGTATTCGTTTATCAAAGGGAAAGCAGCTAATCTCGCATCGATTCTATATGGAGGCCAAGAAAAGATGTGTGAGAGAACTCTCTTGCTTGGAAACCAGAAAGATCTGGCCTGACATGGATGCGCATAATACGCAAAACGTGGTGAATATGCTTTGAATCCACCTTAGGAACCTCATAGCGGTCATTGTATCCCTTACAACGACTTCTACAGAATTTGCGATAACGAGGAAGAGGAAGAGACAACTGAACATCTTCTCTGTAATTGTCCTGCATTTGGGGACCTTAGACACCAGATTCTAGGTCAGCAAATACTTGAAAGTAAAACTTGTCCTTCCGCAGTTGATCTGGGAAAGATCCACACCTTTATAAACAAGACAGGATGGCTGAGGAACGAAGGCCAGAGGACATAAACGAAAGGGCGTTGGTGCTAACGGTATCACAACAGGACTCTGGGAGGACCCAAGTGAACTATGCCTTCGCGCGGCTGCCGGATCTAACCTAACCTAAGTATGACATCGTTACCTGTTGTTTAAATTTGGGTCCTTTAAGACTAATGATTCATTGATTTTAGGGAATTTCAACTTCAAGTTATTAAAGTTTTATAAGAAATTTTTAATAGAAAAAAAATTAATAATTGTTTATATCAATGTGGATTAGCTTAGGCAAAGCACTGAAATAGTAGATGAGCTGAAATAGAAGATGACTTCTAAAACAAAATGACAGAATATTTTCACCAACCCTACCAATATCGGTATCAAACAAAAGGGGTTGACTAGTAAAAGAACAACAAAATGTTTAAAAAATTTAAATCAGAAATTACGCGGGAAATAATAAAGCAAATTGATGTTTAACGCTTAATCTGAAATCTAGGCTATGGCTACGCTCATTCTAAAGGATGTTTTTTAGAGAAGTAGAGAACTTTGAAATACAATAAAAGAAAAATGAGTTTCTAAAATTGACATAAAATTAATTTCATTCCAAAGAGAATCTTCTGGCATTATAATTTAAATATGACTTCTGGCTTATGACCGCCACGACTGGCGAAGACGTAGTGTAATCTGGAGATTAAATTTTCGATGACATTTTTTCCAACATTTGTGGCCGTATATTGGCAATAAAGCGATGAGTGTTATCCTACAAGTGATCAATCTTTTTGAAAATATGCGGTTACCAAACGTTTCCTTTAATAGATCAATTGTGGAAGAAGCTGTGCGACATATTGTGCCGTCTTGTTGAAACAACAGCTCTTGCACATCATCATTGTTCAACTAGTGAACGAACAAGTCAGTAATTATGGCTCTATAGTGGTCACCAATGACTGTAACGTTCTGAGCAGCAACATTTTGAAAGAAGTTTGGACCAATGATTCCCCCAGGCTATAAAGCGAACCAAACAGTCAGTTTTTCTGAATGCAACGGTGTCTTAACATATACTTGAGGGTTATCATCACCCCAAATACTGCAGTTTCTTTAGTTGTCGTATCCATTCAAACAAAAGTAAGCTTCATCGCTTAACAAAATTCGTTTATGAAAATCGGGATCAATGGTTATCTTGTTTTGGACCTATTCACCGAATCTACGTCTTGCTATGCATGCATGAGTCTATTCATGTTTATGTTCCAAACCAGACTAAAACCAACCGAACTAATCACTTGACAGCTGACAAAAGGCTGTCTCTTTAAAAGGAATTGCCAATACCCGGTATTACAAAAAAAGTGAAGTCTAAATTCGACCAATTTGGTTGTCTATTTTACCTTTGCTAGGGCGAATTCGCGACATACGAACCCGATTGTATAACTACTCGAACGTTGGAGTTTGCTGAGTTTTGTGTACAGGACTTCCAATAAGAATTTAAAAAAACCATCGTGTTCGTCTGTCATAGCGTTGATTTTATTTGGAATAGTTTGAACAGGTGGAATAGTTTTAAATCAATTTAATACAAATCATATGTGAATTAGTACAGGGTGTTTGTCCAGAAGGTATACTACTTTGCTTATAATTTTTGATTAAATGAAAGAGAACGGATCTTATTTTGATAAATATTTTATTTAATGCCGGCAATTATGTATGGAATACAATATTAGATAAATGACCGCCTCTGTTAGCCTCACAAATGCGAGCCCTTTTGAGCACATTTTTCATTACATTCTCACACATTTCACGCGGTATTTTATTCATTTCATTTCGAATATTTTCTTTGAGTTGCTCCAGGGTCTCTGGTTTTTTTGCATAAACCTGGCTTTTCAGATAACCCCACAAATAGAAGTCCGGAGCAGCCAAATCAGGTGATCGTGTAGGCCAATCAACATCGCCATTCAATGAAATAACTTGTTGTGAAAAGAGGTCTCGCAGTAATTCCATTATAATCCTCGCTGTATGCAATGTGGCACCGTCTTGTGCAAACCACATGTTAGTCAAGCCCAAAGCATGTAGTTGTGGCGTTTAAAACTTTCAAATCATATCACGATATTGCTCCCCATTGACAGTTACCGTTACGGCGTTTTTAGTTCAGTTAAAGTATTGCCAACTTAAAAACTACAACATATATCACCTAATTCTTACACACACTATTATTCTCATTCCAAATGAAAAGAATCCCGACCTTAGCACTTGTTTAAATTTTGTAACATCACGATGCTGAAATTATTTATTTCAAATGTCCTGTCATATAACGAAACTAAATTAAAATCACTTTGCACGTCTTAGTTCGTGCTGAAGCAATAAGGTTTTACATATTTTAAACTAGATTATCGATTTTTGGAGGACAAGAAAAGAAAAGAATACAATAAAAGAAAAAGAATTGGAGGTAAACAAAAATGAAAATTGTTTTTGTATTTAATGATAAGACGCATTAAGCAGATTGTCTAAATTGTACAGCGGAAATAATTTCAAGTCTCAAAGGAAATTCTAAAACATCAATCGATATTAGGAGAAGGAAAATGTTACAAATAATAATTGAACTTAGATTAAACAACAATTGGATATTATTAAATGATTATCACAATAAACTTTATATCAACTTAACTAACCGAAAGAACTAACGAAGACAATTGCCAGTTTGTAATGGAAATCCACGTTTTTTTTTAATAATTATGTTTAAGTTTTCTCTTACTCTATAATTAACAGTTTTCAAAAATTCCTATAAATATTTAATTGATATTCCTCCCTTACCCTGATCCCTACAGCCGCATCAAATGATGAGTCATAGTAAAGCGAAAGTTTTACTATAAATTATAGAAATCTTATAATTTTTGTTTTTATAAATATTTATTCAGTAGCAAGCAAGGCAACACTTATTTTAATATTAACATCCCTTTTCGATTTTCTTTAATTTTTCTTCATCTAAGTAGAAATACGTTGTTAAAATATTAATGTATGACCCTCTTCTTGAAGTTCGTATGAGAACATTATTTTCTTTTACATCGGGATGATTTTCCAAATTTTCATTCATCAATGATTATGTTTCTTTGTTGTTGTGTGTATGTGTGTTTTTTGTATCTTAAAAGTAATAAAAACGTTTTCAGTTTAACCAGGGTATGTTCGTTCTATGCATAAATTTTTCCTTCGCCATTACTGTTGCAGCTCACAATCCTTCGCCTTTTTATACCCTTCACCTGTGGTGCACAAGGGTATATATAGCTTTGTCATTCCGTTTGTAATTTCTACAATTTTCATTTCTGAAAGCTTATGAATAGAGGAGTCGATTAAGCCCTGACCGTCTGTCCGTCTGCCCGTCTGTCCGTGTGTTGGTTGAAATCAACTTTTAGAAGCAACTATATGTTCCTCAGATCTGTATATGGTATCAATCTCTTGGAAATATTCAGGAATGAATCGCTATTGAAATTCAGCACAATCGCCCCATAACTTTCTGAGATATGAGCAAAAAACCACGACCACCTCGCTTTTTTTCACAATTACAACAACAACATACATACATAAATATATGTAAAAACCATTCAAAAAAAGAAGAAATTACAAAAAAAAAAATATTAAAAATAAGAAAAAAATAATAAAAAAAAACTACAAAAAAAAATTTTAAAAAAATTTAAAAAAAAATTTAAAAAAATTTTTTAAAAATTTTTCAAAAAAAATTTTTTAAAAAAATTTAAAAAAATATAAAAAAAAATAATAAAATATAAATAATGTATTAAATAAAATAAAATAAAATTTTTTTGGCTCAGCTGGGATTCGATGCCACATTTATTCTAACGGGTACGTATGCACGTATTTTATATGGGATGAATGGTGATACAAACAATTGTTATTGCATGACTACACGTTGTGAAGGGTATATAAGATTCGGCACGGCCGAATATAGCACTTTTACTTGTTTTTATTGTTGTTGTCTTCATTTTATTTCTTCATTTATTGGTTTATCTTACAAGTAAATGGGGGTTTCTTTTCAACTTCTATTTTCTGTATGGATAAAGTAATGTTCCTTTCATATGTGGCTAGAAAATAATTTTGAGTGATTGATTTAGGCACGTTTAAATTTAAAGAAAGTAAATGAATTTCGCACATTTAGCACATTATAACTGAGATAAGAATAACAAAGAAGTTAAATGGAGTTGGAAATAAAAGGATTTATCTCTATGGAGCATTTGTATGAAAGACTTTACACTGTTCAGTATTTAATGTGCTGCCAGGAGACTATGATTAAGGATTTTCATGTCAGCAACGCAATACGCAGAACTCTAATGGTTATTTTATTAGGCGCTTTGTATCTCTAAATTTTTCTTATCTATCGCATTATGTATGGGATACTACATCGTCTATATAACATTGTCTTTGCTACCTGGCGAGCATCCTTAATCTCTAATAATTCATTATCCTGACACAAACTTTAAACTAAATTTGACCGACGTTATAGGCCGCTATGGTTTGAGGTTCGTACGAATACATCTGCGACTTCAGAAAAAATTGCAATGAAAAGTTTGACGTGGTTTAATTCCACAATCTCAACGGCCATTTTACATTACCATTATGTGGGATGGCTATATATGTCTTTAGTGTCCAATTTAGGCCAAAAAAAGTTCGTAATTATCGACCTCTAGCGCTCGCCGTCAAATGGCCTGGCCAATATCGTTCTTAGAGAATAGGGACCTGTGTTACTGCCAGTTCTGAATCCCCAGCGAACTGTAACTGCTTCGGGATGCATTAAGCGCTTTTAGATCTCATGTAAATTAATATCATCGCAAACTCGACAATTTTGTTTGCTGACGTAGGTATTTGTCCAAAAATTTATCTTATTGTTGAAAATGGTTTTTTAATAAAACGTGGCGTGGCATGTTGACCTAACAGAACACCTATTTTGGTAGAACAACTTTATTGTTTGCAAGTGTTGTTGATCGTTATATTCGTTATAGTGATATGGCAAAACAAACTGAATTAATGACAGATGTATTTAATGTCAACAATATAATAGCTACAATCAATGTCAAAGTTCGGTAGTCTTTTTTGAAAAATCCGTTGTTAAAATTTGTTAAAAGTGAAGACTTTTTTTTCATGGAAGTAGATAGAAAAAAAACAACAAATTTTGAGCTTCTAGACACTCAAACTCAATGTTTTTATAAAAAAGAACCACGAATTGGCAGGTATCCTACGTGCTCATTTCCGTTACATTCGTGATCGCATATCTGGCTAAAAGGGAATGGCATGCCACACAGAACTGTTATAGCTTTCAAATGATTCCACTTGTGTAGCGTTATATGCATCCTGCCGATATATCGGTAAGAAAATAAGTAAGAACTTCCCCTATATAAAAGATTGGCATGTATTTCTTACAACCCATCTAAGTATTTAATTTAACCTACACTCATTAAGATTTAAAAGCGTTTGGGTATAAAAATAGAAGATTTGCAAAAGTCAAAGAACTATTTAATTGTTAATATAAATGAATGCCCGCCATTTACTTTTTTTCAAAGTTATTTCGTATAAATCTTTCCGTAGGTGGCTCGTTCGTAAACTTACAAGCCTTTTCCAGCATTCTGGCCGATATCTCACCAATAATAGCTGTAGTGTCACCTTTCAGGGCTAGAATTGCGGCTGGCTTATCGTCGTATAAGAGAGGCATCAGTTATATCGACAAAAAATACTCTAGTGCGGTAGAATTGCAGAATCTTGGTGGCCAGTAAACTGATCCAAAAAGTGAGATTAATTCACTTAATTCGCCTCTTAATTGATTCATGGTATCTCGTGCAGGGTAATATGTGGTACCGTCTTATTGAAACCACATGCGAACCAAGTTCAATTATTTTTTGCACATAAAAAGTCGGTAATCACTGAACAGTACCTTGCTCCAATAAAAAACACAAGCACAATTGTTGACCACGCGATCTTCATTGACACTGGAAGAAGATAAGTCGGCAATAATCTCCTCGATATGCAATCTCAGTGAACGGGTTGGAAAATTAATATCTTATAAACAGAAATTGCACAGAAAAAACAGTATCGGATTTTAGTACCAGAGCTATATCCAATCATACAGTTTAGTTGTAATAGTAGAATTTTATGGTTGTATCTACAGAATTTCGCTTCGAAATATAAAAATGTAGTCAGCACAAACAAGTTACGATTCTTGCAAAAGATCTTTTATAACCACAGAGGAAAATGTCCATTGAAAGAAATAAACTGTTCGATTGGCAATGAATTTGATTGTTTTATGCGTGTAGTGCGATATTTGGAAACAATAGCTGCAATAGCCTGTTCGATGGAACGATTATGGCAACTATAAAATGGAATCAAATACTTTACGAAGTACATTTCTTGAACAGCACAAATTTTGATACTAAAATTCAATGATTTGCAAATATGATATATGATATGACACGAGAGTGTAAAAGGGGATCTATAAGTTTGTCATTAAATTTGTAATATCTGCAATATTCATTTGAGACCCATTAAAGTATATTATAAATTCTAATAGATAGAAACATTTATTTAGCTAAGTCCGTCTGTCCATGTGTATATTGAAATCAACTTTTTTCAGACCCTACGCATACTTCTGACTTCTGTTATGGTGTGAACTTATCAGATATGCTTCCGAGAACTTCGCTTTCGAAAATCAGTTATGTGGGCTAAGACATGGGCAAAATAACACTGTTTTTTACCGAAATAAAGTCAGAAATTGCAATACCTATGGAACTTCTTAAAAGGTTTGTTGCGTATAAGTAAAATATGTACCTTCGGCAGTATTTTCTCCAGTTTCCAGCAACATGCAAAAAAAAATCAAAATATATGTACGAGTGAGTTTCAAGCAGTTTATTTAAACCAAATACAAATCCTAAGGTGTATGACCTAGAACATTTCTTCATAGATTTAAGATGAAAAATTGACCTAAAAATTACTATGGAAAACACTACATTTTAGAGCTTTTGCTTGCTTTCCTCCATATTTCAATACCCACGCTGATCGCGTAAACTGTTCTTTTGAGACATTTCTAGAAATAGTATGGGCTTTGTTTTAAAATAAATTTTACGGCAGTATGTGGGTACGTTTTTACCTAACGAATAAATACGTGTACACTCACCCACCATATATATGATGATTTAAGAAAAGAAAAAAGGGGAAAACAACAAAATATATGCAGAAAGCCAGAAAATAAACATACATGAATTCATGAATATTTTTCATAAATAAGCAAAAAAAAAAGTAAAAGATATATATATGCTCATCTACTTACTAAAATAAATATTTGGGACAAACAAGACAGACACAAAGATAATAAAAATCAAAAAGAAAGAAAAAAAAAGCAATAAAGCAGTCCTTTAAACTGTCTACGTATGAAATATTTAAACACATCAAGTTTCGCAAAAGTGCGCAAGTGTTTATGTGTGTGAGTGTTGTTATTTATGTGCGTGTATGTTGTTGAGACCTAGATTTAAAAAAGCCGGTTGTAAGAGTCATTGAAGATGTTTTTGTTCAACTTTTCTCAATCAAAAGTATCAAATTGCCCACAATAACACATAAGTCAACACATACTCGTTTTCAAAATACATATGGAAAAGAAAAACTTAAAAAGTGATAGCTGTTGGTTAAGAGCAAAAGGTAATGTATGTTTTCTTCTTTAAGAGGAAAATAGGTTTTTGTAAAATAAATGCAGATATTAAAATAACATTTTAAACGGGAAATTTGTGTGTCCTGTTAAATATCAAAAAAAGAAAAATATTAATATCAAATATTAAAATTTATATTAAATAAATAAAGAGTTAGGGAGTTGTTTCACTAGCACATACGCGACGAATTTAATATCTTTCACCATCATCTACATCGGTATAAAACCCACATCGTAGCTTAGCCTAGATTTCAAATTTTATGTTATACGCCATCTTTAAATTTTTACATAGTTAATTGCATTCTACTAGTAAAAAAATTTCAGCATTTTGTTTTAAAAATCCTCTTGGATTTTACACTTTGTAATAAATTACTGAATTCTACTGGTCAAGCTTTTTTACTTGATATCAATATTTTAGGTGTTAAACCCAAACCCATATTTAACCGGTTAACCGTTACTATGATATTCGACTCATCTTTTTTGTAGTTAAGTTTGTTTTACTGGTCAAGTCCTTACACTTGATACCCATACTAACTCTCACGTTTGTATAGAAACTGAGGAAAAAACTAGATTCTTGTTTGTAAATTTTAGAATAAAAAAACACCGAAGTAGTTGTATTTTGGTGCTTATATCTCAGTTAGTTTCCAACCGATTAGTTTGTTCTCATCAGAAATAATTTTTGAGACCTAGAAATAATTTTTGAATCTAGTGTCATTAAAGTTTTTTGAAAAATTTGATGTATTTAAAAAAAATATGTATATTACCAAATAATTTTTGCCTATAACTTAGCCGATAAGTGACCAATTTGTCCAAATATTTTCAAGAATATCTCTAGAGGAATATCATATCTACAAATAATCACAAAAGTGCCAATAACTTATCGTAGGCCTGAAACATTTAAAATTTTGTGGCAAAAAAAGAGGAAAAATAGAGGCAGTCTTGTTTTGTTGCTTATATCTCAAAAAAATAAGGGCGACTGTACTGATTTCCAATATCTAATTTTTTGATACCACTTACGGGAGATGATGCTTGGGGTCAAAAAACTGATACACATGTAGAGACAGAAAATTATCAATCAAAGCCACTAATCATAAGCTTTTCGAAAAGATATAATTTATGGGGTCGGAAAATAATATTGTAGAAATTTCACACGGAATGACAAACCTTCATATACCCTTACACTTCTGTGAACAGTAAAAATAGACCTCGCAAAGTGATCGTGTTTACTTAACTGGACACTTAACTGAATTTAAGTCTACGAATGGCCACCCAAAGTAATTTTCTATCTCAAGTATTAGCTTGGGCAGCTCTGACCGACCGATGCCAAAGTAAATGCGATTTTTTATCGGAAGAATATTTTGGAAGCTGCTTTAAAGCAGTGGGTACGCAAACATTTCAAGCGTAGACTATGCATATTCTAATACGGCATGGTGTCAGTAAGCTCGTGTGTACCAAGAATGGTTACTAAGCCATGTTTCATACTTCTCTTTGTAAATCCAATGGACCATTCCATCTAGGTCATTTGGAAAGCCACAGTGAGTACTCAAATATATGCCAGTACGTTACAGAAAGCCGTTGTACAGGAATATGCCAAAATGCTACAAAATCATATTCTTTCAACATTCAACTAATTTTTTAACCGTTAAAAAGCCACATCGACCTTAAATAAATGTGTTCAGAAATTTAAATAATTTTCACTCTTTTTGTAATTTGTATAAAAATTAGGGGGCCCCGGGTGGACTAGTGAGTATTGTGCTGGTCTGGGGGTTGCGGGTTCGCTTCCCGACAAAAACTCTGGACTGCTACGCTTCTCTTTCTTTTCTATTTTATTCTAATCCTTCTATTCTATTTAGGTATCACAAAGGGATCAATCAAATGGACTCAAGTGAGCTGCACGAAAATTGCCTGTCCCACCTAAACTTAAACCTTATTTCATATAGTCATTTAAATAAGTAACACTTCAATCTCCTAACCCGGTATAGAACTTGCAAAAAAAAATTAAAATACTTTTTCCTTTACCCCTTTCGAATACACCACCACTTAAAAAGCAACCAAAATTATTTAAAGTATTGCCTATAAAACAACTTAAAATTTATGCGAAAAGAAAAACTTCGACAACTCGCACTAAATTGACTAAAAAGAAGAAAAATTGGTTTCTTTTTTATCTACTAAGGGATGAAAAAACCACATTATCCTTCTTAGCAACTAAGGCCTCAACTAGAAACCTCAAACAACAACCTCACAACATGTCTCAACTGATGGGAGATAAAATCAAAAAACTGGAAAAATCATTAATATTTAGTTTTTGTTTGATTTAATATTTAAACAAAAAATATTTATTTAAATAAAACCGAACAATTAGTTACACAACAAATAATTTGTCTTCTTATCTACACAATTGATTTATGGCAAAAGTAAACAGCCAAACTACTACGTGACTTTAGTTTGGAACAGTAACAGACAGACATTTTAACAAGTTTTTGTTTTTATTATGAATAAAAATAAGGTGAAATATATTTGTAGATCAATTTTAAAATATATATAAATTGTAAAAGTCACTGAAAACTATTCGAATATATTAAATTAAGCCACAATGTTAAAATAATTTGAATTTAACACTTTGGCAGCACTTAAACACTACCAATCTGAAGAGCATACCTTAAGGCTGAAAACACTTACGAACATTTGACATTCGTATTGAAAAATTATTAGATGCTTCAATATAAAACTAAAAAATTTTTTCTAGGCTACAACTGGCGTCGTTCTATAAGCTGGATAGAGCGAGCTAACAAAAGGATTAACTGCCAAACGAAGTATTATACTACGCTCACTTTTTGACATCGATGACTTGTGTACTCAGGTGAATCTTCATGGATAGATTAGCGCTTCAACAACGTCATTAAATCATCCAAATTTACTTTGGAAATCAGTCATCAATTTGACCTTTGTTTTTTCACAAAATTTTGTTCAGCAATGAAGCTTATTTTTGGCTTTACGGGTTTTAATAATACACAAAATTCACGCTTACAGAGTTATCCACAATAGACCCAACTAAACAACGTAAACATAGAAAAAAATTTACCGTTTTATGCATTTACACGACACTGACAAATTGGACCTTCAAAAATGATGCCATAGCTCGCTTTACAGCGAATAGAGATTGTTATCGTATTATAATCAATGATTTATTGTTTTAAAATATAGATGACATTGATCTGGGAGATATAACCCACCAATCGATTTATTGAAATCAAAATTAAGCAAAAAGTTAATTTTAAGAAGTGAACTTATTAATTAAATAACCTACCGAGATTTGCACCTTTCAGTTATTTCTTGTGGGTCCAAGTGCTGAGTTCTGTCTGTTTTAATCTAATGAACTAACAACAATTGGCGTATTGGAAACCAATATTATTCGTGACATATGGCGAGGACCGCTCGATGAAGTTGCGAAAATTTGACGTCCAGAATGCATTTCGTCATGAACAGCCACGGTGGTCATATGAACGAAATTAATTTTAAACGCTATATAATTTCTAAAATATCAAGGAATATTTACTCATAGATAAGGCCCTTGAAAGTATGGCCTAAATACGCCCGTATCACTAGCTTCATTCGCTTATTATAAAAAAGCCCGTGTATAACAGTTTTAGACGCTTTTTTTGTCTCTGAGAACAATGGATTTAAACACTCCCCTAAGATCGCTATTTTTCAGGCTGCTAAATTTACACAGTCGTAGAAACATTGAGGGAGGAATGTCAATGATAGTTAAAAGTAATGTACCCATTACAGAAGAAGCTCCCTGAGCATGGGTAGCACACGTTACACCGACATCCGATATACCAATAAATGTAAGGCGAACAATACGCCTAGAAGTAATAGCAGTAGCTCTTTGAACACCATGCAAGTTATACAAATGAATCGATTTTGTTTAAAGGCCACATGTTTTAGCCAAAAGCCTCTAACAAACAACAAAATCCCTTGTCCTGTTTGTCCTGTTTGACATACTTCTACATATTTAGCGCAATTAGAAAACTATTACAGTGTTCCGTTTCTATCTTAATAGAAACTTTGCTTAAGGTTCCTTTTAGGTACTGTCGAAGGAACTGGTGTCAGAAACTTTTGAAATTCTAAAGACAACGGAATAGATCCTAGAACTCCACTACGGTAATTTTAATTTGGAGATCTTCTCCTTCACAACCGTATGAAATACTCAGGTCAATAAGTGGAAATAAAAAGCACTAAGTCCAAAGTGACGTAAGCTGTCTACAAACACTTAAGATATTGTCGACTAAACACTCAACTCAGCCAGATAGAGTAAACATTAAAAAAGCATGGCATTACGTTTTATATATTCTAAAGGACTTTTTTTCTATCAAATAACTTTATTGATAAGAAAAAGTTCTGTGTTTTAAAAATTAAAATTTTTCAAAAACAATGCAAGACTGCCATAATTCTGCAAAATAGAAGAACTTCCAAATTATGTTGTCCAAGAATATTTAAATTTTCAAGACATTGCGCACATAAAGTGCCAGGGGTTGTGGTTAGGTTGTTGTTTTGTGTTGATATATTTGCAAAAACTGCAAATAAATTATTACCGGAGAAGCAGAATAACAGCTAGGAAGGATGAAAATAATACAACATCTCTATTATTGTATATTTATTGCAAGTAAAGGGTTTTTCCGTAATGTTTGCAACAAATTGTATACAAATAGTTGCATGTGAGGTGTAAACAAAATCATTATATTTTTTGAAATTTAAAGACCCGTGATTGGAGTAGAGAGCAGGAAATTTAAGTAATGACCTGAATTATATTGTTTTTGAGGTCATCGGTTAATTTTAGTTTGTTCGTATAGATCTGCGAGGTCAAAAAAAGAAATGTCAAGCAGGATTAAATCGCACAATCTTAGTGGCACCCGACCACCCACTTTAATAATAAAATATAATCATTTGAACGTGCTGCTGCGTTATCCTTAAATTTGCTATACTGCTGATTATGTATCAGTGAGTGCATAACATCTATTCGCTCTTATTAAAAACACTTTTTAGCACAACACCTTGTTTGAGTGACTGTTTTCGTTTGTCCCAATCTTTGGAGGCCAAATTAAATCGACTTATCTCCTTTACAAATGACAAATTAAATATTTTTATATTTCTTATTTTTTTATCTGTTCATAATGTTTATTCTATTAGATCAACAACATTCATGTACAATTGCTCAATTCGGTTTGCGTGCAAATCGAAAATTATGACAGTTGAATTTAACAACTTTCGCATACAACATAATAATAAAATTAAACATACAGCAAAAACGCTTATCATAATAGCTTAAATAAACAAATATTTTAATGGCTTAGTAAACGGAATTATAATTGAAGTTAAATTGGCAATTTATTTAAATTTAAGCATAATTTTTACATTCTAACGACTTTAGTTAAATACTCTTATGCTCAGAGACGAAAGGAGAACAATTTAGAAAATTATGAGAATAATGTGAAAAGTGTAGAACAGTGATGGCAAAGTTGGTACAATTGTACTTTTTGTATTTGTCTGCCAATGGCTTATTTACAATTAAGGAATCTTCTCAGTTTTAGTTATTTTATATGGCAACTCATCATTGTTGCTGATATGGAAATATTAAAATCTTACAAAGATTCGAATATTAGCGATGTCTAGGAAACAGTTTCTAAAATATAAAAGATGAGGCAAATGGATTCATGCTTCTACAACATACAAAAATTGTAAGACGAATACTATCAGTTATATTCATCAGCACATGTAAAAAGAATCTTTCTTAAATTTCTTAATTAAAACCAAAGAGAAACTGAATACAATTTGCATCACTTTGCGGCCTTATCCAAATAAAGCATTTACTGAATTCACAAAATTGCAATTGTTATGATAAAAATATATCAAGAAAGTTATCAAAATTGTAATTGTGACCTTTAAGATCGATTTAAAAACTAAAAATACTCAATTTCTCTTTTTTATACCCTTCACACAGTGACCTCATAAAGTATATATTTTCTGAAAGCTTATGAATGGAGGAGTCGATTAAGCTCTGTCAGTGTGTATGTTGAAATCAACTTTTTGAAGCCCCCCGAAATCGCTTGGACCCGGGTGAGGTATTAAAATATCAGAAATATTCGGGAGTAGACCACGACCACCTCGATTTTTTTTTCACAAAAACAACATTACAACAACAACATACACACGTACAAACGTGTATACTGGTTAGAGAAAACGTGGCATCGAATCCCAGCTGAGCAAAAAATAAATTTTTTTTTTAAATTTTTTTAAAATTTTTTTTTGTTTTATATTTAATATATATATTTTAATTATTTTTTTTTAAATTTTTTTTTTAAACTTTTTTTTTATTTTTTTTTTTCTTTGAATATACATACGTAAAGTTATAATTTTAAAATGGGTTGTTTTTATATATGTATGTTTTTTATATGTATGTACGTATTTCATATGGGATGAATGGTGATACAAACTACTGTTATTGCATGACTGTACGTTGTGAAGGTTGTATAAGATTCGGCACGGCCGAATATAGCGCTCTTACTTGTTTTAAATATACTTCAAATGTACAAATGAAATTCAATGTACAGTTGCGAGCATAAAAACTGCAACTCTATCTCTTTGAAAATAACGGTAATCAATTCATCCCTTCTTTGGGTTATATTTTCTTTTGTTTGTGAGTAAACAATTCAACAACATTTTGTTTTAGTTTCTGTTACACAAAGTACAAAATTTGATATTAATGATCAAAAGTAAACAATTTAAGCGAAGAAAAGAAAATTCACCGTAAAGAAACAGCCATCAAAACAAGTTAATTATTGCATTTTAGATAAAAATTGCCAATATTTGTTTAAAAATATTTACTTTGCGTTAGAAACAGCTATTAACAGATAGCAGAAAAACTATTATTAAATTTTTATAGAACAGGAAATCCATGCGAGAAGTTGGACTGCTTTTTGGAGTTCATAAATCCACCATGTCGTGTAGCGTCACGTTATCGTGCAAAAAAGGGTGGAAAGAAAATCAAGCAGTGGACGCCCTCGAAAAACTACAATGCGCCAAGGACGTCAAATCTTCAAAATGTTCAAAACAGACAGACAGAACGGCAGTAGACGTTGCCAGTTTCGTAAATGGTCAAATGGGTGTCTCTATTGGGATACACACTGATCGTTGGAGGCTAAATAAAGCAAAATTGCTTACTACACGACCAGCAAACCATCGATAAGTAGAGTCAGCAAAAGGAAGCGTCTACGGTTTGCTAAACAGTATCAGCATTGGTCAAGTTAACATTGGTCTAAGATCTTGTAAAGAGACGAGAGTAAATTTTATGTATTTGTCTCCGACATAATAAATTACGTTCGCAGACCACCCAATTAAAGATATCATCCTAAATTTCAGTTACCACCAGTCAGACATGGTGGCGGATCAATAATGCTGTGGGGTAAGAAGCGAAATATTAAAAATTAAATCATTGAAAATCAATGATAGTGTTTCTAGTTGCGTTCTCCCGTATTGAAGTCGGTCCATTGATCAAAATTAAGCGATTATGAACGCAAACAAATACTGTCATATTCTTGCACAGCACATGCTACCCCACCTACGTAAAAAATGGCGCACTCAAGTCGCTCATCTTAAAACTTTCTAAGCGATAATGATGTGCATGTTTTGGACTGGCCGTCACAATCTCCTGAAATAAGCCTAATAGAAAATCTATGGGAGCTAGTAAATCGAGAAGTTAAGAAGAAAAATCCGTCCAGCGTAAAAGAATTGGAATCAATTTTGAAAGAAGAGTTGAATAAAATACCACTCAATACTATAATATTGCTAGTCGAAGCAAAAAATAATGGCTACGGCACCAAATATTAGATTTGAGTGAAGCTTTCGAAGAGAAAGTATTTGAATTCAAGTAAACACGTTAAATTATAAGAAGTTGCATTTTTTGCTTGCACAGCATACGTACTCGTATCTGTTTTATATTCTTAATAAATCTAAATAAAAATTTTATAAATTTAAGAAAAATCTGTTAAGTACATTTAACATCAAAAGAGTACAAGTTTTCAAGCTATTTGGTACAATCTTAAGTTTCCTGATGCCATCCCTGGCGTAGACTAATTAAAGTTATCGCTTAAAAGAATTTTTTGCAAAATTTGAATACACAAACACTCATACCTATATTTTTAGTAGGTTCAGAAACTTTCAGTGACGTCATTTAGTTCCATAAATAATTTACCATTATCCCCGTATAGTATTTGTAGTGTTTTGTTGTAACCACCAAAGAACTTTATTAAACACGTTTTTTTTATACAATTTTAAGCCATTTCAAGAACTTGTAAATGAACTTAGAAATTGGGTATTGTTTGTTGAAGTTTGTTGTAAGTTTCAAGTGGATCCACTTAAACTGTAGAGCGCAACGAAACAAATGTTTAGAAAATAAATTTAATTTTGCCGTCTGAGAAATAAAAAAAAAAATTATAATAAATTCTACACATAAAAACAAAAAAAAACTGTAAAGTTGCTAAAAAAAAAAAACATGCACTTGACCGCCTTTTATCAAAAATACAATAGAAAATATTGCCCAAAATTATTCAATAAGTTAACAATGGATTTTTAATGTTACGGCATAAAACTGTTTCGAGTGGCCATGATTTTTTTTATCAAAAAAGAAAAATAAAACAATTCTATCGTGCAACAACTGCCAAAAGAACCAAAGGCTACTTTAAACATTATTATTTTTGCTTAAGTATGACAGTTAGGGTTTTAAATTTCCCCTGTGGAAATTTAGAAAAAAATTCCCGTAAAGACACTTTATAACAAAAATACAAAAATATTTTTAAATAATTTTTAATAAAGAGCAGTGTACAAAAAAGGGAACATGTAACAATTAGCCAAAGTTGTTTAATAAAAAAAAATTCTTATGAGACTTATGCATCCTTAACCGCGAAAATAACGTAACATACAAAAACCTAATTTTGCTGAAAAAGGATTTTTAACTTTTATTCCAATTTGTTCAGAACTTTTCTTTATGAAGATTTAAATGTAACCTACTAATGTCTTATAAAACTTAAAAACTTAACTTTTACCTAAATACTGAATATAGAAATTTATTGATCAGTTACGTTAATTTTGTTGCATTACATTTTTAACAGGTAAGACGAAAAAAAAGCACAAAAAATTTAAAGAAGAATTTTCTCTATAATTTCATAGTTGAAAATTTCAGTCTCACCGCGGTCAAACTTTAATTAACATGTCAAACCATATATGGATTACGAGGCTTGTTGCCACTTCCAAAAACAGACTGACTAATGGATGACAAACAATGCATCAAAATAAAAGAATTACGAAAAGCAAAGTCAAGTGGAATCAATATGCGGCTTACTATAGAAAGTAGTTAGTTGTAACGTTAAAAGAAGTCAGTAAACATTTTAAGTGCTTGCCTGTAGACCGACCACTGTTAGTATAGTTAGAAAGAATGTAAAAAATTAGGCCACCATTTCATTCTCCCAGACCACAACCCATAATGTTTGAGTATGAGTTTCTTTGAGAATTTGAGTTAACTAATAAAAAAGTTGCCGACTCTTAATATAAATCGATACTATAATATGTTTGACAAAAACAGAGAATTCTAGAAGTTGACTGCCTCAACAAATTATTAGAACATCAAGAATAGCTAAAGATGTAACTAATAGAGAAGAGGACATGGAGCTCGAAACAGTTTATTGGACAACGTGAGCAGGATGCCTGTTATTGCGTACAGCTATTCCATATAAAAATAAAAGCAAAATTATCTTACAGTGGCGTTCCGTACTGCATTAAGGCTGACTAATAGGGGTCTTGAAGTGAATCTGCAGTGCTTCTTGTTGTTAAACGCAGAGTTGCATAATGGAAAAATGGGACTTTTTTAAAGACATCTTTTTAATAACTTGTATTGGTAATATCACTTTAAGGATATTCTATCCACTAAATAGAAAATTTATCGAAAAACAAAATTTCCTAATAATGAAAACCGATAGAAAAACCCTACTGACCATCTACATGAACCAAACAAAAAAAAAACTAATCAATTATTATAATCAAAATGTAGAGAATAAGCGTACACTGTAAAAGGTCCTTAAAATCTAAGCTGTTGTTTTATTCTTCTACTTTTAGCTGAAACGTAAAAATGAGCAGACTTCCTTCCTATATTTGTATACGCTGTTGGTTGATTAGAAAACAAATACGTATCGCTTTTATCGAAGCGTAAAAACAAAACCCACCCTGTTGGAAGACTTGGACTTTTAAACAACCAAAAAATATATGATTAAGCAATTAAAGTCATATTGAAATATTGACGAACAAGATGTTTTGTATTTGCAATATTTTTGTTCAATAGCTTTTACAAGCCACTAGAGCTTAGAAGCTGTTCAATAGCTGAACGAAAAAATAAACCCCTAAATTTTTTTCTAAGAACAAAGGGGCTGCTGCCAACAATGAATATTTTGTAGCAAAATTCCAAGTACGCAAAATAGTTCAATTATATGGCTTTTGATAATAAAACAAGTAAGAGCGCTATATTCGGCCGTGCCGAATCTTATATACCCTTCACAACGTGTAGTCATGCAATAACAGTAGTTTGTGTCACCATTCATCCCATATGAAATACGTACATACATATAAAAACATACATATATAGAAACATCCCATTGTAAAATTATAAATTCACGTATGTATGTTGAAAAAACAAAAAAAAAAATTTAAAAAAAAAAATTTTAAAAAAATTAAAAAAAAATTTAAAAAAATAAATAAAAAAAAAATATTATATATATAATATATATAAAACAAAAAAAAAAATAAAAAAAATTAAAAAAAAAAATATATATATAATATATATAAAACAAAAAAAAAAAAAAATAAAAAAAAATAAAAAAAAATAATAAAAATATATATAATATATTAAAGAAAAAATAAAAAAAAAAATAAAAAAAAAAATTAAAAAAAAAATAAAAAAAAAAATAAAAAAAAAAATTAAAAAAATTAAAAAAAATTTTTTTTGGCTCAGCTGGGATTCGATGCCACGTTTTCTCTAACCAGTATACACGTTTGTATGTATGTATGTTGTTGTTGTAATGTTGTTTTTGTGAAAAAAAAATCGAGGTGGTCGTGGGTTTTTGCTCATATCTCAGTTGTTTATGTACCGATGTTTCTGATTTTCAATACCGATCTACTCCCGAATATTTCTGATATTTTAATACCTTACCCGGGTCCAACCTATGTCGGGGGGCTTCAAAAAGTTGATTTCAACATACACACGGATAGACGGACAGACCGACAGGGCTTAGTCGACTCCCCTTTTCATAAGCTTGCAGAAAATATATACTTTATGGGGTCGGAAATGAAAATTGTAGAAATTTCACACGGAATGACAAACCTACATATATATACCCTTTTTCACTGTGTGAAGGGTATAAAAAATGAATAAGAATCAATAGAAATTAATGTTGGATTATAACATCGAGACTTGATGGAATTATTTTAATTAATTAATTTCATAATTTAATCTAGCAGATTTAAAAGTTAATGGGAAGTAAATCGTTTTCTTTTTGTATACAAGATGTATGCAAATTTTTTTAATTCTTTTAAGCACCCGTGGAGCCTAGAAATCATAAAAATTTTATACATTGACATTTGTTCGAGTGCTCAGTGGGCAATCGGCAACTTCAAGGACCTAAATTTATCACCTTAACCCTTGTTTTACCTTTACAACTGAGAAATGAACAACAATGGCTACAAGCATCTTAACATAGAGTAATTCACAACCTAAGAGAACGTTGAAGTGTTTTTGTTTAATTCTTACTTCATCAAAATAAAGCACATTTTTTAAGCCTAAATATATTTACAAAAAAATATTTTACTCAACATTTTCTAAAACCTTCCAGTACTTTAAATTGAACAGACTTTTCAAAATCATTATAACCCACTTGTAATATTTAATGGCAGTTATTCACATTTATTGAAAAGCGTATATTGTAGCTATTTGATGGTTCTTAAGAACAAAAAAAATCTACTACCCCTTCTCCTCTGCCTTCGGCAAAATTACTTTTCCAATACTACAAAAATATAACCCAGAAATCGACCTAAAAACATTATACATACATTATTTAAGCCGTCTGTCCAATAAATTTCATACGAACGAAAACTCATAAAGAGGGTAAAGAAGGTACAAAAAGGTTCATTCCTTGTCATATTAAATTTCCTTCCAAACCCATGCCTTCAGATTATTACATATTCTTATTATAATAACAACAACAAACGTTTAAGTTTCACATACAAAGAAACAAACAAACAGTTATATTTTCAAGTGTTTCCAGTATTGATAGCAAATAGCATTTGCAAATAAATAATTTTGTTTGCTCCATCTCTCTCTCTCTCGTTCCCTCTTTGTGTGCTTTTATTTTTTGTGGTAATTTTTCATTAAACCATAAACACAGCTAGCAACATCACTAACTGACAGGAAGGAATTTTGTTTCATTTCTTGGTCAGTTTGTTGGCAGGTCATATTAATACAACAGAGCTCCAAACAGCAACAGAAGCAATGTAAGCTCTGGTAGCTGATTTCTCAAAAATATTGGCATATTTCTACGATGGCATTGGTCGAATGATGGTTGGGTGTTTGGTAGCAGGCACCACATAAGACCCATCATAACACATTAACCCATTTCTTTAGGGAGCAAATGTGTTTTTGATGGTTTTAGTGAATGTGTCATGGCACAACACCATACCATTACCTCGCTATACTCATGCACTTAATGGTTTGTTGCCACTAAAACAACACCAAATAAGGAATACATATATCCTTTAAAGTATAATGAAATCGATTAGATGAATTTTATTCCCTTTTAAATTTCTGAGTAAAATAAAACTTAAATTTAGATCTTAAAATTTGATTTATTTAAAATTTCGTGCTAGCGCTAGAATTTAAAAATTCCTTGTCAAAAGACTTTGATACACGAAGCAACGACTTTTTTTAACAATGACGAATATTTGCCTGTGTTCTGCATTCCGAGTGAAATTAAATCACACGAAATTGCCATTGTAGTGTTATTATTTATAACAACAATTTCATGGCAATTCCGAGTGAAATTAAATCACTGAATAAAACACAGACGATTATCAATATATTAGTCTTGCCGTGATTAGGAACTTAGTTTTAAGCCAAAAAAGGAGACAATAGACATTCCTTTCGATATCAGATGTTATGGAAGCTAGTTTTTCCTGAACCACCAAGCGTTGCTTAAACGTTTTCTCCTAAATTGAATATTATATGACGTACGCGGAAGCCTCGACCCCTAGGGAGCATGTGACATTGCCAAAGTGTCCATGCCTTGGAGTTATCGCCAATCTAGAATAAAGAGGTGTTACCAGCACGTCTGGCTGGGCCATAAGAGAATCCTGGACGTCGTACATAAAGAGGTTAGTGAGACTCAGATGACGATTGAAAGCATGAATCCAGTGAACTCGGTCTAAGAGCTCCATTACACGCTCATAGCAGTTGAAGCCATGCACACTAGGCACGTAGATAATAGCATCAGTATCTTAACTGATGGAACGTATGAGAATTCAGTTATTCACATTTATTGAAAACATATATTGCAGATATTTGATGGTTCTTAAGAGCAAAAAATATACTACCTCTTCTCCTTTTCCTTCGGCAAAAAAAACTTTTCCAATAATACAGATTAGGAGGTTAGAGAAATTCAGATTACGGTAGACCATGGATCACAGGTAGGCACACATTAAGAGTTAACGCTATGGCAGACCTCAGTCTAACGAAGACTATGCGATTAATAATGTCGACAGTCACCATTCAACAATGTAAAATCATTTTATAGTCAACAACACCTGTTGTTGCCTGGGAGTCAGTGAAGGGAAGGCGAGTGGGAGCCATGATATCCCTGAAGAGCGAACGGGATCCAAAAGGGACCCGAAGTAGTAGTGTTCAGCTTCGATATTACCCAAACATACATATTAGTATAGTGGGAGCCTCCAAATTCTCTAGTCAGCGAAGACAAACCACAGATGTCAATTACTCCTAGGAAAGACAATAAATGTCTCTATCAGCAAATGACATATTCCCATAATCCCTTCAAAATAAATTTGTTGTGTAAGTTAGAGATTTTAGCGCGTCCAAGACAATCTTCGTTCATATAAATTAAAAAAAGGGTAAAGGATAAAATTAAAAAAGATCCTACAGGGTGGTGCAGAGTGAATTTGTTACTACTTTTTAAATTAATGTTTTGTAAAAAAAGTCTTGGGAAATTTAATGTAAATTATTTTGGTTTTTATGTTTTAAAATATTGTTACATTGAATTGACCCAGCGCACATACTTTCGCCATTTAAAAAAAAAATATTAAAATATTTGCTCTGAAGTTCTTGTTAAGATGGGTCTGTAAGAACGCTTCCAAGTGCCGAAAGACCACCTTAAGTTGACACCACTAAATATATTGAACGTGTACGATAGAAGTCCCATAGTATCAACAAGGAGGCGTTGGACACAACTAGAGCTATCACAGCGATAGCTGCATAGACTGTTAAACACATTAGACTTGCTCTCATATGAATTTCAACTTGCGCAAAAACTCAAGCTGACAGACAGCCTGACTTTGCCATTAGTATTCGTGAAATGCAAAAAAGTTTAATTATGAGCAATAAAGCACTTTCGCTACTTAATGGCCAAATCAACAAGCAAAACCGCAAAATTTGAGTTAAAGAGTGACAAAACTACATCCACTTAAGTGCACTATTTAGTGCGATGTATCTTCCGGAATGATTTATTGTTTTTACAACAACATTAATGTTGGAATCCGTGTCAAAGGTGGTAAATATCTGACGATGTTGGAATATTTTGTTACACCAGCTGTAGAAACCCATCCAGCTTTTTGATGGGTAATTGCATTATTAATCGCACAAGTAGTTTTACGGTGAAATCGACGTGTTCCATATAGTTGTTATGGAGATATTTAAAGACAAGAGTGTATGTTAGCAAATGAAAACCAACATTTGAAATTAAATTATAGCTACTACACCTGAAATTTTGCAAAAAGTTATGGAAGATATGTTGAAAAAATCGGGCATGTACGAAGCATAAAGTGGCTACATCTTACGTCATATTATTCCTCAAAGTTAGACAATTCAATTTCCCAATAATATACGGAATTTAAGAGAAAACAAAATTAATAAATAACAAGTAACAGTGCTATATTCGGCCGTGCCGAATCTTATATACCCTTCACAACGTGTAGTCATGCAATAACAATTGTTTGTATCACCATTCATCCCATATAAAATACGTACATATGTATATACTGGTTAGACTAAATGTGGCATCGAATCCCAGCTGAGCCAAAAAAATTTTATTTTATTTTATTTAATATATTATTTATATTTTATTATTTTTTTTTATATTTTTTTTAAATTTTTTTAAAAAATTTTTTTAGAAAAATTTTGAAAAAATTTTTTTAATTTTTTTTTAAATTTTTTTTTTGTAGTTTTTTTTTATTATTTTTTTCTTATTTTTAATATTTTTTTTTTTTTGTAATTTTTTTTGTTTGGTATGTTTTTTACATGTATGTATGTATGAATGTTGTTGTAATTGTGAAAAAAACGAGGTTGTCGTGGTTTTTTGCTCATATCTCAGAAAGTTATGAGGCGATTGTGCTGAATTTCAATAGCGATTCATTCCTGGATATTTCCAAGAGATTGATACCATATACAGATCTGAGGAACATATAGTTGCTTCTAAAAGTTGATTTCAACCAACACACGGACAGACGGGCAGACGGATAGACGGACAGACGGTCAGGGCTTAATCGACTCCTCTATTCATAAGCTTTCAGAAAATATATACTTTATGGGGTCGGAAATGAAAATTGTAGAAATTACAAACGGAATGACAAAGCTATATATACCCTTGTGCACCACAGGTGAAGGGTATAATAACATAAATGAAAAATTTATAAGCAAGGTTGCTCATCATTAAATTTACTGACGCTGTCGTGCTCCAACGTCAAATTTTGATAAAGCTCACTTCTGTTTCAATAGTTTTGTCGTATTTGAAAGAAGTTGAAAAAATGCACGAGGCACAACAGTTTCAAAAAAAATAACAGTTTGGTGTGGCTTTCATATTGGCAAAGAAATCGGCCCATTTTTCTTTTGCGTGAAAATAACGGTAATCGCTACGGGCCGTGAAATCGGTGTCTTCTTGGGACTAGCTCAATGTTATGAATTTGGGCAATTTTTGCTTCTAACAGAATGGCGCGGCGTATCATACAAGGTCTGGCATAAACAAATAATTGAATACGAACATCGGCGAGAGTCATCTCACGTAACCATGCATGCTATTGGCCCTTGCGTTCGTAAGACTTATAACTTTTAGACTTTTTGCTTTGTGGTTATATTAAATCTCTGGCCTATGACAACAAGTCAACAGCGTTAAAGATGTTGCAAGCCAACATCGAACGAGAAATTCCTTGTCTTTCGTTCATTTCAATGATTAGAGTCATAGAAATTTTTTTAAAAAAACTCTCGGTTCACCACTTTTAAGTTGGACATTTAAAATAGCTCTTGTTACATATATAACATCGTTCGTACCTTTATATAATAAAAAAAACTCATTTCCATAACAAACCCACAAGTCCTTTAATAAAAAAAAAACTCTTAATGAAAAACCCGATACTAAAAGCATTTTCAAAAAACTCTATCTGCACTTTTACGTACACCAGGAGGCAATAAAAGTCAGTTTCCCATTTTATAATCATTTTTTTTCCTGTTTTACTACTTCCATTTCTAGTCCATAAACTATTATCAAATTACGTTTTAATTACTTTTTAATAACAAAAACCTACAGCAGCAGACACACACACACACAGATGCAAAAAGTGGGAAGAAAAAACAAATTAAAATATTCCCAGTGACCTGTTTTATTTATTTATTTATTTATTTAATAGGTTCCAAAAATAAAAGAGAAATAAAAATAAAATAAAATTTTTTTTTAATTTTATATTTTTATAGGATATTCATGTGCAGGTGGGGCTAACATAGAAATCACTAACATCAAATGGATGTACAGTCGAACTTCTTTATAGCGAACCTCTATATAATAAAGTTCTCCCTACTATGAACTAAAATCAAGAACACAGCTTTTTTGTTTCACTTTCAATATTTCAATTTCCGTATAATGAATATCCATACAGTGAATCTTTCTTTACTATGAACAAAATTTTGGAAACAAAAATACATTTTACGTGTGTATTTGTTTCCATATAATGAACTATTTTTAGCAGATTTTTTTACACTATTTATAAAGAAAATAAGTAATATTTTTTGGGATTCCCAAAATATATAAAAATAAAAACAAAAAAGTTAATGATTTGCCTTTAAACATCATTTGACCGAGTTCAGTGAACGAAAATGACGCACCGGAGTAGTATTTCTCTAAAAAAAAGGTATTACTAATTAATTAAGTTGAAGAAGGGACATCAAGGAAAAAATACTTATATATTCCGTCCGATGAAGATATTTTTAGCAGTGTTTTAGAAAGTCGTGGATTAAATAAGATGACGATGAAGAAACTGAAAACTGGGTGGTGAAAAAATGGCAAATATTGATAAAACGTCACCTACATTAGAACACGTTTCCTCTTCATTTGATGTACTACGAACTTTTTTGGAGATGGAGAGCAACGTTCCGACAAATGTATTTAAATATCAAACAAAAATACCTGATTATTTTATATAAATAAAAAAATAAAAATAATATTTCTGTATAATGAAATTTCTATATAGTGAAATAATTGTCTGTCCCCGTGAAGATTCACTATAGGGAAGTTCTACTGTATTTGAATACATAAAGTCGTACAAAGGCTCAAGCATATGCGAATAGTTTTTCAATATGTTATAGTAAAATTAATAAACTGGCTAAATTTGTGAGTAAGTGAGTGCGTTTGTTGAATACATTTGTGAGTTTGTGTGTATTAAAAACATTTGTGCCAAATATGGGTCGACTAGCAGCGATTCTTAATCTGGGATCTGGCCTTATGAGGAGCGATTCATAACAATGTTTTTTTTGGAGAACGTGAACAAGATATATTTACAAGAATTTAGACAGCGAAGAGAAATATGTGCTGCCAGTTGGGCTAACGGTATAGAAAAAGATTGTTAAGCACTGCTCTAATTTATGAGTCTTCGAATAGTGATAGTAACCACAACCAAAAACTCAATTAAAACTAATAAACTTTATTTTATTTGGAGAATTGTACAAATGAAGGGGAGGGCCTATGGCGAGCCCATTAAAATCCTATGGCGTTGCCGATTTCACAAAGAAAAAAACGCAAATCAGTATTAAGTACGCAGTAGTATTTAAGTACTATTTATTTCGCATAATTAATCGATAGTTTCTTAAGAAATTTTTCCTAACAATTTCAGTAAATTAAGGCCTACACATATGACTTCTATGACGTTTTGTAACTTTTAAGAATGTAATGCAAAATAACCAGAATTTTGTATATGTAAAGACTAAAAAATTTTTAAACTCAAAATTTTCTTGTTATCCTCTCTTTCAGTTTTTTTTATCACTGAGTAGCCAACATCAACAATGCAACTCATATCCCAAAATCCCTATGTCCCTGACAAATAATCCCTGCACTCGCACATACACTTGCAAAATGGGCCAGTTAAAAAAAATTGTTTTTTTTTCAACAAAATGGCCAAATGAATGCGACATGTATAGGAAGGGGTGTTAGGTAAAGCAATGCATATAAAGTTTTCAAATTTCAAATTCCCAGTTGTTTAGCATGCATTCATGAGCACATACTACGAAATAGCAAAAATTAAAAGTGTGAGAAAAAAAATCATAACTTTGCATACAAGTTAGTACATGCTACATACGTATGTTGGCTGTCTAAAAATCCAGCAGAGATGCAGCGAGTAGGCAAACAGGTAAGAGTTTTTATATGAATCAACGTGACATGACATGAATCCACCCTTTTGCTGTAACAACGTTTTTCATATGACTAGATGACTACTGTCATGCTGCTTGCCAGCAATACCAGTGTCAGTGCAATAAAAAGTTTATTTGCTTATGCAAAACGAGAGAGATACTTTATAAATTCAAACTGACATTTTGCATGTGTGTGTTAAAAAAAAATGCAAGGAAAAAACAAACTTAGATCTTTAGCGACAGGTGTTAGATAGCATGTATGCAAATACATACATCCATACGCATGCAGGGTGGGTTAAGGGTTAAGTTAATAATGTTTTACCACATCTCGTCTTGACCATCTTAAGAACTTTAGGAACTCTTACTTTTCAGGTGAAGCTGGCAATATATGCAGACTTGCATACATCTAAAGGATATCTACTCCAAGCAGTTATCCTTATGCTGCAGCATGTACTCGTACATACAAATTTAATTCAAAATGTGAAGTTGGCAAGAAGGTGTTAAACTTTGATAAATATAAATTTTTTGTTTTAATTTTATTTTCCTGCCTTTTCCTCTACTCCTTTCGTAATCCAATAGAGAGTGAGTTTGCATTAAAAGTTGAGCTGGATGACTGGTTGAATATATTTCGTTGGTTGGATAAATGAAAAAGTTTTTTTTTTATAACCATGTGAACTAAGTAAAATCTGAAGAATGTTTTATATGTCTGGTCTCTAACTAGGTGACTGGCTGACTTAGTAAAGCCAAGAATTGAGCACAAGTTTACCAACACACACACATACACACACAAAAGTTAGTCAAGTTTTAAGCACATTAGTTGTCGAGAAAATCATGGCAATAACACACAAAATTGTATAAAAATCATAAAAATGCTAATATTAAATTTAAAATATGTTACAAAAAAGTTTGAGTAACAATTTACCAGGAATTTACGTGAGTGGGTATGGTAGTGATAAAAGAAAAAATAGTCATTAAAAATAAAATTATCTAAATGTAAAAGTATTTTACAACAAATATTAAATTTTGTATTAAAATAAAACGTATTTCAAAATAAAACAAAACGTATGGTCTTAGTTTTGTCTCCCAGGTCTTAAAATTGTCGGTCATATACTCGTAGATGCCAAGAATAAAAAATTTTAAAAGTCATTTAAATATTTGTTTGAGAAAAATTTGTCTAGAAAATCAAAGCTGTCATATGAGGTATTTTAACCTTCTTAAATTTGCCAAAAAGCTTTTGTGTGGCCAATAGAGCTTAATCTATTAAAACTGGTGGCAAATAAAAATCAAATGCCGTTCGTTGGCATTTACATCAATTAAGAACAGCTTTACGGTTGTTGCTATTTTTGTTTAATGTTTATCATAAACTAAAACAGGCTTTAACGAAAAAAAATTGACCACGCCCACTTTTACATCTACTTTTTTATTTATCTAAAACCAGAGAACGGCTGGACTGATTCGTTTACGACAACACAAAGAGTAAGAGGTCGTTTGTGAAAGGCAATCAACCAGCTCAATCGAGACCAAAGCCAAATCTACGTAGCATTAAGGTAATGCTCTGTATTGAGTGGGACCAAAATGATCCTATTAATTATGACCTGCTGAAATGTGACTATCGGACTATCACAGAAAACCAGAACCAAACACAACTGACACAACAACAAGCGAGTTTTAGCTTAAAAACGCCCAGAACATGTGGCCAGACATGAAACCGAAATATTCCACAAGTACAACGCTTAATCACATGTTGCAGTATTAGCTAAAAACTAATAGAAAGAAAGAAGTGGTTCGGAAGTTATACCCCCTCTACAGAACTTGCTCCGTCCCACCACTATTTATTTAGATCGATGCAGAACGTTTTCTCTGAGATACTCCTAACCCTAGAACAGGGTATGCAAAGTAGCTTGAATTGAATTTAGCCTTAAAAGAAAAGCAGGTTTTTTGTCACAGAATCCACATGTTGCCAGAAAGCTCTGAAGAGGGTTATAACTAACAATAGACAAAACTTTGGATAAATTTATTTCGCAGAAATGTTTGAAAATAAAAGCAAAACAATGCCGCAACTTTAAATCATGTGCACACCAACTAGTTTTAATTTAAATCTATCTATATATATAAAAGTGAAACTCTGTGTGTGTGTGTGTGTGTGTTAGCTATAGACTCCGAAACTGTAAAACCGATCGGACTCAAACTTTGGCAAGTTGTTGTACACATACCAGAGAGTGTTTATGGGCGGAAAAAAGTGGGCGGCGCCACGCCCATAAAAATTAGTTATCAGTTTTAGCTACTTGCACTTGACCGATTTTTCTGAAACTTTGCACACATATTGTGCTGTCATGACTAAATAATTTTGTGATAAGAAAAGTGGGCGGGGCCACGCCCCTACAAAAATTTTAATTTTGAGGTACTTGCACTGGACCGATTTTTCTGAAACTTTGCACACATACTAAGCTGTCATAACCATATAATTTCGTGATTAGAAAAGTGGGAAGGGCCACGCCCATAAAAAAGGTTATAATTTTGAGGTACTTGCACTGGACCGATTATTCTGAAACTTTGCACACATATTGAGCTGTTATGGCTTTACAATTTCGTGATTAGAAAAGTGGGCAGGGACACGCCCATAAAAACAATTATAATTTTGATAATTTTTGCACTGGTCCGATTCTTCTGAAACTTTGCACACATATTGAGCTATTGTGACTTTACAATTTCGTGATTAGAAAAGTGGGGAATGCCACGCCCATAGAAAAAATTATAATTGTTAGGTTTTTGCACTTGATATTCAATTAAAATTTAGAATGCATTTCGATTCATTAAGGGGCGTAGCAACGCGCGCCGGGTTTGGCTAGTACGTAATAAAGACCAACTATTATGACACTAATGCCTTTATTAATAAATTCTTACTTACAATTCCCTTTTTAAGGATTATTTAACGTTTTAAAATTTCTTGGACATACCTGAAAATAAAGCCAAAAATAAAAAAAAATATAAGATTAAAATTTAGATAAAACTAAAAATATTTAGAATTTTAGGTATAAAATTGATTAAAAAAAATACCGACTGACTTAGATTTACTATTAAGAAAATTTCGCCCAAAATAAAAAGAAAAACAAATCAATACGCTTAATAAAACTTCTACAACATATAAAATAACTTTTAATTAAAACATATTTCATTTAGAAATATGCGTGTTAGATCTTATTTTCGCACACACCTTAAAGTCGTATGTGCTTTTGTAGAACTGGTGTCAGTAGGTGTCTGTAAAACATGCGATATGATGTATCATGTTTAAATTGAATAAACTCTTAATTGTATACATGTTTTCCATACATTCATTTATTATATCTCTGCTCTACTATTTTAGTTTTGAAATATTATACATGTGGAGAAGAATAACAGAACATTTGATAGTTTGGGTTTTGGCAGACTGTACGTATGCTGATGTTGGTGTTAAAAACAGCAGGATTTAATTAATAAGTGTCAAATATTCATAATTTCTAAGAAATTTCCTAACAAAGAAATATGTACACTGAAAAAAAAACCACGATTTCTTATTGAATAAAAAAATTTGAAGTTTTTCAAATTCAACCAGATAAATTTTTTGTTTAGGATATAGGACAAAACTAATTTAAGTAAAAAGTTTTTATAAAAGTATTGTTACAGATTTACATTTTAGAGTCATTAGTTCAATAAACAGTAGTTTTATTCACATTTAACATTTCCTGTCTGTGCAACTCTACAAAAATCAAAAAAAATTCACATGCATTTTGTTAGTGTAAAACGATAACGAGGTTGTCAAAAACAGCTGATTAAAATACCAAAAAAACGCTTTACTTTTTGAGTATTTTTTGTGTTTTCTTTTTGTTGAACAATTTTTCGGTTTGCAAGACAACAAAAATAAATAATATTATTAATTATTACAAAGTTTTATTCGGTAAATATGTGCTAAAAATATATTTTAAAATAATGGCTGATGAAGATAAAATAGAAGTATACGCATTGATCGTATTGGAGCACATTCGTGGATGTCTTGGAGGAGCGTGCTGTTTCACAAGGTATGGTGGGTCAGAAAGATGCTCGTTTCGTTGCTGGTGTTGTCGTACAAATGGTGCGCGAAGACAAAATAGTTGGTCGTTCTATTTTCTTGGCCGTAAGCCAAGTACTGGCAAGACTGTTTTAGCTGTTAATGTGACTCAAGCCTTGGGTACAAAAACGCCTTTTACCAGCATGTCCGGCTCGGAAATATGTTTGTTAGAAATGAAAAAAACTGAGGATCTGTCACAGGCTTTACGTAAAATTTTTGGTGTACGTATTAAAGAGAAGACTAAGATAACATTTTAATTACCTGCAATAACAGTTTAATAAAAATTTTAATTTTTTAAGGTCACCCTAAAAACCACCGAAATGGAAAATTCAAGGCGGTGATGTAACTATTCTGGAAAAGTAAATAAATAAGGACGTACTTTTAACAAAAAATGCCACAGTTAGTTTACATTATGGCATACAATTGATTACCACAGCTAATTTAGTGTGTCGTCGTCGTAAGGCTACCGAAGTCACAACAGATGAAATAAAGAAAGTATTTTCGTTGTTTTTGGATGAAAATCGTTCAAGTCAAATATTGAAAGAATACAAAGATGAATATAAATATTTATTTATTTATTAATTCAGTAGTAATAAAAATATTCAATGAAATCGAAGAGAAGATCCGAGGGCCGAATATAGCACTCTTACTTGTTTTTATTAAAATTGGTTGCATAATATGAACATAAACTGTATTACAAGATTTGGCTATTTATTTATATAATATTTAAAAGGTATATAAACCCAAAAGGAATTCGTTAACAGTGTCAAAAATATGAAGTTTAATTTCAGAAAGTGCAGATATTGTTGGTATACATGGTATATATACGTCTCTAAAAGAAAATTTTAAATTAGGGTTGCGATTGAATATCTATAATTCCGGCTTAAGTTAACTATCATAAATTAGTTTAACCTACTTTTAAATTTATATAAAAAGTTCAACGTTTTATATTTATTTGAAGTTGCTTCTGTTGTGAGTTGCTCCCACGTAGATAATAAAGATGGAACAGAATTGGCAAATTGTTCCAAGCAAAGACCAGAGTGAGTTGCAGTTGCCACATGTGGTAAACGGTTTTGTTCAAGCAGAGTCCTACATATGAGTTTAATTCACTATTTAAATAATCACGATCATTTTAAAAACTGAACTTACTCTGTGTTCGAAGCTGCACAAGCTTCAGCGCAAAGATTAGTTTCCTTCATTTGCTTAAAAGAACGCTCAGCATTTGGCAATACGAGTATTCTTTTGCCATTGCGGACAATACTTGTTGGCAAAAAGTGATCCTCACATATAAGCTCGATGCCACAGATTTCCATCCATTTTTTCCTTTCCCTGTGAACTCAAAAAAGTGTTGTGGCAGATCCACTATAATTTTTTTTTTTACACAATGAGCATGTTTGTTAGTTTTGAACTGAGTTTTTATTTAATTTTTGAGAATTAAACTTTATTTTTTGTTTTTTAGTATAAAAGAATTGTTTTTATTTAAACTTTTTTATTTAACTTATTTATTAAACACTTTTTAATATTTATTTCACTGCACTTTAGAATGTAAACAAAAGTAGAAAAATAAAAATGGAGCGCTAAAAAGGTAAACAAATTTTGACAACTATCGTATCTAAACATAAGGGAGCAAAAAATGATCAGCTGCTTAGTTGAACAGACCTTATTAATAGACCTTGTCAACTAACATTTTCAGTATGTAACACACAGACGATATTTTGTATCATATGAGGCATACTTTAAGGAGTAGTTCTTTTTCCTACTTATTACTTAAATTAACATCTACTTCTTCGTGTTTATATCAGAATATACTCGTGCGTATATGGTGGCAATTTGTGAAAAGTTACTGAATGTCACAATTAGATGACACTGCCACTATAAAAAGTCGATCAGCACAACCAGTTGCATCAGTTTAACAGTAGAGCTGGCTAAATATATATCAAATTCAGTTTGAAAATAAAAGAGTATGATCATAAGTGAAATCCTTCTTGTTTTATAAATGTAAATATTTGTATGTTTGTTACTCAATCACACTAGAACCGCTAAACGAAACTTCATGAAAATCGGCACACAAATAGACAACAAACTGGATTAACACATAGGCATACTTTATCACGATATTAAAGCAAATTCGTGGAATTATACAATAAATATACTATTTGTGTTTAGTCAGTCGGTTGTTCAAAGGTTTAGAGTGTCCAAAAGGCAAAAAAAAAATTCAATCATCCAACGGCACGTATAGAAGCTTTTTGTCTTAAATATTTGCATTAAATCCTCACCCATTAATAAAATAAATATAAATGCGTGTTTTGATATTTTTACTCAATCGCTTAAAAAATAACCGAATGGATTTAAATTAAATTTTCTGCACAGACAGACATCAACCTAAATTGCTACATAAATAGTAAAAACGATAACTTTTAGTACGAAGTACTTACTGTTTAGTAATAAATAAAGTATTGCATAAGTTCTATTCCAGTGTGTTTAAATAAAAAAAGTGCTCTTACTTTTTTATATTTCAAGTGCTATTATTTGCGATATAAGAATCCCAGTTTACTTAAGGAAAATAAACCAACCTTTATAAAAGGTACAAACGTAACAAAATTACTCTATTTTCTATTAAAATATATTAAGATAAACAAATAATACAATAAATACATTTGAAAATTCAAGACAAAAATGTTCTTGTAGAACTAATAAAAAAAATATGGAACTAATTAACGATTTTAGCAATTATACTTTTACAACTTGGCACACAAATCGACAAAAAGGGAATCAGTGAAATCACAAATTTCAACTTAAATGTAACTACTTAAGGCAGCAGTACTATAAACTAAATCAGAAGTTTATTAGTTATTTTTTTATTTGCAAATATAATCGAAACCCTATTAGCTACAACTGTGAGCCTAGTACCAGTCGTATGAACACTAACGTGCTAGCTTGGCGATAAAAAAAAATTGCTCACTAAAATTAACGCCAACAAAATTGATAGGGCACCAAACTCTGCATTAATGGTAAAAATAATTTAATATTTTAATATTATAAGGGATTTTTTTGCCAAAAAAAATCGAAACCCTGCACCCAGAAAACAGAAAATCACATTCATTGCCAATCGAATGGTTCAGTTTCAAGAATCATAATTTATTAGTGCTGACTACATATTTATATTCGAAAACGAAATTCTGTAGATATAACCGTAAAATTCTGTTATCACAACTAAACTATGCGATTGGCAACATTTGCGTTGCTCACAACCGATATTGTTTTTTCTGTGTACTAGCTAATATAGGTTTAAAATAGAACAATAAATATTTATTATTATTGTAGTGTAGTGTAGAACTCCTAACACAATATTCGCGCAATTACGAAATCAGGGGGCAAATTGTAGCATTCGAACGTGATCGAAATTTGAAAATTCTTATTAAAGGTATAGAGAAACCTTAAGCACAGCGAACTCGATCGTTCGGGTAAAATTTCGTTCGTGATCGAATGCCGTAATTTGGCCCCTGAATATAATATTAATGGACATGAACAACGAACTTGAATACTTATTTTGCCGCATTGAAACCAAACAGAAAATCTAACAAAAACGTTCATAAAAAATCTTAGCCATGTTTACACTTATTAGCTTAAGCCTTACAAAGAACCATAAAATTGTTTATGAAAATGATGACACAATATTCCCAATATTAAGTGAATTAATTATATTCTGGAAATAATTTGTTCAGTGTATGGTGTATGCCAGAGTGTGCTTAAACTACGACGCCAGTATTAAATATTTGTTTGGTTTTATGTACTATGTGCAAAACAGTAGGTAGAAAATATTAAATTAATTTAGTACTGCTTATTTAATAGTTGGAAATCAAAAATGTATTGTTTAATTTAATATAATAATAATGTCATTACGAAATTATATAAATTTTAAGAAACCAAAGGAAGTAGAATAACGAGAATTAGAGAGCAAATATTTTAAATAAAAGTTAGACTGTAATAACGGGTGTGTTAAAAAGAAATAGAGAAAAAAACTTTCCGTTTTTTTGTCGTAGACTGCTGACAACTCAAAACATAAAACAGTTTGAGAGCCGACAGATTAAGTCTACTAGAGCTACTAGTGGAGCACAATGTAAAAGGCAAATACTTTTTCGTTGTTAAAAATTTAACATTAAGCGATAACAGGTTGAAAATTTCGGAATATTGATCTAACTTCGATAACTTTGAAAGGAGAACTTAGAAATTCAACAAACATCGAACAGTTATTGATGAGACAAACACCAATCGTTTTAATGTCAATACAGCACAAGAAAATGTTGGTGAAAGTCTAGAAAAATCAATTTGGTGTGGAATGCAGAAATGTCAGAGCAAGAATATCAGAAGCCCTCATAAAAATAGACCTGTGTCTAACTGCTTCTTTTTTCCAAATGACATAAACCATGACTGAAACCATGCACAGTTTAAGAGACTTCATTGAACATGAACAAATGTATGGGAAGTCTTCCAGCAATATCCAGGTGATTAAACTTATTTCCACCTTGATTTAATTTTTAGTTGTCTATAGTGCAGCATTTATGGGTTAAGAGAAATAATCATGCATCTACAACATGTCACTATTTTCTGAGGTTTTTTGGATCAAGTCATTAAAGAAACATACTTCTTTGAAAATAAGTTCGTACATGTAATTACTGTCACTGGTGATTGAAATCGCAATATGATAACGTTGCTTGTTCCATTTTAAATAAGTGATGTTTTGTCGCTGACATGTGAAGAGGACAATACCAAATGCAGTGCAAATCGTGAAACAGTACAATAACTGTGTCAGACATATCATGGTCGTTTCTTGTTGAAGTACTCAGAATTGGCCGATTTAACACAATTATAAAATTTGTAATGGGGCTGTTTAAAGTTGATGGTCTACGATACAAAGCACACAAACACTAGCCATAAAGGAGGAAGAAATTCAACGCATTATCGTAACTCTGTCTTATGTATGGAGAACTTTTATAAAAATTTTCGACAAGAGGGATCGGATCGGCTCTGTGAACAAAACAGTGATAGTTTCGGTATAGTTTCTGATCCAATGAAAAACAATATCCCAATTCACAGTCTTGTGTATTTGCCATTGCATATTTGCACAATTGTAAATATATTTTATTTATGTGTACTGTGTTAGTGTACAGTAGAAACATACTCTACCATCTTGCAAATGCACTGACGCAAGGCCTTTTGCACAAGATTGCAAATAAAGTTACTATAAATTAAATTAACTTTCTACCGTTTTCAAGAATTTTGATGGCTTAATAAATACAGAGATGGTTTGAGTTCGAGTTCACGTTTTTAACTCTTTTTTGGTAAAGCACTCAAGGTTTTATTACCGCAAAGTGGTAGCAAAACGAGATACGCCCTTTCTTCATTAAACTAACGATTGACTATTAAAGAACTTACAACTTTCAACGAATAAATCAAATAGCTATATCTTTAAAATTATAAATAAGAGCATTGACATATGTTTTTTTAAAAATGTTTTTAAAAACATTTTATCTAACATGACTCTAAAACTTTCTCATTAATATCTTCAAATATTGGAAATATAATATCTAGTGATTATAATAAATTCTACTAAAAAACTGAAGCTAAAAAGACTCTTCAATTAAAAACTGTAAATGTTTTTTTTTTAACTTAACTGTTAAGTGGACTTATGATGACACGTTCTATAAATATGCCTCAAGTATTTGATGTTTATATTTTTCTACATATTGTACTTGTAATGTTTGCCTTATCTTTATTTTAATAATTATACACATTATTTGTCTTTAATTATAAAATTAAATTAAATTTCTATTCATTACATTGAGCAGAGAGAAAAAAGACAACGATACAAAAAACAATGATAAAAATTATGAAATAAAATACAGCAGAACTTGAAAATAACACTCGTACCGTCTACTACTATAACAAACTTAATAAAAACAAAAAACACAAAAAAAATTTCCGAAAAAAAACAAGATTTTTTTCTCGAGATAATTTTAGTTAATCCTTCAAATATTATGCCACCGCACACTACTTTGTTTTTTTTTTCTGCTCTAACAACCCATAAGCACATGGATTGTTATCAGAGTTTATGGATTGTGTATGTGTGTGTAAGGAGAACTTTTTAACTGACTCATCATTTGTTTAAGGCTCTAAAGAGAGCAAAATGCAGCTGAACACGTTTTTCCTTTATGTTTAAATACACAAAAATAATGCAACAGCCATACATTTACTCAACCAACCAACCAAACAACCAGTCATTCATTCATTTAGTCTGCCAGTCCTTTAGCCAGTTACTCACTCTGAAATACTTTTAAGTCAGTCTGATTTCTTTTCTTCTTTTTTATTATTTTTTTCGTGCTTCATTTTATTTTAAACAAACGCTCATTAAAATTTTCAATTGTTTGAGTTTTATAAACGTGCTCTGCAATACGCCAAAGACGTTTCTATACAAGACTACAGCTGTATAACAAACTAGCCATGGTTAAAGGGTGTGCTAAGAGGAAAAGTGTGTTAAATAACAATTACATAATTTTTGCTCTTTACTTATGGAAATGAAATTGTAAAAAATATCCAGGAGTTTTCGCATAACAACAGAAACATTTTAAAGACCATATTTTGTTTCAAATTAAATGATCTGGATTCAAGCAACATTTTAAAAAAAAGAGAAAAAGACTTCTGAATATATAAATGTACAACCACTGTAAGATGTTTGTATTTAAAGGGCGTCCAAATTCGAAGTATCAATGGTCAATGGAAATCGCCACAGGAAAATAATCCGACATTTTTTTAATATGTGGTTCCAAAGGGATGGTTTTACTTGCCAAACATCAAAAGAATATTTTAAAGGAAAAATTCGAAATCGCATTATTTTTTGCAGAGGATAGTGCTATTTAACGCCTTTAGAATATTTTTTGTGGGTTTTTTTTTAAATCGACCATTTGTTAAAAGAGAACTCCTGTGTAGTGTTGTAAAAACGGTGCCATTTAGACTCCACTTTTTCGTGTAGTAAACCACCACGAGAACCAACCAACCACTAACAGCACTAATTCCAAAAGTGCTTAGGAGCCAAAAAACCATATTATCAAGCAGAGATCAACCATTGGCAAGACTTTATTGCAGAACATGGTTAAAACTTTCGGGCAGAAGAGATTGGGAGCCTGCCGAATCGGTAGGAGGAGTCACTTGACCGACATAATTTTTATTTTAAGCCAAAACTTTTTCATAATAAACTGAAATAAAAATATTTTTAAAATCTCAAAAGTCGTTTTTTTATTAAAACTAAAATAATACCTCGAATTTGGACTCCCAACCCCATAATAATACGCATTCTAAGTCCATGTTTTCATAAATTTTTACATTATTTTTACGTTTACACATAATAGATCTCTTTGTGTTTTAAAGTATGTGCTCAAATGAGTAAAACAAAACGAATTTAAAGTACTGACAAATCTGTATTTGTTACAAGTTACCCTTGCTCTCCCAATCTTAATTTGTGAACTGTGGATGAGCTTAAAAACAAAACTTAGGTATGACCAATTACCTGGTCACGTCTATTCATGTTCAAGTCGAAATTTCTAAGTTGTTCAAAGAAATTATGAAAATAAGTTAAGGACCAAAAATCGAACATAATTTTCTAATGAATTATTGACATTTCAAGCCTTTGAAGTAGCCTTATGAAGCATACAGTCATTTATTACAGTGGGCTCTATAAATAGCGAAATCGACTCCATAAATAATGTTTGCAAAAAAGCTTCTTTCTTTGATAAGAAAGAACAAAGCCTCCACATAATTTTGCCCCAATTTGGCATCAAGTCACTTTGGTAAGAAAGCTCTGGGGTGGTACCAAAACAATGACATAATTTTTGTACCAAGACAGTCCAATCCTCCAAATCATCTGGAGCTAAGTCCAATGGAAATGTATTGGGCCTCTGAAAAGAGTGTGAAAGGAGAAGAGCACCGAAAAAGTGTCCCAGAGATTTTAAGAAAAGATGATCTATTTGTTCAAGAAAGTGCCTGAAATTAATATTGAAATTGTAGTGGAAGGGTAAGCAAAAAAGATCCTTGAGTTTATAAAAAGTGGTTAGAACTATAAAGGTTATATTTTTCAGTTATCTGTAATATAAAATAAAAAACTCAAAACAACAGTTTCCAAATTATGGAATTGTATGAAAGTTACGATTTTTTCGATCACACTACCCTAAAGAATCTTAAGCTAAGACCACGAGGCCACGTTTGCACAGTTACATATAACGATAAAACGGATGTGATGTAAAGAGGGAGCTTTACCCGAGGCCCGAAACTTTAAGCTTTCTTATTAGAGTTAATTATTTTAAACAAGATTATACAAAACAATGTAAATAATGCAAGATTTTTTTGATTGTTCTTAGAGTGAGTGGCACGTTCTCCTTGTATAGCAATACTATTTAATATTCCCAACTTAGGTGTTGCTTAACTTAACAGTAAAAGACAATACCTATATTTGAGGTTTCATCAATCTCTTAACTAAAAGGAGACATAAGATTGCTAAGGTTGCCTTGGATTCCTAGGCAACTCCAAAAGCCTTTTAGCATTTCTAACATTCAATATGCCGGGTATATAAAACCGATAACTGCTTATGGGATGGTTGTCAGAAATAGCGGTCCCAAATATTAATAGAATAACCCATATACGGAAATTTGCTAGCGTTCATGTTTGATGGACATCCTTAAAGAATAAAGTTAATATACAATCCAGAGACAGTGATACATTTGTGCCTGCGTTGTAATAACAACTACATGGCTCCAAAAAACATACTTCAAGAAGTTTGATGGAAATACATATCAAGTATGAATCAGCCTTAGCCGCTACTGAATTGATTGTATTGACAAATTGCCATACAAACAAGTAAGAGCGCTATATTCGGCCGTGCCGAATCTTATATACCCTTCACAACGTGTAGTCATGCAATAACAGTGGTTTGTGTCACCATTCATCCCATATGAAATACGTACATACACACAAAAACATACATATTTAAAAACGCCCCATTGTAAAATTATAAATTCACGTATGTATGTTAAAAAAACAAAAAAAAAAAAAAAAAAAAAAAAAATTTTTAAAAAAATTTTAAAAAAAATTTAAAAAAAATTTAAAAAAAAATTGTTATGTATATAATATATATAAAACAAAAAAAATAAAAAAAATTTAAAAAAAATTTAAAAAAAAATAATAAAAATATAAATAATATATTAAATAAAAAACAAAAAAAAATAAAAAAAAAATTAAAAAAAAATTTTAAAAAACTAAAAAAAAAATTTTTTTTGGCTCAGCTGGGATTTGATGCCACGTTTTCTCTAACCAGTATACACGTTTGTATGTATGTATGTTGTTGTTGTAATGTTGTTTTTGTGAAAAAAAAATCGAGGTGGTCGTGGGTTTTTGCTCATATCTCAGTTGTTTATGTACCGATATTTCTGATTTTCAATACCGTTCTACTCCCGAATATTTCTGATATTTTAATACCTCACCCGGGTCCAACCTATGTCGGGGGGCTTCAAAAAGTTGATTTCAACATACACACGGACAGACGGACAGACTGACAGAGCTTAATCGACTCCCCTATTCATAAGCTTTCAGAAAATATATACTTTATGGGGTCGGAAATGAAAATTGTAGAAATTTCACACGGAATGACAAACCTATATATACCCTTTTTCACTGTGTGAAGGGTATAAAAAGATAGCAGATTACAGACAATAAAATAAATATATAATGAAATCGCAGTAATACACATATGTAATATAAACTGCAGTACTATAAACCAGAGAACCAACAATGGGATAATTAGGGTGATATAAGAATATCAAAGAAACAGGTCTATATAAAGATGGATCTAAAATTATTGACCGAACTGAAATGCATTATCAATGCCTGAAAGGAATTATTGGGTGGGATTTTACCGACTGCATGAGAGTCTGCAGTTTTTTACGGATCGAATAAGGTTAAAGGCACGGGGAAGGTGTCATTATTAGGGGAGAGAATATCAGGAGGTCCTACAGGTTTCCTGGTAATTGTAGTTGTTGTGTTCCAAGCAGAGATACTGCCAACCTATAGTACAACGAATCCCAAAATAGAACATGTTCCTAGGCATAGGGAAATTGCACTTTACGTGAATAGTCAGGCGGCTCTTACGACCTTTTTGTCATATCTAGTTTGGTCAGGATAGAATTATGAGCCTCTTTGACAGATTGTGTCGGCTGCCAGTGCACGATCGATCGGCACTAAGCTTAAAATTTTAAAATGGAATGGTAACGCCACCGATATGCCATTTTTTGGTCGAATTTGAGCGTGGATATCAGACAGAATTGATATGGCATAGAGGAACAGAGAAAACCGAAAAAAACTGAAGGGCTTATGGCAAACGGTAAGCTCGGCAGACTCAGCCGTACTACTAGAACTTGATAGGGTATGTCTGAGGGCCACTATTGGAGTTATTACGAGACTTTATCTAGTAGGGGCTACGATCAAAAGATGGTATTACGGATCTCCTTTTTACTGTAGGATGTGTGAGTATGTTGTCTGTTACTGCCCGATACTACAGAACCATAGTTAAGTGGTCAGGTAGGCGATTCCGCGATAAATTTAGTGATGTCTCGGAGTGTAAACTATATAGCATTAGATTCATCATGGGGATTAATTGATTAGGGTAAGGACGATGAGCGCTTTAGGACTGCATTTTTATTAATTTTCTTTTCATTTCTTCCACCTTATTTCTCTTTTTATACCCTTCACACAGTGAAAAAGGGTATATATAGGTTTGTCATTCCGTGTGAAATTTCTACAATTTTCATTTCCGACCCCATAAAGTATATATTTTCTGAAAGCTTATGAATAGAGGAGTCGATTAAGCCCTGACCGTCTGTCCGTCTGTCCGTCTGACCGTCTGTCCGTGTGTATGTTGAAATCAACTTTTTGAAGCCCCCCGACATAGGTTGGACCCGGGTAAGGTATTAAAATATCAGAAATATTCGGGAGTAGATCGGTATTGAAAATCAGAAACATCGGTACATAAACAACTGAGATATGAGCAAAAACCCACGACCACCTCGATTTTCTTTTCATAAAAACAACATTACAACAACAACATACATACATACAAACGTGTATACTGGTTAGAGAAAACGTGGCATCGAATCCCAGCTGAGGCAAAAAAAATTTTTTTTTAATTTTTAAAAATTTTTTTTTTTAATTTTTTTTTTATTTTTTTTTTATTTTTTATTTAATATATTATATATATTTTTATTATTATTTTTTTTTATTTTTTTTTTTTTAATTTTTTTTTTATTTTTTTTTTTGTTTTATATATATTATATATGTATATAATAATTTTTTTTTTTTTAATTTTTTTTTTAAATTTTTTTTTTTAAATTTTTTTTTTATTTTTTATTTTTTTTTTTGTTTTTTTTAACATACATACGTGAATTTACTGTTATTGCATGACTACACGTTGTGAAGGGTATATAAGATTCGGCACGGCCGAATATAGCGCTTTTACTTGTTAATTCACTCTTTTGTAATACTTGGTTTTTTTTCTATACTCTGTATACTTCTAATTTCACCAAAAGGGAACCACAATGAACGACACAGGCCTCCGAGTGTGAGAGTTGGAGTTGGAGGTGGAGATAGCTTAGAAAGCTATTAGCCGTATTTTTAGGAAAATCTAAGCGGAGATGAGAATATAAAAACACTAAAATATTGAATCTCGTAGTGGCGTGGGAAGCAGCCATGAGATGAACTCATTCATAACTTGTAAACATCTTAAGATAATACGAATTTAGGTCACCATGGAATCATAAAAAAAATCTTTTAAGGACAAACAGGCTTGAGAAATGTAAGAAAAATTTCGCATTATACATTCAGAGATATTATGGAATTTGAATCTGAAGAGGAAGGATATCCTAATATTTAAAAGGCTAACACTCTGGAGAATGGAAAACATAATAACAGGTCAGACGCAGTAAAGAACTCAATTAACTAGCATGGAAGTATGAGATAGCAAATCATGAAGCACTCGCGAAAAAGAACGCTAAACATTGGAACACTACATATTTCAATGTTTCGCATTGCACGTATTAGATAAGACAGCTTTAATATGGATACTAAGCCAAATTTGGAATATGTTAGGCCTTCAGTTTATAAGTCGCTTTAGAATTACATTAGCGCACAAAATTCTTGGGTTAGTCGAGCTTTGGATAGCGATTACGCTACGATGATTTCGGGAAACTAACTTTTCTTAGAGCACATAATATGCCGAACCGTAGCGTTCATGGCGGTTAAGGGTATGGACCCGTAAAATAACCATCTTTTTAATCTAACTTAGCCTTCATAATGTGTCATCGAAGGATCACAGTATGTACTAACAATATCTAATATCAGTAGAGATAATAATAAGGTTGCTTTAATAATGTAAACTATTCAGTAGGTAGCTGCAGTTCTGTTTCTTAAACATATTTTAGCAACCATCAGCAATACAATTTATTTAAAGCAACTTATTTTGATACCCTCTCATTTGAACAACCTTTTTTCCGTTAACGCCCTTTAACTTTGATATTTGATGTTTTCACAGTAAGTGTGATTAAACACAAATACACTTCTTCAAAACTTTGAAATCATTTTAAAAAAGGGATGAGACACAATACACATTTTTAGTATGGAAGAGATAATCACCCAATAAATAAGAACGTCTAGTTAGCAAAAAAAAATACAAAAATTAAGGACTCAGTAGTTTAGTTTTATCAGACTAACAACTGACAAGATAAAACTGTGCTTCTTAAACATCTTAATATCAATTTATACCCTTCCCATACCCACGCTTACAGCCAAGAAACAAATTCCCTCGGGTATAAGTAAAAAACGCAAAAATAAACTCTGTAGTCAGTGTTGAGTTTAAAATAATTTTATCGTGTCCTTTTTTGTTTTAATCGTCCATCTCCCTTTCTCTTTCTTTTATTTATCAACATTTACGTAGTTTTATTTATTTTAAACAGATTGACTTGGCACTGACTGGTGTCTGTGTACGTATTCATTTGGCCATAGTATTTCATCTGATTGTATTTATATTCAGTGTTTGTATTTGTTTTCTCTTTTAGTTAGAATTATTACTCTACTTATGCTATAGAGCAGGAATACTGAGTTGCTATAGTGTTGCTGTGTGTTTGAAAAGTTTAGCGCGTGTTAAGCATATTTTAGTTCATTTATATTAAATTAGATTTGAGCATTTACTGTTATTTCTTTTTTACAATTTATAAAATAAGAAATATAGAAACGAAGAACCATATGAAATTTGTAATACTTAAGATTCTTTGATTGGTTACTTGAAAAGTTAAATGTAAAAACAGTGGGACAGAACTTGAGTTAACTTTTTATGTCTTAGCTAAGAAGTAACTACAAATTCATTACGGGGAAATAAAAAGCTAAAAAAGAAGAGTTTAATGAAAAATTAACTGATGCTTGTCTAACCGTGTATACGAAAGGAGTTTCTACAGTCACAATCTGAGATAAAGAATTGATGCCACACAAAAGTGTTTAAGATGTTGTAGGACACCAACATCATATTTATCGTTTTCTATTACAGCTCAACAAATTTTAGTCGGTGACGCAATTATTCTTACAATCTTTTGGTACCCCAAAAGGTCTCCAGGTTTTGGCATCAAATAGGGACATTAAAAATTTTACTCGAACGTGCGAGTTCTCTCAACTTTTGGTATACATATTCTAATTACAATTATTTAATTTTCTAATGCTCTAGTTTGGTTTCCTGCAGCTGTTAACTACACGTTAATTATGTTCTATTGGGCACACAACTGACGTATTTGGACTACATGAATCATTATAAATTGAAAGGGACCTTGCCAAAATTTCCTGTTTTATTATTTAAGGCTTGCGAAACTTAACCTTAGCGTATAGTTTGAGGTATAGATTTGATACTGAACCCAAAACGATAATGGCTTAAGCACACTTACAGTGCGAGACAAATATGTGTAAGGGTTTGTCGGCATAACATCGGCATCAGTGACTGTAGCGTTTGGTTTCCTATAAAAGAATTTAGGTACATCAGGTCCAAAAAAATTAATTTTAAATTTATCTGTCCAAACTACATGATTTTAATTATCAAAAAATAAAATTGGGAAATAAAATCATATTACCAGCACTTACACATATTTGTCTCGCACTGTAATTAATAGTATCAAAGGCATCTATTGCCATCTACTTATCATTAGATAGAATTAGGGTATAACTCCAAAAAAAAACACTGCCTCGATGGTTAAGATGGTTGTATAACTAATACTTATGTATGGAGCTATGATATGGTTCGAACTGTTCTTGTACAGCCTTCAAAAATATAAGTCTAAGCATGGTACTGATTACTACAAGGGCTTTTCGGATGACTCACTTCAAAGGCTCTCTGCTATGCTAAATTGACAACCTGCAAATTAAATGCCTAAGAGACTTAACATCATCGTACATGGAGAACGAGTTATAAAGGACATGCGACAATTGAAGGATCGCCGCGAATATGGTTGCAAATGACAAAATAAAAACTTTTCAGTAGAGTAAAAAAACGTATTCAAAAGGTTTGATTATCTCTTTTTTTTAAAAACATTTTCTTTGGTACCTCTGTTACACTTATCAATCACTTTGGACAATTCCCTTCGTAGACTTTTGTTTATAACTTACAACGTTCTTCCACTGACTGACTCATTGTAATTGCGTTTTGACGGTGATAAAATGCATAATTTTGATGTTTTGGTGTTTGAACAAATGTAAGAGAGTAATTTTAACGGTAATCTGCAAAAAAATAGGTTTTGCAAAATTTGTCTTTTACAACGTTATTCGCGGCTTTGCTTCAATTATCAAATGTATAAATAATGTGCTAAAGTATATTGTTATTGTACTTCGACTCCCTTCTATGACAAAAGTATCTGTGTATTCAATTACCAGATCGATGCGGAAGCAGGTATCTTGAAGTATCGAAATCAGTGGTAGCTTCTTTATCCTTCTTTTTACAAAACGAGTCCTTAAATTTATCCTATCATTAAAGAAATTCTGCAGAAAATAAAATTATACTACGGAATGCACTTGGATTGTATTCAGACTGCTATCAAATTGGAAGTTTGCACAACATCCGATTTGATTACGGCATGCCAATACATGAGGTAGATACCACAACTCCTACAAATATAGGAAAACCTTACTGCAGATGAAATCTTCCCCATTCGGGAGAGATTAAAGAATTTACTGGTTACCGCTTTTGCCCTGAAAGCCACATGTTTAGCGGAAATTATACAGGTTGTCGCGGATAAATTGTTCGGGCAGACTGTGGCTGGTAAAAAGGCAAAAAAGACTGGGCCTTAGTGTGATCGGTGCTCTAAACGAACATTGTTTTAAGAAAGCATGCTACGAGTCTAAAGCCCTAGTTCAAAACTTATACCACAGTTTGAACGACTATGATAAATTTACACGGCCTTTCTCAGCTGAAATTTGTTTTACTAATTTTCTTGAATTTTCACACAAATTGTCCGCCTTTGTTTAAAATTAGATTTTCTAAAACCAACAAAAATTTCAACTAAAAACGAATTTGTTTTAAAATACTATTTACAAAACAGTTTGGTTGTGCAAAAGTTGGGTTGCTTCTCAGGCGACCAAACTGTGTTGTGTTGACGATAATGTTGGCATAAAGCTCCCTTCCAATTATCACTGTATAAGTCGTCACGACGAAGAAGAGGTAAAAATGGTGCTACATCTTCTGTTATTGCCCTGCTTTATCAGAGATTAGAAACTTAAAATTAAGGCAAAGCTGTAGAAGAAACTAGAAACCTGTATATAGGGCGAAGCATTTAACAGGACTTAAGGATTGTATCTCACATTGAAGTTAAGACAAGCTCGTTGTTTCGTAAAATAGTTACATCCCACATGCTAGGTAACGCAAGGCAACCAATTACGGTCCCAAGAGTGGTGGCCTTCTAAACGCCAGCCTGCCTATCCTAATCTGGCCTAACCCACTTCTTATACGTTACAGTGACCAAAACTTTATTAAAAAATTTTTTCCTAAGAATTCATTTTATTTACTTTTATTATATACAAAATTTTAAACAAATATTTAATATTCCAAAAATATAGAAGTATATAGAAAACTAAAAAATTAAATTTGTTTTTCGTTTTTAACATATTTGTAAGAATAAAGATTTGGTTTCCATTTAGATCAATAGGCAGTAAATGTTTGTTTGTCTACATGTTAGTATAATATTACTGTATCATATGTGTACGAGAGCCTGTTTTTTAAATTATGCAATAAAATAATTTGAATTAAATTTTCATTTTTAAATATTTATCTCACATATAAACGAACACATACACAGCGGAAACATTTGAAAATTGAATTATTTGAGAACGCAACATCAGCAGCAATATAACAAAAACACTAGGAAAGTACGCATAAAGACGTATCAAAGTATTGTCTGTATGTAACAATATGTTGGAAAAAAACAGTATGATGAGCAAGTGTTTCGACTCTATATAAAATTAGAAATATCTTAGCAATTCTGCAATAGAAAATATAAAAAATCTGATTTATTTAAGATGGGCTGGAATAAATTATGATTTTTTGTTTTAAAAAGGAAATACAAAATTTCTAATCAACTTTAAATAACATTTTAAATGGATTTATACTTTGTGTAGCAACATTGCAGAGATACATTTTACAAACAACTCATTTGTATGTTGGCAATTAATTGTAATAAAATTTTACTTTGAATATTTGTTTTTGTCTCTAAATTTAACTAGAGAAAATAAACCGAAGAACAAACTAGAAATAATTTGGGTTAACATTATCATAAAGAGAAGTTGAAAGAAATAGGTTTCTACAACATGTTGCCAGTTTCGTTAGGTCAACAGTTGAGAACTTATTCGAAAACATGTCCGAACAGATACTGAAATTTCATTCCTGTGTCATTTATTTAAGACTAAGAGGACGGGAGATATTTAAAAAAAATTGTTAAAATATTTTAGATTTTATCAAATTTCAACTCTGGGTTTGTTATAGTTTATATGATGCGACTAACTTTTCACACTGGCTGTATCAACAGTCATAAACGAAATCATTTATTTAAATTTTTAACTATAACAAACACATGTATTGGAAAAGTACACACTCACACACTCCCTTAAACATATCTACATACATGTATTTTATTTTATTTTTTCATTCATATATTGTCTATTTTTAGCCCAAGAAAATTAATATTTTTTATCCTTCTTACAGAACGAAGTAATAGATACCAAAAATGTTCTACAAAAGGGTTCAAAGAAGCCACAACGGAAGTGGGTTCTCTTCCTTTAGTTTGTAATATCTAAAACTTTGTATGTGTATGCTGCAGCATATCCATACAACAAAATTGATAATATTTTTTTTGTTACTTTTATTCTCCAAAAACGATTTATCATGAAAATGTTACAATTTTCCCCAACACACATTGAAATGTAAATTTATACAAATTTTTTTCTATTTTTGTATTTCTTCAATATTTTTTTTTGTACATTTTTGTATATTTTTGTAATTTTTGGTATGGCTTAGGACAGTGACTTCCAAACAATTTTGTAATAGTAAAATAAATATTAATATTTCAGATATAACCCGTTTTTAATTTTTAGAGTTTCCAAGTTTTCTATAAAAAGATAATTGTTTACAAAAAGATAATTTAGTATAAGAAAATATTTTAGCAAAAGAATTTATCTTGTTTTATTATTTTAGGATTTTGTCGAAATTTTTAATAAGAAAATTATTTGAACATTTTCTGTAAACTGAAATGCACAGAAAAGCCTTTTCTCGAAAATCAAATGTATTGTAACATCTGATTTTAAAAAATAAATTGTTTAATAGCAAATCTTTAAAAAAAAATTTCAAATAATCAAACTTGATTTTAATTGTGAAATAAAGCATCTAAGTTTAACAAAGGCCTGTTGACAGTTACAATTAATTGAGTGCTAACATTCCATTCACGTGAAAACTGATTTTATAATTATAAAACTGGGCGGAGAAGTGAATAACAAAAATATTCCTTCTCACCTACCAAACCTTATAGACACATAAATATCCTCTGTTAATACTATCTTTAATTATGGGCAGTGCCACGCCCATACAAAATTTTGTTATAGCAATTTCTGCTTAACCGATCTTAAACAAATTTTGTCCATTTATCGAGTTCACCTGTTAGCGTATTGTAATGATGAAAATATTGATCAGTGCCACGCCAATTCAAATTAAAAATTTTTCTCCTTTCAACTCAAACGATTTTAATGAAAACTTTTGTAAACATTATAATACAGCATGAAAATGATAAGAAAACTACTACCAAAGTATCTTTCTCCATATTTCAAAATCGACAGGTCAAAATGTGTGACCTAGCGATGTCATTATAATGACAAGTAGAAGTATGCGGTTAGAAAGCCATACAATATATGTATGACTTATAAAAAATTTTATTTAAATATTTTTTATATTGTTATTCCTCTCTATCTGCAGCTACCTTTTTCTGCAGTGCGTCAGGGGAAAGTATTATTGGAGGGCTACTGATAGGGATGAAATTCACACCTACAAAGTGGAACTTGACATATAAAAATAGTGCCTTCAACAAGTAAGGTACTTAAGAAGGGCTTTTTGGTTATGAAGTTTTTTTGTGGGTCATTGTTGAAAGTAAAATTATCAATTATCATATTATGATTACTAAATTACATATAATTACTAAATAGTTGCAGATAATTATATTTAAATGCGATCATATTCTTGTTCGATGTAACCATAATATAATTGTATGGAACATCAAAACGTTTAAAATTATCATATTGATAATAAATACACAACAAAGTAAGTAAGTAAGTAAGTAAGTATGTAAGTAAGTATGTAAGTAAGTAAGTAAGTAAGTAAGTAAGTAAGTAAGTAAGTAAGTAAGTAAGTAAGTAAGTAAGTAAGTAAGTAAGTAAGTAAGTAAGTAAGTAAGTAAGTAAGTAAAGTAAGAAAGAGTCAAAGTCATAAAATATTCTCATATAAATCATAATATAATCCCTTATAGTCACAATATGACTCCAAATGAACCAAAAAACCTACTTTGAAACCTAAACAGTTTACAAAAACAAATTATTGTTTTTTCCTAATAGTGGCAAGGTGTTAGAATGTGGTTCCATTAACGTCGGTACCCAAACCGAGTGCCATAACTTAACACAAAGTTAAGTTTAAGACAATCATCTACCTTTCCCTGAGTACGAACTAATGCTAAAATCGACGTAACAAAGGTAGCAATCTCTACGTTTTGGTTTATATATATTTAGGCACTATGCTGAGCTCGTTATAAAAGGACTTATGTCGGTAAGCGATAGAATGGTATACTTCGCTGAAACATACATCGTAAACTCCCAGCCTACAATTAGAAAGAAGCTTTACAACCAACACAGTAATTATGTTGAAAGGCAATTACGAAACGTTTATAGATGTCAGAAAACAACTAGTCTGCCACCTCTGCAAGCATCAGTTATAAAACCACCAGCCTCTATTTCTGTTTAAAAGGCAAAAACAGCCAAAAACGTTAATGGTTGACTAAGTACCAAAACAAAGTCAAGCATCAATAATTAAACCACCCGCCTCTGTTTATCCGCTTGGGAGTAAACACAGCCAAAACTCCAATATTAATTTTCAAACCCATAGGGTATACATTTTCTAAAACCTTATGAATAGTGAAGTAGATAAACGATATCTGTATGCCCGTGCTTTGATTATTAAAATAAATATTCAGAAATAGTAAATAAATATTCAGAAATGAATCGAAGCTAGCAAATAGAGACATCGGTCCATAGTCTACTAAGAAAAAAACATGACTCTGATTTTTAGCACAAATATTAATGTTTCTAGCTTTTAAATAATTTACAGATTCCATTCTTATTTATTGTTGGCTGGAGTCATTTGTAAATCAAGTTATTTAATCTCTTAATTATAATTTAAAATATACGCCACAAAAACTGCAAAATCGGTATGAAACTGACTGAGATATGAACGTCAAAATACATCACTATCGGCATTTCTCCAAAAATTATAAGCAATTGTAAACAAAATTAAATACATTCCAAAGAAAGCAAATCCGAGTTCATATTTGAAACAAAATAGCGAAGAACATATTTTTTTAACTCATATATGTCAAATTAAATGGCTCGACTAGGAGAATACCCAAGCGAATACTATTAAATTTTAGGAAGAATTGAATATTCTAAAGGTTTGTAACGCATTAGCCAGAGTTATTTCAATAATATATAAAATAAAATCTTTCGCTGGAGAGCATAGATTCTAAATAACTTTCTTTGGATGACTAATTTAAAAGTAAATACAAGGTCTTTTAACTAGATAATGCAATAATGTCACACTTTTTGCTGGGAAACGGAAAAAACGGAAAAAATTCATATCTAATCTTAAATTTAAATGGCTCCCTACTCAGCGATAACAATTCTCCAAATCGTATTATTTTTAAGGACACTCATATCAAAGTTACCATGACTTAGGTATCATCACAATACTAGGCTCTATATAAATAAATGAGTCTTGGAAAGACTTTCAACGAAACAGCAAATTAGTGTACACCTATATAAAGTTAAGTTTTTTATGGCCGGCCGGTTTGAAAGTACCTATAAAAGGAACACACAAAAATATATTTTTATTTATGCGAATAGTGTAAGTAATATGTTAACGAAATATAAAAAAAAACTGTCGATATCATTGGAGATGCATTTAATTTAGCACGAAGGCAATTAAAGGTCGTAGTCAGATAAAAAATATACCTCTGCATATTAAGTACCTTTGGCAAACTCAATATCTTATGATACCCCGTTGTAGTGTTTTTAAGGATCCTATTAATAAATTGGAATGTAAACATTTTCATCTATTCACCAGTAGTTTTATATCAGGCAGGGCTTAATATTTTAACCTCCCAACAAAATTTGCAATTTGTCAAATTAAATAAATAAATTAAGCTACTGGGGCGGGAAAGCAATCAGTTTTGGCTGACCCAACCTTTTGTAAGACATAAACTTAACGATTCTGCAACTGTTAACCCTATGTAGAAGAATTTTCAAGGCACTTTGAAAGACCATGAACAAAATTAAAAGAAAAATCATACTCAAAAGCTATTGACATTGAAATTTAAATCAATATAAAATTGTTTAAAAAAATGGTGATTCAATCCTATGGTAAACTGAACTAATAATAGAAGTCTTCAACTCTATCTCTTTCTCTCCTTCTATTCGTGACAAAATAATATTTTATAATTCTGATGTTCGATGTCCACTACTCTTTGGCTGTGAAACATGTAATGCCACTCGTGAAAAAAATTTCAGCCAAACAAAGGTCTTGGAATAATCCTTCGAGTTATCGGGCAGATTTCAGCACAAAATTAAATAAATATTAAAATGAAAGGTCGCCGAAGTCTGTCATGTTTAAGTCTGAAGCGACATTCAAGCAAGTTGCAGTGGAACAATATATAACAAAATACATCTAGTAATTAACTACAGATTGAAAGTGTATACTAAGATCCTATGCTCCTGGGATAAACCAGGCTAATACATATAAAAGGGTTTAAAAATGCTCCTTATCCAAAATAAACAATAACCGTAACAAACATAAATAAATATCGTACTGCGGAATACTGCGGTATTTTTTTATAAGAAACGTTCTGTACTTTATACATACTAAAGTACTGAAGTGAACCCTGATTTAGATGCCAAACATCTTCTCTGTAATTGTCCTGCATTCGGGGAACTGAGGCAGCAGATTCTAGGTCAGCGAATACTTGAAAGTAAAACTTGTCTTTCCGCAGTTGATCTGGGAAAGATCCACTTCTTTAAAAACAGGACAGGATGGCTGAGGAACGACGGCCAGAGGACATAGACGAAAGGGCGTTGGTGCTTACGGTATCACAGCGGGACCCTCGGAGGACCCAAGTGAGCTATGCTTTCGGGCGGCTGCCGAATCTAACTTAACCTAACCTAGATGCCAAACTGTAAGTAGTGTAGAACTGTTCTTCAATTCCTTCAACTCATTTTTTGTACTGGGAGTTTTTGCTGGGTTAGTACACTTTTAGTTTAACACTAGTAAGCTACAGTAGTACAAGCAAAATTTTATCCTATAAAGTTGTTACTCTAGTTAATTATTTTGCCCTACTTTTTGCCAAAATACAGACACAAATTAATCATAAAACAAATTTTAAAAATAATGTTTTATGGTACATAATTCATTCTAATGTATTTTGTTATTCATAATAATTAATCAATTAAACTTTCATAACCCGTATTATTTGCTGGCTCTTTTCAAGATGCACCTCACTGTCTTCTTTTCTATTTTTTGTTTTTCTTTTTGCTGCCATAGTTTTCGTTACACAAAATTTATCATTTTACAAATTCCTTGTAGACGAGTATGTATAGCAAGTCTAAAAACTCAATATAAACTTTAGCCAAAGCCATTGATCCATAACTTTTGTTGGCATTCAATATTATAAGGCAAAGGCTCATTTACGTACACACAGCAAAAAAGTACATACATATATTTAGTATGTGCATGCATAATAGTTATTCATTTATTTTGTAATGCATAGTTTTAGGGGACATTGATTTTCAATTGTTGGATTTCATACAATAAACTTAACTGAATTACGAATAGCAAAAAAGCAGTAGAGTGAGAGAATAACTTTTGTATGTAAAACTTAGCTCTGCTACATTGATATTGCTGCTGATATAGTTGTTGGTTTTGTTGTTGTGATTGCCGTTTTATAGGAAACAAATGTTACCACTTTTCATATCTCTTACAATATTCCATTTATTTTTTTGTTTGTTTTTTTTTTGTTTACACATACATGGCCAGTTGCCAATTTTATGTCTAAAACTAACGTTGTTGTGTGCACTACAGCAAAACAAGAAGAAGAAATGCCGATAACAACAACATGTATCAGCTTTTTAGTTATAAGTTTGTGTGTATTGTGTTAATTCTACTAAGCTTTGTTGTTGTTTAGATAAAAGTAATAAGAACAAGCATAACAAAAACTACTGTGTCTATTCTTTATTTTTTCTTAGCTCTACAAACTTCTTATGGTGTACAGACACATATTGTTTATATCGACGGTTAGAAGTAGAAATGCTCTAACTCGTATTTCACACAAGTACACCTCGACACAAAAATTTTATGCAAAAGTGTCAAAAATAACTATTTTACAAGTAGTTTTACATTACATAATACATTATGATAATACAGATTCTTTTACGTTTTTACCTTCTCCTGTAGAGTTAAAAATTTTAGAGTTACGGCCTTTCTGCTTGTGACCAACGATATGTATGTATGTTAAGTATTGCCAAAGTCATAGGCTATTTTCATTTATTGACTAGAAGTTGGCAACACTAAAATATTCAAAAATTAATTAGAAATACAAAAAAATAATTTTACAATTAAAACTTATAAAACATCGTGAGATTCTAAAGTGCAGTCTATCCGCCGGAAAGGTATATTACTTTGTTTTGCCGCCATTTTGGTAAACATTAGTCTTGACATTTCATATTTGGCTGTCGTGATGTAGAGAAGTGGCAAATTTATTATGGAAAAATATTCGATAAATTAACGTATTTTAATTGTTAAAACATTTTATCAAAATCAATCATCGGTTACTGTGACGCTGAGAAAGTTACATGAAATTTCTGGGAGAAACAACGTGCCAACAAGACTCACTATTTACCGTGTAGTGAATGATTTCGAAGAAAGAGAGATTGTAGCTGATAGGCTCAAGCATTGAACACAACGTACTGCAAGATCGGCTGTAAACATTACTGCTGTTCAAGAAAGTGTTCAAAACACTCCATCAATCTCAATTTTATGCCGTGCTAAGGAGCTTGATCTTCAAAGAACAACTTTGGCCACAATTTTCCACAAAGATTTGCATTTGCTTCCATTTAAGATTCAGTTGACACAAAAGCTTCTTTGAGATGACCACTTACGTCGCCGTACATATGCCAATAGGATGTTACAGCTCGCCCATGACAACCCCGATTTTAATGAAAAATTTATAATGACTCACGAGGCACATTTTCATTTGAATGGATATGTGAATAAACAGAATACTCGATTATAGGCAATGGAAAACTCTTAAATTATTCATCAGTCACCTGTGCATCCATTAAAAGTGACAGCCTGGTGTGCAATTTGGCCAGGAGGCATCACTGAACCTTACTGAAAACGGCGAAACAGTAACTGTCACCCCAACTGCATGCTTTGGCCTTGACTAACATGTGGTTTTAACAGACGGAGCCACACAATGGAATTACTGCGAGACCTATTTTTACAACAAGTTATTTCAAGAAATAATGATGTTGATTGCCATCCGCGGTCGCCCGATTTGACTGCTCCGGACTTCTTTTTATGGAGATATCTGAAAATCAAGGTTTATGCAAACAAACCAGAAGCGATGGAGCAACTCAAACAAAATATTCGTGATGAAATTAATGAAATACCGGACATTTATTTGATATTGTACTCCATACATAATTGCCGACATTAAATAAAACATTTATCAATATAAGATCCATTCTTTTGCATTTACTCAAAAATTATAAACAAATAGTATACCCTCCCGGCGGACACCCTGTACCATCAGCTTATAGTAATTCACATAAATAAAACAAGATTCTGTCAGATCCAAGCTACAAAAGAAATATATATCATAAAGTTTTAGGTCTATTTATATGACCTACAATAGCAGCTATTTAGTTCTGATGATTCTGCCATTGAAGACTTCAGAGAAACAAGTAAAAAAAGACAGCCCTAAAACATCGATACTAACTCTTTCATTCATAGCTTGTCCCGAATGTAAAACTTTAAACTATCAATTTCCTACCCCTGACATGTATGCATGTCCACACAGATATCATCCCATAATGTGTTACTGCCTGATTAAGTAAAGTGTGGGTGTATTTTTGGTATGTTAGAGAACATGTCCTAATCATACACAAAAAGTTATTTACTTAATTAGCATAGATTTGTGGTTTTGTTAGAAATAAAACTTTTTCATTATTTATGATTTTACTTCTACTATTACTATACAATAACAACAAAAACATATATTGTATTTTTACACACACAAACTGGCACGTTTTCTATCAGTGTTTGGAATGGTTTAAATAATGGAAAATTTTTTCACTCTGGCTATAACTTTCTTAACATTTTAGCACAAGAGGATGTAAATGTCTCCTTAATAATTACCATAGATAAAATTGAGGTTATAATGTAAATTAGCTGTCAAATCATGAAATGTATATAATCAAGTAGTTATCCATTGTGAAGTTTAACCTTGGACGCTTGCTTCGTGACTAACAAGTTTGACTGTGTAATTTTAAGCAATTTGAAGAGGTTTTCATTACGGTGCTTATTTTAAATACTAACTCCGAGACGCAGGTTACTAAAGCAGACAAAAGACCAAAAGAATATGCTCGTCGTGGCAGTACCAATACAAGCATGCTGCTGGATAGCAGGTTGTAAAAAAATTAGCCTCAAACTTTTACGTTTCGATGCTCGCATTAATTGGATAATAGAGTCATTTAGCGCAACATTTATTCACGTAAATAAAGTAGAACTCATTTGTGCAACGAAATTTGTGCAACTAAACACTAAACAAAAACATTCAGCCTTATTGTCAGTGGCGTTGTCGTATTTTTCCGCACCGTGTAATACTTACGACAATGTAAACTGAAAGAAACCTTGTCGTATTTCTATTGTTTTCTACACAAAACCGACACGATAAGGCCACTGAGAATAAGTCGGATTGTTTATTTCAATTAAGCGATTCTATGTTGCATATAAGCCGCAGGAAATCAACAAACACTCCTAGAAAAATCAGAACTTTCAAGAAGTTTTTTTTATGAGAAAATAAAACCACAGTTGCCGTAAAATCTTGGCGCTAATTAATTATAAAAACAAACTTTTCGCAACTACAAATGGTTTTTGCTGACACCACTGAACTTTAGATTCAACAAACCGGCAGCAAGCATCTGAGTTGTGACATGAGAAAGTTTGCGGTTGCATTATTTCTAAATAAGACAAAATCAAATAGCCACAGGACTATTTTTCCTGGGGCTATTTATATGAACAAGTCACAAACAGCTGATACTGTACAAGATGAAATACAACTTTACATTAACGAGATAAGAGAAATGTTGCTGATAGCAACATTTATTATTTTGTATATTAAAACAATTAAACTAACCAGAAAAAATCTCTCAATTCCCCGTGGTTAGAGCCCACAACTTCAAACCATAGAACTCTCGTTGGAATTCTGACAGATAAAAAAACGTTATCACGAAATACGAGTTTTAAAGTAAGAGGCTTCAATCTGCCACCAGACAAATCTAGCTCACTACTGGCATCAAAGAAACATCAGCATCACAAAGACATTCAGGAAGCGCCATATACTGGATAAATGTGAAAATGCTCACTAAGACAAAGCAAGGACCTGCAACACTGCACAATCATATCGTGCTTACAACAGGTGCCAGCCACATCATATTGGTATAGACTACGGTTGGTTATCAAGGTAGTTTTCTACATACACACTGTCCACTAAAGTCTAAAAAACACCCTTTTGACAGACCCTATTACCCGTCAGATTCTGTTTCTCTTATAATATGTCTAAGAGGCGAGCACTAGATCCACCCCGTAGCCGAGAGGTACATCAGCAGATCGGCCGATATGATATCAGGTATCTCAGAGAGGTCATTAAGTATATGTTTTACTAGAATCCAGTCTATCTTGACAGCAAGGGCAGAACATTGGCAAAGAAGATGAAAAACCGATTCCTTCTTCTCGATATCCAGCTGCAACAATGGTCGTTACAAAAAAGTCAGTCAGCTTGCATGTTTTGCTAACATCCAGTGACTCGTCAATACTGCCAGCAATCTCGAGATGTTCTTCAGAACTCCGTTCGTAAGTTGCGATATGCTCCTAATACAGCACAAGCTACAGTAGACGAAAAACAAAACAAACGAATTCCTAACGAAACAAGACGCCTTATGGAAGGAGTAAATGAAAAAAAAAAAAAAATATTAACTCATTGCCAGTAAGGTTTTCAGTTGTTTTAACTTTAAGGAATGAGTACTAATGCAAAATGTACCCAAAATTTGGTCAAATATATTACACTAGAAAAGCTAGGCGCGCGTTGCTACGCCCCTTAATGAATAAAAATGCATTCTGAATTTTAATTGAATATCAAGTGCAAAAAGCTAAAAATTATAACTTTTTTTAATGGGCGTGCAACTGCCTACTTTTCAAATCACGAAACTGTACAGTCATGACAACTCAATATGTGTGCAAGGTTTCAGAAAAATCGGTCAAGTGCAAGTAGCTAAAAAATATAAGTAATTTTTTATGGGCGCGGCCCCGCCTACTTTTTACCACCCATAAACACTCCCTGGAATGTGTACAAGAACTTGCCAAAGTTTGAGTCCGATCGGTTTTACAGTTTCGGAGTCTACAGCTAACACACACACACACAGAGTTTCACTTTTATATATAGATTAGGATACTGTCAAACGAAAAGATTTTATTCTGGATTAGGCATGCCAACAGTTCCGCAGCACTCTTTCTTTGCTTAAAATAGTGATAACATTTTTCTGCTACAGAATTTTATGTTTGCTGACAATATAACAACTATAGCACAAAAAAAAAACATGTCAAGTTAATGTGTTTTTTCAAACCCTGTCTTTGGTCGATTTCTCATTTCAACTTTTTGACAACAATGATAGTCTCTACACTTTTGTCTCATACCTCATACACACTCATAAATATTGATTATAATGATCATTACAATAACGTATTATTATTGTTGTTATTATAATGCAGTAATGATAAAGAGAAATTTTGATTATATTTTAACAATATTTCATTTTCCTTTATTACAGTTAATGTAATTTTCCGTATATATTGTTGAGCATACATATATACACACTTAAGCACGCATACATACATATACATGTACACAGCTACTATTTATATATTAAAGTATCACAATATTAGTATACTTTTTTTTTTGTAATTTATAATGTTGTCTCTAACATATTGTATAAATGTAAATTCAGTTTGCAGTAATGAAACACAATATTATTTAATTATAACAATTTGTTTATTAATTTTCATTCAAATGAATTTCATGGCACAAGTTTTCAATTCTTTAAAATTAAAAGAAAAAAGTTTATGTTATTTAATGCTTAATTTTTGTACGTATTACAGCATGAATTGTTAGTTCGAAGGACCATTTTTAAATAATTAAATAAAAAATGTAATAAAAGAAAACCGCAGTTTTTGCTAAATGATAAAGAACTAATAATTATTAAAGAAAATTTAAAAAAAGAAAACAAAATTTCGATATATTCCGTATTCATTAGAACTTTAAATGAATCGTCTATGTCTTAATTCCACTGTAAAACCAAACGCGAAGATAATATTTTTGTATCACAGTATATGACAGAAAAGGATTTAAGCTTCAATATTAATAACATCCTATTCTTATACAGGAGGATAAAATATACCCATTAAAGGGTAGAAAATTATATTTTATCAATCGTATGCCATTACGCTTAATTTACTGTAAAATATGGTTTAAGTGTAGGGTATTTTTAAACGTATAAAACTTTCGATAACGATAACTGTAAAACTAGCTGTCATATAATTGAAATGTGTGTGACTTTTTATAACCTTCACAGTGTGTGTAAGGGTATATATAGGTTTGCATGCGGTGTGAAATTTCTACAATCTTCATTAACGATCCCATAGAGTAGGTATTTTTTGAAAGTTTATGAATAGATATGAAGTCAATTAAGCGTTGCCCGTCTGTCAGTCTGTATGTTGAAATCAACTTTTTGAAGCCCTCACACATTTCCAAGACCCAAGTAAGGTACCCAAATATCGCTCTATAAACAACAGAGATATGATTAAAAAACCTAGACCATCTCGTCTCTTCACTGCAATACAAACTAATTGAACGTACTTTCGAATCCCAGTTAATACAAATACTATACTCGGGTGTACGGAAGAATCCATCGCTGCTGCAAGCACGAGTGTGTAAGAGGACTTAAACTTATATCTTAAATTTTAAGAAATGATCTTTGCCTAAATACTCATTTAAACCAGTTCAACAATTAAAGATAGCGGACTATTAACTGGGTCGTGTTTTCGGTGAGTGGACTAAGAATCAACTGAATGTTGAACCAGGGTTTTGTTGCCAAATTGTCTTCAACGATTAGTCCTATTCTCACTTTATTGGGCACACAAGCAAACAGAATTGGCGTTTTTGGAGAGAACACAAATGTCGTGAGGCTCTTGAGACTCTATTAGTTAGGTAGGTAGGTAAGGCTGGTGCAAAGTTACCCTCACACCTTCACCCGGTGACCAATACGGTCCATTGTGACGCCTTAATATAAAAATAAAGAGAAGAATAGACTAAGAATAGAAATAGTTAGAATAGAAGAGAAAGAGAAGCATACCAGTCCAGAGTCTATGGCGGGAATCGAACACACAACCCCCAAACTAGCAGACCAGCACACTACTGACTAGTTCACCAGCGCACCCCCCTGAGACTCTATTACATCCCGCAAAAATCACTGTTTGGTGCGGCTTACATGACAAAGCGCCATCGTAGATTTGACTTTATTTCCGAAACTGGTGCCAACATTAGCGTGAAAACCATGCTCAACAGGAAAATTAATCATGATTTTTTTCCCTATGTAATTATCCATTATCTGGATAGAAAACATTCTAATTAGATGGCGCAATATAAGCTACAGCATATGAAACCATAAAATTGTTGTGATAAATGTTTGGTATTGGTGGAAGTTAGATTGACCTCTTCATTCATATGAATTGAAACCTTTATACTACTTTTTTGTATTAGCTAACAAACTAGCAATAAATGATCACTTGGAGACCATCATTCAAAGAACTATTGATGGAATAAGACTGGGTGGGTGCGAAAAAGTAGTACAAAAAATCATAAGGCGCAGTCGAGAAGGACATATTCAAGAAATTATTTCTAAATATTAAAGTCATGCAATTTGTGAACTAATACTTATGTAACATGTTTATCGCAATAAGTTTTCATTGCATCATAAATCGCTTTTCATCTTAAATTTGCAAAATAGTAATACCCATATTGGGGTTTACAACTTCTATAACAATTTGGTCGAGGTTAGTAAATTTGTATTGCCATTCTCAACTCAACTAAAACCTTCTTCTATTCAATTCCTTAATTTTTAAAATCTTTTATATAGTTTTTAAGATTTTTCTTTCTTTTAAAACTTCACCTAAAACCGTTTCTTACAATACAAAAATACAGTTTGTTTGTGAACGGTTTTGTGTGAAAGTTGAGTTGACTCTTAGATAATTAAACTGGGTTAAGTCGACGGGGTCTTTCGCAGAGGTTAAAAGCTCTCTGTCTGCTATCCTTGTGGGTAGCAAGAAGCGATTCCTTTGTTTCGAAGTTCCCAAGCATCTCACGACTTCCGGTCTAAGACCAAGTGTTCCCTGGTAATGTCACTCAGCCACCCGTCTGATGACAGCCAATATTACAAGGCGTACAGTATCGAGTATCCAGAGTGCAGGATAACACCAATGCGTCTCTGGAAACTAGGTGACACCCACCCGACGACAATCTCTCACTGAAACTCGGCTGTATTTAACCGTCTAACAGCTCACCGACCTAGCGGTTGTTGGCAGCCCCAACTCTAGAATCGGATGCTTTAGCCCAATCAGCTAATCATCTTAAATAATCTGATTATAGAAACCACAACAAATAATTTAATGCCTTATAGGAGCCACGGGAAATAATATATATATATATATGTAAGTCGACAACGGTACTAGGGATTATAAATCCTGGTAATTATTTTTTTTGAAGGCTAAAATCTTTAAGTTTGTCAGACTGCTTGATGTGGAAGCAGAAGCCGTTTGTAGTTAAGTGGCAACTTTACTAAGCAGAGTTGCCTAATTTGGGAGTGTTATAATTTCGAACTTTAAACTACAGAAAACATTACAATTTATTCGTCAGATAAATAATTGATGCAGAAGTCAAGCCACCTTCATTATGAATTTTGACGCCATCCCCAAATAAACGAGATATTGATCTCAAGTTAAGAATGATTTCAAACAAAACATTTGAAAATAATTTCAAAATTACAATTTTAAAAATATTTAATAGCAAATTAAGTCTATTAAAGATTGCAGTCGCACCCCAGTTGTTGTCAACAAGCAACTTTAACTTGACGGTTACACTTACAATCACTACTTTTCAACTTCTATTGACAGATGTTAGTTGCCATGTAAAGAAATCTTTTTGCAGTTGGCAACGCAGCAGAGGTTTGGTATGTCTCGATATTCAACCCATAGCAGTTTTTGACAATTATATTAAAAAAAAAATTTATTCAGTTGCACAGAAGTCGTTTAATTACAGAGATATTGTAGGTAATTGCATGAAATAATTATTTTGCACACTACAAATACAACATGTCTCAACAGTGTTTTTGCTGGCAAAAATTCTTAGACTAACTGTACATTCTTACCCCTGCAGCGAACTATTTTCTTACAAAACAGAAAACCCAATGAGAGCGACTCACCTAAAAAGACACAAAATAAAGAAATTTATTACGTTAAAATTTGCATCTAACATTAAGAAGATATAAATAATCTTGATTATAGAAATAAATAAAATAAAATTATGTAACATTTTGTTCTATCCGAAAGTAAATCAAATTTTGTGGTAACGTTTAATAATTTGTATGTTTAAACCCAAAATATATTTCATATTTATCTGCATAACTTTAATCAATGTTTTATGGAAACATTGCCAAAATAAATATAAATTGTGTTAAAAATGTTTTTTTAAAAAGAATTATTTAGTATTAATTTCTTTCTGAGTTATATAAAACAATAAAAGCAATAGAAAATAAAATAAGAAAAGAAAAACAATTCAACAAACAGTCGTTGTGGGACATTTTGCTTAAGAAAGCGTAATGTGAAACAAGTACAGACAAATGCATGAAAATATAACGTAACGTTTTTTTAACCCTTGGGGGTTACACAGCAAGAAACAGACATTTTATTAAAAAAAAACAATCAAAGGGAAACAACAACAAACAATTGCAAATTTATTTACTTTTCTTAAAGATTGAAAGAAATGTATACACTTTTTGTACAGACAAAAGAAAAGGGTTGATGGAGGAAAAGAAATATCTTTTCATAATTAAAAGTTACAAAACAAAATAGGGAATCGTTTAAAACATGAAAAGAGTTTTGATACAAATTACTTTACAAACCTAGAAAACATAGAAAATAATTTTAGAAAAGCTTTTTAAAGAAACTGTTGTTAGTGAAATTTGTACGTTTAAAGCTTTTTAACAAAATTGTTCTGTTCAAATATTATTCAATTTTTCCGATCTTTCTTTATAAAGCTTTATTAATTCATTAATTTGTCTCTCAAGAAGCTACCTAAATATTTGATCTTAAGCTTGTGACTAAGGATAATATAGTTAATACATTAAAAAAAAATAGCTTAACCTCTGGAAACAAAATTCTTTTTATAAAAACAAATAAAATTGTACGAAAAGTCTCTGTGTAAAAGCTTATTTGGAAAAGCGTTATTAGTGAAATAACTGAAATTAACTGTATTATTCATAGAAATGATTAAAGATCAACAAGGGGTTTACAAAATTGTTTTTCCATGGAAATTTAATTCATAAACGTTTTATAAACCTTTGATTATTTTTATGAATATACAACAGACAAATGTTTTTAATAAAGCTTCCAAAAAACGAAAATAAAAGAAAAGTTTTGATACGAATTATTTTAGGTCTGTAGTGAAATAAATATTTTTTTTATATACATTAAAAGAAAATCCCGGCATGGGTTGCTACGCCCCTTAATGAATAAAAATGCATTCTGAATTGAAATTGAATATCAAGTGCAAGAACCTAAAATTATAACTTTTTTTTATGGGCATGGCAATGCCCACTTTTTAATCACGAAACTGTATAGTCATGACAAGCTCGTGCAAGTAGCTAAAAATTATAATTTTTTTTATGGGCGTGACACTGCCCACTTTTCTAATCAAGAAATTATATAGTCATGACAGCTCAATATGTGTGTGCAAAGTTTCAGAAAAATTGGTCAAGTGCAAGTAGCTAAAAATGACAACTAATTTTTTATGGGCGTGGCCCCGCCCACTTTTTGCCACCTATAAACTCCTAGAATGTGTACAACAACTTGCCCAAGGTTGAGTCCGATCCGTTTTACAGTTGCGGAGTCTATAGCTAACACACACACACACACACACACACAGAGTTTTATTTTTATATATATAGATTTGTTGTTCCTTCTGAAAACTTTTCCACTTAATTCCTTTTCCATCTAATCTACAAAAAGATTTATAATAAATTTTAGGAATTAAAAAAATTTATAAGTAATCGTCCATATTAGGAAACATTTGTTGCAAAACTTTTGAGTTTTATATATTAAGATTTGGCACAGCCAAATATAGATCTCCTACTCGTATTTCTGTTAAAGATACTTCTATTTAAAAATCTTATTCTATGAAAACCATTTGATATTTATTATTTTTAAACCTCTTTATTTAAATTCTATAACAAAAAAATAAAAAATAAATAATTCGAACAATATCTAATAAAACGCTTAAAAATATTTTTGTTAACCAACACAAAAGAATCCATTTTAAAATTTCGGTCTAATACTCGACTTAACGCGACAATTTAATACTCTACACTAAACTTGCGCTGACTTTGTATTGCGATTTCGATCATGACATAAAACCCATTTGTGATAAATTCTATCTGTGTGCCAATATTATTAATACTTGCAGGAGGATATAAGTGATTATTTAGGACTTAAAAAAAAGCTTGAACTAATATTGTGATGTTTCTCATAGAATTTGGTAGAATGATTTTTATTCCTGTAAAATTTAATTCTACACAGAAAAAATTAAATTTCTGATTCAATAAAAAAATTTAGGGAACCAAATATAATATATCTTTGAATGAGGACTTATCACTTAATTTGTAAATTCAAAGAAAGAAAAACATTTAATTTTCAATTCAATTTTATGTTTGACTTTGTAAAAATTTTAATTAAAATATTTCCGACTTTTAAACAAATTATTAACAGAAAAAAATAAAAAGTTTATTGAAAAAATTCACAAAAATTTTGTAGATATTAGTTTAGAATATTTAAAAAAAATATTTGTCTAATTTAGACAAAATTTTTAGAGAATGAATCAATGACAACCTATTTAAAAAATCAATTTAAATTTAAAAAAAACACTTAATCAAAGAGAATTATTTAATTAACAAAAATAAACGTATGACACGACAGACAAGAAGAAAGCTCCTTTAACGACTTGGATCAAACTTAAATATTTAAGTCTACAGTATCTTTAACTAAATAAGAATTATAAAATTAATGATAACAATAACAAGACAATGAAAACGAACACTAACTGCAAATAAAAAATTAAAATTTACTGTTTTAGCACATGTGTTAATATAAGGAAATAATAATATTTTTTCGTAACAATATTTTCAGCGTTTTAAGAGTATGAAGCTAGAAAGCTGACCACAATAAAAATGGTAAATATATTTCTGTTATTCAATAAAAAAATTGTTTCTTTTAAGTTTTACCTCAATATTTGTACTAAAGTGAGCTATGCACGTTAAAAATCTATTTTCAAAAAGACAGTTGTATAACCTAGACAAATCCTTGACTAAATTCAACAAAATTTTAAGAAAAAATATAATATATTTATGGCCAGACGCACGGACAAACATACATGGCTTATTCGAATTAAAAATTCATACGAAGCTGTATAGTAAAAGATTTTCAAACACATAATACCCCTACCATTAATAGTAGGGTAAAGTTAATTCAATGTGCCAAGCGAGGAACAAAATAAACAAAAACAACCTAAACTAGAATGAAAAAAAAGAGAATGATATTTTAGAGCATTACTTTTAATGGATGAGTTAAGGACATAAACAAAATATAAACCCTATTAAAGATTTACACACACACACACTCGCTCATAGCCATAGAAATTTGTGTAATCTTAAGGCTTATAAATTAAACATAATTCCAACAAATTGTATCCCTTCCTAAGAAAAAATTGTCCTTTTTTTAAGCTTCATATTAATACTTTAGGGCCTAAATAATAAAGTTGTGCTTTAAAATTGTAATTTACTTTAAAAATTATTATAAAAGAAAACTAGACAACATGTGTAGTAAGAAGAATATTAGAATATTGTTAAACATATTTAGTTTGAAACGTTTACATGGTGTGTGTTTTATTTTAGCTCACATGAATGTGCATACGTATGTGTTAATGTATGTGTGATTATTTTAACATCCAGTTACAGTTACTAATTTTATAACTTAATTTTAGCATGTGGTTGTCCCAGAAAGAAGAGTAAAATTTTCCCACCCTAGATTGAAAAGATGGTGGAATAACTGGATTTTAGCAGAAAATATTTTTTCTAACTAAATTTGTATGAGCTGAAAAGTAAATTGTAGTAGTGGTTCATGCAACCCTTTTTGCTCATTTACCACTTGAAATGGTTCATATACTCGATACATAAACAAGCTAATAGAGGTAAACATAAATCAGATACGGAACCAGTTTTACTGCTAGTTAGATTTAGTGTGTCAATATTTTAAAACCTACAGTATCGTGCATTTAAATAGTAGTATATTGCCACGTTATTGGAAAATACGGTATTTTTGTTCTTTTTTTGCAGTATTTATTAAAGTAAAAAGAAAAAGAACAAACGTACTGGATTTTCTTTGCTGCAGTGAAATAAAATCAAAATCTCGCGACTTGTATTGAATTGTAAAATTTTCTTTAATATATGTTTTGCCGCCACATCGGCTTTTACTTTATAAACTAAAAAGTTAAAAAAAATACTAAAATTAAAAAATCTAATCAAGGGGCTATAGTCACATTTGCAACTAAATTACGGACGAACATGTTAGTCTAACTATTGTATGTTAATTTTTTTAACCAATTGACATTAAAAAAAATTAAAAAAGTTCGTGCAGAAAATTTGATTTTACAAATAAGAATTCTTCTTTGTAGCTGAGAAACTATCATGTTTAAGACAATTAAGGATAAAAGAAACAAAGAATTTTCTGACCAAGACGTAGTAAATTAAAATAATAAATGACCTTAAACGATTCTATAAATGCTTATTCGATATAAAATAAATGATAATTTACTTATATGTATATTGTTCACAGAGAGTGTAAGAAAATATTTGTAGTTTTCATAGACAACCACGTTTGTCTTAAAATCAAATTTTTCAAGATAGCCACAAAACAGTTTTATATAAAACTAGGAGTTAGGTATTGAACTTTTTAAACTTTTTTACCATTTATTTAAATAAAGATCTTACAATTTTCTTATACAAATTTGAGTCAAATATATATATATGTGTACAGATATAGCAACGTATGTCAACTTAGGTTTTACACAAGTAATTATAGGTTTTAGTAAACTGAAAAATGATCAGAAATAATTTTTCAGAAATAACAACGTATGTAGCTCTAAACACATAGACGACAGCAGACTTCACAACTTCACGGCTTCAAATGCTGCCAACTTCAAATGCTGCTCTGAAGTCAGCTTCATAGCTATTTTGAAGACTTAGTTTCACTTGATGTTGTATCTTTATTTCCAAGTATACCAATAGACGTAGCTTTGGATATTATTGAAGAAAAATGGGACATGATAGAAAAATATACGAAAATAGATACAAATCTTTTTCTACGTATTATAAAATTTTGTATAGTAGATAATAGATATTTTAGATATAATGATAAGATATATATACAACAAAAGGGTCTTCCTATGGGATCTCCAGCATCTCCTATTATAGCTGGTATTTTTATGGAGAAATTATTAGATTGTTGTATTGAAAAATTAAATGAAGAACCAATGATAATTACGAAATACGTTGATGATTTATTTTGTATTGTTCCTAATCATTTTATTGATGAATTGTTGACAACTTTCAATTCATTTCATGATAATATAAAAGTCACTATTGAAAAGGAATGTAACTCAAAAATTCCTTATTTAGATACATTAGTTATAAGAAAGGGTGAGAATTTGTTAATAGATTGGTACCAGAAGCCCACGTCTTCTGGGAGAATCATAAATTATTATTCTAAGCACCCAAAAAGAATGATTATTAATACGGCAAGAAATCTAATTGAGAGGGTTTCGAAAATGGGCGATTAAGCTTTTCATAGGAAGAATATAGAGCTTATAAAAGAAATTTTAATTAATAATAGTTATCCGATCCAGTTGATTTGTAGATTAATAGGTCAGTATAGGAAACAAGACAATTTGGACGCAAGAACTGTTATCGAACCTAAAATTCATAGATCAATAACTTATGTTCCTCTTTTATCTGAAAGATTGGAAAAATCTAAAATTTATGACAATAAGACATATATAATAGCCCACAAAATGTATAACACATTAGGTAGATTATTCAGTAAAACAAAAGATAAATTAGATAAGTTGGAAAGGTCTAATTTAGTTTATAAAATACCATGTAGTGGTAATGATACTGAAAGTTGTGACAAGGTTTATGTAGGAACAACAAAGAATAAATTAAAAACTAGGATCGCTGGACATAGATCTGATCAGAAATACAGGAACACTACACTGACACAAAAAACTGCATTATCATTACACTGCACTAATTCTAATCATTATCCCGATTTTAAAAATACAACAGTTTCAAATATAGAGAATAATTACGGACGTAGATATATATTAGAAATGTTGCAAATTATAAAGGTACCATCTACTCAAAGAATTAATTATAAAACAGATACAGCTTATGTTGCAAACAATTTTATAGGCTATTAGTTAATAAGGTCTAGAATTATGTTAGTTTTTTAGTCAGTTAGTTTTAATGTAATATTTTATATGTATCTGTATTTTTGTTTTGTATAATATTTTTAATGTTTACAAATAATTTTCCCGCCTTTTTTAAAAAATTGTACAATTGTTGACAAAAATATTTTTTTGTGATATATGTATGTATTTGAATTTTCGTTTGTTATTTCAAATGTAAAAAAATAAAATTGAAACTATTTTTTATTAAGAAAATTTATCTCAAGCTCAATAGAAGAAACTGTTTGTAATAATATTACGAAAAACTATAAAAACACATGAATTTATTTCTTTGTTGTATTTTTGTAATGTTTTTTTATGTTTAATATTTAAAAATTGGTTTTTGTTCGTTTTTTCCAATTTAATATATATAATGGCAACACTATATTTGTTCATTGCTGCCAATAAAAATAGAAAATAGCTTAAGTTGCCAGCAGCAGCAAATGCTGTTGTGCAGTCGTGCTGCTGTGCTGCCGACAAAATAATCGTTTTCACTTAAACACATTGATTTTATTTTTGACATATTGCTGCTTGCTGTCTGCTGTCGTCTATGTGTTTAAAGCAGGTGGTTGTGTGTTGTTCAAAAAAATGAAATAGTTTGGCATTAAGCAAACGTAAGTCAACATACTGCATTAGTGCTGAATGCCTTTTAAATATATATATAAGTTACACTGTTATGCCACTTAGAAATTGCAATGAGTCCATCTTAATTTTAGAAATGTTAACATCCAAGTAAAGTGCGTTTAAAATCAAGTTATATGACATTAAAAACTCAAAATCGTCAAAATTAACATACGCGGTTGCCCATGAAAACCACAGATACAAAGGTTTGCCATTTCGTATAAAAACGTCTTCAATATTTATTTCCGATCCCATAAAGTACATATTTTCTAAAAAATTATAAATAGGGGAGTCGATTAACTAAGTATTGTCCATCTGTCCGTCTATCAGTGTAAATGTTTAAGCCCCTCAACATCGCCAAGACTCGGTGTGGTATCAAGGTATCACAAATGTGCACATCGGTATTGAAAATGAGCATAATTGCCCCATAACTTTCAAGCACATGAGCAAAGAAACACGACTGCCTCCGCTTTTTTTCTTATTGTAACCACAAAAATGTAAAATTTCTAGCTAAAAAAATTATATAGAGACACACTACTATGTGTGCCTCTAAAGATATTTTGATAATAATATCTTTAATGATAATATGATAAAAGTTTTGACAAATCGGTCACTAATCGGTAAAATTATAGACAAAAATTATTTGGAAAAATATATATTTTTTTTAAATATATCAAATTTTTCAAGCTCCTAAAGAATTTGTGGACACGTTAAGACACTAAATTATAAGCCGCGGTCTTAAAAACTTTTTCTGAACTAAACTAATAAATCGGTTTGAAACTAAAACTGCTTCGGATATTCTCTTAAAATTTACAAACGAAAATTGAATTTTCAGTTTGTTTACCACCGAGAAGCCAATAAGGGTATGAAATGAAATGGCTAGACAACCTATAAAAGTTTAGGAATTTAATTCCTAAAAAGATTAAAAAAAAACTAGATTAAATGTCAAATATAGGAGTCAACATTTTTCTTAAGACTTTCTTCTAATCATCGACTTAAGGACCCTCCTGGTATCAAATGGAGGGACTGTAGAAAAAAGTAAGCTACTGAAAAGTGTCACATCCAAGATCATTATAGTTATTGACGCGGCCGAAGATATCACTTGTTTTTATTATTTTTGTTAATACAATGATAAAAATGTTAAGTTAGTTGCATATCTCATTTGTTTTTTCGTATTGGTAACCAGGTCTCCCTAGAAGTATGCAAGAAAAATTAGTGAAAATAATAAAGCCGAATGTTGCCAGAAAAAATTATTGCTTATTGTAATTCTTTGGCTATGTTTTTGTATTACTGAAGTCCACTGTATTAAAAACAATAAAAATAAATACAAATAAAGTTGAAGTTACGAGTATTAATTGTAATTAAGCACTTTTTGAATGTCAGCTATTGTCTATACTATTTTTGCTTTTCCAGCAAAACTATTTTCGCTCAAAAATTTATCTTTTAATCATCATTTACAATACCTATTCATACGTAAAAATTCAACCAAATTTCCGCTTGTCTATAGTTCAGGAAAATTTCGCTAATTTAGCTGCGCTTAAGAAAATTCTATTTTTACAAATTGAACTTTAAAATCCACTAGCAGCAAAACAAATTAAAAATTAATTTAAATCAAATATAACCTTGTGTTTGCGTTAATTAAGAATAAAAAGAAGGTGCTTATAAATTGCTACTACCCTGCAATTTTAGGTTTTACGTTGCATCACTTAGCCATCTGTAAAATTCATTTATACTACATTTACACCTAAGCGAAATCTAGTAGATTTGGTTTAAAATCTTTATTAAAATCTAAACCGTTTATACCACTGTTTTTTGACATTTTGCAAGATTTCGTTTTCAAAACAATATACTTATGTACAAGGTGGTCTGAGAGGCTCTCTATGCTCTACTTCTCCAAAATTCAAACTCCATATAAAAAAAATGTAAACAATAAAGTACTTGTGCAACTGCAACCACCTTATATATTATGATTGAATTTTTCTGTGCGCAGCGTAGTAAATTTTAGTACAAATTTAATAAAAACCACAGTTGCATCACGAAGTAGTACTAGATTTTAAGTAGATTTTGCCAAAATCTAGTGGCGAAGTAGATTTCATTTTGTATGCGAAATCTGGTAGATTTCGCTCAAAATCCCTTAAGTACTAGATTTTGTGTAGGTGTAAATGTAGTATTATATAAATACGACCCTTTGTTTCAAACATAAAATCTAAAGACATGTGACAAAACAACTTACGCAACAATAACGTATGAGGAATTTAGCCTTCAAATTGTGACACAATTTTAATATTAAACGACTAAATGGAAAATTCTCCTTGAACATAATAAATATTTGTTCAAAATAAAATTTTCATTTCAATTAAAATTTTATTTTGTTATGAGCATAAGAAGACATTTTTAGAAGACATAAAGGAGTTTAAAGGTAATGAATTAATAAAAACGTTAGCAACAACAATGACAAAACTATAAAATATCAAAATATATAATAAGAAGGATACAAAAGGTATGAAAGGCATTATCAGGGGCGTTCAGTCCAAGCAGTATAAAATGGTTGAAATATCAAGACACACAAAATTGTAATTTTTCTTATAATTATAGTGTAAAACATAAAGTAAAGCAGTGAGCTAATGAATACCCTTATTTGAAGTTTATACACTCAACATACTCGAGGCCATTTGCCACTGCAACTACTTACTTGTACTAACAAGATGGTTTTCTATGAATTTCTTTTCTATTGAAGTGTGTGTGTGTGTGTATGAGTAGTACAAAAACATGACTTTTACCGTTTCACTAAAAAGTCAAGCATGCCTTTAATGGGATTTTTTATTCGTTCCAGGCCAAAAAACAGCACGTTAACAAGGCATTTCTTTTTTTTCTTTTTTGTGCAATATTATCATTGGCTGAAAATATTTAACCTGGCCAAAATGCTGCGATATATGTCAGTGTACTCTGGGATGTGTATATGTGTGGCTGATAATTGAGGTAAAGGTGATGTTAATTAAATTAAATATACCAAATAGACTCTAAGGATATTACGCTAAGGAAGAATATCTATGAATCTTAATTTATAAAGCGGATTTTCAAAAATGGAAAGGCGGGGATTTTTAATTACACTTTAAATAGAAAATTGAAAGTCATTATGTGTTTCAATAAAAAAAATGAAATGTTTAAGACAATTACTGGAAATTGGGGCCAGCCAATCAGGCGACAAGTTTAAAATTTTTAAAGCAGGTGACATGCCAAAATATGTGATTTGATTTTAATATTTGCAATAAATTCTTTATAGAAAAATTTTCTTTTAATTTTCTATTTATAGAAATTTCTTCTTTACGTCTCATCAAAGAGTTTTAATTTCAGTTTTAATTTAAATATTTTGTAAATACAGTATTGGGTGTCTTTATTTGTATTGGAAAGATTATTTATTCTGCAACTTGTGAATGTGATTTCATTTTATGAAAAAATTAGAAAGAAAGCAATAAAAACCAACCCCTCTATAGAAAACTTTTGTTGTACAAATTTCCAATTAAAAACTGTTTAATGAGCTTTTCTTTATTATTTTTATTGCATGTAATTTAACATGCAACTACATATATACACACATACGTACATCTGTAACTACCCTGCAGGAAATGTCTAAAGTGAAACAGTACTGATTCACTGTTGACTATGTCACCAGCAATACTGAACACTTATACTCTATATTTAGCATAGAACTAATGACCTGGTAGTTCTTATGGAAACCAGGTATTCACTTGTTAATTCATAACAAAAAGTTGGCATAAAGTTAGCATAAAGCTTATTCATAACACACATGCCAAACTCTGGCTAACGATTTGCTTAACTCTTGTTAACGAGCTGCTAAGCGTTTGCCGACTTGTGAAAAACAGCTGTTCTTGACACAGAAAAGAAAAGAATAAAAATTTTTGTGCATGAAAAATATATTGTTCGTTTATTTTTTTAATTTATTTTTAAATTTTAATAATTGTTAGTATGGATAGAAAAACAAAAAAATGTCAAAATAACTCTGTGCCAACGAGCTGCTAAGCTTAATCGGCATTCTAGTTAGCAGCTCGTTGTACGTAGTGTATAAACTGTGGCTAACTTTTTGTTATGAATAAAGCCGTTGGTATTTTTCGCCTCACAAAATTCAAAGTTTATTTTTAATTGTAAAAATAAGCCACAGTTTATTATTTTAAATATTTTTTCAGGCAAATATTTTGATATTTTTCTGTTTACTATTATTATCATCGTACATGGCTTTATTGCTTTTAAAAATATTCTCCATGGAGATCAATACAATAAACTTTTGCATGCCTGTGAAGCATCTTTCGAAGCAATTTTTTCATTTCGATTTGAGGTATTTCCAAAACATGCAACGGTTTCAACAGGTGTCGATTAAAAGTTGACCATGTTATTGGGTCCCAAGTCAAGATTATACGACGGATGACTAATTAAATCACTCGAAATGTCTTCAAAAAATCCCTTGTCTGACTCGATGTGTACGAGCTCGTATTACCATGGTGGAAAATAATTCGCCTTTGGCGGTTGGTTTTTTATTTCTCCGACGACTTTTGGCAAGCAAACGGTTGTGCGCAATTTAGAAAACACCGTTTTATGTTGCACCACTGAAACGATTGAGACAGGTCCAGTCTTTCTAAAAAAAACAGGCGAACATTTGCTTTGAAGTGCTGCGCGCACTAATGATGTTTGTAAGATTTTTCACGTCTTGGAAGACCTATACAGTCGCTTACTGTTTACTTTCGGGCTCATACGCGTAAATCCACGATTCGTCAACTTTTGCGATTTCATTCACATGTTCCGCTATCGTATTTTTTTGGAACATTTCAAACAATTAAAACGAGCCTTTTTTGTTCGATAGTCAAGCTATATAGGGTTTTGCGCGAACAACAACTTTTTTCCAGCGAAATCTTCATAAAATATTGAATATATGCTGGTCCCACTCATATTTAGGGTTGCCTCAATCTCACGATAAATTATATGACGATCTGGCAGTATCGTTTCATGCACACCATCAATACTTATCGGAAAACCTTCAAGAAACTGGTCGTTGAACGAACTGCGGCCACGATTTAATTCAGTAAACTTTAAATAAACAGTGGCCCTTGATGGTGCGTCAGCGCTAAAAACCGAATTTAGTTTATTGCTGCACTTTTCTATATTGTCAAAAATGTTAAACTTTACTATAGGAATGTCAATTGCCAGATTAACACACTGAGGTTGACCAAACGCAACCCTCATAAGTGTAAAAAGTGTAGACTTTTTCATGATAATCTCAAAAAAATTCCAATAGTGGATGACTTGGAGACACTAGACTTCAGACTTTGTCAGCTGCCCAATCCCGAAATATAAAATCCAACCCTCATAAACTGTGAAAAGTCTAACGGTTTGGTTGACGATCTCACAAATAGCCAACAAAGGTGTTGACTTGGAGACAGTAGACCGCGGGCTTTCTGCAGGGTATATACGAACGTATATGTTAACATATATGCCAAAACATTTAACAACATATAAAATATTTCATATACGTGCAACACCATACATACACAAATACATATACTTATGTATGAATGTGTGCGTGTGTGTACTTATATAAAGTTAATTTATTAAAGAACATTTTAAATGATCCTGCATATACATTCTACTTAATGCAATTCTCATTTTCAAGTAGCCTGTAGCTGGTCGCTCACCACCACCACCACCACATTTCACTACACTTGTATTCTGAAACTTGCCACTACAGTGAATTCAGAAATGAATACAATATTTTGCCGTTAAGCTCTATAACAAACATAATAACAGCCAGTTAAAAAGAAATTTGGCTGAGAAGGTTATAATTTTGTCTTTAAATTTCAATCGAAACTGTAGAATTTTTTCCATAGTTATTGAACATTTATTGACATTTTAATTGGATGTATGTTAAAGTCAACATAAAGAGTTTTTTTAATTAACATTTACAAGGATATAAGCGTGAGTGTGTGAACAAATATAAATAAAAGAAATTCGCAAAATACAACTGTAGTTTTATATAATTACACACTAAAATGCTTAAAATAGGGTCGAGAAAGTTTTAAGTTCTTATGCCCAAAAGAATGTATCCCAGAAAATTAACCTAAAGCCTCATTTGGGTTAAATGATACAATGAAAGAGAAGTTAATAGTTGCACTTTAAGAATAACCTCACACAATAAAATATATAAAATTTGACATACAAACAAATATGTTCGTCGACGATATAGTAAACCAGTTGATAGTGCCACAGCATCTTCTGTATTCAGTGAGGGTGTTATAAAGTTTATTATTTCTTAAAAACTCATAATCTCGGCTATTATTCGTACCGAGCTATGGGATAAATAGCACCATGCAACGATATGTGTTAGCAATAGCAGTTGTTTTCTTTTGTTTGTCTACAACAACATACTTTAAACGATTGAAGCCAAAATTGCCATAGAGCAGAATAAGATTATTTTTAATATCCTACAATCCTGGCACACACTAATAAATATCCAGTCAACTCCCTTTGGAACATTCAGATAATAAAGGCTTTCCAAATAGGCATTGTTTCCTCTCATGGAATTCTGTTGATTCTCTAAAACAAATAAGAATGGAGAACTTTTGCTTCTTGAGATGATTTCTTCCTACGTCCTCCCCTTTTTTTCTACTTATATTTACCGTTAAAATCATTTGTACCCGCTACTATTTTTACCTTTTCTCTTCTATGAATAACAAATCTTCTGATGCCATGAGCCCAAATGAACTGAAATCCCAATGTGTGTAAAAATTAAAAACCAGTTAGTCTAAAAATTACGTAATATTTGTTTGGCAGTCATAATACTATAAGTCAAAATATATATATATATTGTATAGGATAATCGTTAATTTTTGGATGATAAAATAATAAAGACCTCACGCGAATCACCCATGACCAAACTAAACTAAGGTTTTTACTGGCATAGTTAGGCCCATAGTCTTGTCTTATGTTCTCTTATAATCCAGATACCAAAGAATAACTGATATCTTACCGATGGGAAATATTACGGAATTAACATGTGATAAAATCCCGATGAGATATGAGAATATTAACTGCATCACCTTAATACCGGAAGAGGAAGAATGCGATGAGATAATCAGGATGGGAAACACCCATGGAATCGATCTTTATACAGACGGTTCAAAAATTGGTGACCATGGAATGGGCTTATACGACATAAGCCGAAATAGAAGCAAGTACTTCTGTCTACCAGATCACAACACTTTTTTTCAGGCTGAGATCATGGCGATTACGGAAGGAATCAAATGGATAAAGGAAACGAATAGCGAAACCCCGATTCGTATCTTTACGGATAGTCAATCAGTGATTAAGATATTGAGAAAAGAGAAAGTTGAATCCCGGAACGTTTTGCAATGCAAGAATGAGATAACTCATATGCAAATTGTGAATATCTGGAGATAATATACCAAGCCATCACGGGCTGATCGGAAACGAGAATGCCGACAAATTATCCAAAATGGGAGCTCTTCTGAGTAATATAACTTTGGAGAACGCCAAACCCCTTAAACGATTTAAGGATGAACTTAAACGTTGGGCGATGGAGGAACATGTCAGAAAAGGGCAAAGCACTGATGTCGGTAAGGTGACAAGAACACTATGGGGTGACCCAAATCTTGGGAAATCAAAAGAGATTCTGAGACTACGTCGACCTACACTTAGGAAACTTACCAGTGTAATTACAGGTCATACGGAGTTGAGAACCCATCTAGCTCACATAAGACTATCTGAGGAGACAACATGTAGAGCATGCGAGGAAGAGGATGAGACTTTGGTACACTACCTGTGTCGTTGTCCTGCATTTGGGCATATTAGGAGCGAAAATTTTACAATGGATACTATGCCAAACTTGGAATACCTGGGGAACTCGAACTGGAGATCCATAAGGAGTTACATTGAGGGGACTGGGTTCTTGGACTAGTCCGTTATTTATGGGAAATTATGTTTATGGTTTTTGTTTGGGAATTCCGTTTTCCACATGGAGCGCACAACACGCCAACTGGGCATAAGTGCATACCTGTCATGGGTTTGGGCTTTTAATGCCCCTCCTTTTCAACCTAACCTAACCTAGGCCATAGTCTTGTGTCATTTCCACGGTTATGAAATCGGTGCAATATATATTACAAACCTATAATAAAGTCCAACGTTGAGGCTGTACTAAAAAGGTGACTACCTCTTAGGGCTGAATCCTAAAACCTTTTAAACGGACAAAAGGAAATATAGAACTTGTAAAAATGACACAAAAAAGTTAATTGCAATCCAAATTTTTTTTATTTGAAAAATACAATGCATGACCATAACATTTCAAAATCATTATAGTCATATGGACAACGTAACTGTTCCTCACAAAACAATGTAAGGACGTACAATTTCTGAAAAATTTTCGAGTGTAGTTGGTCATATCTTACAAACAGTGCGAAGAATTATGGCCTCTAATGCGTTAGTTGTTCCTAGTTTAGCAGCACAAACCAGTGACTTTTCATGGCCTCGCAGAAAATAATCGAAGGTTACTAAATCGCACCACCTTTATGGTCATTGGACAGGTTCGTTCCTCCAAATCAACTCATCGCCAAAATTTGATTTCAATTAATCTCAGTTGCTGTGGCAGCGTTATTCTGTTTAAACCACATCATACGCGGATTAATGCCAGTGCATTTTTCTAGATTTAATGGAGTCTTTAGAGCCAGTCCCTTCTGGATTGGTCTCATTTAATATGTGTGTTTGTAAACAGGCTGAAGACAATTTCGCGATTTAACTTCAGTTAAAGTGATGATAGAATTTTAAAGTAATTTTATTAATTCATAGTTTTAATTTACGGCAGATATGCCAACGAGCCCAAACATATACATGTCAACATTTGCCGATGACATCGCCTTTATAAGTGTAAAGAGTGACCCAACAACTGCTTCTTAACAATTATAGACTCATATACATGAACTAGAGAAATGGTTGAGTCTATGGAAAATAAAAGTAAATCAGTCCAAATATGCTCACGTGACTTTTACGCTTAGAAGAGACAATTGCCCAGCGATAAAAATAAACAACATCCCCGTCCCGGTAGAGAATCAAGGAATTAACCTTGATCGTCGCCTAACATGGTCCCGTCACATTGAGGCTAAAATATCTGCTATGAAACTCAAAACCTTAAAGCTAAACTGGCTTATTGGCCAAAAATCAACACTTGCTCTGGAATACAAAGTCCTCTTGTATAAGACCATTATAAAGCCAATATGGACTTTCGGCATCCAGCTATGGGGTACAGCCTGTGCATTAAAGATCCAAAAACTTTAAAGAGGACAGTCTAGGGTACTCAGACAAATTGTCGGCGCACCATGGTACGTGATTAACACCTACATTCACCGAGATCTAAATATTCCCACTGTTTCTGAAGAAACAAAAGGAATTCGCGCAAGTACGTAAACAGACTGACGATCCAACCTCTTGCTATTCGAAGGACATCAGCGTTTAAAAACGGCCGATACGATGAGCCTCGCGAGAAGACTCCCGTAACTCCAACCACGTAACACTGGCATCTAAGATTTTAATACGATCAGTTAGTTATTACAGTGGTAGTAATTAATACATAATTAGTATTAGATTTAAGATATTGTGAATTTCTACTAGAAAGATTTAATATTTTAATATAAAAAAAAATAATAATAATAATTTATATTCTCTGTTTTGTTTGATTTAGTTACATAAAGGAGAAAGTGGTGAGTTTAAGTTTTAAGGATCCTCAATTGAAAAGCCTTGACATAATGTTGAAGAGTAAATATGGAAATATGGACCTCCTTCTGCGTATATCTAATGTAGAATTACTCTGGGCAACCGACACCAGATAAGGTGGGCAATTAAACCACATAAAACTAACTCCCGGATTCTAAAATGACCTCTTTTTAAGGAAAACCTTAAATAATTGTCATCTTTCTCAATATTAACTAACAGCTAAGAAGTTAATTCTTTATATTTTTTATCTGGCAAAAGCTTCTAAAGATGTATGCTCAATAATGGCCTACAAATCTCCTACAATCATTGCAGGGTTCATATTAAACTACGCTACCTTATTGTACGGCTGGAACACTCTTCTGTAAAGGTTAAAGCAAAACAAGTTAGAGATTTTGAGCATAACGGTCTTGTTTAATATAAAAATTTAAAGTTTTCATAATATAATAAGAGAACTCAGTCTTGTACGCTTCTGCTTCGTACGCTTTGAAATTGTGGTACGCGTATATGCCAGAGCATAATTAAAAACACTAAGACATACATATGAACTTTTCTGCAGTATGTGACATATTTGAACTCATTATGGTCTCAATGTTTGTCAGTGGCAACAAACGCAATAACAGCGACAGCAGCAACACCAATCAATAGTATCCAGAATAAAGAGGTGGTTAAGTGAAGCATATAAAACCAACGCGTGCAAAAAAAAAATCAACATAAATTAATTACGAAATATTAAGTATTGGAAACGCATACCAGCAGCAACAAAACAAAAAAAAAACAATAATAGCAATTGTAAATACACATTCAATTGTAAAGGTCTTTAAAAATTAAATGTGTTGGTATATACTGGCACGCATGTGTGTTTGTGTGTGTGTATCAGTGTTTTCAACCTTTTTAAAAAAAATTAACATAATTTTCTCTCTGTTATACAATTTTAATAACAATTATAAATAATATTCGCATTTTGTATTCAACACACAACTTTGTGGTGGCAATTGTATGAACGTGTACATAAAAATGTGGTCCAAAAGTGTACAGACACACGTCTATTAACTGCATTGTTCAAATGTACAATAAGGACCACAAATCAATGCAACACTTTAGTTGCATGTAAAGGGTGTTTTTTTAAGCCCGATAGAACTTGAAATTGTAAAAAATAACACAAAAAATTAAATTGTGATCAAAATTTTTTTTTTATTCGAAAGATCAATACGTGACATTAACATTTGAAAATGATTTCGGGCATATGGGCACCGCGGCTGTTCTTGACGAAGCGCATTCTGGACGTCCAATTTTGGGCCACTTTTTCGAGCACTGCTGGCCGTATGTCACGAATAACACGAGCAATGCTGGCCTCCAAGGCGTCAATTGTTGCTGGTTTATCAGCATAAACCAGTGACTTCACGTAGCCCCACAGGAAATAATCGAGAGGTGTCAAATCGCACGACCTTGGAGGCCAATTGACAGGTCCATTTCTCGAAATCAACTTATCGCCAAATTTTGATTTCAATAAGTCGATGGTTGCATTCGCCGTATGGCACGTAGCGCCATCCTGTTGAAACCACATCTCCTCCGGATCAATGTCATCCATATTTTCAAACAAAAAATCATTGATCATGGTGCGGTAACGATCTCCATTGACCGAAACGCGAGCTCCGGCTTCATTTTTGAAGAAATAAGGTCCGATGATGCCACCAGCGTGAAAACCGCACCAAACGGTGCATTTTTCTGGATGTAATGGAGTCTGTAGGGTCTCTTGTGGATTGGTCTCGCTCCATATGCTGCAATTTTGCTTATTAACAAACCCGTTAAGCCAAAAATGCGCCTCATCGCTGAACACAATTTTGCGATAAAACAACGGACGTCCAGAATGCGCTTCGTCAAGAACAGCCGCGGTGCCCATATGCCCGAAATCATTTTCAAATGTTAATGTCACGTATTGATCTTTCGAATAAAAAAAAAATTTTGATCACAATTTAATTTTTTGTGTTATTTTTTACAATTTCAAGTTCTATCGGGCTTAAAAAAACACCCTTTACAATAGTCAAACTAAAATGACAACTTAACATTTTTTAATCACATACACATAATTGCGCACACACACACACACACACCCATACGCACATTGCACTTTTGGCTCGTTCAGAGGTGATTGTATTTTGAAACCCTTTACGATGGATGATAAGGGTATATGAAAGTTGGTTTTACATTTTAACAATATTCATGACTTTAAAAAGTTAATTTACATCATTCTAAATTTCTTCAAAAATAGGAATCGATTAAGCGATGTCTGCACAGAGAAAACAGTGTTGGTTGTGAGTACCACATTTGTTGCCAATCGCATAGTACAGTGTTGATAGTAGAATTTTACGGTTGTATCTGTAGGAAATCGTGTCAAAATATAAAAAACCACAAAAGAAAAGTCGATTGCAACAACTGAATCATTCGATTGACAGAGAATTTAATTGTCTGTTTTCTGTGTGTGTGTACAAGAATCAATGAGTATGTTGAAATTAACTTTCATAGACCAATGTGTGATATTTATATATCAGATATGTTAATGAAAAAGTTAGTATTAAATATCATGTGTCCCAGAAGTATGTTACCTTGTCCCAGCCCTGGTGTATTGTTAGTATAGAGGTATAACCAATACCTCTAGCTGCCTGGAGTCATAACTTGGGAGAGCCAAAACTCTGAAGAGAAATTGCTGAAAGCTGGCCAGAGACCCATATGGTGCCACAGAAATCAATTAGCCTGTAGAATCTACTCTAGACAGTTTATTGGTGAGAGCTGTTCGGAGTACGAGCGGTTGCATGATTTCTTTTTTTTTTCTTCGATATTGGAAAATATATCCGGTGGAGGTTTAATGAGTAATTGAGAACTTTTTGTCGGACTTCACGAACCTTTTAATGCTATCTCAAAGGAAATAGAGAATGGTGGTTTTATAACTGATGCTAAATTGGCGTACCTGTCAACTTTGGACAACCATTTGCGTCTTGGGATACTTATAATTTCCAGCAGAAGTACTTACTTGGTAACCTGTTCAGTCTCTTTCCGAACTTAAAAACGATTCTGTCGCTCTGATCAACTTTAATTTCCCCGTAACGAAAAAAAAACAATAAGGGTTTCGATAGTCCCAAATTCTTTAGCAAGGTGTCTATATATAAACCAAGAGATTAATGTTGGAAGGATTGCTACCTGTGGTCATGATTGAGTTGCACAATATAACACACAGATAGGGTTGCCATTTCTATTTAAAAAAAAGAGGACGCCAGCATAAAAAATGTAGGACATTTGCCCAAAAAAAGAGGACACATTTAAAAAAAATTAAATTTGATAAAATTTACGACGCAATTTAAAATACAAAAACAAAATTTGTTTTAACGAAAAAACTTTATTTACAAAAATACAAACTGACTTAATGGTTGAAAATAAAAACAAAAAAAACATAAAAAGCAATAGAAATTCATTTTATTCACATTCGGGAATGTACACTTTTATTAATTTTACATATATTTTTCAAACCTTCCAATTTGAGCCAATATATTACCATCGCATCTTTTTAAATATTTGAAAAACTCTAGGCAATCCATATCAAATTTATATACCCTTATTATATTTTTTGTTCAAGACTTTCTTCTATATCTGGAAAACAAACTTTATGAAAAACACACAGCTGACAAGCAGACCCCTTTGCCGATCTTTTTTAAAATAGAAGACAAGTTCAAATAGGCAACTTCGATAAATAGCGACAATTAGAGATAATACAACTAAATTTCTACAAAGAGAAGTTTCAAAACTCTACTTTTTCAAAACTAATTGTACGAGCGCCTAAATCTTTTTTTTATACATTTTGTGACCTGTGATTTAAAATTTAAATGTAAGAAAAAACTTCAGAGAAGGTGCAAAAAGCCGGACAATACCGGACATTTGCTAAAAAAAGAAGTAGGACTGCCCCGGATGCCCTAAAAAAAAGGACGGTGTCCGGGGAAAGGAGGACGGATGGCAACCCTACACACAGGGGCGGGTGGTTGTTTAACAGAAACAAAACTCCGTGATAAAACAACCCTCTGATAATTGCACACTATTAAACCACATTCAGATCGCTGCTGACCGCAAAAATATATAGGAAAACGCCAGGTAGCCGATTTCTTTTCTTTAGCGAGAATTAAAATATTTAGGATAAAATTTTAATTTACACCCGTATAAGATTCAACTGATGCTGGATCTTGCCCGGGGCAAATCATTTTGGTAATAATCGCCACCTTGATATTATTGTATAACGGAATAAAAATGTGCTACAAATAACTCTCGGGTTTTGGGGTACCGAAGTTGGAGATTAAGTCCTATCTGGTAACATGGGAACCAGTAGCTGCTAAGACTTGTCCTCGAGAACACTTTGGAAATCATGTGGATTTTGTACTCTAACTCTAAATTGCAAAAAGAGAGCTGTGATTTATTATAAACGACTCGAAGTGCTCTTAACAAGACTTCTTGGTAATTGTCCATTGGAGAATATGCTGGCGAGTTTACTCGTTATCTTTTAGCTTCTGCTTTGGTTTTGTTAATAATCCTCGCGGCAATGGATTAAATAGATAAAACTCTGCAGGGAGAAACTTGCGTATGAGCTGTTATTTTTATAGTCAATAATTTGCCACCATGTTCTCTAGCTCAGTTGAGCGCATTAGAAATCTCGTGTTAGGTACTGACCCAAATATATCCACTTTTTGCACAAAAACGTTTAGTCAGAAACTGAAAACAATTCTTGGTGCCACGCCTATTGCCTGGACTATACGTTTTACCATAAATATTTTTTTTTATTTCACATTTCTATTTACAGGCTATCCTTATGTTGACTTTATGCTGAACTCCAATTAGAACAACAAAATACTTATTAGAGAAATCCTATAGCTATAGCAATAATAGGAATGTTTTTAATTTCCATATTCCAAATTTCTAAATAAATATACACATATACAATTAACTCCTGTATGATATGTATCATCTAGAAGCTCTGCAGCTAATGAGTTGATATGAAAACTTTCCAGATAAAGGGTCCGCCATCTAACGTTTTTTTTCAACTAGTGCTTATTTCATGAATGGTAACACTTAGCTCATGTCTGATTTGACAGATAATTAGTTTTATCCTTCCGCTAAACGAATATGGTTGTGTATACGCTTGAACAATGCTGGAAAATATTGCGACATTACTTTGGCCGATTTTGCTAAAAAAAAATCATCTTTTCAGTTGAAGCTCATTTTTATCTTGGCGGATATGTAGACAAGCAAAATTGTCGCATTTGGGGCGCAGAAAACCCGCACGCATACTTTGAAAAGCCGATACACCCAAAACGAGTCACTGTTTTGTGCGGATTTTGGTCCAGAGGCATAATTGGGCCATTTTTCTTCGAAAATAAGCAAGGAGTGGCCGTAGTCAATGGCGATCGTTATCGATCGCTACGTGCCACACAGCCGAAGCTACACTTTTTTTTATGACATTTTCAAAAAAAAAAGGTATTTCGCGAACCCTTTAGTTTTCTAAATATCTTTTTATTTCGTCTATAACATTTGGGATATATAGATCGGTTTGACTTGTGTTATTAGATACAAACAATGGGGCATTTACAATCATCCGAAGAGCCTTCGATTGGAATCTTTGTAGTATTTCAACATTTGAATTACTGGCTGTTGCCCATAGCTGTATCCCGTGCATCCAAATGGGTTTTAGCATTGTTTTGTAAATTATTACTTTATTTTCTAAGCTTAGCAGTGGCTTTGGTCCTAGTAACTAAAAGAGACTACTGGTTTTAACATTTCTTTGCTCTAATATGTGTCTTCCACGTTAATTTCCTGTCTAACATAAATATATGTTGTAAAAAGTTTAAATCACCACACAGTTAGCACCAATTTCAAATGTTTTTATTTCGATTGTAAACTTACACTTACAAAGACTGTAATGGTTTAGATATGAGCACATTAATCCGCTCTTACCATTACGACTATTTATTTTTTACACGATCAGAGAATGATTGATTTCTGAACTATTTACAAGGTTAAGTTTTAACATTTATTTTTATGAAAAGAAAGAAATTTGATGAATCCTTCTTCTGTTGTCTAAGTTCTTTATGACAATATATTTGTTAGTATGCAGAGTCACCTACTGTCTTTTTGCCAAATTAAATTTTTGTAAAAGCGTCTGTCTGTCTGACCATTTTAATTTAAACAGGTTGTCGCAAAAACAAAAACCTTCAAACACAATAGTAATAATAAATATTAATAACAATAACAAGTGTTATTAACATAAATTATAAACTTGACTTAAATACATTAAACACATTCACACTCGGTACATATACAACATTTAAATTTCATAACTTTTTCACAGTGTATAAATGTCTGTGCATGAAAGTGTCATGTCGTATAGCATGTAAATGAAAGAGTATGTCTGTGCAAAAGATTTAATGTTAAAATTTGTTAAGTATCTTAATAATTAAATAAATTATTTTGCATAAGTACATTATAAATATATTTATAAATTATTTTTGATGTCATTAAAGCGAGAATACTTATACACAATATACTCGTAAATGTTATCGAAATGACTCAGTCAGGTCTATAATATGTTGTATACTTGTATACAATATCAAAAAATTACTACACGCTGATAATGATCAATATCATCATTATTATTATCCTGATAATGATGACGTTAATAGTGTTAATAATGATATATGAGAGTGTGTGTGGTAGTAACTACAGCAGTTGTTTCATGTACAAAAATATGTTTATTTACAAAACCTTTACACAGACTTATACCGAAATAATACGGGTTTACAAGACTAGTCGGCAAAAGTGCGAAAATGTGTAAATTAAATAGTTTAAGTTTAAACTAAATAGTTTAAAGTTTACAAAAGTGTTAAACCTTAAAATGATTCTTAAATTATTATTTTCTGAAATTCAGAAACTTGATTTTTTTGTTTGTTTTAATTAATTTTTTGTCTTTCATTTAAACAAAAATTTTCATTTAGTTTTAGTTTACTTTTTTAAGACTTTATAGTTGATTTTTTTTAATTTTTTTATTAGGAACTTTTAAAGATATTTTTAAAGTATGATTCTTTTGAATTCGTTTGCACATAATTTATGCACTTGATATTGCAAAACGCTGAGATTTGTGGTTGTTTTTGTTAATGTAGTTATACCTGAAAAAAACGTTCTTAAAAAATTTCATGACCTCAATCAATTACGTGAATACCCTTAAGATTTATATGAATAGTAACGATATGGTATTAAATGTTCTTGTCAGTTTTGCAAATGTCCAAATATTACGAGAGTTTTATGTTTATCCAGCAGCCTGTAAATACTTCTTAAATCAGGCTGTAATACAGAAACACACTCATATCTATGGGTTAGTTTAAAAAGGGCGTATCTTGATTTTCAACTACTTTTCAGGAGAAGGAAAAAACTAAATTAAACTTAAAAGAATGATATAAGTTCGGGCTATTAATGCATTACTTTTAACCGCGGAAGTGATGTTAAAACTGAAAAGGTTAAAAACTCGATTTTAAATAAAATCGAGATAAGTCCTTTTTATATTAAGTCTTTATATGTGTATATTAATTATTAAAGGTAGATGGAGTACGCAAAAAATGTAATTTATGGTAAATTTATATAGAAACAAAATTTATTAAACATTTTCTCTGCGGAGAAACATAATTTGAGCGGAGAAACATAACTTTACCAGCAAAATATCAGTCGCTGATAGTTACTTAACATTTGCAATAAGAACATTCTAATTTAACTAAGGCACTGCAACTAATTTAACTAAGCCATTGCACTGAAATTATATTTAATAGCAAAACAGCTTTATGCAATATTCCCAACATGATTGTTGATGGTACCACACTAATCTTTAACAAACACGCCGCACAATTGTCATGTTGCTTAAAACTTCCTGTCTTCTTTCTTTTAAAGGGATAGTCCTTAGTCAGTCCATATACAGAGAAAGCAGCATCGGTTGAGAGTACGGCAATTTTTGCCAATCGCATAGTTTATTTGTGATAGTAGAATTTTACGGTTGTATCTACAGAATTTCGTTTCGAAAAATAATATGTGGTCAGCATTATGAGTCTTGCAATAGGAATTTTATATTCACAAATGAAAAGTTCGATTGCAGCAACTGAACCATTCGATTGGAAATAAATGTGATTTTCTGTTTTCTGGGCGTAAAGACATAAATATTTTCGATCTGGTCGCCTTTTCTTTCAAAACTTATTCCTACCCTACTCTTCCTCTCGCTCTCTTGTTAACAGTTTTCGATGTGGCAACTAGAATTGGGTCAATCGGTAACTTTAGTTAAGTTTTTCCACAAACTATAATATTTTGGGTGCCCCGGTGGACTAATCAGTAGTTTGGGGGTTGCGGGTTCGATTCCCGCCACAGACTCTGGACTGGTCTGCTTCTCTTTCTCTTCTATTTTAAATATTTCTATTCTTCCACACAAATTTGTCAATTTAGGTGAATGTTATGGTTTTTCATGGGTGCCCCGGTGGACTAGTCAGTAATTTTGGGGTTGCGGGTTCGATTCCCGCCATATACTCTGGACTGGTCTGCTTCTCTTTATCTTCTAACTTTTTCTATTCTTATCTCTATTAACACGTCACAATGGACCGTAATGGTCTCCGGGTGAGGGTGTAAGGATAACTTTGCACCAGCCTTACCTACCTTCCCACAGTATAATTTATTAGGGATTTTGTAAAAAAAAACACCAAAAGGTTGCTACAAAAAATTAACAAGAGTAACGATTTATGCATAATTCTAGTGGCAGCTGACATTTTTGCCGACCACATGATGTAAAAGTGATTCTACAAAGCCTTGATTAGTTACCACTTAGTATCGAAACTACATACAATATTTTTTTGGTTCTTTGACCGCGAGCTCTCTACACATCATGTGGGCAATAGCTCTCCTTCAATCTAGGCTCTACAACAACTTGTGGGATTGAATTAAATGGTATTGAGACTTAACATTAAACGTGTTTTAATCGTTAAAATCAATCATCGATTACTGTGACGACGAGAAAGTTACGTGAAATTTTTGGGAAAAACATCGTGCCAACAAGACGCACTATTTATCGTGTAGTAAATGATTTCGAGGAAAGAGGGGCTGTAGCTGATAAGCCCAAGCATGGACCACAACGTACTGAAAGATCGGTTGAAAACGTTACTGTTGTTTAAGAAGGTTTTAAAAACAATCCATCAATCTCAATTCGACGCAGTGCTCAGGAGCTTGGTCTTTAAAGAACAACTTTGGCCACAATTTTGTACAACGATTTGCATTCGTTTCCATTTAAGATTCATTTGACACAAGAGCTTCTTCCAGAAGACCATTTACTCCGCCGAACATATGCCAATAGGATGTTACAGCTCGCCCATGTCAACCCTGATTTTCATGAAAAAAAAAAACATAATGAGTCACGAGGCACATTTGAATAAATATTTGAATAAATGGAATAGTCGGCTCTGGGCAATGCAAATTATTCATTAGTCACGTTTGCATTCATTAAAAGTGACAGCATGGTGTGCAATCCGGTCACGAGGAATCATTGAACCTTACTTCTTTGAAACTGAAAACGGTGTAACGGTAACTGTCAATGGGGATCGACATTTAGATGTGATTGAAAACTTTTTAACGCCACAACTGCATGCTTTGGGCTTGAATAACATGTGCTTTCAACAAGACGGTGCCACATCTCATGCAGCCAGGACTACAATGGAATTATAGCGAGTAGTAAACCTTTCCGGCGGACACTCTGTAGTATCAATAACATTCCTCTCGGATCAAAAATTTTACTCTCTTTGTTTATCTTTTTTCTCGCCCCACACGACAAATTTGTCGGTAAAAATTTCCTGTGTAAATTCATCGTATGAATCACAATAACAATATTTTAAATGATTTGAAATATATATAAAAGAATTATTAGAGTACAGCCTACTTTGTTTTCTAAAAAAGTTGACAAATTAAACACAATATAATAAATACGAATACATTGTCCTAACTTGTTTGTCGTTCGCCGGCGTAAGATATAGAAAATAATTACAGAGCTCGTAGCGTATAGTGCATTTCGACCAACGCTATAATTGTATATTTTCCCGTATACACAGGTGTATTGTATTTATGACGACATATATTCCCGGCTAAAATTTCGTCGTTCGTCCTATTTGTTGCTAGGCGCTTTTTCAAGCTTGAAATGGTCCTCAACAACTTTTAAACGTTATTCTGGTGTTAAAATATTCACTATAAAATTACAATAAAGTTGCCAACCCTGATAAGCTCATGGCTGTTTAGTCCCTACTGGAAATGGAACCTCATAAACACCCATTTGCAGAAAGTCATATTTTTAGTCAAAAACTTATAGCAACAGAAAACTTATAATTTATGACCACAGAAACTTAGTCTCCATACAAATGAGTTCTATTTAAAATATTAGAAATATCTCAATATCTGTTAGGCTCCCTAAGGACAATAATACTCCTAACAAAAGACAATTTCTTTCATAATTATCTTAATAGTCTTGAGTTTTTTTTTTTTTTTTTTTATATATACAACTCATGCAAAATTGTGTATCTTAAACAGTCATAAATATGAATTCATTTAATTCCATACCGACGACCAACAATATTAATTATTCAAATTATAATTTTTTCCCAAAGACAAGACAAGACAAACGAAAGAGAGATAAAGAGCAGACAGTGAGCAATCAGCAAAATAATGTAGAAAATGGAAATTTTGCAACAACAATCAGAGTTGTCCACAAAAAGGAATAAATTATGAAGACATACAACTCCATGACAAGAACATTATATATATTTTATATTCTAAATATATTACTTACTGTTTTTAAAATAATAATAATTATTTCTAGAAAACCATTCATTCTTGTATGGATCTCAATTAACAAAAACATACCTGCAAATACAAAGAAGAAATAAAGTAAAATGTTAAAGATTTTCCAAAGGCAGATATAAAATTGTTTAAAGAAAATATTTGAAAATAAATTGCTTAAAATGATTATTATAGATTTAAATTTATGTCTTAGCATGAATCCTAAAATAAATCACAACGAAAAAAAAAAATTATGAGAAATATGAAGTGAAAATTACAATTTTTTTTTTACCATGAATTTATTTTTCTAGATAAATTTAACTTTTAAAATATAGCATCACATTATACAATATATAGAGTACAGTGAAGTCTGCACACAACAAAAAAAAACTATATAAAAAAATTTTTTTTTAACATTTTATTGTTCCTTAAGCATAAATCTACTAATGTTTGTTTTGCTGCGCGCTTTCCAAGAAGAGTTAGGGGCTAGTAAAAGAAGCGGGGTTTGTATTTATTTGTATAAATTGCTGAAAGAAGAAAAAAAAACTTTTTGCATTTTAAATCCTCTACTTGTCTTTTTTACTTTAAAGGCTGCTACAAAAAAAAGTCATGAAATCATGAATTCAAGCAGACGGGAGAGAGAAAAGAAAATGAGCAGTGAGTGGCGACGTGTATAGAAACAGAAATCCGTGGTTCTGCATTTAAAGTACATTTTATATTGAGGTTTATTTATCTTTAGAACATTTGTTTATTATTTTTTTTAATACTGTCGTTGTTGTTGTTAAATTCCAAGCAAAATTATGACAAAAAGGACTTTTTGTTCTGGTATACAAAACTTTGAGAATTTAGCTGTAGCTGTTCGTGAAAAAGTGGTAGAATTTAATGCTGTTAAATAAATCTCGAATTTGGCAGGAAATTTTGTTTTAAAATATTTTTGAAGCCTGGCAAGAAAAAATATGATAAATCATCTTTTGCGCATAATTAATTATACAATAGATTTTCTAAAAAGAAATAACTTTTTAAAACTTTATAACAATAATGTCTTTGAAAATTGTATATTTAAAAAAAAACGAATAGACTTTTGCAGAAAAATCAGGAAAAAAAATCAAGAAACAACCAGATCAACATACTGCCGAAAGACACATGTAACTCGGTATTTTATATTGTTCTGCTGATGATAAGCTGTTCCATTCCATATGCATAAATATCATATCGTTACAGACTTAGTTCTGATATACATACATACATCAAATGTTCTCACACTTTTTTAATACCTTCTTTGGTTTTAACGTTAAAACTAATCATAAGAAACTGATTTTACAATTCAAAGTAATTTTGTCAGAGTCATCTTAAAACCTTTTTTATACCCTTCACCTGTGTAATTTCTACAATTTTCATTTCCGACCCCATAAAGTATATATTTTCTTAAAGCTTATGAATAGAGAAGTTGAGTAAGCCCTGACCGTCTGTCCTTGTGTTGGTTGAAATCAACTTTTAGAAGCAACTATATGTTTCCCAGATCTGTGCATAGTATCAATCTCTTGAAAATATCCGGTAATGAATCGCTATTGAAATTCAGCACAATCGCCCTATAACTTTCTGAGATATGAGCAAAAAACCACGACCATCTCGTTTTTTTATAATTACAACATACATATATACTGGTTAGAGTAAACGTGGCATTCAATCCCAGCTGAGCCAAAAAAAATTTTTTTTTATTTTATTTTATTTTTTATTTTATATATTATTTATATTTTTATTACTTTTTTTTTTTAATTTTTTTTTGTAATTTTTTTTTTTGTTTTTAATATATATTTTTTATTATTTTTTTTAATTTTTTTTTAGAAACATGCATACGTCAACTCAATTGTAATTTTACAATGATATGTTTTTTACATGTACATACATACATATGTACGTATTTTATATGAGATGAATGGTGATACAAACAATTATTATTGCATGACTGCACGTTGTGAAGGGTATATAAGATTCGGCACGGCCGAATATAGCACTGTTATTTGTTTATATTGTTTTAGAAAATACAACCTTTTTCAAGGCTACTAGGTTAAAAATATTAAAAACAGTTGATAATGTTAAATAGGCTCAACTAAAAAAAATAGTTTAACAAGTAAAATAATTTAAATTTAAAAACAATATATGCAGCAGCAAGAGCACCAAAAAAACAGTAGCTCCATAATTTACAGAAAATAAAATAATTTCTATTTTGGAGTGCATTGTAAAAATTTTTTAGTTTTTCATAGAAACAACTGCATCTAATATACAGGGTGTCAAATAAGTCAGTTGACCACCAGATACAATTAAACTATGTAGAAGTGTTAATGCAAAATCAGCAGTTTTAATGTTAAAATAGGGTTTTAACTTCAGTGGTGCGACTCAGTAAATTTAAACGATTCGACAATCCTTAAATTTGCCGACACTTGTCATTGTTTGCACTATCAATTTTGCGATTCGGTAAATACTGTTTAACGATACTCGACAACTGTAACATTTAAGTGGAATCTTTGTCATAAAAAATTTCTAAATAAATTCACCACAAACATCCCTCACACAGGCAGTCACGCCATAGACGAGAGACTTTAACAAGAGGTTTTTGAGTCGGGTATAAAGTTCAACTTTTTGTCGATAAAATAAACAACAAAACAATTATTGTCGTTTTGATAACAATAACAACTGTCGTTAAAATATGTTCTGAATACCGAAATCTATAAAATTGTTGTTAACTTTTTTTTAACGATACGACTACTTCTGAGGTTCGAGCATAGTGACTAGTATCTCGCGAATAGCACGAGTAATCTTGGCTTCCAAAGCGTCATTCGTACTTGGCTTATTCTTGAAGGCTTCAGACTTTACATATCCATAAAAAATAGTCTACAGGCGTTATATTGCACGATCTAGATGACCTATTAAGCGTAACAAAACGTAAAATTAGGTGCTCGCCAAAATAATCTCTCAACAAATCCATTGCTTGACGCACTGTAGGGCCCGTAGCGCCGCACTGTGGTAATTTATCATACATCTAACTACAGAAAATAGAAGAAGATCCTACAACGATGAAATTTTGCACACATGTTCAATTTTAAGTAGAAAAGAAAATTTCAAAAAAATTTTTAAAATCCGTCGACTCCTAGGGGTATCTCCCTTGGACCGCCAATTTTTTCACTTATTTTTCTTTTGAATGTATAGACCGTAATCCTCAATATAATCTGATGATTTTAGTTGAAATCCCTTTACTCCAAGGCGTACCTCCCTTGGACCCCCATTTTTTCGCTTATTTTTCTTCTCAACGTATGGGCCGCAATTCGCAACGGAATTTGATAAAATTTAGCAGATGTCCATAAATTGATCTAAAAAAGAGCACTACAAATTTTGACTGAAGTCCGTCGACTCCTAAGGTACCTCCCTTGGACCCCCATTTTTCCACGTATTTTTCTTTTCAATGTATATGGCACAATTCTCAATAGAATTTGATTAAATTTGGCAAGCGCCCTTTAATTGATAAAAGAAAAAACTAACAATTTTGGTTGAAATCGTCGTCTTGTATGTAAACTGAATGAAAAAATTTCGTATAAATATAATTCTCATTGAAAATACTAGCAATATTTAAATAAAGAAATGGTTATTCTCTCCCAGCTCGAATAAGACGCTGTTGTGCTATGAGTCAACCATTGAAAACTTACCAAACTGAACAAAAACGACAAAGCAGTTTGATATGAGTCAAGCGTGATCTGTCAAAAAATCTTATTGAATTTAACCTCACGATGAATAACCCGATATTTATACATCAATTTTAAAAGTTAAACCTAAATCCGGGTAAACATTTAGTTCTTCTTCTTCTATGTCGTAACTGCTACAAAGCGTTTTCCAACTTTTTTAATATTATACTTAAGACATCAATTTTAAATAAATTAATTGCTGAGTGACTCTAAGATCGATGAAAGACAAAACGAATTGTTTTGCTCAGGATACGGTGTCACCTTCGCCAGACAGAATAGTGAGCTTTATTGCGTAAGATTAGTAATCGATAAAGTGAGTCAGAGGTTTATTTCTTCCAATGCGAAATTCCATTTAATCGTTTTATTTTGTTTGGTAATTGGGGCATTTCCATGTCATCGTTACGTGACATTTGTACTCCTACAAAATGGAGTAATTTTTGCAAAAGTAAAAGTAACTGAAACAAAGTTAGATCTTCAAGTTCCATTCAAAGGGTACTTCATTAAAAAAAAATTATTTTATTCGAATCATTGTCGTCTAAAATATCCAGAAAAATAAGAATATATCGTACGTGACATAAAACAGAAGTGATGTTTAGGTACATATGGAAATATAAAAACATCTGCGAATTTTGGGAGGTAATTTTTATTTTTTAAGCCAAATATTTTTAACTAGCATTTAACCCGCTACTTCGTTAGCGCAGTTCTTACTATTTATTGAATGCTCAAGTTCTATTTATAATTATTAAATATTTTTGGTTCAATTTATGAAAATTTGTATCTCTGATTCAATTTACTTAGAAATATAAAAAGTAGAGTAAGGATATATCGGGCATATATTCCCAACTAAAAGCAAGATCAATGCTACTGAGTTTAAAAAATTAAGATTCATATTTTGCAAAAATTACCCTAAAATAATAAAAGAAACATTTTTTCCTTCAATAAAACTTCCACTTGGTTTATTATTATTAAAAAGAGAAAAAGTAATTTTGGTCGTCCATAATATTAGGACTTAGACCTCGCATCAAAAAACACTAATTTTAACAATCTATGTTTACAAACGTAAAAATACAAAGAGTACAATAAAAATGCGAAAAGGCTTTTTTTGTGTCTTTAATATCATTTTAATTCTAAACTTGAATAAATAATCCTTTATTTCACAATTTTAACTTTTTTAACGTAGGAAATTCAAAAAGTCCCATTATAATGCATAAAACTACCCTTTTGATCGCCCATAACATATTTAGCCTTACCTTGTATCAATAGTCACTAATTTCGAAATTCTTGCTTCGCAAACGTTAAAAATACAATAAGTACCATAAAAATTCAAAAAAGTACCTCTTTGGTCACCCATAACATTTTTAGCCTCACCTTGTATCAATTGTCACTAATTTCAAGATTCTACCTTCGCAAACGTTGAAAATACAAAAAGTACCATACAAATTCAAAAAAGTACCTTTTTGGTCGCCCATAACATTATTTGTCTCACCTAGAATCAATTGTCCTTGATTTTATAATCCTATCTTTATAAACGTAGAAAATGCAATAAGTACCATAAAAATTCAAAAAAGTACCTTTTTGGTCGACCATAATATTTTCGGTCTCACCTTGTATCAATAGCCACTAATTTTAAAATTCTAGCTTCGCAAACGTTGAAAATAGAAAAACTACCATAAAAATTCAAAAAAGTACCTTTTTGGTCGCCCATAAAATTTTTAGTCTTACCTTGTATCAATAGTCCTTTATTTTACAATTCTACCTCTATAAACGTAGAATATACAAAAAGTACCATAAAAATTCAAAAAAGTACCTTTTTGGTCGACCATAACATTTTTAGTCTCACCTGGAATCAATAGTCCTTGATTGTACAATCCTACCCTCATAAACGTATAAAACACCAAAAGTACCATAAAATTTCAAGAAAGTACCTTTTTGGTCGACCATAACATTTTTAGTCGCACTTTGTATCAATAGCCACTAATTTTAAAATTCTAGCTTCGCAAACGTTGAAAACACAAAAAGTACCATAAAAATTCAAAAAAGTACTTTTTTGGTCGCCCATAACATTTTTGGTCTCATCTGAAATCAATAGTCCTTGATTGTACAATTCTACCTTCATAAACGTAGAAAATACAAAAAGTACCATTCAAATTCAAAAAAGTACCTTTTTGGTCGACCATAAGATTTCCGGTCTCACCTTTTATCAATAGCCACTAATTTTAAAATTTTAGCTTCGCAAACGTAGAATATATAAAAAGTACCATAAAAATTCAAAAAAGTACCTTTTTGGTCACCCATAACATTTTTAGTCTAACCTGGAATCAATAGTCCTTTATTTTACAATTCTACCTTTATAAACGTAGAAAATACAAAAAGTACCATAGAAAAGCGAAAAAGTACATTTTTAGTCCAAGTTTAAAATGTTCAAATATCTATGTAACAAAATATTTTAATAGACATGATTAAAACTCAGTAAATCTACTCTTTTTTGCATAAAAGTAATTATGTTCTAAAAAGTACCAAACTCTTCCCGATTTTTCCCTTTTCTACCCTGTTATGGATGTGTTTAAATTTTTACTAAATTACATAATTTTTTATGTCTAGTAAAATCCCAATTAAAAATTTTGTGAAAATTGGCCGTCTAAAATTAGGAATTACATACATTTTCCGGAATTTTCCACTTTTTGGTACCTTTTTTGTTCCCAAAAAAGTTTCCAAAAATTTCACCTAAATAGTTGTCCATATTCTATTAGGAAATAGTAATTGTCAAATTTTGTCCCATTGAATAATAAAGAAAAGTTTATTTTAAAAAAAGTACCAAAAAAAGGGACAATTTTTACCCCTTATACATATGAATTTGAAAAAAGTGCCGAATTCCTATTAATATTTTTTTGCGGACTACTTAATACAGTTTAAATTTTTTTCATTTTTTTTGCGTTTGGTAGTTACATAGGGTACCAAAAAAGTACCAAATTATAGTTTTTACCCGTTTTTTCCCCTTAGGGGTTGAAAATTCTAAAAAAGGCCAGACACCTGTCAGCTTATTTTTTGTACAAATTACAATACTTTTTCAATTTAATTTGTATCATTTTTAGTTTAGCAGATATAAGATTACCGATTTTACCCGTTTTTACCCTTTTTTACCCCCTTAAAGTACGAATTTTCAAAAATCCCTTCTTAGTGGAGCTATACATTGAAAGAGGAAACGATTGTCCAAATTTCATGTCTCTAGCTCTTTGCGTTTGGGCTGTGCGATGATGAATCAGTCAGTCAGTCAGTCATTCAGTCAGTCAGTCAGTCACGTTACTCTTTTATATAAATAGATTTAAAATCCATCATACTCAATTAAAAACAATCTTTAAATGATTTTATAATAAATTCAATTTAATATCGTTCGTGACATATCGTACGTGACAGATTTTTCTCTAATAGTATTCTTAGGTAATAAAATTTATATTATGTTAAGAAAAACAAAGCAGGTGCTCTTGCAACTGTTCAAATACGAATGACGGAGACAAAAACAGTTTTTGCACTACGTAATTGACATTAAAATAACATCCACAGGAAATCAAAAAAATACCGCTAATTGCTCTCTATATTTTCTTTTTTCTTATGGATCTTGCTAATTGTTGTTGTTGCCTTAATTTTAAAGCATATTTACAATTAAAATTTATTTTTACAACTTAATCGCTAAAAAAAATAGTTGATTGCAATTCTTTAAAATAAGTCAAAGAGATAATCAGATTAAACTCTTGTTATTGCTCTTAAAATAATTTGATAAGCTCTAAATACCTGAGCATAGTAAATAAAGTTAATTTGACAAACTTTCAAGAGTTTTTATTTTTACAGTCGTGGTTGACATATTCATGGAAATGTCCATATGTCGTATGGTTTATAATAGCCATTAATCACTTTCCAAAAGAAACATCCGAAACCTCAGCTGCAATATTTAAATATTCCTATTTTTAATAAAAATTGTGTAATAGTTTAAGTTTTCATTAAACTACATACATTTATTTTAATTTGATTTTATCATTTATAATTATTTGACTAATTTATACAACCGGTTGCTTAATTATTTAATGAAAATTAATTTTCAAATTAATAAAAAAATTTAAATAAATTAAAGGATTTTTTTTTTGTATTTTCTTTGTGCAACTGCCATTGTTATGGTACACATACCATAAAATTTACTTAAATTACTAGTTTAAAAATAATAATGAAATTCTTTTTTTTTGTAATTAAGGACTTAATTTTTCCATAAAAATAATCAGCTTTTTATGCAGTTGCGTGTAATGAAAATAATAAAGTATGCTTATGGCGGACAATTACAATATTTATTCGCACTTAAATGCAAAACAGTACAATACAATATTTTAAAGTAAATCAAGTAATGAGATATAATTTAAAAATTATAAAAAAAAAATAAAATTTAATAAAACATCATCAACAGATATAGTCACAATATGTAACATATCATTTGCAAAAAGAGATAAAATCAATGATAAATTTATTCAATTTAATTAAATATAGACAAGTTTTAACAATTTTAAAGGTATTTGTATGTGTGTGTGCGTGTGATGTTAGTAAATTATTATAATGTTTATGTCAGCAAATTGCCTGCCATAATCAGTGGCCATGTTTAATATTGCTCCAAATGAAGAAATTATAATTTTTGCAAATTTCAGTTAACTACATACAGACAGTTGTATTAATGAAAAAATTTTAAACTATTTAACAAATTTTTATTATATTTTTATATAAGGCTATAAGTTCTATTTAACAAATTGTTGTTAAGCTAAATTTATTCAAAATTGTAAAATTTTACGAACATTATTGAATCAATGAATTTTTTAGATTTAAACAAAAATTATTGAACATTTTCAGGGGCTTAACACTAGCTAATATTTGAGCCACACCATTCACATTTGATAAATATTTAATTAAATAAGCGTAACCACCACTATTTTTTTATACCTGCCACCCAAAAAAATGGTGAGGGTATATTCATTTTGTCATTCCGTTTGTAACACATCGAAATGTCCATTTAAGACCCCATAAAGTATATTTTTTCTCAATCGGGGTTTAGTTTTATGACGGCATAGCTATGTCCGTCCGTCTGTCCGTCTGTTGAAAGCACGATAGGGGTCGGACTGAAAAAGCTAGGTGGCTTAAATTTTGCCAGAATATTTTTTATACACAAGGTTTGTTTGGTCTTGAAAATGGGCTAAATCGGAATATTACGAAGAGTTATAGTTTGTAATGCAAGAGTAGGTCAAAAAAACCATGCCCTTCCAACATTGAACGCATAACGTAGAGTGTATGTTTCAGCATATTAAAAATTGGAAACGTAATATAACTGACAAAACTAGATGTATGATTTTGAAATTTTGCACCCATTGCTTTTTGGTCACCGGCTTTATGCCAACGGAAAATAAATGTGACACGCCTACTTTTACGCCCAAATCCCATATAACGCTTTATATAAAATTCATACAATTTCTCTATGAATAAAGATTTTGGACGAATAAAGGACTATATATTTAAAATATCTGTGTTGAGTTTATTGGCAGAGAATATTTCGACACGCCTACTTTAACGCCCACTTTTCACGTAATCTACTGTTAATGAAATTTAAAAGCTCATAAAACTAAAAAAAATTGGAGGTATGTAATGATATTTGCTACAGATATCCTTTTAGTCAATGTCATTGTTGTTCCAGAAAATTTAGGTGATACGCCCACTTTAACGCCTACCTCCCATATAACGTTTTATCTTAAATTCATATAATTTCTCTATGGACAAGGTTTTTGGAAGAATACAGAACTATATTGAAATATCTGTTTTAATTATTAGCAGAAACTATCTTAACACGCCTACTTTAACGCCCACTTTTCACGTAATCTACTGTTCATGAAATTTAAAAGCTCATAAAACTGAAAAAATTAGAGGTATGTAATGAATTTTGCTACATATATCTTTCTGGTCAATGCCAATGCCAGAAAATTTTGGTGACACGCCCACTTTAACGTCTACCTCCCATATAACAGTTTATCTTAAATTAATATAATTTCTCTATGGACAAAGTTTTTTGAAGATTAAAGGACTATAGTGAAATAATTCATATTTATTTATTAGCAAAAATTATATTGACACGCCTTTCTTAACGTCCATTTTCATTGAAAGGCTAAATTTACGAAAACATTTTACTAGCATATCAAAATTATACAAAGAAAGTGATACATATTTTAGTATAAAGATATAATTCCATAGCGATTACAGTTAATTGCAAAATAATAAATTGTGTGCTTTAAAAGTACACAAAATTGGTGGCGGGTATCAAAAGCTTGACACAGCCGCATATAGTGCTCTTACTTGTTAAATATTGTTTGCATGTTGCCAGATTTTTTTACACTTATTAGATATGGTCAATATATTAAGAGTCAATAGATTGATATTGAAAGTTTTCATTTAATAATTATTATAAAATTTAATTGGGGTAGAAATCATAAAATATCATAAAATATTTGCTTAATGTATACACACGCCTTCAGACAAATCTTTTTATTTATTGTTTCACTTAATAGTCCTACTTTTATTTTAAAATTTCAATTCTTTTATTTATTTTACATGCCTGTCTAAAATATCCTTTTTATCATACTTCTCCTGTAGAATATTAAGCAATTTTATTACATTTATTTTCGCATATTTCACTACATTACTCTTTCTGCATCTCCCGCTCTTTCCAAATACATATTTTCCATAAATTTTATTTTTATTACAAATTTTACAGAGAGCATTTCCTTTAATGTCTTCAATTCAAATGTTTGTAGCACTAATTTACATACATAAAAAACATTTTGTAAATCAATTTATATAATTTATGGTTTTTAGGCATTTCAACTTTATTTGTTTGTCGTCGCTTTTTTTTATTTTATTTGACTTTAATTTTTGTTTGTCGTCGCTTTTTATACCCTTCACACAGTGAAAAAGGGTATATATAGGTTTGTCATTCCGTGTGAAATTTCTACAATTTTCATTTCCGACCCCATAAAGTATATATTTTCTGAAAGCTTATGAATAGGGGAGTCGATTAAGCCCTGTCAGTCTGTCCGTCTGACCGTCTGTCCGTGTGTATGTTGAAATCAACTTTTTGAAGCCCCCCGACATAGGTTGGACCCGGGTAAGGTATTAAAATATCAGAAATATTCGGGAGTAGATCGGTATTGAAAATCAGAAACATCGGTTCATAAACAACTGAGATATGAGCCTAAACCCACGACCACCTCGATTTTCTTTTCACAAAAACAACATTACAACAACAACATACATACATAAAAACGTGTATACTGGTTAGGGAAAACGTGGCATCGAATCCCAACTGAGCCAAAAAAATTTTTTTTTTAATTTTTTAAAAATTTTTTTTTTTAATTTTTTTTTTTATTTTTTTTTTTTTTAATTTTTATTTAATATATTATATATATTTTTATTATTATTTTTTTTTTAATTTTTTTTTATTTTTTTTTTGTTTTATATATATTATAAATGTATATAATAATTTTTTTTTTTAATTTTTTTTTTAAATTTTTTTTTTTAAATTTTTTTTTTATTTTTTTTTTGTTTTTTTAACATACATACGTGAATTTACTGTTATTGCATGACTACACGTTGTGAAGGGTATATAAGATTCGGCACGGCCGAATATAGCGCTTTTACTTGTTTTTATTTTATTTGACTTTAATTTTTGTTTTTATTAAAAAATCGTAAATGTGTGCTCATCGTAAATTTTATGCAAAATTTGCAGAAATTTGTTTTTACTTCCATACCGTTTGTCAGTAGTTGTTTTTTTTTTTTTGTTTTAATATTCATGTCAATATGTTATTCAATTAAAAAATCATGTTAAATTTACAAGTAGAAGTGGCGTAGGTTTTTTTTGCAGAATTAAATTTGATATAAATTGTTTAAGAAAAAACAATAATTACTGAAAATTGATTTAATAACAGAAAATTGTATTATTAGAAAATTATTTAAATAATTTCGTTTAAGACAACCAGCTATTATTAAGGGTGCCCCGATGGACTAGTCAGCAGTGTGCTGTTCTGCTAGTTTGGGGGTTGCGGGTTCGATTCCCGCCGGAGACTCTGGACTTGTCTGCTTCCTTTCTATTCTATTCTTACTTTTCTATTCAGTTATCACAAAGGGATCAATATAATGGACCCAAGTGCACAACAGCTGCCTGTTCTACCCAACCTAACCTAACCAGCTATTATCTATTAAAATTTTAAACGTGATCGCTCAATGTTAAAAGGGCGTATCTCCATTATCTATTACTTGACAGAATCAGGAAAAAACTGAGTAAAAATTTATTGAATAAAATGGGTTCGGACTTTTTTCTGTGGCAACAAATTTATTGGTTGCATCTAATACTGCATTTACACCTGAGCCATATCTACTAAGTGACAGATTTTGAGCAATTCCAGGTTATTTCTACTAGATTTCCCATACAAAACGAAATCTACTTCGCTTGATATTGGCAAAATCTACTCAAAGTCTAATACTACTTCGTAATGCAACTGCGTAAAGCATTGTACTGAAAAATACTACGCTGCATAAAGAAAAAATTCAATCATATTTTTTAAAGTGATTGCAATTGCAGAAATACTTTTTGTTGACTTTTTTTAATATGGAGTTTAAGTTTTGTATAAGCAGAGTATAAAGAGCCTCTTACACCACCTTAAAAATAACTATACTATTTTGAAATCGAAATCACGGAAAATGTCTAAAAACACCAGTATGAACGGTGTTGATCTTGATCAAGATTTTAACTCAAATCTACTTGATATCGCGCAGGTGTAAATGTGCTATTAGGCTTACTCGATTTTCAGGGCTGATGTGTTTGTTAGTGTACTACAAGGGGCCTATTTTACTAAGCTACAAGTTCCCAATTACAAGTGTTTTTGCCTGCAAAATTGTGAACTTGTAAATAATTGTGTTTCATAAAAATACAATTACAAGTTTATAGCTACAAGTGAATTGTACAAGTTACAAGTCTACAAGTCATACTTCTACAAGTGGTTTTGTTTCACTAAACTAAATTTGCACTTGTACAATTGTAGAATTGTAGAAAAACATTAGCGGAATTCACTCTTGGTAGCATTTTTGCAATAAGTGCAAATATGCACTAATTTTTTGCTACCAAGCGTGAGTGCATTTTTCATGTGTGTTGCAAACTTATAGCAACGAGCTGATTTTTTAGGTATTTAAGAAACAACAAATCTTTTTTTAAATTAATAAGTAAGATTCTGTGTTTTAATATTTTCCGAAAAGAAAATTAATTAATTTTAAATAAATTACAATGCCTAAATCAATGGAAAAATATAATATCACAATTTCTTTTGGTAAAAAATGCCATGTATGAAATTAAATTTGTGAAGATTCTAAATTCTGAGAGTAAAAAAATTGTGTATCTGTTGTGCAAATTTGTGTGACGTTACTTTGCACTGATTTCTCGTTGTGCATATTTGCTCAAGTGATCCAAATTGCAATTTAATAGAATTTGTTTTTGTAGTCGTGCACAAGTTAAATTGTTTGCTAGACTTGCACGCTCTGCACGACTTGCAAGGGTAGTTTGCATCAAAAAGTGAGTTCCGCTATTGTTAGAGTCGACGGAGACCCTTAGAAAAAATTTTACAAATTACAAGTGAATAAAACTATATCACATTGTTTGCTTATTAAAAATTATCGATAAGCGGCAACACCACTAATCATATGTTATAAACAAATAAGCACACGTGCAAGTGAAACATACATACATATAAGATATTAAATTGTTCATCTTTTTTTAGTACAAAATGAACATTTTGTACGATTCCAGTGACGAAAGCGATAATGAAATCGCATTAAGAAGAAGACTCTTTAGAGTACGCATAATTGCAAAAGTATTTAAAATAACTTTTGAAATTTGCATATAGTTCATGGGTACTCTAAAATACATAAATAAAAATGTCACAATATATAAAAAGACTTGTAATTGTAGAAATTGTAGTTTACAAGTGAAAAAGCTACAAGTGTTGTGGAAATTTTAATGAAACACAATTCATACCAGCACTTGTAAGAATGAGACTTGTGATTGTAACTTGAAGAATTGTAGTTTAGTGGAGCAGGCCCCAGAAAACGTTAAAATAGCGATTTAAGAAAAATCGAGATATGACCTTTTTTTATTAAGCCATTAATTAGACCGCACCATCTTACAAGCAAAAGAAGGGGTTGGTTAAGTTTTTAGTTATAATATGAATACAATAACCAAACAATAAGATTGATTTACTTATTTGATATTATGCAGATGTTTATTATTATTTTAGCCTTCGAATACCCAAAGCACATACAGGTGAAATCTTTGTATTTCGGTCATATTTAAAGTTTAAAAAAATTCATTGGTTAACGAAAAAATAAATAATTGATTGTGTAATTATCATATATCAGCACTGTCCCAGCAAGAAATGATTTTGCAGGGGTTCAACTGGTGATAAATTGATTTAATTCAGGTGATAACACTAATGATTTTAACATAAGCGTGTCATTGATTATCATGTGTTCACGTGAATATATTAAAAAACTGCACTCCATTCTAATAAGTGCAAAGAACTTATTAAAATTTGGTGAAAAGCATCTGATCCTTCATGAGTTAATTTTGTTTGATGACATGAATTGTTCAAAATACTTTTCATGATGTTGAACTCATTTTGAGGCACATCATTTATGACAAACTATTTCGCATTAAGAGAATCATGTAGAATACATGCTTTTGCTCTATTGATTAAGAAGTGTTAAAAATGTAATTCACTTGCACTACTTCCAATTTTTTTTCGCTGGGCTAATATGAGATTTGATTTTTTCACAACAAAAGGTAAAATTTCAATCGTGATTGAATGCCTCTAATCACCGCATTATAATCACATTCCCATGGTACGAGATAGGAATTTGGTCAGCCGTAAGCTGAGCTTCTCAATTTTTGGTCTCTATGCATGCAGACATGAATATATTTCTATATTTAGAGATGAAATAAACCCAAAGTGTACTAAATTCGCAAGATAACATTTCCCCGGGAAAAGAATAGTGTCAATAAACTTGTAAATAACACATAATAGAAAATACCTTAACGAGTTAATGTGGTGGATCTAAAATTTTGTAATATTTAAATTTGCTGTTTGTTTTACAGTGCTGTCAATGAAAGTCAAAAGATACTGACAATGTGTTAAGAACAACCCGTTGTCAGTCTTAAAAACCTAATTAAATTGTAGAGGAAATAATTCATATATTTAGGAAAATTGTATCAAGTGAAGGCAGAATGGGTCACTCAAATGATAATATCGCTGAATTGAGTAAAAATATTAATTAACAAAAACATCGATTCGACTTTACCAAAAAGCATTGTAACTCCATGCTTACACAGTTCAATTGGCATTAAAACCCGAATCTAAATGATTATGAAGAGATAAGTTTGCTCGTTAAATATGTCGTTGAACATCAACCAGCCTTACTAAGCTTCAAGGCAGTAGTTATGGTAAAAAAACGTCTTTAGTGTGTCGCTAATAGGAGTAGAGAGCTCAGCTGGAGATATTATTAAACCGTACTTTTTTGAAAACAAGGCATATGGATCAGCGACTACACATGGTATTAAATAAAGTGGCATACAAAGTTAGTTACTTTTTAAGAAATAGACTATAAAAATTGGTAAAAGTTTGACGAAAGAAAGCTTTGTTCCTAGTTTGATAACCGACATTATTGGTGGAACAAATGAATTTACAATGACGTTTGGACAGAAAGAAAACATCTACAAGAATGCTTTATACTAAAAATTTAGATAAGAAAAAATTGACACAGTAATTGAAATACTGAGTCAGCCCAACACTATTGCATTCATTTCTATTGAGGTTTTTGATGTCAAGCATCTTTTTCAAGACCCCTAAAGCCAGAAGAAGTAGAATAAATTTTCATTTATTGACCCTAATGCAAAAGTATAATAAAACAAGTAAAAGAGCTATATTCGGCCGTGCCGAATCTTATATACCCTCCACAACGTGTAGTCATGCAATAACAATTTTTTGTATCACCATTCATCTCATATAAAATACGTACATACATATACAAAACATCCCATTGCAAAATTATAAATTGAGTTTCCAAAAAAAAAAAAAAAATCAAAAAAAAAAATTAAAAAAAACAATGCATTGAAAACAAAAAAAAAAAAACAATAGAAAAACTACAAAAAAAATTTAAAAAAAAAATATAAAAAAGAAATAATAAAAACATAAATAATATATAAGATAAAAAAAAATTTTTTGGCTTAGCCACGTTTACTCTAACCAGTATATATGTATGTTGTTGTTGTAATTGTGAAAAAAAACGAGGTGGTCGTGGTTTTTTGCCCTTATCTCAGAAAGTTATTGGGCGATTGTGCTGAATTTCAATAGCGATTCATTCCTGGACATTTCCAAAAGATTGATGCCATACTTAGATCTGAGGAACATATAGTTGCTTCTAAAAGTTGATTTCAACCAACACACGGGCAGACTGACAGACGGTCAGGGCTTAATCGACTCCTCTATTCATAAGCTATCAGAAAATATATACTTTATGGGGTCGGAAATGAAAATTGTAGAAATTACAAACGGCATGACAAAGCTATATATACCCTTGTGCACCACAGGTTAAAAAAATACTGTCCTACACAACCCTATTCCATGTTAATTATGTTTTAATAATAAGATGCTCATTTGAAAAATAATACTTTCATTTAATATCATTTAGGGAGATTCCAGAAATTTATCCAAATTGCACCCCATTTTTTTTTAATTAAGGAAAGACCCACGTTGTAAAAGTGCAGGAGAATGTTACAAATTGCAACCTAAAATTTGTTCAATAAAATATACTCTAATTACACGAAATTCAAATTACCATTTGCTAAATCTTCTGCAGTAAATTCTTTCCCTACGGGATATTTTTGTGCTGCTACTGATTTCCTCTCTTGTTAATTTATACTGACGCATTTGACTAAATTGTCTTATTTTACAAATTTCTAATCAATATTCACAAGCTCTGCTCGGTTTATTAAATATCTTCTTGTTGCTGCTTTGTATTGTATTTAATCAAATTAATTTTCTACTTTAAATGAAAAGCAAGGAAATAGTAGAAAATAACGAAAACGAAACAAGGGGATGTAGACCAAGAGAAAGGGGATACAAAAATATAAAAAAACGCGCTAACGAAAACGTAATGCAATTCATTAAAAGCAGGGTTGTAAAAAATATACAAACATGCATAAACATATACACACACATATAAAATTGCATGCTCAGAATTTTTAAAATCATACTCCCCAATACACACAAAAATATATTCTTAAGTGCTCAGCTAACGATATATAGCAGAAGCCAGCAAACAGAAAAGCAACAAATGTAAACTTTTTAACAAACATTACTATTTACTTACATCTGTGTGTTTATATGTATGTGCATACATACATGGCTGTTTGTCTATTTATAATCTTAACTTGAATTGCATTTTAAAATTTTTACAATAAAAAAAAAACAAAAAAAAATAAAACAGATACGATGAAATCAAATACTTTATAAATAAATTAAAATGCAACACAACAGCACATTATCAATGTATATACAGAAGAAAGAGAAGAAGAAGAAGAGGGTATATTTCTTTTTTTTTCAAGCACACTTTTTACCAGTCTGGAGTTTTTGAATCCTTGTTTCAATTTCTGTTTTTATAATCTTTATTTGTTCTATTTAGTGTATGCAACAAATATGCAAGTTTTTTTCCCTTTCTTGTTTTGTTGCACTTACTGCTGCAACACAGCTGCAGCTGTAGCAAATCCTGCATTTTAAATTTTGTGCTCTAAAGTAAGTGTTCTAAGGGTGACGAGATGACTAGTCATCGGGAAGGGGAATCAAATGAATAGCTTGCTAAAATGAACGAGATTTGGTATTATCTAAGAACAAGTGCCACAACAATTTGTTTGGCAGCGCCAAGGTGACCAGATGATAATTATTACACTTTATATGAAAGGGGTGTTTACAAATATTATATCATATAAAAGGTGGCCCAACTATATTGCATATTGTCATACCTTAACGTCAAGTTTTTTTCCAACATAATTCGACATTTCTTTGTTTCAGTGCTTCATACATTCAACCATTGAAAGGTATACAATTAAGCGGCGCGTTAAGATTGAAGCCTTTTCAAATAATGGACCCGCATATCAAAATTCACTTCCTGATACTTTTGGGCAGCATAATCGGGTCCGAAGGAAATATGAAAACACCTATGCATGCTCGCCCAGTTCGTTCTGCGGACTCGTGGTCGTGCCCAACAATTTAACATCATTGATGCGAATTTTGAATAAGAATATGAATTTACAAGCTAACGAGGTTCAATTGACTCAATAGCTAAAGCATTCTAACCATTGCAAGCATCGTCAATACCGCGAATGTTTGGTTGAACAGACAGAGGTGAATGGTGGGTTTTCAAAGAAAATCACCTTTAGTGACGAGGCACACTCTCCCCACAGTAGATTCATTCACAAAAAAATTGCCGCATTTTAACAAATTAGAATCAACGAGTGATTGTTAAAAAGTCGATACATCCACAAAAACTGACTGTTTGGTGGATGCATCGGTTTATGGGCGGCGTCATCGGGCCGTACGTCTTCGAAAATAAGGTCGGCCAAGGAGTTACCTTAGATGGTTTTCATTATCGCGAGATAAAAAGGGATTTCTCTTCGCCAGAAATTTAGGATATGGACCTGAATGATAAATGGTTCCAACAAGATGGTGCCGCTTGCCACATAACGAACGAAAGAATGGCTCTTTGGAGCAATTCTTTTTTAATTTAATACCCGTGATATTTCACATTCTGGCAATGTTAATTGGCCACTACGATCACTGAGATAATTCCGCCATTAACGATATTAAACCTTAATTATATGTCAGTGTAATAAAAAATATGGACCATCAGATAGAAGTATGCCACCACCGCAGCCGTGGCGAGCGTTTTTATAATTCTTATATTTTTTACAGTTACTGTCACAGATCCTTCTATTATAAGAAAAAATATTAAGATAATCCCCAGAAGGCTTTTTTGTTTTATTTACAGTCAATATCGTGAGTTTTGCTTAGACCTCCCATAACTAAATGCTGCAGTGTTTTTCAATTTAGCAATTGTTTCAAAGAATCCATGCAACTTTCGATTCCTGCCAAGACAAATCATTGTACCAGAAGAAAACTGAGAATTTGCATTAAAAAAACTATAGACTGCAAAAGTGTTTTGTGGCATATCTTGACAGGACACCTGATAGAACCTCGTATTAAATTTAAGAGGAAAAAACAGAGATGTATTTACAATGTTGTTCGTTGAATCAAGGAAAAATCTGGTTGCAATCTGGGCATCTGAGAAACCTTGATGTCCCAATTTGATCTAACGAATGAGGAATACGTCTTACTGACACCAGTAAACACCCTTAGCATCCACTTATTTTTCATTTTTATAACAAGTTCATATCACGCCATCAACAAATTAGCAAAATTTTTGCGGAACTGCAATCACTTTAAACATAAGTATTAAAATAGAACATAAATGATACCTAAAATTGAAGAAAGAGTATGAACTAAGATGGATTTACTACTGTCAACGCGAAATGCCCTGAAAATAATGCAATCTTCCTACACAGCCATTTAAACAATTGTGCAAATTGATGTCACACAACTACATTTTGAAAAAAGTAAACAAACCTTATCCACGTACCATTAAAACTTTTGTATTGTTGTGCACTGAAAGCTTTAAGAAACACACACTTAGAAAAGAATTAAATATTTCAACAAACAAATTACTAAAAGATAAGCACATTCATATTCAATTGTCTGCTAAAATAAAGAAAAAAAATAGTTTAATTTTCAAAAAAAGGAAAACATGCATTTGGGAGATTTATTTTTGGTTAGTAGTAAGTGTTGCAGTGGGACTTGTAGCCACTGTTCTCAACTACTTAAATGAATCTAATAGATCGAGTCGCAGGTGTTAATAGGTTACTAGGAAAACGCGAAACTCTTAATTCACATCATGCTTAAATCTAACGTGAATAAATTGAAAAAACACAAACTTATAATCCACACAAATATTTTTGAAATACTGCCCTTGCTGACTTAAAAGTAGTTAATCATTGTGATGATATGACATGAGGAAATCTGCTATGACTACAGTGAAAATGTATTCTTGCATAAATTTTGTTGATCGAATAGAAAACATTTTATCATATATTGCATTTAAAACACAACAAAAGTTATTTCGAGAACGGCAGATACAGCCTTCACTTAATTTGATAGTTTATAATGGGAAACTGAAATTTTGCTCCAAATCTTGGGTGATATATGAAGTAAAGGGAAATATTAGAAAGAAAACTTTTATTACTGACCGTCATAGACTACAAAAACAATTAAGTCCATATCAAAGAGAAAGTGTCGATTCGATATTCCAGTACTGGTCAGACAAGTAATAGATTAAAGTGACTGATCCTAAAAACCTCACAAAGACCCGGTAACTTTTTGGTATAAGTGAATATATAAAATGGCTCTTCCGCCAGCTGTAGAGTGATTTTATAAACCCAATTTTAAAGTTAAAGATTTAAGACCTGGCACCAAACACCCCTCTCAAATCCCGGTCTTCATATCATCATTATATAACGGAACCTAGGCAAGGATTATTGCTATCCGCACACCCAGAAAATGGGTCATTTAATTCTTCGCCAGTCGAATAGTTCAGTCCTTGCAATAGAACTTTTATTTTGTGTAAAATTCTCTAAATACAATGATAAGATTATACTATAATAGCTTCGCTATATGATTGAAAATATCTCTGGTACTCATAACAGATACTGCTTTCTTTAATACCGACGGATTATAAGACGCCTATTTTATACAAGTAAATACATATTTGTAGGGTCAATAACGAAACATCCCACTAACATTTTGGGCACATGTTACACTAACTACACATTATGCTACAGATACTGCACAAGATCATAACTTCCAAGTCAAGGCAGTATTTATCATTTCAACAGACTCTAGATTCCACTTGTAGAACGATTCTTTAAATAACCGGCCATCCTATTGCCAACAATATCACTGTATTCTCGAATCAAGTAGATGTGTACTTCTTTCTGTAGAAAATAAATTTTACATTCTGACAACCAGAACTACTAACAATAATGGGTTCTGTTGTAGATAATAGTATAACTTTCATTTCAAAGTCGAAGTAAATAGCACATTTTTTTCCATTAACCTACTTGGGAGCATAAAGCGTTCACAAAGCTTATTCATCTTACACGATTTGTCGCTGTTTTTTTCACGTTTTAGGGTCTTCGCTCCTATTGCCATCCTTGTTATACCATCAATATCCTTTTTGATGGTATGCCGGTTCACCTCTATTATTTTCGAATTACTTGCTTTAGTAAATAACTCGTAAGGTTCCAGAGATCCGTTTAGCTTATGTTCTTAAGCCAAAATATTCTGCATATGATTCTTAGGCACTTGTTGATGAATACCAGTAGATTTTGCACGATGGTGTTAGAGGAGTAGAGTTTACACATGCGTTCAATATACTAAGCTTGGTTCGTCTGGATATTTACTAAGATCCCAGAAGAAAAACATTTATTGCAGGAGTCGATTCGTTCGTTTAAAGTGGATATCGTTTTAACAATAAATATAAAGTTTATCTTCCTGCATGCTGTCGAACTACTTTTGAGTTAAATTGGAGTACGACCTGACGAGTTAAGGCGGCTTTAACGGACTGGATATTAAAATTTACTACATGAAATATTCTGGTTATAAGTCGATTGTAGTATTATTAAATACTAGTTGGAAGCAAACCTAAGAGGTATCAAAATTCAATTCCGGCCAGCATTCTCGGAATTCCAAAAAAGTCCATTAGCTCAAATTTAACTTTAAAAAAACTTCAAATTCTTTAAAAGACCAGACATCTTACTTCTAAATTTTACATCCCGATCAATGCCCGAAGCGCAACAAGCCATAAGTAACAAATCTGTTAACAATTTTGTTACTATCATCCCAAAAAAGTAAAAATTGGTATTTTCATTGTACCTAGGGTTCATAAGACACAGACTGACGAAAGACATGAGTGTACATGCCAACCCCGATACAACCGGTACACAATCTATAAATTACATTCGCTGCTCTGCTGTATTTCACTCAAGACTCACCTCTTTAACATGGACATTCAGCACAGCGAATAGCCAATATCAGGTGCCTCGCGTACAATACAAACTTATACTGCTTATTTATTGCAATTAATTTATTTGAATAGTTTCCTCCATAACTAATTCATATTCTTTCTTTGGCTTCAGTGCTGAATAAACAGACACTTCAAAAAAGCGATTGTTTTTAACACAATCGCATTTCAACTAAAATCAAAAGACCTTAAGAGCAAATTTAAATTTTTGTTTCTAATTTGAGACCGACATAAGTGTCGTTGTTTTTGTAGGGATCAGAGAGATTTTTTTTTTTTTGTTTATGTAAACTCACATTTATAGATTTCACAAGGCATGTAAATATGTCAAAATACCACAAAAACCAGAAAACGTTAACCATATAAGCAAAACCTTAAAACATGCCATAAAAGACAGCAATTGCACATAAAAAGAGACGAATGACAAATTATTAGGGGCGTTCACGATTTTGGAAAATAAATTTGGAAATAGAAAGGGGTAAACTTAAGCCTTTAAAAATTGGTTTGAATTTCATAAGACCAGAGCTTCAATATGTCAATTACATTTTCGTTTCGCAACTGATGAAAATTTTCGGAATTTAATTCTGCTTATTAGTCAAAGATTAACTGTAAATTGACTTACACATTTGTCTAAAGAGCACACGTAGCCAAGATCCTTAAGTTCAACCTTTATCAAGAAAACAATCGTTATATCGGGGTTTTTTGTTGCTTAACTTTGCAACTTCCTTACTTTTTCATTTAAGCATGTCTGCGTTAACGATATATCTGTTTATAAATGTCTCCAATATTCTTTCGTTTGTACGTTTATTTGTATATTTGCTTTATGGTTAACACATATGCTTAACGATTCAATTACTTATCTAGCCTACACAATAGTAATCTCTTCATGCCATCACCAATACTCATCTAGGACTTTCAATTTATACCAAACCAGCCTACCATCAATCCATTCATTAAAACACTCAAAATCAGTAGAATAATAAAGATGTGTGAGATCTAACGTAGAATCTTTTATATACTTTTTTCTTTTCCTATAAAGACTAGAAGCTTTATGCAATTTAAATAGAAACCAACCAACAACAGCAGCAATGACAAACAGTCAAATTTAAGTGCAATTTATGTTTGCGGTTTTTAAAAGCTGTTTTTAGGATGCATTATTATTGCTTTCAGGAAATAATGTATCATCTGCTAAGGAGGAACGTAGGTATAAGGAAGAAAAGGAAGCTCTGTAATTATGTTAAAATTTTATATAATTTAAAGCATTTTAAGTATAGTTGAATGCTTTAAAATAAATTTGTTTTTATTTCAAAGTACTTTGCTGTATCTCTTTGTGGCACAGATAAGATCAATAAGCTGCCAAATATTAAACTTTTAAGAATTGATTTCTATTAATTTCTAACAAATATGTTAAAAAATAATATTTCATTTACCTTGAGCAGGTTGAAGAAGCTTTTCTTCGCTAACTTAAGGAATTGGTTATGCACATTTTTATATTAATTTTAAAATTTATTCAATGATTTACGGAGGAAAAAGTTATTTCGTACTGAATTTCCTGTATTGCTGTGCAGAAATTAGGTTTTTATCCAGCCGCTAAAGGAAGTTTGTTTGCAGCAAAATTTGTTTAAACCTGACTGTACATGTCTTAGATTGTCTCATTTTCATTAAAGTATAAAGCATAACTGGTAACATCTTTCTTGAACCCACTGAATTCAGATGTTCACAGCTTGATTAGGTACAATTTCTCGAAAAAAAGAGCTTTTATAACAGGAGTCGAATAACGAAACGCAGACAACTCGAACGTTAGAGACAATTTTCGAAAGCTATCAAAATTGGCCTCAAGAGTGTTTCAGAGAAACCTAGAGAATAGGACAAGCGAAATTGTTGGCGGTCTTTTTTTCTAAATGTCTGGCAAATTTAAGTGGGTAGGTCTGAAGAGCATGTTTTCTAGTAGTTGCCTTCTTCTTGGTGTTATTTCATTCTGGGATAGAGAGCTGTTTGGAATACGTCAGGCTAATTTAGTCTTTGGTGGAACAGCATATATCAGAGATGTGCAGATTATAGGTAGCTTTCGAAAAAGTGAAAAAGTTAAAGAGACCTCGCAATTGGTTTAGAGGCCAAAAGCCGAAGACACTACCGAAAACAGAAACATCAAACTGAAATGTGCAATCAGAGTTATGATGGCTTTCGGAAAAACTCGAAAAACAAAGACAAAAGGGGAAATTATAGGAACAAAAATAAATTATTGAGAAGATAGAAAAGTCTTATACTGGCAAATATACTGAAGCTCAATAATTGTGAGTCTGTGAATGAGATGCTACTGATGTAAGTCAAGCGCTAAGTGCGATTGATTGGCGCCGAATAAACTTCCAAAAAAAGGGATCTGCGGTGACCTTCTGTAATCCATGACACATACTATGGGATTTGATAAGCCTGAGACTGAGGGGGACAACCACTCCTAAGGTGATTAACAAGCCTCTACGGGGCTATGCAGTAAAGTTACAGTTACGGTGTTTGAATTATAATATATAAAAATGTTGGAAATTTGGGTAGTAAATTTTCCAATTAAACTTCCGTGTTTTAGTACGTCCAGTACGTCCGCATAGGACCTATGAAGATGGAGATACAACAGAGTGTAGATATTCTGTTATAGTTTAATATGGCAATTACTGAAGGCATTAAATCAATAAAGAAAATGGATAAAGTGGCTCCAATTCGTATCTTTACGGATAGTTAGTCAGTTTTCAGCAAACTAATGGATAAAAAGGTTGAATCTCCAAATGTCCTGCAATGCAAGACCGAGATAAACTCGCCTGCAAATTGTGAATGTCTAGGGATAATATGGATACCAAGCTATCACGGCATAATCGGAAACGAGATAATCGACAAATTAACCAAAAAAGAAACATCTGTAAGTATAACCTTGAAAAATGTTAGACAATTTCTTCGCCAAAAACTCAAAGTTTGGACGATGAAGGAACACGTTAAAAATTGAACAATACTGATGTGGGTAAAGTCACGAACATACTATAGCGTAGTCTTAATATTGAGAAATCGAAGGATATTCACATTAGTACATTAACTAGTGTAATAACAGGTTACACGGAGATAAGAACACAGCTAGCTTGCATGGGACAGTCAGATAAAACGAAATGCAGAGCAAGCGAGGAAGAGTTTAAGACATTGGAACATTACCTTTGTCAATGTCCTGTATTTGGGCGTATTAGACGCGAGAACTTCTTTTTGGATACCATGCCGAACTTGGAATACAGAAAAAATTTGAATTGGTGATCCATAAGGAATTATATTGAGGGGACTTAGTTTTTGATCTAGTCGATATTTTTGACGAAATTAGGATTATGGATTTTATTAAGGACAATTCGTTCCCAAAGAGCTGACAGCACGTCAATTGGGCATACGTGTATACTTGTCTTGAGTTTGGACTTTTAGAACCGCTATTTTCCAACCAAACCTATAGTTCAAAGAGCCTTTAGGGACAAATCCAGGGGACCATTACGGTCCATTGTGACGCCTTAATATAAAAATAGAGAGAAGAATAGAATAAGAGTAGAAATAGTTAGAATAGAAGAGAGGCAGACCAGTCCAGAGTCTCCCCCAAACTAGCAGACCAATCCACTACTGAATAGTCCACCGGCGCACTCAAGCCAGTAATGGTACTTGAACTTAAAAACAATATCATGAACAGTGTGACTAAGGAAATATTAAGTACTAGCTGATCCTTACAAAAATCGAGGAGAGTCGTGTTTGCAGAATATGCCTTAAGCAGACTGAGCACCAGATATACCACCATAGACACACACAGGTTACGTGCTTTATATAATAACCCTTTTACAATTTCTAAATAATAAAGATTAAAAACCGCTTTTCATTGACTCATCGATATATATTCGGCTGGTATAACGTTAGATTTTATTTACATACTAGCCAATCCCGGCGCGCGTTGCTACGCCCCTTAATGAATTTTAATCGCATTCTAAATTTTAATCGAATATCAAGTGCAAGGCTAAAAACTATAACTTTTTCTTCATGAGCGTGGCACTGTCCACTTTTCTAATTACGAAACTGTATAGTCATGACAGCTCAATAAGTGTGCAAAGTTTCATAAAAATCGGTCCAGTGTAAGTACCTCAAAAAGATACCTTTTTTTATGGGCGTGGCACTGCCCACTTTTCTAAATACGAAACTGTATAGTCATGACAACTCAATATGTGTGCAAAGTTTCAGAAAAATCGGGCCATTGCAAGTACCTCAAAATGATACCTTTTTTTAATGGGCGTGGCACTGCCCACTTTTCTAATGACGAAAGTGTAAAGTCATGACAGCTCAGTATGTTTGCAAAGTTTCAGAAAATTCGGTCCAGTGCAAGTAGCTAAAACTGATAACTAATTTTTTATGGGCATGGCCCCGCCCACTTTTTCAATCACGAAATTATAAAGCCATGACAGCTCAATATGTGTGCAAAGTTTCAGAAAAATCGGTCCAGTGCAAGTACCTCAAAATTAAAACTTTTTTAGGGGCGTGGCCCCGCCCACTTTTCTTATCACGAAATTATTTAGTCATGACAGCTCGATATGTGTGCAAAGTTTCAGAAAAATCGGTCAAGTGCAAGTAGCTAAAACTGATAACTAATTTTTTATGGGCGTGGCTCCGCCCACTTTTTTTTACCCATAAACACTCCCTGGTATGTGTACAACAACTTACCAAAGTTTGAGTCCGATCGGTTTTACAGTTTCGGAGTCTATAGCTAACACACACACACACACAGAGTTTCACTTTTATATATATAGATGATACCTTCTTACTATATGTCTTTTGAAGTCATTTAAATACAATAACCTCGATAAAGTTATTTTTGATGTCATTCTACAACTTAATTCTAAACTTTTTTAAATTGAAGCACATGGTTAGTTTCCCATTAAGGCCCTTTATTCATCGTCATGGCTTTTTTTCTCTACATTTCTACTTCTGCTTGACTCGTTCCCTTAGATTTCGGTAAAATTTCAAAGTTAGACAAACGACAGCAGCAACAAAATATGAACAATAAAAGCGAATGCAAAAGACAAAAAGGAATTTAGTAGACTTTATAAAGTCTGTCACAACAGTATGTTTGTCTGATTTGTACAGCAAAAGCAGTAACCAGCAAAGCAATTCACCAGTGCAAACGGTAGCATGTTGTAGCTAGTTGCACTTAATCCAAATACAAAAAGAATGTTGCGACAAATAACTTTCCTTCCGACAGAGACTGACAGACAGTAAAACATGCATGTATATGTTACGACATGACAAGACTGGGAGAAAGAAGAAATAAAAGCTAAGAAAAGAAATCACTTCTAACAGGATTTGCCCAGTTAGGAAAAATGTAAGAGAAAAATACCCATAAACTTCATCTTACATCTCAGGGTACAGTGGAAGCAGTATTTTATAAACATTCATGTTGAACACACACACAAAGTAGTAGTAAATAAGGTGTCTAGAAGCCAGCCAGACAGCCGGTCCGTTTTACCAAAGATGAGAGATGAGGTGTTAAGACTCTATGCAACTGCAATTGTCACTGACAATTTCTTGACAGTGGATTAAAGCAACAACAAGAAGAGAAAAAATAAGTGGTGAGTAAGCAACAATAAAAGCAACACATGCTTTTGAACACACATGGGTGTTTGTTGTTAGGTGCACGTTTGTATGTCTGTTTGCATGTTTAAGGATGTAGTACAAGTACAATAATGATGAACACTGTTGAGACAGAATAAATGTTATAATTTTATCTGCTTAAATTATTGTTGTTGTTGTTGTTTGTGCAGTAGTTATCTTTGTATATACATATTTTTCTTATCCTTTTCCTTTCGCTGCTGTTGCTGTTGTTAGTATTGCATGTTCCATATACACTTGCGTACCTATTGCCAACATTTTTTGCTGTCGCTGTTGCTAGTGATTTTTGTTTCTTCTGTGATGCATTAGTAAACACACACAAACGTACATGAATTTTTAAATACATTTGTATATCTGTTGAGTGATATTGTATGAATGTAAATATTTCAACAAAAAAATTTAAAAAAAAAACATGTTTCTTTAATGTTTTTGTACTGTACAAAACAAACGTCGAAACAGTGGGTCAGTTGTGATGCAGATTTTATCACAATTACTCCTAGAGTTTTTATTTTAATATTAAATTAAATCAAATTCATATTTTGCCCTTCTTTAGAAGTAAGTTTAAGGGACTTCAAAACAAAGTTATTTCAATTATATTGTCAAATAAAAACTAGAAATTGCGATTCACAACAACTAGAGCTATTGGGTTATAAAGTAAACTGGTGTTCCAATGGTGAAATGTATAACATTTTACTGTTATTCCTTGACATTAATTAAGCGCTTTTCGAATCATCGGGACTGCAGAAACCGCTGTGCATAATTTAATGTTTTAACTCAAGACTTGCAATATCCTAGCTGATAACAGATTAATACATTACGGAAGCAGTAGACGTACTGAAACAAAAAAATTCAAAACTCAAAGCACCGAAGTTTAATTTAAAACTTTACTACCCAAATTTCGTACATTTTACTGTATCACTTTATATAATTTGAACATCTTTTTATCGTGATCTGGCAGTGGAGGACATTTTGAATACAGGGCGCTATTCAATAATCCAAAACAATACGTTCAAATGAAACTGTAGCCTTTGAGCAGACAGCTTAGACTAAGACTGAACAATCAGCAAGTTAACATTTAAAAGTTTTTGCAACATTTGGCTATTCAATAAAATATAACAATACTTTCAAATGAAACTATAGCCACTGTGCTGAAATTGGTTGAGACTAAACGTGACACATCAACAAGTCAACGTTTGCCACTTTCTGAAACATTTTGCATAAACATGTTTTTCTTTACTCTTGTAATTTTGACTCGTTAAAGAATTAAAGCCACTCGACGCCTTCAAAGAACGCATATTTCAATAAACCCATCATAAGTAATGAGCATTCGTTTCGATTATGCTGTTCTTAAATCAAAATCGTCTTACATGGTACAAGTAGTCCATGTTGATCATTACACCGAAAGAAAGTTTTCGTAGTATCCGATTTTTAGCCAGACATCCGTACCCAATATTTTTAATTGCAAATGAAAACAAAAACGCCGCCGCTGTGAATTCTGTGCACTGGATAGCCAAGATAACATATTTAATTATAATGACAGCAGTTAACTTAATTAGCTTATGTTGGCATCAGTTATCTGTGGTTTCATAAGGACAGCGCCACAAATCACTTAGCCAGACAATAATTTAAGGCATGAGAAATTTCCCGATTGCTTAATTTAACAATTTAGCGATGTCAATTGGCTTCATAAGTCTTGTGATTTAAAGCCTCTAGACAATTTTCTATTGGGCCATTTGAAAGCTGTGCCTCATTCCTTACCGCTTGCACTCACATATTTTGGTTAAATTAAAAACACAGTCTTAACCGAAACGCTCTTAACCCACAGTGCAACAACCAGCTAAAGATTAGTACCAAAACATATCTCATACAAACATTAACTTAAATATTTTGTATGGTGATGTGAGATTTTGTCACTTATATCTACAACATACTTAACACACTACTTTTAGCAGTTTCTAACACACAAACTCAATCAATAATTAAAAAAAACTCAAAATGGAACAAGGAATCTAAATACATTCCAGTCTTCAGACTTTTAAGATAAAAGGGAAGGGGAGAAAATAATCTACGAAAAAATGAGCCATGCATTATTGTATGCAGTGAATTAAGTCTTTACTAAAAGCACTAAGTTCTAAGAGTAAATGTATTACGACGTGCAGTTGTTTCATAAGATATTCGAGCATGACTACATGGTTTTGCTGATAATAATGATGATGTCGTATCTAGACTCTTCAAGTTTGAATAGAAATATATTTATACGATAGTTTTCTATTATTTCTTTGGCAATAGAAACCTAAAATGTAGGTTTTTTAATGAATATTTATTTTGGAAAGGTGCATTGTCGGAGTGTCCACAGATCCTGATGTATGAGTAAGTCTTAGAAAACTGTCTACTTTCTTTAACACAGATATTATTTTTATTATTTCTCAATCTCATCATCCCCTTGCCTTGTCATGCTTTTTCAGTAGTTTTCTTAAGTGTCTTGCATTTTTTTTTTATTTATTTGTTCTCCTACTTCTTTAGCTTTTTACTTTGTAAGTATTGGTTGCAATACAAACAAGCAAACACATGTATTTAGAAAAGAAACCCACAAACAAAAAATATCACTTGTGATTTCTTTACTTTTGGTTTTTTGTTGTTCCTGCTTTCTGCAATTGTGTGAAGTTTGAGCCATTGTGTTGTTAAGGCACTTAACACACATTGTGATAATGATAAAATTAGACTCTTTTTCTATTAAATTGCATTTCAAATTTATCCACTCATTTATATGAATAAGATGTGTGTGTGTCTGTATTTGTGTAGAGAAGGAATATTTGTTAGATTTACTTTTTGCACACTTCGCAGAAAGTGGTAATACAATAAGTTTTTTACTCTGTTTATAAAATAGTATAGACAATGCACTTTCAAAAGTGAATTCTAGCAGCTAATTTACCGAGTCCCAAAAAAAGACGTGAAAGAGTACTTCTTATAGAATTCGATTTTTATTGCTTTCAAAGCAGAATCAATAACATATTTTGTTATTCCCTGATACGTTTGACCAAGGTACCGTAATTAATAATAAATCTACTCTCAGTGAAAAACGGAGAGTTTAAAAATTATCCGTGACTACCAATATCTTTCAAACTAATCGCCTTTATACCAGTGGTTACCGTCATAGGCGCTGTTATTTGTTTTAGATATTATAGATGTGTTTTTTGTTTTACGAAAATTAGCCCTAAACAGGAAACGTCGTCACAAGACTGCAAAATTGGTGTCAAAATGATGTCGAGTTAGAAACAAAGCACATTGCAAGCACGGAATATGAGATTTAAGACATTTAAAGTTCATATACAGACAAAGTGTAGATAGTTAAAAATTTATGTTTTTTATCTAGTTAAAGACGATATAACTTTTCTGATAATACGATCGATGATTGTTTTGTAGAATTGAATTATGATTTATCCAAAATTGAAGCTTGGGCTGCAGCAAATGGTCTATGTTTGAATCCATGTAAATCTAAGTGCCTTGTAGTCTCTAGAGACACTACTCAAATAAGTATTGAACCCAATATCCAAAATCTTGGAATAATTTTTAACTCTTCACTTACATGATCTGATCATATAAACACTGCTGCAGGGAAATTATTTGCAATGCTTCGTTTACTTTGGGCCACTAAACACTCACTCAACTCCGATCAACACGCGCATGCTTTTGGCCAAATCGTACCTAATACCGGTTTTACTTTATGGCAGTGAAGTTTATGCAAGTTGTGACCAGAAAAGCACTAGAAAATTGACTTCGACATATAATGCTATTCTAAGATATGTCCTCAATTTGGGATGTTCTTCTCATATTACACCCTATGAGAATAAACTTTATGGCGTACGTTTTGGTGACCTGTTAAATATTCAATGTCTGGTTCTCTTACATAAAATTATTTATACTGGCGTGCCGTCGTATTTGTATAAATGTCTCTCTTTTACGCAGTCCAAAAGAAATAGCAACCTCGTTCAGATAAGATTTAGGAGGCTTATGGGTCGATTATAGATAGCAACGGAACCTCAGTTACGTTGCCAGTTGCCAAAAAAGGCATCTGAATGGCAGTTTTTTGTCCATACTATTCGTCTATGGAACTCAATACCATCGTCTATACAATTCGTTAGGAATACAACGCAGTTTAGGAAATGTATTTTTAATTTGTATTGTCATAATTGAAAATGTGTTATTTTTTTTATTTAAAAAGTTTTAAAATGTATTTATATTTGATATTGTTTTGCTCCTCATATTTATAATTGTTTGTATTTAATGTTATGATTTCTTATTGTATGATTCATTTAAAACTGAAACAAATTATTTTTCCTGTACTATAATTATAAGACTCTAAGTTATATTGTATAGGAATACTAATAAATAAAAATAAATAAACAAATAACAAAAAAATGCAAATACATAAAGTTCTGCTACGCACTCCGTTCTAAATGTAAAATTTAAAAATTCAATGATCTGCAATTGAATTCTGAACGCGGTGGTTAGAATCACACTCTCGCCGCTTCTTAAAAATATCTGTAAATAACTGAATTTGTTAAAGGAAACTGATAACGAAGCTTCATTTTTTAACTTTAAGGTCAACCAAGCGGTTAACAAGCCTTCCGAAACTATAATGAACTCGGAATGTCCTACAAAATAAGAATGAGATAAACTCCTGTTCTATTTGTGGACATCTTAAGATTATATGGGGTCCAGACTATTTCGACATCATCCAAAACTTTACAATATGGAAACGTGTTTTATTACCATTATCGTAGAGAGCGCCAAACAAACTTTAAGACTGACATTGAAAGAGCGCGCCAGAAAGTGACATAATTGTGTTGTTAAAATAAAGGCGAAAGCCTTAAGAAAACAAAATAAATTCTGATGCTGAGTCTGTCAGTACTTAGAAGATTAGCTAGTGTAGTAATAGACAGCACAGAATTGAAAACACATTCGGTTTCAGAATAACATACCAAATCTAAAATACACTAGAACTTGCAATTACTTACTCTTAAATAATATATAATTAAATGAGGAATTAGGAATGAAGAATAAAAGACCAACAAAAAACACATTGGCATGTTGTAAAACGAACATTGTTAAAACTAATACCATCTAATACAAACATTAAACTTGTGGTAATGACGTGCAAAAAAGAAGACAGGAAAAACAGACGTTGGTAAATTTCGTGCTAACTCAATGTATTTGAAATAACAGGAAATCAATTAGAACAAATAATTCTATATTTCAATTTTCAATACATTACTGAGTTAAATAGTTGATATTTACACACAATACCTGTAGTTCTGATCAAAGAGTGCTGATGATGAAACGGTAGCTGGTTTCGAAAATGCATTCCACTCAGCTAGTATCGGATGACTAATTTTTCCTTAATATTCTTGTCGTTATCGCATTGAACTTATAGCCTAATAAAAAATTTTAAATATAATACAATTTCAAAAAGTTCATAAGATTAAAATACGACCAAGGGTTTAATTTAACTGAAATTGGCTACATGCCAAAACAGAAATATGTCTACAATTTTAATATGTTTGAATTTTATAAATGTCCTTGTTTTTCATTAATGCAACCTGTACAACTACTTAGATGCTGTAGACAAAATAATTTTCCTCAAGCCATTTATTATTTATTCTAAGGGAATTTTTATATTTGATATCGTCCAACTCTTTATTAGTTCCTGCTAGTAACCCAGAGATATGAATTAAGGGTGTCCTCTGGAGATCTTATAACTGGTAAGTATTTTACATTACTTTCAGATGAAAATAGTTGTGATATTCTCGGCAATATTGTTGTCTAACCAACAGCAACTTCTGTCATTATGATTCTACTCTGACACTGCACTACGAGCTAGTCAATGTGAGAAGGTATTGTCAAAGCTAGATTGACTTTGAGTTATTTCTCTAGTTAGAGACTCGGTACATTGAGACTAATTTTGTAATAAATTTACAATTAAGCTAGCCAGAGCTAGATCTTCATTTCATATATAGAGTTCTACTTGATGCTATAACAAGTATCATATTTATCAATATTACATGTAATAATATACATAATATGGGTTGTCATACTGAGAGAATGCTGCTTGTTGACTGTATTACTTGGCGCTAGGTAAGCACTCAAATCGACTAAGACCCTGCTTTAATGGCTATTTGTAAACATATGTAGGGGAACTATCGAAACTTGGATTTCTTTTCGATTCCTTTCGCTCCTCAGTGATTTCTAGGCCACCGATCGGTATCTCATACATCACAGAGTCTCGCGCAATAGCCGTCATTTTCTCTAGATAAAGGATTTCACATTGCCTACTGGTCATTGTCGACATTTCTTTTCACACAGTTTTTTGTTATTGCCATCATTTCTTTCATACTGAGATGCCTCATAGCATCAACACTTGCTGTGTGCCTATACATGATCCTCACTTTACTTCTTGCCTGTATTGGACATACATACACTACATGCGCTGCGATCTCAGAATTCTCCAGGCACATTAAGCAAATATCATCATCCTCGATCTGCAACCTCCTCAGATGATATTTGAATTTTCCATTACCTGTAATCAACTTAGTTATCCAGTTTATCGCAGTCCGCTTAAAATCGAGTACTTTTACTGCACCCCAACATAGAGATTCTATGAACACCATATGAGCCTGTCTACAAGTGGTCCCCTTCATCCACCTTCGCAAGTTTGTATATATATATATCAGTAAAGACACTGATATCATTCTCCAAGCACTAATTTTGTATGGGTTTATTCGCTATGAGCGAGCGATGTAGCCTCTCGACCACTTTCCACTTTCGACTCCATCGGCATCTGAGTTTGTCTAACCTTTTTTTTTTAGCGAATTGCATTATTTTCGTATGCCCGTAATCCGATCATCACTTTGCATCCGAATTAACAATACTGCAGACGTTTTCCTTAAAAATAAGTCCAACGGCACCAATTCTGGCAACGCCTCCATTGACGGCTTTGATGTTGTAAGAATCGGACCACATATACCCATGCAAGCGACCCTCTAAAAACCATCACCATAATTGTCTATAGTCGCAGTTTTGTAGGTATATAAACATTAAGGAAACAGTTTTCCACCATCACTGCGAATGTCCAGTTTTATCTGCTAAGAGATATAGGCCATCATATAATAGGCCATCATTTAATAGCTTATCTGTCCGACATATTTTGGGGAATATTTTCATAATCTATTGAGTTTTAGTCTGCGAGTTGTGTGGACTTGCTAAAATAGTTTTCGTAGCAACCAAAATTATTAATAAAAATCCACTTTACTAAAAACAGTTTTTTACAAAATAAAAATTGTCTTCCAGCGTGCTAAAATGAAATGCATTTACGATTCGTCATAACCAAACTTTTTTCTCTTCTATTCATTGTTTAAAAGCAAACTGCTCAAACTGATAATCTTCAAGCAAATAACGAAAAAAGAGGTAAAAAGGAAAGTTTTTTTCTCAAGTAAAACTCAACGAAAGAAACGCATAAAGATTTTCTAAGAATTATTCTGGGTTTAACTTTATAAGCACTTTTTATATTTACTTATTTTACTGGAAAAAAAATTACAACAATTTAGCACGTCAAGTCAAGAAATTTAAGTTTTTTTTTTTAAATAAAATTTGAATTTCTTATCAACTCTTTTTTATACCCTTCACACAGTGAAAAAGGGTATATATAGGTTTGTCATTCCGTGTGAAATTTCTACAATTTTCATTTCCGACCCCATAAAGTATATATTTTCTGAAAGCTTATGAATAGAGGAGTCGGTTAAACCCTGACCGTCTGTCCGTCTGTCCGTCTGTCCGTCTGACCGTCTGTCCGTGTGTATGTTGAAATCAACTTTTTGAAGCCCCCCGACATAGGTTGGACCCGGGTAAAGTATTAAAATATCAGAAATATTCGGGAGTAGATCGGTATTGAAAATCAGAAATATCGGTGCATAAACAACTGAGATATGAGCAAAAACCCACGACCACCTCGATTTTTTTTTCACAAAAACAACATTACAACAACAACATACATACATACAAACGTTTATACTGGTTAGAGAAAACGTGGCATCGAATCCCAACTGAGCCAAAAAAAATTTTTTTTTAATTTTTTTAAAATTTTTTTTAAAATTTTTTTTTTATTTTTTTTTTTATTTTTTATTTAATATATTATTTATATTTTTATTATTTTTTTTTTTAATTTTTTTTTTAATTTTTTTTTTTATTTTCTTTTTTGTTTTATATATGTATATTATATATATAATAATTTTTTTTTTAATTTTTTTTAAATTTTTTTTAAAAAATTTTTTTTTTTAATTTTTTTTTTAATTTTTTTTTTTTCGTTTTTTTAACATACATACGTGTACGTATTTCATATGGGATGAATGGTGATACAAGCAACTGTTATTGCATGACTACACGTTGTGAAGGGTATATAAGATTCGGCATGGCCGAATATAGCACTCTTACTTGTTTTTTTTTTTTTTGTTTCTGTTTAGTTCTCACACTTAATCATTTGTCTATGAAACTATTAAAACATATTTGTTCCCTGACAACAACTTTTTTCATTTTGACAGCTGTAAATTAACATTTCAATGTCAGTAAATTGACCCCAAAAACTATTAATTTTATAGTAATTAGTTCTTCGTTTAATAGCTGAAGATAATTAAGTAGTATAGGAAATGAAATAAAAATATTTTTTTATGCCGGTTTAGAGTCTCACATAGTGTGTGAGGAACTACAGCAGCGTCAGCATAATAAACTGATAATAAAGGCTTTTATTAATGTATAAAAAATTAATTGAAGTTTATTAAAATAAATAGTATTTTTAATTTTATTACAATTTAACTGTATTGAAGAATGTGAAATGAATAATCGACTGATTAATTGTTGGCAAGAAGAACAGAACAAGAAAAGGGTGTCCCAGTATTAACACAACATTGGAAAACAAAAGAAAACTTAATTTAAATATGAAAAATATATAAAATAGCACATTTATCAAATGGCTTTTCTAGAGCTTACGGTGATCCAAACATAACGCACGATGCTAATTTTGAGACCTCTTTACGACGTCAAGTTTTTTGCCCAACTTAATTTGACAAATTCAACCAATTGAGCAGCGCGTTAAGATTGTTGAAGCCTTTTATGAAAATGGAAAAATACAAAATGTATTTCGTTAAAATTTGGACAGCATAATCGACCAAATGTATGCACAATCGGAAGAATTTTGCAGAAATTTCAGCAAACCGAGTCCGTAGAAAATGTGAAAGCACCTGTGTTTGGTCGGCCAGTTCGCTCTGCGAAAAATATTACTCGACTCATAGTTGTGCCTAACAATCAAATATCTTACGAATTTTGAATAAGGATAAGAAGTTAGAAGCTAACGAGGTTCAATTGACTCAAGAGCTAAAGCATACTGACCATTTCAAGCGTTGTTTGAACAGACAAATGTAAATGGCAGCATCTTTAGCGACGAGTGTGCCTCAGTGAATTTGTTAACAGCAGACTTGCCGTATTTGAGCAAAGGAGAATCCACGAGTGTTTGCTGAAATGCCAGAGCATCCGCAAAGGGTTTAGTGCGGTTAATGAGCTGGAGGCGTCATCGGGCCGTACTTCTTCGAAAATTAGGCCAGCCAAGCAGTTTCAGTGAATGGTGTTCGCTATCGCGAGATAATAACAAACTTGTTGTGGTCAAAAATAAATTATATTCCAGTTGCCATACAATTAACGATATAATGTATCCTCTGCGGGAATTGTGAAAAAGTTAATGGATCTGTTATCTCACGTCGAGGCGATATAATTGGCTGCCACGATCATTTGATTTGACACCCTTAGACTTCTTTATTTAAGGATATTTAGAAGAAAAAATATACATCAAAAATACCAGAACAATTCAAGAGCTAAAGGATGAGATAATTCGGCACATTAACCTGAATTATATCTCAGTGTCTATGTATAGAAGTATGTCATCGAACACGTGGCGAGCATTTGGCAGATATTTTGTATCACACATAATTGTCAAAGATCCTTATATTGCATTAAAAAAGCAAAATCGATTTAACACATTTAGATTAAGTATCGTAGATCTATACTATTTTCTGATCACAGTATAGATGAAAGTTTTTACAATTTTCAAAATCGATTTTGAAAAAAACAGCTGTTGATAGATGAATAACTTTAAAAATACTAAAGTCCCAAATATCAGCACAAAACTTTTAATACAAGTTTGCTTTGAAACGAAAACTTCTTTCAATTCTCTTAATATACATTTCAGATAATCCTTTAAAATGCCTGATTTCATAAAACTCATTCATGACTGCAGTGTATAAATGCATTAAATATATTTGAAGTTAAATATTGTTCTTGTGTGACTGTGTGAGTAAACAAGTGTGCTCGTATTGCAATGCACTTAAGAAAACTGTCAATAAAATGTCGATGTTTGTATGGGAATATGTTTCTCATACGGTTTCAGTATTGTTTTTTTTATAAATATTTCTTTTTTCATTTTATTTGTAGTTTTTTGCAATCATATTGTGCATACATGAACAGTTCGATATAATACATACATAAATAGATGCCACTGGTAAGAGGAGTAGTAGGAGCAAAAGAGAGAGAGAAGCACAACTTTACACTTGAATGCATTTTTATAGTGTAAAATTTATACATTTTGTTTCTCCCAGTTAGTTTTACAGTTTAAATAACTATAATTGTTTGCAACATATAAATATTGTTGTTGCACATGGTTATAGTTAATGTTGCTTGCTTATTGTTAATACGCGTTGTTGTTATAATATGATGCTCGGTTTGGTGTCGTATGTGCCATGATGTAGTTTGTTGCTGCTACTACTGCTGTTGTTTTTAGTCTATTTATATTATATTATTTTGTTTTTTTATTTATAGATTATTTCTTTACTATTTGTATTTTGTGGATCAGTTAACAAATGAACTTTTATTTGAACATAAATGAACTTTATCGACAAATAACTCATAACGACAGGGATAAAGTGTGACAGCAAAAGAAAATAAGAGAGATTGTGAGCAACACAATTTTTACATCCTGTAGATTTTTTTTATAACAAATTAATAATTTGCTATCAGTAGAAAATCTATGCAAAAAAAATAAAAAAATTTTAAAAAATAAATAAATATTCTAAAGACAATAGGCTGACCGCGATTTGTTAGGAAATTATACAAAATTAACCAAAAAGGCTTCTTTTACTCTAAAAAAAACAATCCAAAAATTTTTTAAGCTAAAAACTAAAGGCCTCAAAAATTTTTAAAAGTCAACAAAAAATATTTTATTTTAAAATTTAGTTTCTTTAATTAAAAAAGACAGATGCAGTAATATAATTCTATAATGATAACGTAATATTTTATTTTAGTATGAAAAAATAAGTTTAAGATTATTCATGCCAGATGATTAATTATTAAATTTTTTTTGGTCTTTCTGTCGGTGGGCTCAAAGAGAACGGGATGATTTTCGTTAAAATTTGGTATGGAGGTACCTTGATACATGTCTTAAGATATAAGATTTAAATGAACGTTAGACTTTTTCATACATTTTTAATAGCTTTTAAACTAAAAACTAATACCTTCAACTGTAAACTTATATGCACTTGGAAAAGGCTATTTACACAAACCCAAAAAAAAAGTGTTCCCTTAATAAGTAAAAGGTTGGGCCACGGATGGAAATCATGGTACAATTGTACTTTTTATGGTACATTTTTGACCTTGTTGGTACCGTGGTACTACCGCGAGCTACTTGGTACAATTTAAAAATTTTTCCATGTTCTCGTTAATTTTGTTTGTGTATGTTTTTTTTTATACTGTCAGCTTTTCTGTTTTTGTTGCAATGCTGTTGCCAAAGCAAATTTATGTACCAAGTGGTGTCAAGTCTGCAACAACAAAATATGCCTAGTAATTAATTGCAAACTTCTTACAAAAACCACCTGTTAGTTTGGCACCACCTGCTACATAAATTCGACTTGGCTGTTGTTATATGTATTTTATTTTACTTATGATTCGTAAGCATGTAAGGTAGACTTTAATAATGAAGTACTAAAATGGTTCGATAAGTTTACTCCAGAAAAAGTTATTATGGCAGAAACAAATTCAATAGTACCTTTTCTGGTGAAAATGTTTCCACACGAACAAAAAAACTTTAAAGCAATAAATAATCAGTACTAGCACTAGCCGATGTGATTGAACTTAGATCACACAAAGATTAAAATATTTCCTATTTTTGGTCGAAAGCATCACAGATGAAAAATGAATTAAATGAGTTCATGTTCCCAGATATTTCAAGAATTGTAAGTGGAGTTCTGTCTATTCTACATTCATCGGCCAACGTCGAACGAGTTTTTTCTTTTCAAAACCTAATTAAAACAAAGGAAAGAAATAGACTACACGTTTCTACTGTTTCAAATTTGTTACTTTAATTTAAAAATAACAGAAAATTTATTATCTAAAAGTATTTCAAAAATAAAATTTGTTAAATAACCGATCTCTACGTATGTACATATAAATGTAATATTTAATATTTTTTATTGTTTACTGGATTTTTATACACATTTTTGTTAAGTTTCTGTTTTTTTATTGCATACTTCTAAATTTTTATAAACATTTTAGTTAAGTTTATGTTTTTATTACTACATATTAAAAAAATGGTACCGTAATGGCCTAAAAAGTACATTTTGTTTTCATACTTGGTACAAAATCATAAAAGCCGTTTTCCTTCCCTGCGTTGGGCAGTCGTAAAAAAATAATAAAAAAACAGTAAGAATGTTGTATACGGCCGTTCCGAATCTGATAATACCCTTCACCATCTTGTACGTAGGAATTGTGACCACATCGTAGCTTAGCCTAGATTTCATTTTGCTTTATTATTTCCGATGCAAATATTTATTTTATATTCTTACATTTTAGTTGTAGTCTACTAGTCAAGCCCCTTCATTTGATATGCATATTGCTAAGGCTGAAGAAAATAAACTATCTGCCATTTTATTTACAGCGCCATCTTGAATTTTAACTTTTGATTTATTTACTGTTTACCTTTCGTTTGATACCAGTATTAAACGTATGTGCATTTTTTATTACTATATTTGACCCATATATAAATTAATTGTACGCCATTTTGTAGTGGCGGCCATCTTGAATTTAACATTTTTTAGTGTCCTATATTCTGCTAGTCAAGCCCTTTCTTGTGATAGCCACATCGTTCCTCTCTGCTGCCCAAAAGCCGAAAGAATCGATTTTTGTTTGTATATTTTAGGAAAAACACAGAAGTTATTGTATTTTTGTCTTTATATCCCAGTTGGAGTCTAACCGATTTTTCATTTTTTTTCAGCAGTAATTTGCGAGACAACGGCCTGTATTCCGGTGCCTCTAATATGTACAAAAATTAAGTTTAAGCTTTAATAACTTATTTAAAAAAATATATATTTTTCAATGTTATTTTTGTCTATAACTTTGCCGGTCAGTATACAATTTGTCTAAATTTTTCTAAGAATATCTCTAGAGGCATATTGTACCAATAAATAGTAACTAAGTACTCTATAAATTAATCTAGGGCTAAAAATTTGGTAATAAATATATGGGGAAAACAGAAGAAATCTGCTTATTAGCTCATATCTCAGAAAGTTATAGGGCGATCGTGCTGGATTTCCATAGGGATTTATTTCCGGATTCTAGAATTGATTTCAACCACACGGACAGATGGACAAACTGACAGCGACTCAATCGACTCCCTTAATCATAAGCTTTCAGGGGTCGAAAATGAATATTAAAGAAATTCCAAACGGGCACCCCCAAATAAATTGTATAAAAATAATATATTTTAATAAAAACTTACCCCAAAGTATCAATTTCAAAATTTTATAATACCAAAATTCTTTCACCTAAACAAAATATCATTGCAATTCCCCTTAATCAATAATGTAGTTTAATTAAATCATTATCACATACAAAAGCAAACGTTGTTGTTCTAATTTATATTTTCAATTAAATTCTGGACATCGCGTTATAAAAATTCCAATTATCGTTAATGGTTGTTTTTGTTGAAGTTATGTTTTTAATAATTATTAGATAATTGTTATAAAAATACTTATGTTATATATACATGAAAATAATCAAATAGGTTTTTGTTTTGTAATCTAATTTAATTTTAAGTATCATTATTACAAATAAAACTTTTCTAACAATAGGTTATGGGCCCAGAAGTTTTATCAAAAATAAGCAGAAATAAAGAAATTAAAATTAAATTAGAAGAAGTTTGGTATGTTCCGGGAATCTCAAGGAACCTTTTTTCGGTTTTGGCAGCCCATGACAAATGTTCGTCAAGTGAATTTAAGTCGTTTCGCGAAAAATGTTATTTTAAGGTAAATGGTGAAGTAGTTTTAACAGGAAATCGTGAAGTAGGCGGGTCGTTGTTTAAAACAAGTATTCTGCCAATATCAAAAACAAATAAAGTAAATATGGCAGCTAATAAAACTTCACTCTTGCGACTATATCACGAACGTTGGGGTCACCAAAATATGCAACATGTGATTAATAAACTCCAAAAAGATTTGGGTGTTAAAGTTAAATATAACAATGAAGTTTGTGAATCGTGTATATATGGAAAATCATGCAGGTTACCATTTGGAAGGCGTGAAACAGCAACAGCTCCCGGTGAACTTATATCTACCGATGTATGTGGTCCTTTTCCGTCTTCATTTAAGGGATTTAGATATTTAATTATATACAAAGATGATTTTACAAAATATAGATATGGCTATATTGTGAAAAATAAATCAGAAGTAAAAGATACCTTGTTAGAAATGCTTGCTCATGCAAAAAGTCAAGGTCACACAGTTAAATCAGTTCTTAGTGACAATGGTGGAGAGTTTACAAGTAAAGATGTAAGAGCAATATTAAAAGCTAATGGCATTACTCATAAACTAACTGCTCCATATACCCCTCAACAAAATGGTAAAGCCGAAAGAGAAAATAGGACAATTGTAGAGATGGTACGAACATTTAAATATTCAAATAAAGAAATTAAATTTCCTGATGCTTTGTGGGCTGAATTTGTTAAGTCAGCTATTTATATTCTTAATCGAACAGGAAGAAGTTCTGTTAAAGATGCAAGTCCATTTGAACTTTGGTATGGAAAGAAGCCTAGAATAAGCCATCTTAGAATTATTGGCTCAAAGTGTTTTATTCACATACCAAATCAAAAACGTAAAAAATTAGATAAGAAAGCTATAAAAGGATTTCTTGTTGGATATGATGGAGATGAAAGATATCGAGTTTACGTTGAAGATAAAAACTGTGTTGAACTGTCAAGAGATGTTAAATTTTTAGAAAACGTTACTGATTGCAGTAAATACGAAAATGAAGTTAAAAATAAGGTCAAGCCAAATACCATTAAAAATAAAAACATCACAACAGTTAAAATTAAGTCAAATTTTAAGTCTAAAATCTATGACAGTGATAGTAACTATGAAGATTTTGAAGGTTTTGAAGATGCGCTGCAAGATTCCGAAGCGCAAGTTCAGCAGACAGAAGATGAAACAGAAAGTTCGGGTACAATTTTTGAAGATGCGGTGCAAGATGCCGAACCGCAAAGCGCTCAATATTTACGAAAAGAGGATTTTGGCAAAGATGAACCAAATACAAAATGTTTGCGTAATCGTACTGTTATCATTGATAATATAAATCATGATATTATACTTACGTCCCAAGAATTTGTTAATCAAATTAAAACTCCTAACACATACAAAGAAGCTATGGAAAGTGAACAAAAAGTAAATTGGGAAAAAGCAATGATGTCCGAAATGAATTCTTTAATAGAAAATCAGACTTGGAAACTTACAGAATTACCAAATGGTTACAAAGCTCTTCCTGGAAAATGGGTTTTCAAAATTAAAACAAATGCTGATGGTACTATAGAAAAGTACAAAGCTAGACTGGTGATAAAAGGTTTTAACCAAAAAGAGGGTATTGACTATGATCAAACTTTTAGTCCAGTAGCAAAAATGTCAACTATTCGTTCAATTTTAAGTATTGCATCAACCGAGGGTTTACACTTGGCTCAATTTGATGTATCTACAGCATTCTTGTATGGTGAATTAGAGGAAAATATATTTATGAAGCAACCAGAAGGATTTAATGATGGAACAAATCGAGTCTGTTATTTGAATAAAAGCTTATACGGGCTTAAACAGGCTCCCAGATGTTGGAATAAACGAATTGGAAGCTATATTAAAAAAATTAGGTTTTGAAATAAGTTCAGCTGACACCTGCTTGTACACTAGGGAGAAGAATGGAAATAAATTAATACTTGCATTGTACATCGACGATGGCTTGATTGCAGCTTCTAATAAAAATGAATTAAATGATTTAATAAAGGAAATGCAAAGTGAATTCAAAATTGTAAGTAAAGATGCTTCATATTTTCTTGGATTAGAAATTGAAAAGAAAGAAGAATACATTAAGATATACCAAAAAGCATATGCTAAGAAAATATTAGCAAAGTTTAATTTTTCTGAATGTCGTCCAGTTGCTACACCAATTGAAAAAGTTCCTAGTACAAATGACAAAGAGAAAGAAAATATTGAATTTCCATATAGACAGGCAGTTGGCGCGTTAATGTATTTAATGTTAGGAACAAGGCCAGACTTGGCATATAGTGTGGGTTATTTGTCAAGATCTTTGGAAAACCCAACTAAGGAAGATGTGCAACGTGTTAAGCGTGTATTTAGATATATAGCTGGAACATTAGATGTTGGCATTATTTATAATAAAAAAGGACCTAAGTCATTAGAATGCTTTAGTGATGCAGATTTTGGTGGATGTATTACTACTGGAAGATCAACATCTGGTGTTGTAATAACGTATGCAGGTGGAGCTTTAACATGGTTAAGTCAGAGGCAGGCAATGGTATCAACATCTACTACCGAGGCTGAAATTGTCGCTGCTAACGAAGCTGCAAAAGAGTTAGTCTGGTTGACAAGACTTTTTAAGGAAGTAACAAATTTTAATCAAGTACCATGTATACAGATTGACAACACCGCAGCAATACGTTTGGCACAAAATCCTGAATTTCATAAAAGAACGAAGCATATTGCAATTAAACATTTCTTTATTCGAGAATTGGTTACAAATGGTAATTTATCAGTTAAACAAGTTTCAACAGAAGAACAAGCAGCTGATATGTTGACAAAACCATTACCAAAAATGCGCTTAAAACTGCTATGTGATCGTTTAAATATTAAATAATTATTTTAAACAGGGGAAAGTGTTGAAGTTATGTTTTTAATAATTATTAGATAATTGTTATAAAAATACTTATGTTATATATACATGAAAATAATCAAATAGGTTTTTGTTTTGTAATCTAATTTAATTTTAATTATCATTATTACAAATAAAACTTTTCTAACAATAGTTTTTATGAGTTATTTACACACAAAAAATACATTGTTGTTGTAAATAATTTATTATTATTAAAAGTAGTAATTTTATTTATACATATTTATTTTCCAATAAATAAGTAATTTTAACCTCAAATAATATTACAGCGGGTATGTGTGTGTGTGTGTCTGTGTACAAGTATTTACTAGATATAAAACAGACATTATGAAGTGTAAGCTGACCTTTCAACCTTAGGGAAGAGAGACTGAGGTTGGGTCAATAATATTGATGTAAAATTTAACACATGTTTAATATATTTGAAAAAAAACATGAAATTGTTAAATTTAGTACAAGGAACAGTGGCGAGCAAATAAGTTAAGACTATTTCTCATAATTAAAAAAAAAGAATTTTGTAGAAAAATGTTTCTTACTAAAAAAAAACTTATTTATAAAAACAAATTTCAGCAAGTCAAAAATCTTTAAACGTTTTACCATAAATACTTTAATTACTTTAATTGGATTGAACACTGAAATTGTCCAAGTCATTTTTAAAATTATAAAAAATTTCCTATTATTACCGGGTGTTTTTCATAGAGGTATAGAGGTATAGTTGGCAACATTTTTTCAAGTGACGGCCATTTTGTCAATTGATTTATGTTTAGTTTGATTTGGCATTTTAACATGTGTTTTAACGGGTTATTTATGGAACATTTTTCAAATTTAAATTTGCTTGTCGTGAATTATTAGTTTTTTCTTCTTTCAATTATATTGTAGACTTAATTTTACCGCAATTATTGTTCGGCTGTAAAAAGTTAAAAATCACTCGGTGAATATCTCTCAACCTACGCAGTCATCCTTCATCAACGTTATTATTTATAAATCAAATAAGAAATAATTGTTTTCATTAATAAAAAACCACAAAATATGTAAGTACGCTGAATTAAAAGTGATGTTGTTTATTTATTCAGAGGGAATCCCCAATACTTCCCTCCTACCCTTTTCAACAGTAAGCATATCCTTACTCTTTGAAATAATTAGTTAATATTCCTCATATTTATTTACTACTATCTCTTCAGTATTTCATAGTTATAAATCAGGAATATTGTGTATTAAAAACACAAAAATTCACTTCATTCCAAAAACGTCGATATTCATTTGGCATGGGTTTGAGCTTTTCTCATTTGAGTGAGGATGTTAGACATTTCTTCACGCTTTCTCTTGGCACGAATGTGTATACCCAAACGACGTTTCAAGAATTTTAAGGCACGCTTAACTTTGGAAATTTTTAACGTCCATAACTCTCTTTTCATAGCATTACCAACAACTTCACGAACCAAATCGCGCATAAACTTGGTGTGCCGGGTTTGAATATTCCTTAATCGAGCACCGCGAAGGCCTTTCACTTTTTTATCGCCAGTATATTTTATATTCCTGACTTTGGTTGTTTTGTGTCCCTTGTTAAGACCTACACAGAGTTCGTAGCGTACTGCCATTTTGACTTAGCAATTGCCAAAAGTCTGAAGAGTTATATGTAGGAAAGTACGATTAGTATTTTAAATGTGTCATGTGTTTCAAATTACACATTTAAACATGGTCCTTCGAACCAGATAGACCGGATAAACTGACGACTGAACAACGCTTTCAAATTTTTTTTTTTTTTTTTTTTAAATCATGGCTCTGTTCAAAATTCATACCACGAACAACGTCCATTTTACGGTCACCATAATCGTTCGTAAATTTTGTTTGGTCTACTACTTCTTTAAAAACGATGCTGTTCAAAATATTACGGTCAATAGTGACCGCTATAGAGTCATCATTACTGACTTCCTTGTTAATGATTTGAACAACCACGATGTTCAGGAGCTAAGTTTTCAACAAGGCGTAGCAACATGTCACATAGCTAGCGCCAAAAATGATTTATTGAAGGAAACGTTTGGTAACAGCATAGTATCATGATAAGCCCGAAACAATTGACTACTTTAAGGACAACATTCGTCGTGTTATTATATCCACAATATCGTCTACAAATGATGGAAAATGTCATCGAAAATTGAACCTCCAGATTAGACTACTTCGGAGCCAGCCGTGACGGTCATATGCCAGAAGACATTTTTTAATTATCTTTCGAATAAAGTAAATTTCATGTCAATTTAAAAACTTCATTTTTTTCCATTCTAAAGTTCTTCAGTTTATTAACGAAACAGTTTCTTCATAGATACCAGGGACAATATGATCCAGCCAAACAATTTGTGTATCTATTTGTTAAAAGTATTGCAGAAACTGAAAAAATCTAAATTAAAATATTGTGAAACAAAAAACTCCGAACATTTTAAATAATATATGGGCTTGGCGTTGGCGCCATACAGGGAGACACAAAAGTCACTACCGTGTTGTAAAATTCTATAATTTTTCGTAATGGCGGCAAATGTAAGTTCTTTGATTTTTGTAAAGTTTACATTAACAAAATGCATGTCAACACAATAATCATCATGCTCTTTGAAATCAACCTAGAGCCAGAAATTGCCCGTCACTGTACAAATATCGGACATTTGTTATTGTGTAACTGAGTGTACATATAAATGTGTTTTGCAAAAATATATTTCAGTTTCATTTCAATATTCCATGTATATTTAAGGTTTATTCAACCACAAATACATTTAACACAATCACTCATACATATTTACGTACATATTTACCCTGCGCTGCTAAAACAAATACAAATAATACCATAAACAAATATATATTTACATACACATACACACAAACATAGACCAAGTCATAAATATACCACATTTATGTAGGCAGAACTATAATTCTATTTATGATCAAAAAATGCTCTTCTCATCGTTAACATTCACATCATTATGGTTCTAACACTTGTACAAATACAAAGTTTACATTAAAACAAATACATAAACAAACACACCGACAAACATTAAATTTACAAACAAATAATAATTAAATGCGTAATTTATTGTCAAAGGCATTGTGGAATTAAATTACAAATATACACATGGCCTACAACTTTTGTTTGGCAGGAGGAAGACACTCCAGTTTATTGTCTCTGTAAAGTATAGGCTCGTTAAAAAAACTCAACAACAAAATACATTCTGGTTTTCATTATGTTTTCTATATACACAAGTATACTATGCGAGCAGAAATTAAAATAAATTTATTTAAACTTGCTAATTTTCAATAAAAAAATTGAAATGTTAAACAAAGGGTCCGCCAAATAACTTTTTTTTTTAATGCTATAAAAAGTGTAGCTTCGGCTGTATGACACGTGGCGCCGTCCTGTTGAAACCAAACGGTGCCAATATCCTCCTCTTACATTTTTGTGAACAAAAATTCGTTCAACATGGCCCGATAACGATCGCCATTGACTACGGCCACTCCTTGCTCATTTTCGAAGAAAAATGGCCCAATTATGCCTCTGGACCAAAATTCGCATCAAACAGGGACTCGTTTTGGGTGTATCGGCTTTTCAATGTATGCGTGCGGGTTTTCTGTGCCCCCAATACGACAATTTTGCTTGATTACATATCCGCCAAGATAAAAATGAGCTTCATCTGAAAAGGTGATTTTTTTTTTTTTGGCAAAATCGGCAGAATGCGCTTCGTCAAGAACAGCCGCGGTGCCCATATGCCCGAAATCATTTTCAAATGTTAATGTCACGTATTGATCTTTCGAATAAAAAAAAAAATTTTTGATTACAATTTAATTTTTTGTGTTATTTTTTACAATTTCAAGTTTTATCGGGCTTAAAAAAACACCCTTTATATACGAGGGAAACTATTTGTATTTCGGGAACTGGCAACACTAAGAAAAATTTAAATTTTTTAGCAAGTAAAAGTGCTTGTTTACAGTGAGTTCAGAAAGTCAAAAAACAAGTAAAAGTGCTATATTCGGCCATGCTGAATCTTATATACCCTTCACAACGTGTAGTCATGCAATAACAGTAGTTTGTATCACCATTCATCTCATATGAAATACGTACATTCATATAAAAAACATACATATATAAAAACATCCCATTGTAAAATTAAAAATTAACATATGTATGTTAAAAAAAAAAATTATAAAAAAATAAAAAAATAAAAAAAAAGTTAAAAAAAAAAAATAAAAAAAAAATTAAAAAAACAAATAAAAAATTAAAATATAAATAATAAATATAAAACAAAAAAAATGAAAAAAAAATTTAAAAAAAAATAATAAAAATATAAATAATATATTAAATATAAAATTAAAAAAAAAATTTTAAAAAAAATTAAAAAAAAAAATAAAAAAAAAATTTTAAAAAAAATTAAAAAAAAAAATAAAAAAAAAATTTTTTTTTGGCTCAGCTGGGATTCGATCCCACGTTAACTTTAACTAATATACAAGTTTGTATGTATGTATGTTGTTTGTGATATATTGTTAGATATAGGCTTCGATGCACATTAGTTTCACTTCAATACATACGATTTTACATGAACACTTAAGCCTGTAGTACACAAAATGTAAAAAGCCAAGTACGCGTGTGGCTGTGAAGTAATTTTGACGTCATTATAAAGCATAAATGTCGGCCACATATGTTTCATTAGCAATTTTGGACTAAAATAAATCTCATGTAATATCAAAATCTTATCGCATGCAGCAACTACGACTATTTTAAAAAATGTAACCAAAGTGCTGAACATTTTAGTGACGTCAGACCAACATGTGCATGTGGCATTTGTTCCCGTTAGATGTCCCATAATTTAAAGGGTCTAAGGAAATGATGACAAATAGTTTGAATGAATGCAAAAGTGTACTGATCATTAAGAAGAATATTTTGAAATGCTCTAAAGCCACTTTTATTTTAAAATGTTTGGTATTATTTGCTATTCCCGAAATATAGATAGCAGCCCTCGTAATATTGCAACCTATTAATGTTAAAATTTCATTTGGTTAATTCTTAAGTAAACAAAAAATAAAAACCATTTCTGTAGCACTTGGTAAGCGAGCAATTGATTTTTTTGTTTTAAATCCTTGTAAATAATCAATCACCTTTAATCTAATTTCTACTAAGTGCTTAGTAACTGCGTTTTCTCCCCATACCCAGGCCTAATCTAATTCTTCCACCCTCTTTTCAATTTCCATGATTTACTTTACTCATATTCATCAACACACATTTCTTGTAGTTAATTACGATTTATTTCTTATTAGTTTATGATCTTTAACTAATTGCCATGAAAATTTATGTTGGTTTTATGTGGCACGAACACATATATTTTGTTGAACCCATTCCCACTCCTCCTTTACATTATATATTTTTTTTAAGCTGAAATGCACCAGAAATTACACTAAAACCATCATAAACAGCAGCACAGTTTAATGTATTGACGCTTTTAATTTAATATTTTTTTTTACTTCTGATAATTATAAATTTAAGTATGATGGAAAAGACATTAGATTTTGGTCCATAAAGTAACAATATTACAATGAGCTGTTAAAGTTTTATTGGTGGTAGTGAGTATTAAAATATTATAGACTGTTTTAATACAATATTGTTAAAAGGTTTGTTAGTAAGTTAGTTAGTAAATTTGGTTATACCACTGGATATTATTTGAACAATGCAATGATGAACAGTGCAGTTTTTCGAACTCATATCTTGGTAACTAAAAGGAAGTGAAGCGGGTGCTTTAGAAATCTAATCTTGTTACCCAAAACATATGTTGTTTTATAGCCCCCATGACTGATACAAGAAACTCGTAATTCGCGGTGTTAGCCGCCCCGTTTCCATCTGGTAAGTGGAACTAGTTCAGTGTGTCCTTAAACGGAAGTTTCAGTTTAATTGCATTTGAACCGTATGACTTTTCCGGAACCCAAAAGGGCATCAACATCCCAGACTGTAATGAGGGACTGTATTCAACTAGTCTAAAAGATGTTTAAAAAAGCAGTAAGAGCGCTATATTGGGCCGTGCCAAATCTTAATATACTCCTAATTAGAGTGCAGATAAGCCACTATAAGCATTAACATACAAGTTGATTTACACTTTGTAAATCTATGCTGTTGATGACAACCAGCTTACTGTCTGAAATCATGTTCGGACAAAGTACAATAAACATGCGAAAACAACTCATACGAAATATACCAACTACAACAACAACCCACAAATTTTTTTGACTCTCAAGCGGTAATTGCCTCTAACTTAAAAGTGCAATTACTAGAACAGTTAGCGCTAGTACAAACGGGGTTAGAGTTTTTATAGCAAAATACTAGTGCTGATGGGTACAACTACTTGAAGAAGTTCAAAGGCACCACTTGCAGGTTGATAGAATATTTCTGTAACGAAACAATTATTCGGGAATTTGTCATTAAGATTTTTAAACTATAATAATGAATAATTAAGAAAGTACAAGAAAGTTTACAGTTAATAACTAGTACTGGTTATTTTTATACTAGTATAATACTAGTCAGACACTAGTTACATTTTCTGCAGGGCGTGTTCATACATAAACACACACACATAAGTTTTTATTAGCACTTCCCGCTTTTGTTATTTTTTTTCCTCATATATCAGCCGCTAAAGTTCGAAATTGCTGATTTGCAATACCAAAATTCTTGAAAGGATTTTTGAGACTTTTATACCACACACAAGACCATGGGATATATGGGGGCTTCAAAAAGATGATTCCAACGCTTACACGGACGGATAGTCGGACATAGTTAAATCAACTTCTCTCTCCATAAGAATTCAGAATATATATAACTTGATTTATGGGTGGCAAATAAATATTATAAAAATTACAAACGCAATGACCAACCTACATTACGACACGACACTCGCGTGTTAAGCACATAAAATACTGAATCGGCCTGCAAAAATATGTTGACATCACAACTTATTCAGAGGACAAAATGCTTAATTTGCAACCTTTTTACACGATTTAAAGTCGGTAAATCAGCCCAAATTTATAAACAAAGGTGTAACTTTCTTAAAGATGATGCCCACCTCACAAGGTGTATTTAACTGTGAGACATCAAGGTGGACAACGAGAAAATACTCTGCCAAACACCCCTTAGGATTAGTATAATATTCCCGATAGGAGGCAGAGAACTAAATCCGATGACAAAACATTAGGTCCGGCTTCCAATTCCCCAGTGATATCTACTGCAACAGATACTAGTGGTTATTTTTTTTAAGCAGAAATATCTTTCAATGGGTGAACTCTATAAACTTGAGAAGGTGGATGGAGGGAACCACGTGTAGACAGGCCCGTATGATGCTCAGGGAGCCACTTGGCAGGGGTGCAGTGAAGATACTCGGTTTTAATCGGAGTATGATGAGCTGGATCACTGCGTTGATTACAGGACATGGTAACTTCAAATATCATCTGAAGAGGATGCAGATCGTGGATGATGATATTTGTAGAATGTGCCTGGAGGATGCCGAGACGGCAGCGCATGTAGTATGCGAGTGTCCGGCGTTGGCGAGCGGAAGATTAAGGATCACAGGCAAGCACACTTTAAGTGTGAGTGCGATGGGGGACCTTAGTCTGAGGGAGATGCTTGCGATTACAAAGGACTGTGCGATGAGGATTGTCGACAATCACCAGTCGGCAGTGTGAAATCGTTTTCCTAGTCCAGAGCAAACGCCGGTTGTGGCGCGGGACTCAGTGATTGAAGGTATACTGATCGGTAGACACGAAATCACTGAGGAGCGAAGGGGGTCGAAAAGGGACCCGTGATAGTAGTGGTCTGCTTCGATATTACCCCTACATGTGTATAACCAGAAATATCTGGCAGCCCTTTGTTAAACGAATGCAGTTACAAACGGATACAGGATTCGTGTAACACCAAATTGATGAAAAATGTTCAAACTGCAAACTGGACTAAAAGTTAGAACCCATCACACACGACCTATCCTGGCCAAAATATTTGAACTGCGCAAAGTCAGTAGTATCTTCAATAGCTGTTCGTTTAAGTCGGGTTGGCTAAATTTACCCGCTGCAACAGGAAGTCAGTGCAATGCTTTGTCACGCATATCCATTAAGCTAAGACAATTTAGTACTGATTTTATTAGACACAGTATCTTGACCATAAATCTATATCAGGTACTTCCCTAATAGTAAAGACACCTAAAGTAAAGTCAACCTTTATAAAAAATAGAGCTAGAACGAAGATTTTTCTGTAGATGGTAATCAAAGCCAGAAAAAAAGATTGTATAACTTATCCTTTTAATTGATCTTTGAAAGTCTCATACACCAATAGTATAAAATTAAAAGGGGCGAACACTTTAAAACTACCATAAGCAAATCAACAACTTTGGCTAGGTTCAAGAAAATGGTTGCTAAAATCTAATCTTGGGATGATATTTAACACGGTTGTTCGAGGAACCAAAGAAAAACGTTAGGGTTATTCTTACGAAGAGTGGCATTATATTGGTGCATTAATTATAGGTTAAATACGGGTGCTCTGAATCCAAATGCTGTAATTTTGCATTAAGCTCAAAATGTGCTTCATTGTAAAGGATTATTTTTTTTTTTGAAGAATCAAAGAACAATAATCAATTATCTGTTTAATAATCTTCAAAATTTAAATAACCTTAGAATTGTATCTGTCATATTATTTTTTATGGCTGCAAACAAATTTTTAGTTCATATTAGAACACTCTTCATAAAATTGTAGTTCTATGCTGGCATAAACTAGCCCCTTAATTTCCATTATTTTTTTTAAGGTCAAGAGTCAGCAACAAATACCGTTATAATTTAATCTTAAAACGATTTCGTACAACATGAACGGTTGCACTAATGCTTGAAGATTTCCTGACATCCCTTAATTACCTTAATCATGTTGAGTTGTCTTCGAGCAGCACACAGATTTGAAAAATTTTCAAACATAACAAAGTTAACTAATTGAAAAAATATGTTAAAGAAATTTCCTAATAAAATTTCTGAGTGTTCTCTGAGGCCCTATAAATTGCTCTATAATATAAACTAAAATAATCTAATAAATTATTTAACAAAATACAAAATACCAATCAGTATGTATGTCGTAAGAAAATAAACTGAATTAGAAGTGTGAAAAATAATTTCCTTAAAGTCATCGGTAAGTTAAAATTTATAAAATAAAAATTTGGGGAAACTTAGTAACAGTCAGATAAGAGGGAATGTTTATTATAAGTGTGAAATAATGTTCATAAAAAATATCCAGCTGTTATATGTCTGGCCCTAAGATCCGCTTGCCAATACAGAAGGTAAAGAAAAAAGAAACAAATTTCAAGTTTTTTGCTTTTTTTTTTATACGAAATCAATGACCTTGTCAAAAGTTACAAAATTAAATTTCATAAATTTTATTTGGAAAGCACCAACAAAATGTGTAAAGAAAAAGGGTCATAAGTTCGTTTTTCTTTTTGCTGTAGTTTAATTTAATTTAATAATCTTTTTCCATATCTTTTTTTTTATTTAAAAAATGTTCTTAATGCTGTGTGCAAGTCGTATTAAATGATGTGTTGATTAAGATAAAGTTTTCTATTGCTTAACATCTCAACATTATCACTTAATACGTTGTTGAGATGTTGTAAGTTTTTTCTTTCTTTTAAAACTATTTTACATTTTTCAAGTACATCAACTTAATTTAACTAAACAATTCAACATAAACTTGACATCTATAGAACAGATGCTGTTGCAGCATAGCACATACACACATCCAGGCACATGAACAAATGAACACCCTTATAAATGAACGCGAGCTGTACGCTTATAAGAATATTTTGCAGCAACAACATCAATTTATTAGGGAGAACCTTACGAAGAGTTAGTAAAAGTTTTAAGAAAAATTAAAACAATTATATTTGCTGAATGTTTTGTAAACCTTAAGAAAGTCATATCGGTTCTGCGTATTTTGAGAATGTCTCTCACAAAAGATCATGAAATGTTAAACAAATTTAAAGATGAAATTCCAAATGCTTATCTTTCTCTTGACGGATAAGAAATCGTTTGTTTTGACTGTTAAGATATAACTGACTTGTCACATAATCATTGTCACAATAACAACAATAAAGAGGACATTTTGCATTATACATTACTGACTCCTTAATGCGAACGCATATTGCTTAAGCCAAACGTCAAATTCGCTAACATAAGAGTAATCCTATAGCTGTCAAAATTACTCCTGCCACTTAACTGTCAAAAAAATCATTCAAGTTTAGGATTTGATCATCGTTTTATGCCTGTTAAACGTATTGTGAAAAATATCATAATTTCCGTTCTAAATACGCAAAGCTACTTTCGTCATGAGGCGTACCTTAAAAACGATTGAGCCACTATATTATACCTTTAGATTAAAGTTAAGCAAACAAAGAAGCTCTATCGGATAATATCGAAGAAGACCCAGGAATATTAATTCGGTGCTGTTAAGCTGATTGCGACATCGCCAACACAACACGGCTTAATTTGTAGTTGAATTTGGATCTTCGCTCCTAAGAAGATTGCTCACACTCAAATTTAGACAAATATTTTAAGACAAGGTTAATTTTTTGCTTAACGACTATGTCGCAAGCAAAATTACCATTATTGGAGCGAACGCAACCCAACAGTGAACATAATTCACTGACACAAAGGTTGAAAATTTAGTGGGTTGCGGGGTATGCAACCTTGATGAAATCTCCTCCTTGGTGCTAATTAATCCCAGAAAGAGGATACTTATACCTCTACCTGTCCAAAATTTAACTAGTTTATCTCACGGTTGATTTAAGTCCAATCTAGTATTAGGAAAACCAGTAGACTCTTGGACCTACCTCAAACTGGTTTTTGAAAAAGTCTCTTTGGAGATTCAAACCCGCGGTTAAGCGACGAATAAATTTTTTTTATCTGTTATGCCTCTTTGGCAGGCGGCATTATTGGAGCTTATTTTTTGTAATAAAAAATGCGTACCACCAGGTCTTAAGTGCTCCTCTTTATAGAGTGATGTTTACCGACTTTTTGTGATTGTAGCGCGAGCTGTGGTTCCTACCAGATCGCGCTGCACGAAGCCTAAAATTATAGGCGATCTGGCGTGATCTGATATTACGAGACCAAAAGTCTAGACTTATATCAGCTTGGATAGAAATGAGGCGTTTTAGGAGATTATATAGTGCCTGTAGTTTAAGCATGGGGTTAAATGACATAAATATCATGGTGACATCATTGGAGCTTAATTCTGTCGAAATTTGAAAAGAAACAACTAAGAAATATGAGTTAAAGGCAAATGTTGCGACTCACTCATCTCAAAGGAACATCAATTAGCCCTTGAACATATGACTAGACACTCCTCGATTATGTTTTCTGCGGCTGCGTTAAGCTCTTAAAACTAGAGCAACATGAACCGACTTTTTTTAGCTGCACTTAAAGGCAAATATGGGGATTCACTCGTCTAATGGCAAAGGTACATCACTTAGCGGTCTTGAACATATGACTATACACCCCTCGATTATGTTTTCTGCGGCTGCGTTAACTTTATAAGACTACGCTTACAAGCCAACCTTACTTTACTCTGATTTTTAGCCTAACATTTGAGGCATTATTGCAGAAATAACACCACAAGTTAGAGACCCAATCAATAAAAGGCCGACCAATTTAAATACTGCAGAAAACTCAGAAGAGACAATTGGAATGATGTCCCAGATGAGTGTTAAAAAATCGCCGAATTTCCTTTTATTTAAATTTATTTTTCTAACGTTCTATCTAGTAACCCTTTACTTGGTTGCTGGGTTACTGATGCAAATTGTAAATTTCTTTATTTCCTCTTAACACATGTATAACAATGTCATGTTCAAAAATATGTCATTTGTAAAGCTCATACACTTAAAAAAACGAAAAGACAAAACTGTACAAAATGAAATACTTGAAAACACATACATAAGTTTCTCGAGAAGAAAAAATCAAAAAGACGTAACAGAAATTTTTTTTCTGGGAATGACATTCAATCGGTATGATTATTTCTTAAAAAAAACGCAGCTAAAAGATTCACAAAGAAGACAACATAGAAAGTATTTAAAAAATTATAGAAAAATACAAAACAATGGCGTAAATCAGGAAACAACAGCAAATTACGCAACACCAAATTGTACTGAAAAATTATGTTCGAGTTTAAGAAAAAATAAAGAAAAGAAAATAGTTTTATTGCACATTTATCTTTAGAGTTTTTCCAACAACTAATGACTTTTGTGTAACGGGACTTTAATGACATAAATAGTTGAACTTTGATGAGAGAAAATTTATTAAAATGTAAGTGAAAAATTGTGAAATTGTTGGAAAGAGAGGTTGGTGGTAGTCGTGCCGACAATCATGATGTTAAAAATTAAATCAAACAATTAATTTGTTCGAACAACATTCTTGCTTGTCTGGCATTAGATGTAAAAGTGTTTTGATTATGAAAAAAAAACCCACATGGAACATAAGGTGGCTTAAAGGGTTGTGTGTTAATTGTTCTAATTTTAAATTAATTTAAATATCAAATGTTGGTTAAAACAACTGGACTTTAAGTGATTAATACGGAAGTACTTCCAACAGGATTAGGGTGATCGAAATGTTATTAATTGACCGGTTTTAACCGGTTTTTCCGATTTATCAAAGCCGAATATTTTAAAGTGCCAACTTTTCGAATATCGAATAAATCGGTTATTTTGTGCGAATAAACCGGTTATTATTATGAGCCGGAAAAGCACTATTAAATATATGCATACACCAAAATGCCCTACAAAAGTCAATCATAAAGAACACATTTTGGGGGATTTAGATGAGTGTCATAAGTGATCTGAAAGGCTAAAAAGATTTTTTGTGGCTTTACATTCCATAAGTCCAACATGTATGCTAATTGGGAGGTAATTTTCAATGTCAAGTTTCATAAAAAAAAAGAAAAAAAAAACTGACAAACATACTTCAAAACATTAAACTGGATTTTCTTTCCAAAATATTATTTTAATAGAAGCAACTAAGAAGACAAAATTTTTAGTTATTGTTGTAATCATTGATTATTGTGGCCTCATATATTTTAAGCTGTCAACTACATATATTATTTTATTAAAGAAATTGCATGTGTTTATATGCACATCTATGTGTAAATGTATAAATATGTTCCTATAATAGTTAAAAGCAAAAATTCTTTAAAAATCTCTGTCATCACTGCGGTATAATTTGTTCGATCTTTACCTTTGTAAATTGTTTTGGTTTTATGTAAATAAAATTTTTATTCAAATAAGTTGATTTTTGTGTTATTGTTTATTCGAATTAAACCGGTTAACCGATTATTTTTAATTGCTTAACCGATAACTGTTTTTCTAAATAACAACTATTCGGAATATCCGAAAACCGGTTTTATTTAAAAAGACGAATAAACAATCTCCCTAAACAGAATATTACAAGTATCAAACACGAACCAGCGGTGACTTTTTTTATGTAAGCGGATTGTAGATAAATCTTCTGTAAAAATGTTTTAGAAATAAACTACAGAAAGCTAGTGAAAAGTCCACGTCAGTCATGTAGAACCGCAACTTGCCTCAACAACACACAACAATTGATGGTAGCCCACGAAAGTCACTTAGGTTACCAGCTGTTGTTTTTTACATCTGACTTGACAAATTCCACACTTATAAATACGAACATGTCGTGTGTTACGTTTAAAACAATACTTCTGTTAAAAACATGTGTTGAGACATCTGAAGATATTATAATTAGAGCGCGCTCTATTTTCTTATATCAAAACATGTGACATCAGCCGTTGGCAGAAATCTCTGCTACTGCAAAGTAGTCAGCGACGGTTGCCTGTAAAAGTGCAATTTTGACAGACATGTAGATTGACATATGTTTCAAATATTTTAAAGTCAAATGTAAAAAACACGCCGTGTATTATAGCCTTTATGGGTCGATTCTACTCCATTTAAAACTAATCAGCTGACTAGACAACTTGAAAACAGATGTTTTTCCATTAAGCAAATGTGAATGTGAAATACCTCTATCCAATTACACGATGCAAATTGAAGCTTTTACTAGCGGACCTGCAAAGGAGAGAAGCATAAATGAGCCTACGTGCAACAAGAACATCATGTACTTCTTGAAACTTTAGTTAAGGCAATCATAGATATGACTACCGGTCATGGAAATTTGGCAATTATGCTAAAAGGCTTGGCCTGCAGAGATCAAAGACTTATGTAGGAGATCTTATGATATAACGCAGAAATAGAACGCTTCGCATCTAATTTGCATAAGTTTGTCACTAAACTATCTGTACCTGGAAAGTCTTTAGAGTATAGCGACTAGTGTGATCAGTATATACTGCCTTATTCGTGGCAAGATTTTTATATTAACACCATCACTATTTATGTTCTCAACAATCTGAACCTGAAATAGGGTATATTTTTCTTTATTCCTATATTCTTCTTTAGAGATACTACCAAGGGGACCTCACTAAGCTGTATATTACATTCTTGTTCTACCTACTTGAACTTTTATGGATTCGCAACACTGGCTTCACTATAGACTTTGGTCGGGCATAGGGACTTCAACTATGTGTGTCTGTTAAACTTAAGCTAAATTGAAGCGTGTCATAGCATCAATAGGTATAAGTAAAATTATCTTTGAGTAAATATCTAAAAACTTTATTACCCGTTATCTGTATCGAACCAAAGTGTGGGCCCTCTTACTTGTTAGGTTTGAACTACAGATCCCCTTTTTTTGTTTCTGAATGGGTAGAAGGACATTTATTGATTGACAAAAAATTCAGTTTATGTTTGATATTTTTTGCAAATAAGAGTTTTAGGGCCATTATTACAACTTGCCTTTAGTTAAAGGCAGGATTGTGTCGGACCGATAAATAGCTTTGCATTATAAAGCCTTCATGTATTATTCTTTTATCCATTAAATATTATTATTATTAATAATAATAATAATAAAAAATGGAAGTTGTAATAATACAAAGCTATTTATCGGGCAGACAAAATCCTACCTTTAACTAAAGGCAAGTTGTAATAATGGCCCTTAATAAATCTGGGAAATAGGTATAGAAAATCTAGTATTTAACCCAAACTGTACGTAAATATATTTCGCCAAGAGAAAGGCCATCATTCAATGTGTGCGTCAACTAATGAAAATAGTTGGTTAATGAACAAAACTACTTGCATACGTTCTTGTTCAGCCACAAACATCACTTCTGTTGCCCAGAGTAAATGTAAACATTTATCAACTCGTCATAATTCTGAGACGAGTTTAAAACTGCGACAAATGACAATTTTGAGAAGAATAAAATTGGATTAATCGAATGTGATACTAACGGGCTAGCGGTAGCGATTATTAAAATAATTTTGTTTTGTCACAATACTGCAACTTATTTAAATAGCGGATTAAAATTTAAATTTCAGTCGACCCACCCTATAGTTTCATAGTTTGGTTTTCCTTTGGCTTTAAAGCCATTTGGTAACAAAAAATTAAATTTTAGACTCCTTGACAAATACTCTAATACAACTTTTGTATTTTACAGTTACAAATTGTTATCTACAAAAAGCAATTTCAAACGCAAAACATCAAAATCAAATAAAATCTTATTCACTCATGAACATATGGTTTGTTTAGATGTGCTCATAGACAATTCTTCGAATAATATACGAAAGTAATATTTTTATATTTATTTCATAATTTTATTTGACATTTAATATCGGAGAAATATTTTTTTCTCTTATAAAATCTTTCCATGAATCAATAAAATTCAAACAGATATTCCAGCACATATGACTGTTGTAGGTTGTCTGATTTAAATATTATTAAAGTTAAGATAACCTGTCAATTGTAATTCGTTTCTGGTACAGTGGTGTCAGAAAAAAACTCATTATTCGGTTTGTTTGTTTTGCTGGTTATAAAAAAGTTTACCATAATTTTTCGTAACAAAGATCATAATATTTTTTACTGATTGTATTCTTTAGCAACTTTATTTATTTAAAATTTTCTAGCAAAAATAAGACCGTATTTAGACTATGCAATTAACGCCGCAACTTTTGCGTGCAACATTTTGTTTGTTAGCAAGAGAACACAGAAAAGCATAAACCGAAAACTGTCAAAATAAATGCTCGAGAAAAAAATTGTAATTTAAATGTGAAAAGATTTTCGAAGCAACTTTAAAAGAGAATAACGAAAAAAACTCGGCGTTAACTGCATAGTCTTACTGCGGTCTAAGTCATTTTTAACAAATAGTGATATTTTTGTATTCATAATAACTGTATCTATCGAAACATATTTTAATATTTTTTTCAGTTGTCTTTTCGTGAATAACTGTGACAACATTAAAATTTTTTTTAAATCAAAAAAACAAAAAAAAAACTTTGATAACCTTTTTAGTCTGACTTTCAATAATATTGGTATTTGATGAAGTACATAAATGATTTGTGCAGGTAAAAAGAAATAAATCGTATTGTCATCTGCTATAGTTGATGTGACTACTGTCAAATTAAAATCTTCCGCACGATTGATATACTATTACCGAAGATTAAGTTAATAATGTAATTATAAAACTATTTCTAAACGTACAATATTTTGTTGTTGTAATAGAAGAATTTTATGTATGTCTCCACTGGGTTTCATTTCTGAGTATCAATATATAGTCAGCACAAAGAAATTATGATTCCTGCAAATGAAATTCTATAACCACAAAGGAAAAGTTCTATTGCCATATTTTTAGCAATGACAATGAAGCAGTTTGCCTGACTACTAGCACATCAACTCTGATATGTTTTGATTAACAATTTAAAGTAGAAGAAACATTAAATTTGAATATTTGTCTGTGTGAAAAAATAAGCAATGCTGACGTAGGCCATACAATCAATCGAACGTTTTTTAAAATTTAAAATTATTTTCTTTTTAATGGCCTTAAAGACGACTGTTTTTCCATTAAGAAAAATAAAACAACGTACGTACATAGAAGGCCTGCTTGAAAAATGGCCCCAAAACACAAAATTAAAAATGGCCCCAAAACACAGAATTACAAATGGCACCAGTTTCAAAAATTAAAAATAACCCAATAATACGTATGAAGTTTGGCCCCAAAACATTTAGAAAATGGCCACAAAATAGGTTACTACAAAATAGCTTTAAATTTCTCTTAAATATTTTCTAAATGAAAAATGGACTCAATGAAAAATTACCCCAAAGTGAAAATAAAGGAAGCCTCAAAACTTTTCATCAAAGCCAACAAGGAATTTTGAAATCAACCCGAATTTTAAAAATGTCGGGACCGCCTTTTTAATTATTAAAAATTTCAGTTTTATTCGTTTATTTATTTATTAAAAGCAACAACAACAAAATGCTGGGTAATTGTTCGCGTTTTTTTGGCCAATTTTTTATTCTTAAATTTGAAACAATATATTGAAAATCACCTCAAATTTTTAAAATTTGTTCCATAAAATTAAAAGTATTTTTTGATAAAATAAAGCCACCTAATCGAAATGAAGAAGGACTGCAATTTTAATCCATTTTTAATCCGTTTTTAGTGACAAAAAGTTTTGCCAATATACAATTTGTCTTCAAAATTAAAAACTTGGCCAACTAAAAACAAAACTTTAAAATAGAAAAGAAATATGTCCCAACAATATTCTAAGTTTAGAGACTTAAAAAATAACTCCAAGTTTCTTTAAGGTACGAGCTTAATGAAAACTCTGTATACAATAATTTGGAGACTTGATTCATTTTTGTTTTTTTGGGAGCCTAGTCTACTAGAGACTCAGCTTATACCGCCAAATATACTAACCAAAGTAAAATGAAATAACTCCTAATAAAAGAGGTCGCAAAAGAAATCAAATAAACCGATATGGAAAATTAATTTTTTTTTTAATTATAAATAAGAAAAAACTCCTAAGAAAATAGAAATAATTCATTCCGTATGATTTCTAAGTTTTATTTAAGGTTTTGCTAGTCTATATATATAAAAGTTAAACTCTGTGTGTGTGTGTGTGTTAGCTATAGACTCCGAAACTGTAAAACCGATCGGACACAAACTTTGGCAAGTTGTTGTACACATTCCAGGGAGTGTTCATGGGTGTTAAAAAGTGGGCGGGATTACGCCCATAAAAAATAAGTTACCATTTTTAGCTACTTGCACCAGATCGATTTTTCTGAAAATTTTCAAACATTTTAAACTCTCATGATTATACAATTTCGTGATTAGAAAAGTGGGCAGTGCCACGCCCACAAAAAAAGTTATAATTTTTAGCTTCCTGCACTTGACCGATTTTTCTTAAACTTTTTATACATTTTGAGCTGTCATGACTATATAATTTCGTAATTAGAAAAGTGGGCAGTGCCACCGCCATTAAAAAAAGTTATTATTTTCAGCTATTTCCACACACTCCACTGGTTCTCACCGATTTGTCTTTCAAATTCAAGCGACCACAGTTTCCAGATCGCCTTGCCTTCGCTATTACCATCAACAAAGCACTAGGACAATCTCTGCGTGTTGCAGGATTGAATTTGGAAAATCCATGCTTTTCAAATGGCCAGCTGTAAATCGCAGGCTCCAGAGTGCGAACACCAAAAAATTTGTTAATTTTTATAGCAAATGGAAAAATCAAAAATCTTGTATACCCACTTGCATTACAATAAAAATCAATAAAATATTATTTTAATTATATTAAATTAAAATTGAAAATGCATTAAGGGCGTAGCAACGCGCGCCGGGCTTGGCTAGTATGAAATAATTTCCAAAACGGTATGGATTAACCGTTGCTAAAAAGAAGGTATTATACACAACCAGCATTTAGCCGGGCTCAAGGAATTAACACTTTTCTGGATTCAAACCTCTGGCTTCTATATAACCTTTAGCCGGGTACATGGGAATCAGACTTTGTTATACTTAAGCTTAATGAAACCCAGTTTCATAGTATCAATTCGTATAAGTAAAAGTATTTTTGACTAAAGCCTTAAAAAGTCCATTGGAAGCAGAGAGTAATTTTATTCAGGATTAATTTTTCGAAGATGACTAGAGTTTGAGTCTCCGGACCTGGTCAAAAACTATAGGGTAGCCAGTGGTTCGAGTCCATAAAATTTTAAGTTTCCGGCTCGCGGCCGAGCTTGTTAACATTTAATATTTTATTGGAAAGTTATTTTACATTAGTAAAATATCTAAATTAAAAAGGTCCCCAAACGAATTAAATTACCCTCAACGATTGCGAGTTACATATACTAACATCATTTTAACTAACTTAATTGTTATTTAATTCTTTTTTACATCCTGTAAAGCAACCGATAATTTAGGTATGCCGTTTCTAATGAAGCCATCAAAATGTACTATCATCAAATATGCTCCTTTTTTCAGAGATATTTTTACACTCTTTTAAGGTTAATTTAACCTTAGAGCAGTATTCGTTTTGAAAAAAAAAATCCAATTCTGGACTTCTTCTCATATATTTACGCCTTTCGCCCATTTTTTATTAAACCTATATTAAACCTATAGTATCAAAAAATTAGAAACATTTTAGAAATGAATCACACTAAATTAAAAAATTTTGTATTCTTCTCTTCAGGTGGGGACCATTTTTCATTTTCCCTTTGAGGATATTTACCTGGGAGCCTTGAAAAAATCTAACATGAAATAAATTTAATCGATTTCAATAACTAAATGCGCCTAATTATTAATGAAAGCCACTGTCTAAATTTAATGCCGTTTATAAAAGAAATGTTATAAATATAAAAAATAACTACAGTAATCACTGGATATACAAATTATTTTTGAGGAGAAGAACCAAATAAAACATATTTTTTGCATTAATCAGTATTAGATTAAAATAAATTAAAAAATATTTTTCTATAAGCAAAAAATGCATCAAAAGAATTGCAGCATTTTTATAGTTCTTTATATCTGCTATCTACTGTATGAGGTTAATGTTTATTATTTTTCTGTACTTTTGCTGTTAAATAAAAGATTCGTTCTTTGACGGTAAATTGGACATGTCACTGATATAGTCTAAAGGAACATTGTGATACATACCGAAATAAAATATTTCATGCTGTAGGATAAATATCATTTGTATAAATTTCAAATCGGTTGACTTACCTAAAAATAAAAAATAAAATGTATTAGAAATGTATCAAATTAAGTAAGAATTATAATTTATATAATTGGCCAATAATAAAAGCTATATTTTATTCAATAAACTTGTTTGTTAAAACTCGCTTGAAGACACAGTCAGGGTTGTGAAATGGAAGATTTGAACAAAAGTAAATTAAGAATATTGCAAATAAAAATATTTATCATACAGTAGGCTCCCAAGAATTAGAAAAATCACATGCCCAGCATAAAAATATAACTGCATTAATTAGAAACTCGCAATATTATTTTCCAACAAATCCAACTACAAAAAACATGCCATTAAATTTATGTTTTTATAAATTTTCTAACAAAATACCCAACTAACTACCTCCGACTCTATTGTCCTCATTATCACTAAGCCCCAATTATTCATTCTAAATTACATACAACGTTTAATGCTGTAGCTGCAGCATCTACTATAAACATATTAATCTAACTGTGTGTGTTTTCAACATTACCTTGTGTCATACGAGTTTTATAATCCCCAAAAGTATAAAACAATTTATACAAAATTTAACTGAATATTTAACATCAATTCATCAATTAAATGTATCCAAGAGATGCATAAATACAACAGCAAAAAAACAAAAAACTGCACAAATGCAAAATAAAACAACAAAAAAGGCAGAACCCACAACAGCAATAATAACAAAATACTGTCATTATGTCGAACAAGGCAGGATAAAAAAAGCTACGTAAGGACTACGATACAGCAGGAACAACAATGTGTATGTGGTATGTGAAAATGTAGAGGCAAAAATATACATACAATTTCAAAATAAACATAATTTGGTTTTAGAAATATTATCTTCTTTTTTTTTTTTTTGTTTTTTTTAAGGAAAATGCATACAATATATATGTGTGCATGTGGACAAACATGAAATGCATACAGAGAAACACTAGCAAACACAATATTCAAACATGTTTGTTTGCGTGTGTACATAAATATCATATAAATATTTGCATACGATACCATAACGAAGGAGTACAATAATATGAGAGATTGTGCTGAACTCGCCTAAAGATATTGGGTAGATGAATGAGTAGTTTATGTAAGAGTTCCAAGAAATTCAAAAATACTTTTTTTTACAAAATTTAGGAACACATGAACTGTGATAAATCTGAATATCAAAATAAAAATAACTGCAAAATATTTAATAAGTATTTTATACAGGCGAGTAATTGACTGTAACTTTAAAGTTTTAGAGAAACAAAAACTTTTGCATGGAGTTGCTTGATAACATGATCAATTCTAGCAAGAATGCGGGGATTCAGTGAAATTTTTTTCAAAATTTTTATACTCCATGCTGCATAATCGATATGGCTCAGACTCTGTTCAAATGGTATTTAAGATCAGTGTCTATCAGGCACTTAACTTCATACATTATATAGTAATTAGGTGTCATTACCAACATCATTATTATAAAATACAGAGTAATGGCCTGTTGGTAGTGACCTTCGTAAATACTTTTTTTATATTTTTTTACAGTAAAATACTTTCACTTGCTTGAAATTAACTTTATAAATATTAAAACAGAATCAATATTATTATTTTTTATATCTTTTTGTATCGCACCAGTATACAAGTATCCATCTATAATTCAGCTTTATTGGCAACTGCTTATTTGATTGCTTTTTGTAAGTACATTTGTAAGCGAGGGTCATGATTTCTGTGGCAACTCAAACAAATATAAGTAGTTAATCGGTCGAAAAGTAAAGGAGCTAATACACGGCATGTTTTTTACATCTGACTTGTCAAATTCTCCACTGCTAATACAAACATATCGTGTGTTACCTTTAAAACATTATTTCTGTAAAAAACATGTGTTGAGACATCTGACAAAATTTTAATTAGAGCGCGCTCTATTTTCTTCTGTCAAAACGTGTGACATCAGCCGTTGGCAGAAATCTCTGCTGCTGCAAAGCAGTCAGTGTAAAAGAACAATTTTGACAGACATGTAGATTTACATATGTCTCACAAATTTTAAAATCAGATGTAAAAAACATGCCGTGTATTATAGCCTTAACTAGTTTATGCATATCTACAATATGACTTGCTATCTTACTAGGTAAGTTAAGATTTTGCTGGGTAGCTACAAAACCACTTAGCCTTTCAATAAATTTGGCTCTGAAAAAGATAAGACATTTTTGACATTGCGCAGGCCCTGGACATTAATCCAGGGAGAAGTTAACTCATTATCTGCGAGAACAGGCAGATTGTCTCGAAAATAACCGCAAAACATTGCGGAGTCAAATAATGACAAACAGCACCACAATTTTTAAGGCTGTTATTTCGGAAAACCTTAGCAGCTTCAGCTTGCTGTGAAATACGGATAGTAAACAATGTCAACATATTCCTGCATTTATCTTGCTCATATTTATTCCAATTATTTCTTAGATTATCACCAGATGACTAAACTGCAGCTATTCTGAAATATCAAAGAATATATAATTTTTGTTTGTTTCCAGCAGTCAGTATGCTAGATCCGAGAACTCTAAGCTCATAGAGTGATTTTGAACAAGAATTCTGACATTAAAGTGTTTGACAAAGAATCTAAATTTTGGAACATTATTCCTAACCTTAATGACAAGAGTCATAAATCAGGCCTTTCAGCAATCTTTGTATGTATACCCTCTAAAATCTCCGCATTTAAAAACCCTTAGACGTAAAGAATAACGCGGACATCAAAGCCTTAGATTGTTCTTTGAACACGCAAGGGAACAATGCACCTAAGATAATTCTGTTTGTCGGTCTAGTGACCTTAACGCTGGGTCTCCACGAAGCAATTTTCATTGCTAAGCATATGCAAAAATGGCTGCAGAATAACGGCACTTTTTTGCTGAAGTATGCTTTTTTCATTAGGTGGAGAACACGACACAAGTAATTTATTTGTAAAATTTTATATTTTTGTTTTAACTTTTATGGGTTTTTTTTGGAATACCTCACTCTAAATTATTATCAGGTAAAGTTATTTTTTTAATTTCCCTTTGTTTCTGCAAAGGAAAACATGAAATTCAAAGTATATTAAACGATTTTGACAGCTAATTGCGGCAATAATTGCTCAAGCAATCAGCAGAGAAATTATTGCGCAATGAATTGTTACATATAGCAATTTGCGGTCTACACGTCGCAATCTCTATGGACATAATCAAATTTGACAATTGCGGTAATAAATATTGATGTAAAAAGAGGATAAGAGCGTTCATCACACTCGCAAAGAAAATAAAGCACCTAAGAGCTGTTCGTTAGCTAACATGCAACAACCGCATATATTATTGATTTTATAGTAGTGGCAAAAGCCCTTATTAAGACAGTCATTAAAAGTCACGATAACCCAATCGTCGGATATGCAAGAACAATAATGCACCTAAGTTTTACTAGGAATAATTGGTTTATTGGCCACCATTTTAAAGCTGCGTAGGTGTAACTAGGGCATCAGGGGTTCAGAGCATTAATTGGCAATAAAAAAATGCGTTCAGGAGCATCCTTTTACTCCTATTTGGCCACAATTTATGTTTTAATGGTAGTGTCGAAGGACTAGTAGACAATTCGCAGTCGAAATTCCCCTTATCGCGACAAAATTCTTCGATGTGACTCTTTTCTCACATCAAGTGATTTCTAACTTACCTTCATCCCAACCTATCACTGGGTCGTTTATGTACAAAGTCACTCAGTTTAGTATTTTGTTCACATGAAACGTGAACTAACTTCCTCTTGTGAACGTCGCCAAGTGTATAAAAAGGTATACATATAGTATAATCTAAATTTTTATAGATAGAAAAATTAACTTAAGCTGCCTTTACTCCGTCTGATTTCTCAGCTGAGTTAAGCTATTAAACATTAGTTTAAAGCCCTGCTAATATGCGAAAATTTTAAAATTTATTTTATTTGACTGAAAGATACAAGTAAGAAGCTAATGTAAATTAAAAAAGATTAAAATTATATTTATTGACGTGAATCGATTGTTAAACTTAGATGAGAACTCCGATAGTGTTAAGATAATATTAGCTTAGTCCGTTTGTGCCTTTGTCCATCTCTCAATGTGCATGTTGAAATCAGCTTTTTGATGTCCCCATGTATGCCTCGGCTTCCTATTTGGTATCAGTTTATCAAATATCCTTTCAATAACATTGCTATTGAAAATCTGTTATTTGGTAACGTAATGAGCTGAGATATAGGTGAAAGAAAACGATTAGCTTTGTTTTTTACAAACAAAGTTAGACTTTGCAGCTTTTATAGAACTTTTTGAAACGTTTGTTACGTACAAATTTGCATCCTTAGCAACATTTACAGAAAATCATGGTTCAATGTATCAATTACCGACACAGATATCGTCAAAAGAAAATAATTGCAATTAAAAGCTCAGATTATTGATTTCCTAAACAAACTTTCGTGACGGTTGCAGCACATAGTTGTCAGTTGAGGTCTTGCAACTTAAGGTGTTGAAAAGTAACAATATATCCATATTAATTGCACCAATATAAGCAAAAAACCACTGCCTCCTATGGTATCACAGTGAAGGGTATATAAGATTCGGTACAGTAGAATACAGTTCCTACTTGCTTTCTTTTAGTTTGGCATTGTGCTTTCCAGGACGAAGGAAAGTGAAAAGCATAAGTATTTGTTCAATCAATTATCGCTGATAGTATGAAGTAATTGTGAAGATAACGTGTTTGCATTTCTTATAACTATGAAAAGACCAGGTGTGCGATGTCTATAAAATCTTCAGTCTAGTGGGTAATCGTTAAGATGTCGTATAAATTTGATGGGTTTGTCATGAAGCAGCCAATAACCTAAAAACTTTTTAATATAATCAAACTTTTTATGGCATTTTACATTTCCCCTCCAGCCAATACCCGGACACATATTTAAATAAAATATTACTGCTACACAGTTTTAAACATAAAGTTTGTTTGGCAGTAACTTTTGCTTTTTAATGATGCTTATATGCAACCACAAACACATTAAAATTGTTGTTGTTGTTGATATTATTATTGTTGTAGTTTTATGAATGTATGAGTTTAGCTGAACATACATAATACTTTATACACCCGAGTATATTTTTGCAAATGTCTAGTATATGAGGATAAACAGGACATTGTACTCATATACATACAGAAGAGTATACACTTGCATACATAAATACAATAGATATGTGGTTTAATGTTTTGGGTTAAATTGTATATATAGTCGTTGGTATGTACTTACGTTTGTCTAAATTGTAAAATACACGCAAAATGTGTATAAGAATGTACATGTTTGTATATTTCCATTAAAGACCATTTTTCTAGATGCCATACATTAGAGTTACACTCTGATGAGAATGATGACTGTGATGTACGTTTGTGGATGATGCAGATGATGATTATGATGACGATATTGCTACAATTCCATTTTAATGTATTGAAAGTATCCATACAAAATTTCCTTTTACTTAATATTTACATACATTTGCAACATTTGTCTCTCAACTCTTTAGAGGAATCAACTATCAAATGCATTTGATACGACCACCACCAAAACGATAACAACAGGAATACGAAGTACAAGGATATAGTCAACGGCAACTACCATTAATATGCTCCTTCCGCATTCAATGCAAGTAGATACAAGAATGTAAATGTTTTATCAAAAGCGTATATCTGTATCAATATCGTAACTACGAATGCCATTGTAATTCCCGTGACCGTGCCATTATGGTATGATTTTGGATGTCGAAGTTACTGCTAAATAAGAAATTCTGTTTGGTTGTAATTAATTTGTAAATGAACAGAATCCTGTTTTGTTATTATAGTTTAAATTAAGGTAAATTGCGATATTAAGGCTCAATCTTTAAATAGCCTTCTCGCGAAAATTTGAGATGAATAGGTTTCTGCAATTATTCTGATGCGCTGGTATGTGTCAATTTATGTCAAATCCCTAATTACAGAATTTTTAATGTCACCAGATTTCAGCCGTAAATGCCAAGTACCTGGTGTCGAAGTATCATCTTATCTTTAATCATTGCTCTTAGTAATTTATTATGGAAAGACTGACTTATTATTCATCTGTGTTACGAAAATCTCTGTTCTGTAGAAAATATTTTTTTTTACACCATACATCCACCTTTCGAAAATTTTAACCTCCTCTGCAGAAAAATTAACTAGTATGTATGTGGTTAGAAATACACTACTTAGTAGTTCTTTCTACCTTCAGACTAGTTACTTATTTGTCCTTTTGTTACATATGTATCAAACTATTAATTTTAACATAAGGTTGTCATAGGACCCCAACTAGTTTATTTGTATATAGTTTTATATACTAGTTACTCTAAGAGGGTAGTGAGTGAGCGTACTCACCTCACACATACTAAAAATAATTAATATGCATTTTACACAGTATTTAAGCATCAAGCACTAGAAAATGTTTTTTCTCTGAGGCGGGATTTGAACTGGGGTATGTGCATCAACACTCTATAATATTGTTACAGATTTATTTTTAAATGGCTTAATTTACATTATAATTTATTTTATTTGTAATAGTTTAAGTTACTGTAGTTTTACTTGTATTAGTTTATTTCGCTGGTTGTTCGAACATGATGTGAGTTATTATGTGCAGCATACTTATAGGCACTTTTATTATTCCTGCATATTACTTAACATTGACATTACGTCTTAATTTAAATGTAACGGTTTTCGAATGTACTAGTGTGTACATACGATAACTTTGTCGAATGTTACCGAACACCATTATGTTACTATAAATAGCCGAACAACACAGCTAACATGATCAGTAAACAGTAGAGCTTGTAAAGCGCGTATCAAAGTGAGTTTGATAATAGAAGTGTATAACCATAAGTGTAATAAGTAAAGTGATATAAAAACAATATCTGAGTGTATTTAAATAAAGTGCTCTTAATTTTATAACTAATTTCAACTGTTTTTGACTGCAATAAAAGAACTCAAGGTGTATTTAAAGGAAATAATCCAACGTTTATAAAAGGTATAAACGTAACAATATTAAATTCATATGAACATGATTTATGTTTGAAAAACAAAGTGCTCTTTAGTTTTGCGATGGTGAGTTTATTTTTAGTCAATCCTGGTGTCTCGTTACAACTTGTTATAAAGGGTGATTTTTTATATTTTATCTTTTTAGCAACACTGGTTTAAACAGCTGACGCACGTTTCGTGTTTTGTTTCACTGTCAAACATCTTCAGTTTGGTCTATGATTTAACCATCAATCGTCTTACAAACGAACAACGCTTGCAAATTATTGAATTTTATTATCAAAATGCGTGCTCTGTTAAGAAAGTGCTCACCGACGAAGCTCATTTTTGGCTCAATGGGTACGTTAATAAGCAGAATTGGCGATTTTGGAGTGAAGATCAGCCAGAAGTATTGCAAGAGCTACCAATGCATCCAGAAAAACTCACAGTTTGGTGCGGTTTATGGGCTGGTGGCATCATTGGACCGTACTTTTACAAAGATGATCGTAATCGTAACGTAACTGTGAATGGTGAGCGCTACCGTAAGATGATATCCAACTTTTTTTTGCCCGAAATGCAATAGCTTGACTGGTATGACATGTGGTTTCAACAAGACGGTGCCACATGCCACACGGCACGCTTAACAATGGACTTATTGAGAGGCGAGTTCGGTGAACTTTTTATTTCACGTTCGGGACCGGTCAATTGGCCGCCTAGATTGTGCGATTTAACGCCTTGAGACTATTTTTTGTGGGGCTATGTTAAAGCTCATGTCTATACGCACATGCCCGCTTCAATTGACGCATTGGAAGACAACATTAAAGCATTTATTGATGAGATACCGGCCGAAATATTGAAAAGAGTATGCCAAAATTGGACTAAGCGGATGGACCATTTGAGGCATAGTCACAGTCAACATTTGCATGAAATAATCTTCAACATTAAATTATATGGGCCGTACTATCGATTCAAATAAAGATTTAATGAATTTTTCTGAATTTTATGTGCTTTTTTTTAAAAACTTTCCTATAGCTCTTAAAATATCACGCTTTATAACTGGTTCAAAACGTTAGTAGTTAAATATTTAGCAAGAGGGCCATAAGATGCGGAGCGTAATATTTTGTTTGAATTTGGCTTCAAGGCTAATAATTAATCTTCAGAATATTTGCTATAATTTCAGTCAATAGGCTTTGTAATAACTCCATAAAACCCTGGTGTTTTACTACAGCTTTTATTCATTGAAAAGGCACATTTTTTCAAAGACATAAACTGAACCAAAATTAGCCTCGGTACAGCTGTTTTGATTTTAGTAATAAAATAACTAAAAACTTGGATTACTAATTTAAGCATAATAGTGAAATATCATATGGCAGCTTTATGGATCATAGTGTAAATATGATAATGTAATAATAGCTTGTATATGGCAACACTGTTTTTTGAACAAAACGTGCCGATAGCTATGCAGACAGGAGGAACAGGCTAGTCTTATAAATGTAAGAAAAGTCTATTCGAAATAAGTGAAATTATTAAAATACAACGTTCATCCACGATACGATTTCCAAAAATATAAAAAAACTGGAACAATAACTAACAAACCGCGAACCGTCCAACAAAAATAAACCATCGTGAAGAGAGAGAGAAAAATATACGAACGGTGAATAATAATCTCAATGCATGTGTCATTGCAGAAAACTTGAAAACTAGCGATAGAACTGAAGACTGCCAAACTGTAATAAACGTACTTTTACGAAATTAATATAAAGGTCGGGTTAATCGAAAGAAACTGTATGTTAAAAAAAATAATATGAAAAAGAAATTGAATAATGCCATTTAAAAGATAAAGATTTTTCTTTTTGGCATCGAGTAATTTTTAGTGATGAGATTAAATATTTTTAGTTCAGATAGAAGAAAAATTGTATGGATAGATCCGAAGCATTTGATTTCAACTGTAAATAATGAGGAATTTGATGTGATGGAGAAGGGATGGATGGCTTCTTCTGGTGTGGTTAACCTTGGTTTTTATTGAAAGAATAAAGGATATACATGTTTAAATATATAAAAAAAAAACTTAAAACAAAGTGCAGAAAAAATAGGTTTGATACATTTCAGCAGGATAACGATCCTAAACACACGTCTGGAATAGTGAAAAATGGCTTTTTTACAAAGTCCCTTAGCAAATAAATTACCAGATTGAACATTCATGGGACTACTTAGAAATAAAGATTCGGTGACTCCATATATCGAGTAAGAAAGAGTGGAAAACATAGATCCTTTAAACACAACAAAACTTGTTTCTACAATGCAAGCCGATTAAATGCTGTACTTACTACTAAACGAGGACCATTTTTGAAACGACTCCTAAATTATTAATATATTTTTACGTTTATACCTTTTATAAACATTGGTTTATGTACTCTAAATAAACTGAGGATTCTTTAGTATTGCAAATAAAAAAACTTGAAATTTGTTATCAAAGTAAGAGCACTATTTATATATATTTAAACACGCTCAGATATTGTTTTAACTACTACTTCATCTATTTCACATATTGCTATACACCTTTATTATCGAACTGAATTTAATACGAATTTTATAATATAGTAGAGCTTCTACTATATTACTGATTATGTTATCTGTGTTCGGCTATAGTAGTAGTAGTCTGTAATATTTTAAAAAGTTATCGCAAGTAACATACTAATACATTCTGATAAATTACTAGAAGGCCGTTACATTTAAATCAAGACGTAGTATTAAGTAGCATACGGGAACAAATAAATGTTCCTTAAAGTATGCTGTATATTAATTGACATGATATTCAAACAACCAGCTAACAAAGAAAAATGGTAAACATAAAGTACTACAAATAAAACTACTGTAACTTAGACTACTGTATATCAAACTACTAAAATTATTATGTAAATTTAACTATTTAAATTTAAATCTGTGACAATACATAATAGGTATATCTGTACGAAGACTTAATTGATTCAGTATACGTATATGGGCTATAAAACACTCCATCTCTTTGTCCTATTCTAACCTAAATAAACAAAATTGTCACGCTGAGGCTAATTAGTAACTCTACGCGATATTCAAATAAGATGTCGGAAACATAGATTTAATTTTTGTTTTTGATTTCAACTGGCTGGTGCTTTGACACACAGAATGCGCTCAAGACAGTAGCTTTCCTGAGAAATCATTTAAAAGCCACCTTAATATTCCAGACTTGAAAACTGAAAGCCCTGATCATGTCATCTTACACATTTAGATTTTTTTCTTTGGAAATGAATGTGAAATCAAAACTATTTGTCGAAAATCCAGCTACGATTTTACAACACTGAACATATTTATTTTCCAAACGGCGCGCCTATGAGCTCTAATGAAATTTAAAAAAAAAGTAAATCTCAGAGATTGCCATGTTAAAGAGTCCAACAAAAGGCAGAATAATATTTAAAAAATAAACATCAAGTAGACAACTCACCAGAAGACATACATAAATCACCCTGTGTACTGTTTTTCATTCCATCACCAAAGATATTACAAAAGACATAAAAAATAGTCTATGAAAGGCCCATTGATACCATTCAACTGTCCACCGAATATATTCATATTTTCCTAAATCTTCATTTACTATCTCCTCAATGTCATTTCAAGAGTTGAGACAAACACTCCAAAGGAAAAACTCATAAAGCATCGCATTGACAATATTTATGGCAGCAAACGATTACAAGAGGGCCTTTATCCATATTTGGTTACTCCATACGTTCGTTAAGAAAACTTAAGCGGCTGCTGTCAGTCGTCTCATCATCATAATTATCCTCTTTCATATGAAGACTCAAAGAATGAAGACAATAACAAAAAAAAACAAACAATAGCAACAATATTAACGGCGGCATTAACAGTAATTGAGGACTATTGGTAGCATACACTCATAAATATATACAAGAGGCATCAACTGAATGTGCTTTAACTAGATCTCAGAGATAGATACAATACATACGTAGATGGCAGCACATATTTTCGTAATATGTACATACGAGAATGTAGTTTGCCCATGTTGTTTAATTTGCATACTAGTGTGGTCAGTCAGGCGATAAGAAAGACAATTTTGGTTGAAATATTAGTTAAGGGTTAAGTTCTTAGTGTGTGTGTATTCACACTTACTCGCATAAACTTAAATGGGGTTATTAGCAAAATTTGTCTAGCATCCATCGTGCCAACCGAATCAACCTATCATTCATCTAAAAATACCGCAATTTTCAAATCATTTTTCAGCTATTTCATTAACTTTTTTTTCTTAACCTCTACTATCCGTAGTTTGTCTGTTTTTGTTGGTGTTTGTTACGTAATCTTTTGGCATATAAATGTTTGATTTTGCCAGTTACTAGCTGGGCTATATTATATCGCTATTAGAACAGCTCATGCTTGGATTAGATTTTTTTTTTTTTTGCTGTTTTGAAGATTTCTCTGTAGACTCGAAAATTGTAGAATAATAACATAGATAAAGAAATGCAGTGATGTAAATACACTCAGAAAATTCATGTTGGAAATTCCACTCAAGTTCTAATTAGACCAGAACTTATTATTTATTCAAATTTATTTTTTATTCAAATAAATTGCAAAGCCAAAATTAGTCATATATCCAGAAGTTTCTTGATTTGTTGTTCTTTATTTTACAAATTTGTTCCTTATATACTTAGACTTTGGTAAAATTTACAACTCATTTCGATAAAGGCAAACCAAAAAACTTCGAAGTATAAAGCGGCTTATAGTTTTATGACAAACATATGTTAAGGATATCTTAGCTTGTTATGTCGCGGTATAAGAAAGAGACAAAAAGGATCTATATATTAAAAAGCTAGAGTATTTAAAAAAAATTTATCCCAAGATTACCATCAGGGCAGGTAGTCTTGCTTCGTCAGCTGGTTATTGTTACTTTTTTTCAAAAAAATTAATTCTCTTTATATATAAAAAATTAAAAGAAAAAAAAAATTCTGTTCAAATTTGTTAACTACCTGTTGAATAAATATGCCCTGATAACAATGTCTAAGAGAAGACAATTTTGCCCTAATTCAAATACAGTTTCAGAGAAAACTTGTAAAACAACGACACAAGTTTATTTTTCCCTCTGCAAGAACTCATTGCAGGAACATTATTAATTTTTGGTACAGTGTCTCTGCACAGTTTTAACGGCGTCAATCAAAATTTGCTAGATTTAATTTGGATCACAGATATTATTTAACCTCGTTTTGTGAAATTCTGAAATGAAAAGTTTTTATACAGAAAAGGTATGGTTGTACCATATGATAGGACACATAAGACCTTTTCATTTCCCAAATTCGCAGAGCGAGAACTCAGAATTCATAATAATGGATAAAAAAGTTAAACCTTTTGTCAATTAAAATAACCCTAAAATAGAATTTGATGTTGAAATCTTCAATGGCACCTGAAAGAATAAACCGACATTTGCTTGTCAATAAAAATGTATTTGTAATGTTGGATGCAATGACAAACTGCTACCGGCATCTGGAGATTTAAGAGAGCAATGTTGCTCTGAAAGTTTTAAATCGTAGCTGGCTTATTCGACGTCTATAAGGGTACTCAAGTATTCGGCATATAGGAAAATTATAACAATAATTCAAAATACCAAAATTTTTAAGAAATCGGTTTTCGGTTTTATACACGTAAAACCAATTCAAATAACTAGTTTTTTATTATTTAATTTTAGTTTTTTTTCAAACCAGCTTGTTTCCGCGACTTCGTCTGCGTAGTTATCGCACTGAAATTTATCCTATGGATTAATCTGGGTTGTTATCTGTCTGTGTACCAAATTTTACTTAGTTCCGTTCAACTGTTTTTTCGCGATTGAATAAGAAAAATCTAAACATTTTAACATACAAATATTCACATTTATCATACTGGAAGGATTACATGCTTTGTTGTATTTCTTTTTCTCATTAAGAAAGATGAGAAGTGAAAAGGAGGCAGGGTGTTTAAGTAGTTCTTCGAGTTTCTTCCTAAAATGTTCTCTTACTTAGAAATAATGAGCGGTGAAAAGTAGGCAATATATTAAAAATTTAAGTTTTTCGAGTTCTATCCGAATTTGTTTGATTTTTGTTTCTTTACAATTTACCTCCTAAAAATTTCGAATCGAATAAAAAAATTAGCCGTGATGCGATTACAGACATGGACCGTTTCTTTTTTATATACATAAATTGAGAAGAAGTGTGCATTTTGATGTCACCACAAACTGCGAAAACAGGTCAACCGATTTTAACTAAAATTTCAGGGTACGTTGGGGATGGCCTGCATATATTTTATGTGAAGCACGAAATCGACTTAGTGGTTCCGGAAATATAGTATTCAGATTTTCCTATATACTTCCATACAAAGCGAGAAGGGTGAGTGATACCCTCATATGTAATGAATACAATGCAAAACATTTGTTGGACCAGCAGAGCGGTTCGTTTTCTACTAGTTAGTATATAAATTGAGAAGAATTTAAACAAACCAATTTTTCAAATTTAAATCAACTAATAAAATAAACTTTTTTAATACATTAACAGCATAACTTGAACGGGAAAAAGTAAAAGTGCTATATTCGGGCGCACCAAATCTGGCATTAACCTTCACCATAATTTACATTGGTTAAACGTTATACGCCATTTTACTTTATTGTTTTTGACGTCATCATTTATTTTGAATTTTAAGATAGTTCACAGTTCTACTTGCCAAGTTCTTTTCTTTGATGCCAATATTTATAGGGTCAAGAAAAAAAATATTCGCAATTTTGTTCCGAACACCATCGGTATTCTACAAGTCAAGCCCTCAAAATTCGATACCAATACTGAAATACCAATATTAAATACTAAATAAAACCCATATATAAATTTATATAAATTTTATCGTATTTTGGTTTCAAAACGATTTATTTATTCATAAAGATTTGTAAGCTTTTCTAAGGAATAATTTTCGAATATTTGGTGGCTTCCAAAAATTGACTTCAATTAACAGACAGCTCAGTCGTCTCCTCTATAAGCTTTCAGAAAGTTTACACTTTATGGGATTAAAAAAAATGCACTTCGTGCACACTATGGAGACGAAAATAATTTCGAAAGAAAGTTTAAAAAAGTTTAAACGTTGTTTATATAAAGAAGAACATATGCATATAAAAACCGGTTTGTCGAATAACTCGAAAACCGAAAAATTTAGAAACCGGGTTAAAATACCGAAAATATATTAAAAGCCGGTTTTTCGAATTCTACCCGGAAACCGGTTTTTAGGTCTGGAATTATTCGACAGTATCAAATACTTGGGTTCGCTTATATACATATTTAGGTCGTGGCTTATATAAAAATACTCAAACGAAGAATCTTGACTTTGCATAATATAGGCGATGTAACGCGAAATCGGTAACGGTTAAAAAAGTCTCTCGAAAGTTATTTTAGCGAAAATAAATTTCAACAACACGAACTCCGTTATCATGATCGCCCTACCAAACAGACAAGTTTTCTGGATGTAACAACAGTCTTTCACAAAAATAGTGAATTTCCGTTGAGTTGCTACAGAGTCCGTTGGCTAATATTAAGGCGTTTATTTAAGATTGACTGCGTCAATTCTTGAACGAGTTGAATTTCATAAAACTTTATACCAACATCGTGACCTTAAATAGCTTAAGTTGTTTCATACGAGAGGCTAGAATCATCCACACATTATTTAATCGATTGGTCATGCATGGTCTTTATTACATCTCGCGAAATTACGAGTATTTGCGTATTTACCTATCAAGGTAATTTTTGATGGATTCGATGGGATTAAAATCGCTGATGGCTCTAAACATACTATAAGAGACAGTTATATTGCAAATGGTTAATTTGTTCCTTTCTTCGATCAGCTTTAAAAGCCTATAAAGGTGTGTGCTTAAACACTACTAGTACAATTATGGAATTTAAAGAAACAAATGTATCAAATAATAAAACCCGGCAGGGAAAAGATTTAATTTATACAATGGAAACTCCAAGCACATGATGTTAAAGCGGAAATATCAACCAGTTAGTAGAATTGCGAAAAGTTTACTTTTTAGCAAAATTGTTTTGAAATTTAGCCTTTTAAAAGCCTATTAGTGACATTTTCATATTCTATCATGCCAACTACCATTTATCTTTGAGTGTATGTTTTGTTGATAGCACAACAGAGATATGCATGCATATATAAGTAAATGCATTGTGTTTCTAGATATTTGTCCGTGCTTCAATAATATTGCTGCTGTTGATCTCAATGCTGCTGTAATATGTTGCCTACACATACATACATACATACATACATGTTACTATGGCTACTGTCAAGAGGACTACTACTTCTGCATACTCTAGAGTACAATTAGACTTTGTGTACGTTGATTGTATACTAAACTAAGAATTGTACACACATTCAACTACTGCTCCTTTAACATGCTTTAAGCCTGTACTTAGTTTCAAGTCATGTTTAGTATAGAAACCGTCAAAGAAGAAAAATATACATTGTCATCATGCTGCTGCTTTACTAGTTAGGGCAGTTTAGTTTTTAATATATTTTTTTCTAGAAAGACTTGTTTGTTTTGTGCTAAGTCCATAATTTTCTTTAAGGTTTAATAAAACTCTGACGTAGGTGCCATGGGGACGAACAGTTTTTCATATTAACGTGTTTAAAAGTATCATAAACAACGTGGCATGAGGCATGCATCATGCATACATCAGTACAGTAGTCGTATGATACACATGTATACGAACACATATCGTTGCCAGCAACTGTTTAATAAGATTATCGCATGAAGACCAATGTCATTTTATATTATTATGCAACAACAGCAACAATAACATACAACCAAAAAGCAGCAAATAGGAAAGGAAATCATAAGAAAAACACTGTTTGTACATGTCCTCCTTTTATAGTTTAAGCTAGAGCGAGAGGGAGAGGGAGAGGAACAAAACATGATTAAAGCCTTGTAGGACATTGAATTTTTTGTTTTATGTGCAACATCTGTGTAGCAAATGAGGCCAACTGGGTGGTTGTTTGGTCAACTTTATTATTCGTTTTTTGTTAGCATGTATTTTTTTTTTCTTCTATTTAGGCATTATATTTTTCTTTATTTATGTCAAAATACAATCCTGTCTTTACAATGTTTGTCACAATATACACACACAATATCTTGAGCACGGAGAGGTGAGGTGCAGTTGCTGTTATTGGCGTACTCAATTTTGCAGTGTTCAAACAAAATATTGTTTATGATTTTAAAAATAAAGATTAGAATAATTTAAGAGAGTATTATGTATATTGTGGTCATGTAGTACGACAAGTGATAAAAACTATAGGATTATTTATAGAAACTAAGAAAACAAAAAAGAATATTGTGACTCTAATACAAAGGTTCGTGTATGGAAGGCCAACACACTAAAGTCTTGCAGAAAAATAGGATGTGAGATGGGATTTTACTAAACTAAAGAAGGACTAAATATGCAATTATTAAGTTGGAGGCTATAGCAATTTAGCTAGGGGTCATGCTTTCTATAGCCAATACATATAAAGCCTGAACAATTCTAAGTATGAAAGCATGTAGATATGTCTATTATACTTATAAGGTTCTTGATATCAAAATGTTAGAAATATTTTATTAGTAACTTAATATGTATGTGCCCTGTATTTTATTTTGCAGGGCACTACGCAAACAACTATTATTTAATTAATTTTTTTGTCCACTCTGTGATAGTTATAAGTGTCAACAATACTTTGTTAATAAGTTTATTCAAATTATTTAATCCGTATTTAAAATTTCGTCAAATAGAGAAAAAGTGAGAAAAAATATTGTGGATATTTATAATGAAAATTCTTTCTTACGCAGAAGTTGCGCGACGGGCAAAAGTGTCCAGACAGACAGCCCGTAACGTTATTTTTAAATTTGAAAAAGACTTGTCTATTAAACACAAGAAAGGTGGAGGGCCTCGTGGTTTTAGGAATCCTCAAATCGTAAAAAAGGTGAAGGAACTTTGGAAGCAAAATCCAAACATTTCCATTCGCGATATCGCACGAAAACTAAATATTTCGAAGTCGATTGTAGAACGAATAAAGAAAAAAGAAAATTTCAGAACATTCAAAGTCAAGAAAGCTCCAAACCGAAACGAAAAAGGAACAAAAACGGCAAGAATAAGAGCAAGACAGTTGCTACGCCACAAATTAAATAATTTTAATGGATGTATTTTAATGGACGATGAAACCTATTGTAAGGCTGACTATTCAGAGCTTCCTGGTCGGGGTTTTTATGTTTCTAATAAAAGAGCTAATGTTTCCGAAAAATTTAAGTATAAAATGATTTCAAAATTCGCCAAAAAATATATGATATGGCAAGCAATATGTACATGTGGGAAAACTTCAAAGGCAATCATTGTGAATCGTACATTGAACAGCCAATTTTATATTAATGAGTGCCTGAAAAAGGCTGTATTGCCATTATACAGAAGCCACAATATACCTCCACTGTTTTGGCCCGACTTGGCAAGCTGCCACTACAGCAAAGACGTCCTTGAGTGGTATGAGGCCAACAAAATAAATTTTGTACCGAAAAACATGAATCCAACTAATTGTCCAGAGCTAAGGCCTATTGAACGCTATTGGGCTATAATTAAGCAGTACCTAAGAACAAAGTTCAAAGCTTCTGCAAATGTAAAAAAATTTGGATTTATTTGGAAAAAAGCTATGAAACACTTCGGTAAAACGTGTGTCCAACGTTTAATGCAAAGCGTTAAGAAACAAGTGCGAAATTTTGCAAAAGAAAATAAAATTTGAAACTTTGGTTTTTTGCATAATAAAGTTTAGAAATTTTTCTCCATATAATGTATTTTTTGTTTGAAAAAAACTAGATTTGGGAGACATTTTAAAATGTAAAAAAGCATTTCGAGACACCCCTTATGAAAATAAAGTAATTTATTCAATGAGAAACAGTAGTCGCTGTTTAACAGGACTCACCTAATTTTTAATTTGAAAAAAAATGTTTTCAGGGTGTCTGTTCTTACTCCGTGAGAAGGATTGTTTTTTTTTTATTTTCACCCTTTTACTCATTTCTTTTTATTAAAAACAGGTTTGAGACTCTGATCTGTATTGTGATAAGATTTTCACTTTATGTATGCCACTGCAACTTATATTAGCATACACTTCCAGGCCACATTAAGCATCAAATGAAATAAAAACAAGTAAAACTGGTATATTCGGCTGCGCCAAATCTTACATGTATATCAAGCGTGATTTTTTATGCGTTGCTTTTTTTAAATCTAATAAAACACTCAAATTTGCATCATATATTCAAAATTTTTATTGGAATTGATAAATTGGTATTCGCTATTTACTTTTTAAAAATAATTTTATGTAAATGTTGCCCGCGGCACCGGTTCAAGTGGTCCATTCGTAAGGACCCATTTTGCACCACTTTTTTGAGATTTTCGACCTGTATTCTATGAATTACACGTGTTATGTTATACTCCAAGGCTTCAATCGTGTTTGGCTTGTCCACATAGACCAACGACTTTACATAACCCCACAAGAAATAGTCAAGAGGCGTCAAATCACATGATCTTGGCAGTTAACTCACAGGGCCATTTCGTGAGATTAACTACTCGCCAAATTCATCCTTCATTGTGTCCATTGTTTCACGAGCTGTGTGGCATGTGGCACCGTCTTGGTGAAACCACATATCAACCAAGTCCAACTCAGTCTATTGGGGCAAAAAAAAGTCGCGTATCATGGCTCGATATCGTTCGCCGTTGACGGTAACGGCGACAAACTGACATTTCACTATCCTCATTAACACTAGTCGCTACAGGTGCAATATTCTCTTCGGTACGCACTCTACGAAGGCGAGTCGGTGGTTTAATGTCCACCGATATAAATTCGGTGCGAAATTTGGTGATAATAGCACGAATTGTTGATTCACTAGGTCGATTATGACGACCATAAAATGTTCGTATCAAACGATGGACATTTCTCACAGGGCACGAATTTTGATAATAAATTTCAACGGTTTGCAGTCGTTGCTCGTTTGTGAGTTTCTCCATGATGAAATGGCAGAGTATACTGAACACTTTTCACTTTCACAGCTGTAGTTTGTACACAATTACCAACCAGTGCTGCCAGCCCGAAAAACTTAATTCATTAAAAATCTTCCTTTAGGTATAATGATCGTAGCGTTGCCCAGATTTCAGACTTAACGTACAATTATATTTTGCTGTATTATTTCCGACGCTTTGCCTTTTTATACCCTTCACACAGTGAAAAAGGGTATATATAGGTTTGTCATTCCGTGTGAAATTTCTACAATTTTCATTTCCGACCCCATAAAGTATATATTTTCTGAAAGCTTATGAATAGGGGAGTCGATTAAGCTCTGTCAGTCTGTCCGTCTGACCGTCTGTCCGTGTGTATGTTGAAATCAACTTTTTGAAGCCCCCCGACATAGGTTGGATCGGATGCGAAGCGATGGCATGTGGTATCGCTTTGGATCGGTTTTGGGGCATAGGAGAATCCTGGACCTCGTGGATAAAGAGGTTAGGGAGGCTCAGATGCCGATGGAGCGCATGAGTCGAGTGAAAGCGGTCGAAAGGCTACATCACACGCTCATAGCGGATGGATTCATGCACGATGAGTGCATGGAGAATGACATCAGTATCTTTACTGATGGGTCCTTTATGGACGGAAGGGCAGGTGCTGGTGTGTACTCATCTGAGTTGAACTTATCCTGCACCCTGAATCTGGGGGAGTACGTGTCAGTCTATCAGGCAGAAATGCTTGGTTTGCTGCACGCGTTGGACCACCTGTTGGAATGTCGAATGTATGGGAAGAGAATTCTTATTGCACTTGACAACCAGTCGGTTATAAAACGTATGCAGCGGATAGATGTGAACACCTCTTTGGTGCTTGAGCGTGTTCTAAAGCTCAATAGGTGTGCCTCTACAAATGAGGTAACGCTGATGTGGGTTAAGGGACACGTGGGCATAGCTGGGAATGAGGCTGCTGACGAACTTGCGAAGAAGGGGTCTGAGGCTGCATTCTGCGGACCGGAACCCAGAACTGCTCTGGGGAATGGGTTAGTGCGGGCGAGGATCTTTCAATGGGTGAACTCTATGAACTTGCGAAGGTGGATGGAGGGAACCACGTGTAGACAGGCCCGTATGGTGCTCAGGGAGCCACTTGGCAGGGGTGCAGTGAAGATACTCGGTTTTAATCGGATGATGAGCTGGATCACTGCGTTGATTACAGGACATGGTAACTTCAAATATCATCTGAAGAGGATGCGGATCGTGGATGATGATATTTGTAGAATGTGCCTGGAGGATGCCGAGACGGCAGCGCATGTAGTATGCGAGTGTCCGGCGTTGGCGAGCGGAAGATTAAGGATCACAGGCAAGCACACTTTAAGTGTGAGTGCGATGGGGGACCTTAGTCTGAGGGAGATGCTGGCGATTACAAAGGACTGTGCGATGAGGATTGTCGACAATCACCAGTCGGCAGTGTGAAATCGTTTTCCTAGTCCAGAGCAAACGCCGGTTGTGGCGTGGGACTCAGTGATTGAAGGTATACTGATCGGTAGACACGAAATCACTGAGGAGCGAAGGGGGTCGAAAAGGGACCCGTGATAGTAGTGGTCTGCTTCGATATTCCCCCTACATGTGTATAGGTTGGACCCGGGTAAGGTATTAAAATATCAGAAATATTCGGGAGTAGATCGGTATTGAAAATCAGAAACATCGGTACATAAACAACTGAGATATGAGCAAAAACCCACGACCACCTCGATTTTTATTTCACAAAAACAACATTACAACAACAACATACATACATACAAACGTGTATACTGGTTAGAGAAAACGTGGCATCGAATCCCAGCTGAGCCAAAAAATTTTTTTTTTTTAATTTTTTAAAAAAATTTTTTTTAAATTTTTTTTTTATTTTTTATTTAATATATTATTAATATTTTTATTATTATTTTTTCTTTAAATTTTTTTTTCAATTTTTTTTTTATTTTTTTTTTGTTTTATATAAATTATATATATAATAATTTTTTTTTTTAAATTTTTTTTTTAATTTTTTTTTAAATTTTTTTTTAAAATTTTTTTTAAAATTTTTTTTTTATTTTTTTGTATTTTAACATACATACGTAAATTTATAATTTTACAATGGGATGTTTTATATATGTATGTTTTTATATGTATGTACGTATTTCATATGGGATGAATGGTGATACATTGTTATTGCATGACTACACGTTGTGAAGGGTATATAAGATTCGGCACGGCATATTATAGCGCTCTTACTTGTTTTTTCATAAGAGTGGGTGACTATATTATTGTTTTCTATAAACGACCTTATTTCAGTTGCAATGCCACAACAACTATAAGTGAGTTTATGCAAGAAAAGGGGAAGTAATAAGGTCAAGCTATGTTCTACACATACACTTGAAGACCTCTAGGGTCTAAGGCAAAGAAGATATGAAGAAAATATATAGAAGTAATGTCGTACCCTGCTAAAAATAATTTTGTTTTTTCTTTGACATTTTTGCCCATATAAGTACGCTTTGACATACGAACGCTGTTTGTTTTGTTTACAGGAACTTGAAAAATTCATATCAAAAATATGAAATTAAACTGTGAACATTTTCCTGAGATTATTTTTTATTATTTTTGACGGTGTACTTCATCAACAACAGTCCATCGATGAACTCAATTTGAATTTCTGCAATGAAGCTCCATCAAGCATCAGTGCTTATCGTTGGTTAACTGAATTCAATCATGTCCGTAGTTCAATCAACGACGAGTTTCGTGAATGTCGTCCAAAATTTGTTGTTGTTCCGAACAATATTGATGCTGTGCGTGATATGATACTGAAAGATTGTCATGTACATTATCGTAAAATTGAGGCAAACTTTGACATAAGTATAAGATATAAACATTTCGCTGTAAACAAGATTCATTTGGGTCATATCCCACATAATTCGGCAATCGTTAAAAAAAAAAAGCTCGCGTCAATTAGTAGCAAGGAATGCTACAAAAATATGACCGAGGTGCTATTAAGCATGTGTATAATATCGTGACAATTGACGAATGATAGATCTACGGATACGAGCCCGAAAGTAAACAGCCGTCGACTGAATGGGTTTTCCAAGACGACTAAAACCCTTCAAAAGTCATTCAAATGTTAAGGAAATGGTCGTCTATTTTTTTTTTGCAAAACTGAACCTGTCTCACTCGTGCAACCCTGAACGGTGACTGCTGAAAGATAGATAACCATTTTTGAAGAAATAAAAATAAATTGCAAGATCAATGTTTTCCGACACCCTATGTAGCGGTTGATGCATTCAAAATGCATGTTTAAGATTAACCTTAATCGAAGCTTAAAAAATTTATCCACACTTATGCAAAGGTTTATTGATCTCCATGTAGAATATTCTAAAAAGCAATACAGACATTTTTGATGATAAATATATATTTGTTGCCTTAAGTACCGAAATATAAAAGGCAACCCTCGTATTAACAAAACAAAATAAAACAAGAGAGTAAACCCTTACCAAACAAGACATTCAGGACTTGGTGGTAAAGCTTACAGACACAAATCTTACTTAAAACTTAACTTAAGATCCAACACAACAAGATTCCACTGTAATTGAATTTTCAAAAAAAAAAAAAAAATAATTCCCAAATGATTGTCAATCAATCACTAAAATTTTTACATTTTAATAAGTATTACACAAAACAAGTCAATAGTGTATTTGAAAACATAAAGCAAATGAAGAAATAATTGTTAAATTATAAATTCTTGACAAAAAAATACTAAAATGAATTGAAATTTAATAAATTGGTTTTAAGCATACTATTCCCCAACATCATTAAATGGTTTTGTTAAATGAAAAAAGCCAATTTCAAATTTAGGCAAAAAAAAAACAACTTCAAATGCTTAAACAAATGGAGCATACAAAATCAATTCGGTAGTGTATGTTAGGTTTACTGCTCTGTCAACCGGCCAGCTTGTCATTACGGCAGTCACACTGTGTCAATCAATTAGTTAGAGTCAAAGACAGAGACAGAGTCAATAGCTGAAGCAAAACGTGCGCTGTCCAAAGTTTGGTTCGTTGTCTGCATAAAACAACGTTTGTACTACTCACTATTGCATTGTGTTGTTTAATGATAATAATGTTAATCAAAAAGTTATTTGGAAAAAGATTTCAACTTTCTAGCTGCAGCAGTTGGTAACATCAGTAGCAAATGTTGCAATTGATTGCAAATGAGTATAAATTTCATGCACAATATGTTTGGCAAAAAGTTGATGCTGATGCGTTCCAAAAACTTTATGGTCAATGCAACTATAGACCAACTTTTTTTTTTTTTTGTTCTCTTTGGAAATCATTTGTGTGTGTATGTGTGTGTTTAGAAAATTTGCAATTTGAAGAAAAAGTGTGACGAAATGTGTGAGAGAAAGAGAAAGTCTAGTTGATTGTGTGTGTGTTTGCTAATGACAGCCATCAAATGCTGCAGACATTTAGTCATGAGACTTTAATGCGATTCACTGGGGAAATTATTTAAACTTTTTGTGAACAAATGTTCTATTTGACAATGCAACCAAAATTTGTAATGCGTGTTATAGTTTACCAACCAGCCAACCAACCAACCACCCATCTATCCATCTAGGAAATCATTTACAAATAAATGAAAAGACCAGGACTAAACGAACTGGGGCCATTAATTTTTCTTATTCTTTTGTCTTAACCATTTTTAGTTTTTTCATTACACGTTTGCTGTAACGGTAAACAAATTCAAACAAAAAAAAGGTACTACAGCTAAGGGAATATGAAGGTAGTTGTTGCATTATCTTTTCCCTAGAGTGAGTCTGTGAGCTGTCTTTTAAGTTGGGTTGCTGTTGTCGTCATTGTCGTTGGCAAAACAAAAATAAGTCGCTGACTGCTGATACGTGCAAAAAGTGTTAATTTTTATATGGATTTTTTTCTACTGCATTCTGTTCTGCTGCAGCGTTTATTTCACGTTAATTGAAATGACGCTGGGCATGTAGGGACAGTAACAAACTGCTAGAATTATTCTTATATAATGAAAAAGTTTAGAAGACACTAGTGCACACATTTTCGTATATCAATAGTGCAGTTTTGTGGCGTGAGAATCGGAAAAATAAAACCTGAATAGAACGATATGAAAAATTCCAGGATAATTTGAAAGATATTTTTAAAGAATTTATGCCTAAATGATTTTTGTTTTGGAACCAATTAATAGTTTTTAGCTTAATAATGTCCTGTTTGAAAGCTTTTACACCAAAATAAAAATTGTGAAAAAAAGTTCGTTTAAGAAAAAAATTGAACTTAATTGAGTCTGATCTACAATGAAATCGAATTCGATCCGTTCAATGTAATGTAATGTCTTACATTATTTAGTTTCAATTTCAGTTTAATTTTGGTTATATTTTAAATAAATTTTTATTTAATTTTATTTCAGTCCAGTTAAGTTTTAGTGCAATTTTAATGCGAAATAATTTTCTTTCACGATTTATTTCTGGTTCAGCTTTAGCTTTGTTTTCTTGCAGTCCATGTTAGCTTGGGTATCAATTTTAGTTCAGCTCATTGATTAAAATTTGTTGTGTTCCATTCCATATTTGCAAGATATTTTAGTGAAAAAGGTGGTGTGTAAAAGCTTTTTTATACCCTTCACACAGTGAAAAAGGTTTGTCATTCCGTGTGAAATTTCTACAATTTTCATTTCCGACCCCATAAAGTATATATTTTCTGAAAGCTTATGAATAGGGGAGTCGATTAAGCTCTGTCAGTCTGTCCGTCTGACCGTCTGTCCGTGTGTATGTTGAAATCAACTTTTTGAAGCCCCCCGAAATCGCTTGGACCCGGGTGAGGTATTAAAATATCAGAAATATTCGGGAGTAGATCGGTATTGAAAATCAGAAACATCGGTTCATAAACAACTGAGATATGAGCAAAAACCCACGACCACCTCGATTTTTTTTCACAAAAACAACATTACAACAACAACATACATACATACAAACTTGTATATTGGTTAAAGTAAACGTGGGATCGAATCCCAGCTGAGCCAAAAAAAAATTTTTTTTATTTTTTTAAACTTTTTTTTTTATTTTTTTTTTAATATATTATTTATTATATTATTTTATTATTTATATTTTTATTATTTTTTTTTAATTTTTTTATTTTTTTTAAATTTTTTTTTTTAAATTTTTTTTTTAATTTTTTTTTTCAATTTTTTTTTTTAAATTTTTTTTTTTCATTTTTTTTTTATTTTTTTTTAACATACATACATATGTAAATTTATAATTTTACAATGGGATGTTTTTTATGTGTATGTACGTATTTCATATGAGATGAATGGTGATACAAACTACTGTTATTGCATAACTACACGTTGTGAAGGGTATATAAAATTCGGCATGGCCGAATATAGCACTCTTACTTGTTGTAAAGTGAATTTGTTTTTTTAAGCAAAAAACAATACAAAATTCATTTACTACTTATCGGTAGCAGTTTAGTAATTTATAAAATAAAAAAAGCTTAAAAAAGCTTTTAAAGCTTTTTTTACAAAGCTTTTTTTTAACAAAAACTTTAATTTTTTGCAAAGCACGGCACACCCTTGCAGTTGAAACATGGAACCAACATTCGAATATTATTACGCCAACATAACTTTACAAAACATGTTCTATACTTGCTTGCATTATTTTGAGTATGGCTACTCTGTCATTACATAAGGACGCTTGTGGTCTCACTTAAGTAGTTTCACTTTAAGTTTTTTCCATTTGTTTCGCAATAATTTTTACTCATTTCTTTTGTATTACAAAACTTTTTTCCATTAATGTTTTTAACAGATTCTTTTCTTTTTTTTATATTTTCTGCTGCTGCAGCATGTGTGTGAAAGTCTGCAATTGTGATGGTGTATGTATGTTAGATGAAAGGAATAACACTTAAGTGAAAATGGAAACTTTCTATTCTTTTTTTTTTAATAGTGTGATTAGCCTTAAATGAAGTCTATTATAGCTTTTAATTGGGTTTATGACAAGCTGGCAAGAAAATAGGAAAAAGAAAAAATTGCCAAAAAGTTTCCTTAACGCACTAAAAGCATAAGGGGGAAAATAATAAACTTTGGCGAATTACAAGCTTGACATAACCATACTCTGCTCTAATTAAAATGGGAATGAATAGAAATGTTTATTTTTTTGTGTTAAAAATTAGAATTAAATAGCAAAATGTAAGGAGAGATTAAGATAAAGGATACACAACAAGTTTTAGCAATAAGTGCTGAATTTGCAGGATGCTCTAAGTTAGCCAGAATAAATAGTTTTTAAAGCATGTTGTAGCAGCTTGAACGCTGTTGCATTTATGAAGCAAATTATTAAAAAATTACCATATGGAAAGTAATTTTAATGTATTGTATTAAGTGACGGTCACATTTGGCAAATATTTGATTAAAAAAAACTTGGCATTAATGTTGATAAATATTTATTTAATATTCCATGATTGTTCTTACACCATGTATCATCGAAACATATAACAATCGATTAATATGGCCATTTAGTTTAATCAGAAAATTTTTTAATTATATACACACTTATAGTGGTTGCGTCTATTTCGTCAAGTACTTGTTTAATATGAATATTAAAAAGTCCTCACGTGTGTCCATTATATCCAACTGTTTTGTTTATTAACTCAACTATAAAAAATCTATTGAGCTCCTTCTATTGTCATCTTAAAATCTACATAAATCAAATATAACATTTAATTCATTTTAAATATAAACTATAGTCAAGTCATATCCAGAGAACACCAAAATGACATTTTTGCTTTTTGGCTTTTTTTATGCCAATTTTAATCATATTAGCTTATTTTTGCCATTTTTGCAATTTAGTGCTTTCGTTGCCATTTTCTAAGTATTTTGCAAAAATTGCGTTTTTGCTAAGAAGCGAACATTGTAGGAGTTGTGTTACTTCATTTGCAACTCTGAAACCATGTAGAAAATATAGTATTGATTTAATTTTGTATTGAAAAGCCAGTAGGCCGTTGAAAACGGATAAACAGTAAATCAAGGCATATTCATACAGGTATATGCAACGGTGAATTAATACAACAAAGCAACTTTTGAGGGGATGTTTTATGTTAAGGCCAATTCATATATCTGGGATGGAAAAGTTGTTATGACATATTAAATCTAATAAAATTTGATTAAAAAAAGGATATAAATTTTTTAAGCACATTTTAATGACGCAAAAAGAACAATTATACATAAATTTAATACATTTATTATCAAATAAGTACATTTAAGTTAATTATGTAATACCAAAGCCAAAATCACATTTTCCTTCCCTGCATTATTAAATTAAAAAAATGCAAATTCAACCAATTTTGACAAAAAGTATTCTCAGCAGATGGGCTGATAATTTCACCTGTATGAATTCGCCTTGCAGTAAATCAAAAAAAGGCCAAAAGAAAAAAAAAAGAAAAAAAAGTCTAAAATGCTGCACATGACTTGCTTAACCCATGGCATACATCGAGTTGCAGACTTTATGTCTATCAAAATATGTTTATCAAATATTCACAATTATTAAATTTATATTTGACGAACAGTAAATTAGGGATTCCAACAACTCTTTTTAAAACTGTTTATTCGCTTAGGTATTCCACCAGCACCATGTCCTAAGCGTTGGGGTACTTGGATAATGGCGGCCATATATTCCGCAGAACACCCTGAAGAAGTAAAAGTCGTTTTTTTAGAATTAAATGATAAAGAATTCGATTCAATTTTGCAAGTCCAAAAAATATTTGCAAGCCCTGAATTTAAAACTCAGCTTGTTTTTATTGAAAACAATTTTGTATAATTTTTTTTTTTTTTTTAAGAAAAAGCTTCATGACAAAAAACACAAATAAAATGCAGTCCTAAAAAGAAATCTAGGATATCAACAATTTTTGGAAATAAATCAAATTCTGGAATCAGGAATCGTTCTTAAAGCTAAATATGTTAAAGGCATGTCATCAAATGACATATAAAAATTGAATTTTTCCCCCTCAACATCCATCGATGAAGAAAGGAGGTTTTCTTTATATAATATAAAATCACATGACAATTTTTATGCAAATTTTTCGATTGTATCCAAAAATTAGAATAAACTACATTTCAAAACACTTTAAAGAAATGCTTTTTGTTTGCTTTTTTCACCAATTTCTTAGTACTTTTTTAAGCCACAATACAGTGAAAAAACAATTTTTTTATTCTCTGCTCATATCACACTTCATTGCTTAAACATTATCTAAAAACACAGTACATAAATAAAAAGAAATAAATGAAAAAAAAAACAACTAAAAATTAGTGTTAAAGTCAAACTTATTAAATTCTCGTAAATCATTATAAATTCCTGTTGAATAATATTAAACGCGCAAGGCGCCACAAGTATATTTACTTTTCGCAAAAGGAAACCAAAACGCCTATTCAACAGCAGCAATAAAAATAATAATAACATTATGCAACATGCATGTGCAACATAGAGCACAAAACAAACACACAAAAACTTCGTAATATCTCAACCACAGTTTGCAACACATTTTCAAAAGCAATGCGTGAATGTATAGGATTTAATAACATTTTGTGCTGAAACAAAAATCGTAGGGGTATTCAGTATATGATGAAAAGAAAGAAAAAAGATGTTTGGTAAAAAGTGAGCCAATGTTTCATTGAAATAATGAAATATCAGCAAAACACAATTAATATCAAGGAAATATAATATAAGAATTTAGAAAGATACAAGGTTTATCTGTCGTTGTATAAGTCATTGAAATACGACTTATTAGCTAGATTATATGGCGAACTCATAAATCGATTTATACCTTATTGGTTAGATTTAGAGAAAATAACATTCCATTGGAAGAAAAATCGGTAATCATGGATCGTTTAGGATATCGCATTATAGCATTTATTTAAAGTATAAATGTAAACCCTTAAACAATAAAATTGCGAATTACGCGGTCGAGTTTCATTATCTCCATTAATTTCCTCGTTTAAATCTGTTGTTAGTTAACTTTTAGGCACAGATGGATATGAGGATTTAAATTGAAATCTCAGCTCATCTTGAATGTATGATGGACGCACTAATATTTAAGATTGCCTCAAGCCCACAATAAGTTATATAACGATCTTTCAGTATCATGTCATGCAAAGCATCAATGTTTTCCGGAACAACAACAAATTTTGGACGAACTGCAAGGAATTCGTCGCTAAGCGAATCACGACAATAATTCAAATTACAAAACCGTCAATAAACACTGGTCCTTAATGGTGATGCATCGTAAAAATCGAATTGAGATCATGTTGTTGATTTAATCCATGTCGAAAGTTTTTTAAAATAATTGCACACAAATGTTAACGATTTTTGGCAGACATGAATTTTTCAAGTTACTGTAAACAACACAAATAGTACTTGTACCACAAAACGTTCTAAGTACGTATATTATCAAAAAATTCAAATTTTACTATGGGAATGTTTGTTGCCAGATTGGAGCACTAGGGTAGCCCAATCCTAAAATACAAAAGGCAATTCTCGTAGTATTATAGTTTCAACAGAAAAAAGTTCTGCCATGGAGTATGACAGTCCCAACTGAAGATGTCTAGACCCGAGCTTTATTATACCCTTCACCTGTGGTGCACAAGGGTATATATAGCTTTGTCATTCCGTTTGTAATTTCTGCAATTTTCATTTCCGACCCCATAAAGAATATATTTTCTGAAAGCTTATGAATAGAGGAGTCGATTAAGCCCTGACCGTCTGTCCGTCTGCCCGTCTGTCCGTGTGTTGGTTGAAATCAACTTTTAGAAGCAACTATATGCTCCTCAGATCTGTATATGGTATCAATCTCTTGGAAATATCCAGGAATGAATCGTTATTGAAATTTAGAACAATCGCCCCATAACTTTCTGAGATATGAGCAAAAAACCACGACCACCTCGTTTTTTTTTCACAATTACAACAACAACATACATACATACAGACATGTAAAAAACATACCAAACAAAATAAATTACAAAAAAAAAAAATATTAAAAATAGGAAAAAAATAATAAAAAAAAACTACAAAAAAAAAAAATTTAAAAAAATTTTTTAAAAATTTTTCTAAAAAAATTTTTTAAAAAAATTTAAAAAAAATATAATAAAAAATAATAAAATATAAATAATATATTAAATAAAATAAAATAAAATTTTTTTGGCTCAGCTGGGATTCGATGCCACATTTATTCTAACGTGTACGTATGCACGTATTTTATATGGGATGAATGGTGATACAAACAATTGTTATTGCATGACTACACGTTGTGAAGGGTATATAAGATTCGGCACGGCCGAATATAGCACTGTTACTTGTTTTTAACCGATCTTAGCATTCCATAACGTCACTAAAGGTATGTTCACAAATAGAAAATATTTTATTATATAAGCGTGACTTCAATTTTGGTAAGTAGTTATTTATTGTTATTTGATTTTTCTTACACTAAATATCGTCAAAGCAAATCAAATATTTGCGTAATGTGAACCTAGCTTCAGTTACTCCATACATATTTAATTTCCAAACCAATCTTTCAGCTCCAAGAACAGAGAATAGGATTTAACATCGAATAAAAGAAGCTGTATTACTTGAACTTTAAAGCGTATTGTAAAACTTTTACAACAACACAATTCAAATATTAAGGAAACAGTCACACACTAGTCCTTTCCTTTGCTTTAAAAACCTAATAATATTACCAGTCGTTGGAAGCAATGCAAAAACTATGGATAGGCCAAAATAATGGAGTTTAAACAGATCATCGGGACATTGTATTAGAATTACAATTTTCTCTTAAGGAATTTGTAATAGAATCTCTAATTTGCCTTTGTTTCCAGATCAAGAAGCACATGTTTATTTGTGGAGCCAAAACCGAAAGCAAATTTATAATAAAAATGGACAGAGCTTAACTAAAATATTTACAGTCAGTAATAAAACTATATGGCATACTTAGTCATCTTTTAAGGTATTTAAAGTTTTTCTGGATAAAATCATTATACCGATTAAAATTAAAACAAATTCTGCGGCTAAATTTTATACAAAGACCCAAAGCGCATGGTCATCAAAAGAAAAATATTAAAGGACTTTCTTTTTCCACCGAATTAAGCAATTTGTCCCTTAGTGAAGCGGATGAATGTTGATTAAATTTGAACTAGTTACCGCTAATAAATAAAATATTTAACCTAACAGTTGAAAAAGAGTTTTTAATGCATTAAAATGTTTTGAAATTTCAAAAGAATACCCCTTATTTTTCGTCAATCATGTCTTGGATTGTACAATATAACGTCAAATTGAGCGCTAAAACACAAACCAATGTAAAACACACAGCAGAAAAAAAATATTGCAAAATAAATGACTGCTACAACGTCGTTGACAACAAATAGCAAAATGTAAGAGAAAAACGAAATCAAAGTTTGCCGCTACAATAATTTGCACAATGCGTTAAACAAACGTATTTATTGATTTTTAACTCATTTGAAAATAAATAAACAAGACACCACCTACACAGTCAGTTTATTTGTTCCTTTCTTTAACAATTTACTGCTAGGGAATTGTTACGAAAACAAAAGCAAGAAAGACATAAAAGTTATAGACAGGCATCCATCTATCTTTCAGTTTAGAGTCGTAAAGACGCAGGAAAGTGAGAAAATAAGGCGCTAAAAATTATTTTAACGATTGTTGCTTTTTTTTCTTAAAAACTACACTTCATTTGTTTCTCTGCTCACACAGAGTTAATTCACACTGTGTCGATGAGTCACTTCTTTTAACATTTAATTGTCGTTAGGAGCTGTTTACACTCACACTCACTGTCTAACCATGACTGTTTTAAATATATTTAGTTGTTGCTGCTATTGCTGTTTAAGTATCTACGATGATGTTGACTTAGACAGCCCACGCACTGCTACATTATATTTCAGACTTAAGCATTATTCTTCATCATGGTTCTTTGCAATAGCAGCAGCTCTAGCTTAAGGAGTTTTAAGGGGAATACGCGACAACAAACAGGCAGTTGAAAATTTAAATACAACACATGCAAAATCGATATTTTCACAAGTGTTTCTAATGAAAAATCTGCCATAAAGCCTACTAAGAGGAGTTTTATTTCCCTTTAAAACTCTTTACCATGTAATTTTACATTTTACTTGTACTAATGCTGCGCTTGTTTTACCACATCAAACCAAAACAAAACTCTGCAATGTGTATAAGTTACTTATTGCTAGCATCGTGCGAATATGTGAGTCATCCGCTTTTCCTTGATTTGGAAGTCTTAGTGGAATTGTTGATGTGTACGTTCCCCTACAAGATTTATTGATTTGCATTTATCATTGTTATTACGTGGGGCTTGCAATGATGTTGTCGTTTGTTATTGTTACACTGTCGCTGCTTTTACATGCCAACATACCCGATGTTGTGTATGTTTCAGCTAACGCCATCTTTGTATGCAATAGCAAAACTAAAATAGTAAGTGTCAAGCCAAGCGAGTATAAGAAGGAAGAAAATCAAAGAAGGAAATCAAATTTTAAATCTGCTGGCGAAACCGCAGGGAAATAAACTTTGTTCTATATCCTGTGGTACATTTAAGTTCTTTAAATTACACAGAAAGAAACAGTGATGATCCTTCCTATAACTTGGCAATCACAACTTTGTTGAAGAAAGTCTCTATAGACTCATAGCCGATCTTAATTAATGTGTCGATTATTAATAACATTAGAATCTCAGTTGGTGTCTGCAGTATATTTTTTGGCAAATAACCCCACAAAACACTGGAAGAGTCATATCAACAGATGTGGAGGGCAAGCCAGCCAATGTCGTCTTTTCTGTCATCAAAAATTATATTATTTAGTTGCAGTTTGACATGGTGCATCATCTTGTTGCGGGCTGTCAATGTCCAAACATTTTCTATACATTATGGGTAGAAATATTGAGTCAACATTTAGCGATATCATATCCCAGGGACAGATTAAATAACTTTAATCGCCAACCCCGTAGATTTTTGTAATTTTTCGAGACCTATAAGTCTATCTCCAGGGTCTCGTGACAATGCTCCAATTCCCTATTGCCATAACTCTGATTTCTGATGCTATCATAGTGTGTAAAATGGTTGGTCAGCAAATTTTTCCTTTTAAGTATCAATATCAACCATTCAAGGCACTGGTTAAACATATTGCAAGCGACGTGAGCAGTCTGCCAGCAAAATTCTTTGAGTCAATTACATTTTGTACGGAAATATATTCAAATAATTGTTCCAAATGTAGCGCGCAAAGTGGTTCAGTCAAATTGACGCCAAAATGCTAAGCGCATTGAAAATACGACTTATTTGGGTTTTCGGCAACACACTGTTTTACAGTTTTATGATTCTCATTAGAACGTCTTAAGTTGATGATGAGCGAAATGCTGACGATTTACGGCCGTTTCGTAAGCAACGAAGAGTATAGTCAACCGATAATAGGCCACAATCTATTTTAATATTGGAACTACTATGTTCAATCTCCTGCCTCATTGTTCCGGCACCTTGTTTTGTATAAAGTGATACATTGTAAAAATTATACTGAAGTGACGTTTTCAAAACTTTTTAACGTTTGGTAAACGTCAAAGGTATTGAAGTCATACCGACATAAGAGGAAATCTTAATCTCAAGACATCACTATACTAAAGTATAAAAATATGACTAAAAAACGATAAAAACATCACTAGAAGAAGGTCAAGGAAAAAAAATTCTTTAACATTGGCAAATTATCTGGAAGGAAAGGGGAACGATTTCTCTTATACATAAACAATTAGTTCTAGTATTTTTTATATTCCTGCCATCTTTCCCGAGATTTTTCGTTAAATGTAACTTGAGCTATGTGATATGTAGAACCCTTCTGCTGAAACCACTAATGACTTATAATCAAAAAAGTTACCAAGACTTGCTACTAAATTCGACGCATACATAAGTTTATTGTACTCCATTTTGTAATGGCGATCATCATGGATTTAAAGTTTTTTTAAAGTGTATTGTATTTTGATAGTAAATCCATTCTTTTGATACTCAAATTACTTCTATCGGTTATATAGCAACCACCGATTTTCATTTGTAAATTTTATGAAAAACATCAAAGTAGTTGTATTGTTGTACTACTTTTATCTCAGTTAGTTTGGAGCCGATTTGCCAGTTTTTCTCAGCAATAATTTTAAAGACTACGGCCCATATTTTGGTGAATTAAGCGTGTCGCAAAATTTGTTAGAAGCTTAAGTAACTTAACAAAGCAAAGTTAAAGGCAACTAGCCTTTAACTTTGCCGATTAGTAACCGACTTGTGGCGAATAGCCCAAGAGGGATAACATATATACAAATAGTAGCTAACGTCTCTATAAATTATCCTAGGGCTGAAATTTTTTTATTTTTATGGTAAAAATATAGGAAAAACCAGAGGCAGTCGAGCTTATGCTTATGTCTCAGAAAGTTATGGGGCCATCGTGTTGGATTTTAATAGCGATTCATTCCCGAATATATGCAAAAGATGGATATTACATACAGATCAGTGCTACAGTTTCTAAAAGTTGATTTCAACCAACACATGGACAGACAGACATTGCTCAATCGAATCTCCTTTCAGAAAAAATATACTTTATTGGCTCGAAAATTTTTAATATTTAATGGAAGAAAAAAATTTTCAAATTTGGGCTGTTCATATATTAGGGAGTTAATAGTATCGCGAGTGACCTGTTATATAAATAGCAATAGTGACAAGTCATTGTAAAAAACATCCCGTTCAAAGGTAACTTAACGTATGATCTTGTGCTAGAATAATTTTTTTTACAAGGATTTATAACATAAGAGACGTTATAACCCGAGGTTTTCTGTAGTGTTATTAATTGCAGGTTCGACCGTTTTTATTAAATTTTTACTGGCACATCAAATTGGATAAAATATTCCGCAAATGCGTGACAAGCATTTACTGCTGAGTTTTTATGCATTTTTAGAAATTCTTCAATGAATTTTCGACATTAATTTTTTTATTCTTCACTGCTATTGATCACTGGGTTTCTGTTTATCTCATTTCATCCCTCATTTTCTTACAATCGTAAGGTCGGAAAATAAAAAACAAAAAGAAAACTGATTGGAAAAAAAAGAAACAAAACAAAATATAGAAAATAAACAAACAATATTTTCAAATATAAATGACTGGACAATTTAAAACAGGCCGGGGTATGCTAAAAATAAGCAAAACTAGAGCATTCGAATAATTCCTATTTTAGCGAAAAGGGTTTAAGCAGGCAAATCAAATTATTGCACACTTATTATCCAAATAAATCAGATTCAAAAAGAGACTCTAACCTCTCTTTTTATACCCTTCACCTGTGGTGCACAAGGGTATATATAGCTTTGTCATTCCGTTTGTAATTTCTACAATTTTCATTTCCGACCCCATAAAGTATATATTTTCTGAAAGCTTATGAATAGAGGAGTCGATTAAGCCCTGACCGTCTGTCCGTCTGCCCGTCTGTCCGTGTGTTGGTTGAAATCAACTTTTAGAAGCAACCATATGTTCCTCAGATCTGTATATGGTATCAATCTCTTGGAAATATCCAGGAATGAATCGCTATTGAAATTCAGCACAATCGCCCCATAACTTTCTGAGATATGAGCAAAAAACCACGACCACCTCGTTTTTTTCACAATTACAACAACAACAACATACATACATACAGACATGTAAAAAACATACCAAACAAAATAAATTACAAAAAAAAAAATATTAAAAATAAGAAAAAAATAATAAAAAAAACTACAAAAAAAAATATTTAAAAAAAATTAAAAAAAAAAATTTAAAAAAATTTTTTAAAAATTTTTCTAAAAAATTTTTTTAAAAAAATTTAAAAAAAATATAAAAAAAAATAATAAAATATAAATAATATATTAAATAAAATAAAATAAAATTTTTTTGGCTCAGCTGGGATTCGATGCCACATTTATTCTAACGTGTACGTATGCACGTATTTTATATGGGATGAATGGTGATACAAACAATTGTTATTGCATGATTACACGTTGTGAAGGGTATATAAGATTCGGCACGGCCGAATATAGCACTGTTACTTGTTATTCTTTTCTTTTTCTTTCTTTAATGGCGAGTGTAAAAAAAAACTTGCTAATGAACTTTATTCATTTTGGTTGTAATTCAATAATGACAACAACCAAGTCATAGTGACAAAATAATATTTTATCGACATAAATGGATAGATAAAAATTGAAAAGAATAATATAAAGGATACAATAACAAAAAAAAAAAAAAAACAAGCAAATGACAAAGAACTAAGAAGTTTTAATTCTATATTATGTTCTTGTTGTTTGTAAAATGTTATTAATCATATACATTGATAACGACTTGCTGTAAGCAAAAAGGATAATAAAAATTTATCCAAGATTTATTAAGAAAATAAAATTAGGTTTTGCAAAGCTACAACAGAAAAAAAGAAAACTAGATAAGGATACACAAACACAACAATCTTCCTTACTCGCAAAGGATTTATGACACATGACACATGACACATACTAATTATATATTATGAGAAAGGCGAACATATGTCTGTATGTATGTGTTTGTCTCAAATTATTCTGTTTCCTTTAAAGGAAGCATTAGTCACTATTGTGAAATACAGAATATAAAAAAAAAAATGTAATCTTTGCTATTTTTAATATATAATTTTAATAATAATATGATTATAACGTAAGATATAATTTGGGAATTTATTTAAACTTCCCACCCCATCAACGAGCATGGCCGGAATTATTAGGTAGCGCTATTTCCAAGGTAGTACCACATTACCCCAAACATTCGTTACAGAGATTTTAAATTAATTATAAGAGATTTTAATTAAATTAATTTATTATTTTGTTAATTTTTATTTACAGCAAGCCAACGATTGCGTAAACGTCTTATAAATGTGGACATAGATTTTTGCGCAATCTGCTTAAAAACATATACAAAATCTAAAAGCTCCAAAACATTACTAATCAGGTTGGTAGATCTTATCTTTAGAAGGAATTAGAGACTAATTAATTCCAGAAAGCATTCCTCACGATTTTAAAAGGACATATTCGTTCATGCAACAGTTTGGCTTTAAATTATGGAACCGTCATTATCTAAGTGGACGAGGTACAAGCTACACGCGACATTCCATTAATCAGGTGATCACAAAAGGATCATAAACCTGTTCAACATAACCTAATTCAGAAAATTATTCATCTGTTTTTAACTTCAGCATTATTTTTTAACTGATATATCTTACAAATACAAAATGCGCCTGTTCTGTATTCCGAGTGAAATTTAATCCCTCGAAGTTGCCATTGTAGTGTTATTGTTTATAACAACAATTTCATAACAATTCCGAGTGATTTAATTGCGCTCGGAATACAGAACACAGGCGATAAAAAAGTTTTAAGCCTCACTAATTTAAGCAGCTGGCAATTGGAAAATATGATGCGACAAGTGACTGTTCATCTCTGTTGAATAAACAAGTTTGTTGTTAAATTAATTTTTCATCTCACTCAATCTTAAATCCCTCACAACCTGCTTGTAGTTGAATTTAACAAGAATTCTTTTTGAATTTTTTTTAAGATCAATACTCAGTTTAGGATACAAGATTCTGTTTAATGCTTAAAGAAAGAAGAACTCTCCTACATAAATAAAACAGGTAGCCTAAAGCGCTATTATACTTTTTAAGGTGCTGAATGCTAAGTCTATTAAATACTTTTGTAAAACGTAAATTTGAATCTAAGACCAAGTAACTATTCTTCTCATAGCTTCAATAGAGAATATTAATAATTCCCGTATTGTATTTCCACAAAAAACCCTAATTGAAAAAGATAACATTTAAAGCTAAATTATAAAACAGAACTCAGGCGTTAAAATGTCGGAAAATCGTTCTAAAGATCTATTGCAAATTATTCACAGTGACATGTGCGGTCCGGTTAATAAAAGTTCTTTCGGCGGTGCGGTTTATTTTGTAACTTTTATAGATGATTTCTCGAGATATATCGCAGTATATTTTTTGAAATCAAAGGACAAAGTATTTAAAGCATTCCAGTGAAGTCGAAAAACAAACCGTCAAAAAGATAAAGTTTTTAAGATCGGATAACCGCGGCAAATATGTGAACAAAGACTTTGAGAACATTTTACGTGTACACGGTATTAGAAGACAGTTAACAGTGCCACATACGCCCCAACAAAACGGTGTCGCGGAGAGGGCTAATCGTACGTTAGTTAAAATGGCCAGAGCAATGCTAATTTATTGTGGTTTAAGTGAATATTTTTGGGCTCAAGCGTTAAGAACTGCAGTATATATTCGAAATCGTACAACAACGAGAATTATACGTGATAAAACACCATTTGAAATGTGGAACGGATACAAACCAGCCGTAGGTCATATGCGCCAAGGCGATTGCGCTTGATAAAACATCGTCAAGAAAATTCTCGTCAAGAGGTTCCGAATATATCATGATCGGATATAGTGAAGAAAGTAAAGCATATAGATTGTACAGTCCTACTACTCGTAAAGTAATTGTCGCAATGGACGTGATATTTTTTGAGGGGACATTTAATAATTACGAATCTATACTTAGATTTTATCCCAATCCTAATAATTAAAAATATATAGTCGAAGACAACGTAGAATGTGAAGAAGAAATACTTTCCGAAAACGAAATACCAGTTACAGAACAACCAGAAAGTGATGCAGAAGGCACTATTCAAGAAGGAGTAGTAAGCAACTCAGTAGTCAAAATTGAACCAGGTAGACCCAAAATAATTCGCGATGGCTCAAGAGGACATCCTAGAAAGGTATTTAATGAACTGCATGCTATGGTAAGTGTCAAATTAAAACCCCAGAAAATATTGATGACGCCTTAAGTGGTCCATATGCTGAGGAATGGCTAAAGTCAATGAAAATAGAATATGACTCCCTTATAAAAACATAATACATGGGAACTCACTAATTTACCTCAGGGCCAAGTATCGATAGGGTGCAAGTGGGTATATACTATAAAAAGAGACAAAAATGATGGTATTCGGAAATTAAAATCCCAACTTGTAGCAAAAGGGTGCAGCCAACGTTATGGTGTCAACTATTATGAAACTTTCTCTCCAGTAGTGCGTTACGCTAATATAAGATTATTTATTGCTTTAGCGGTTGAACATAACATTTATCTTCATAAAATGGATGTGGCTTCTGCATACCTTAATGGTGATTTACAGTTTTCATGAAGCAACCACAATGTTTTAAAAAAATTTTCATACAATTTGGCATTTAAAACTTAAAAATTATTTTTATTTAATTTTTAAGCATTTTTTCTTAAGCTCAAATTTTCAGACACTCCCTCTTACAGCAAATTATTATGGGCTGTGTTTCTTCGACAGTTTTTTTGCTTTAAGTTGTTTCGACGTTACCGCTTAAATAATATTTTAAAGAGTACCTGCGATGAGCTCAAATCTAGTTTCCAAAATTCAGACCTCACGGATAATACTCAAAGTCCTAGTTCTTCAAAATATTGTTTAATTATTTATCTCGATTTAATTTTATTCAAAGAGTGTACAAAATATTAAATTTAAATTAAATTTATTGATTTGATGTCTTTAGAATGCTAATTATTTTTTTTATTTAAAAAGTTATTGGATAATTAAATCATGCTTCTTACCCCGATTATCAGTATGCTATGAGCATTAGGGATTTTATTCCTATAAACAAACAACTGGTTGTCAATTTTGTTTGACTTACCTGAAAGAAAAGAGAAAATATAAAAAATAAAATTTATTTTTTGACTTATTTAATGCAATATTTATTGGAATTTTAATGCAATTTTTATCAAAATTAATTAACCAAAATTTGTGCAAAATTTAAAAAAAAAACCTGGACTCCTAAATTTTATTTAAGTTTGGAGTTTGTCTTACGCCTAGCATCTTCAAACATACAAAAGTTTTTTTAAGTAGCCGAAATATATTATCTGGTAGGGTTTTCAAGAATCATGATTGAGTCTCATAAAAATAAGCTCGTTTTAAGCTTCTAAATTTTCTTGTAATTTATTATCTTTATTCACTTTTTCGTTTACATACTCTCAACTTTTCGATGCAATAATATCTAAGGTAGACCAGTGAATAAACTTAAAGAGTCCTGCATCTAAAAAACTATTACTTCTTTGTTTGCTTGTTTTAAAAGAAGCCTGAATACATAATACAGCTCGAAATTTTAAAAATTTTGAAACACTTTTGCCAGTTAAAATCAAATAAAAAATCATTGATTGCCAAAATTATAATTAAATCCAACTTAAGTGTGATATAAAAGATGATATTTTTAAGACGTATAGAACCCTCGACTTTCGCTTATGCTTTGGCAAATCACCATACACAGACTTGCATTAAAACAACGTTCACAAAACGTGAACATTCATTTTTGAAATTTGCGCTCTATTCGCCAGACATAAAGAGTACTTTGGCAAGTTTACAATGAGTAATTACTCTTTTGGATACTATTTTTCCAAAACGAACACGTACCGTTCGTACAGAAGAAGCCATTTCCGCTGCAGAAGCGACTGTGACAGAGGACACGAACTTATCGATTCGATGACATTTCTTAGGAAGTAGCACACTGTCAGTTCAATACTTGAAAAATATTGAGCAAAGATCATGGCCTACATCCATATAAAATTAAAAGTTAAAGCCAAAGGATTTTAATTGCCTGCCGTCTTGGGTGAATGGATAAAAATCAAGTAGAAGTTGAACCAGATTTTTATCATCAAATTATCTTCAACGATAAAACTTATTTCTGGCTTGGCTTTTTCAAGCTCGCATATAAGGATAATATCGGGTGTCCCAACTAGAACCCAATTTTTAAATTTTAAATAAAACACAGATATTTAAAATAAATAATCGTGAAACTTTATTATATCGTAAAGTAGACAGAATGAGGTTATGTATGGAACAATATATCGTGCAGATGGCCACCGTGGCTTTGCTGGCACACACGCGATCTTTTAATGAAATTTTGAATGACCTTTTTGCATAAATGCTGCGGTATTTCATTAATGCAGCGTCCAATTTCCTCTTTTAAGGCTTGAGTCGTCGTCGGCTTATTTGCGTAAACCATCGACTTCAAAAAACCCCAAAGAAAAAAATCTAAAGGTGTTAAATCACACGATCTAGGCGGATAATTCTGGTCTCCAAAACGCGAAATAACACGACCGGGAAATGACTGATGCAACAATTGAATTGTTTCTCTGGCTGTATGACATGTGGCGCCATTTTGTTGAAGCCACATGCCCTCCACATTCATTTCTTCAATTCTAGGCAAGAAAAACCTGGTTATCATTTCACGATACCGAACACCATTGACTGTTTGTGCTTGACCTGCCTCATTTTCATAAAAAAAGGTCCAATGATTCCTCCAGCCCAAAAACCACACCACACAGTGACACGTTGAGGATGCATTTGCTTCTCGTGAATCACTCGAGGATTTTCCTCACCCCAAATGCGACAATTCTGCCTATTGACGAAGCCATCAAGATGGAAATGGGCCCTGTCACTGAAGATGATTTTATCGGCAAAATCAGCATTTTCATGTTGTCTCTCCAATACCCAATTAACGAACTCCCTTCGCTGTTCATGGTCAGCTGGCTTCAGTTCCTGAGTCAATTAAAGTTTGTATGCATGAAGATGCAAATCTTTCGTCAAAATTCGCAGCATAGTGGATTTGCTGAGCTCGGTGTCGAATTGAGGTGGATGGAGTTTGAGCGACATCATCACGTACAGCAGCGACATTTTCGGTCGATCGACCTGGTCGATGGCGCGTTGTTGTCTTTAGATCACTAACAGACCCAGTTTCGGCAAATTTATCCATTAATCTCTTTACAGTTGACTCTTTTGGAACATTATTGTGACCCCAAATTGATCGCAATTTTGCGAACTGTAGCCGCAAAACTTTCACCATTTTGGTAAAACAATTTCACAATGAGAATGCGTTGTTCATTCGTGTAGCGCTCCATTTTTACTAACCTCGTACCTTCTACTAGCAAACAATAACAATTGTTCAAATGTCAAACAATGGCGCCAAATTTAAAAATTGCCAAATTCTCGCATTCTATTAAGTTCAAAAGTATTAGAAATATTTTTTTTCCAGAAGTACAGAAACCATGCCCTCTTGAATAAAATTTGGATCGCGTTCAAATGTGGATATTTCGTTCAATATAAGTTTGAAATAAAAGTACCTCCATCATCTTTCACCACGATGTTTAAACTTCACCATCGAAATTTTATGTTTTCCTTTAACTATAAAACTTTTTAATGAAAGGTCTTTTTAAATTTGTGCTCTTGCAATCGATCACATTAGCATTTACATAACAACAACCACAATTTGCAACATTTTACTTACATGCACTTAAATAAGCATATACTGATTTAAATACCAGATACATTATGAATCACCTCAATAACTACAAGCATCGCAACACTACACATGTGTATCATGTGAGCATTTGCAAAGAAAAAATGCATACACACTTACATTTAGAAATACATTAAACAAACGTTAGTTGGCAGGAAAAATTATACGATGGGAGTGCCATCCCTCCTAAATATGTATGTATGACTATGAGTGATGAAACGTTGTCGTGCATAGATTAAAGATTGACACGCAAAATATATATGAAGGCACTGCAAAAATGTGTCACCTACAAAAGAAGGCGAAAGCAAAAAAAAGTGAAAAAGAAATGAACGCCAAGTAAGAAAATGAATGGAAATCACTCTAGAAAGGAAAAGGAAGTAATTGTAACAATTTTGCAATTTTTCTCGCTCAGCGTTCAACAGAGTTTAAAAGTAAAATCATTACAACTAAATTGTCGTAAGGCACACTGTTTCGTATCGTATGGGAGGGAATATGTTCTGAGGGGTTGTAGAGGAATTCTCTTTAGTTTTGAAGAAAATGAGACTTTTTAGTGCTGCTCACCTCAACGATAACAAAATGCATTATGCCAATAGAATCACTATTTTTTTTTTGTGTCAACAACGTTTCTTGTGAATGTCGTTATCGTTTGACAAAATGTTTAATGCATTTGTGTCATTTTACTTTTATGCATGCAAGAGCATTCAAATGTTGTTCATTCGACAGCATGCTCTTCTACCCTCTTACAGTCAGTGAATTTTCTTTTCTTTACAAATTAATGAACTCACTCCACTAACTTTCATGCAATAAATTCCCAAATGAGAAAAGCCTGTCATCTTGTTTTAGTACATATACCATTGCTATTTGTATTATTACTTACACCTTTTAAGTTTTGCATTACCTGCCGCATTTCATATGAAGAATGTCGTTCTTACTACTGTCTGTCTGTCTGTGCACATCACATTATCTCTCTAGCTCTCACACACGCTTGCTGTAAGTTGACGAATGCAAGTTTCAATGGTCACATAGAACTGCTTAGGGTTGTCACATCAACTATATATTTGCACTCAACTAGTATTCAAAGCCTTTTACTATTATCATTCATACATGAATTTTTTTACGTTTTTACATATAAATGCCAAAATGTTCTTCATGCATAAATTCATATGTGTAGAAGAAGTTAAAACAGATTTGTAATGTTACTGGTTGCCAAAATTGCAGAGCTAGAAAATTATGTACTTTTGCATGGCATTCGTTGCTGTCGAATTGTATAATTAAACCGTCAGAAATATTTAGTTAGAAGCCAGCTATTCCTTTCTAGATTCTTATTTAACAGGCTCCGAAAGTGAATCCAGGCAGTTTAGATCCTATATAGTGGATTGTGGGGCATTGTTAAGCGGCGGGGATTTCTTTATCCTAATGTAAAACTTAAGGTGGAATTAAACCTTTAACTTCTAAACATCATCACAATTCGGTACAGCTGCAATAAGGTTTCCGTTTTGATGTTTCTTATCGTAAGTTGATTTCATTTTAGAGCATTGTTCTTTTTCTATTTCGAAGCTTTCGCATTCAAGCTTTTGGACGGCATTGGGATGTGAAGGTTCTATAGGACGGCAAATTCACTTGCAAACATCGAGTCATCGATGACCAACTATTTGTCCCGCCCAACTCATTTCGCGAACACTTTATTCAAAGTAGAGTTTCGACTGTTAGTTCGAGTGTAATATCTTTGAAATTTGAAGACAACAATATAGGAATGATAAGGAAGATCTTGAAATGTTTATGCTGACTTAAAACGCAGATTATTATTAACTAAGCGGTTTCATTTATCAGACCTTGTATGTCTAAACAAGAACTCCAATCGCCGGTGACATCAACTTGTCTTTGACAAAGCAAATGTTGTAAGATTCAGAGCAAATGATTATCAAAAAAGAAAGCTGATTTGGCTAGCAGAGAATCTTCATCAAAAACATTAAAATATTTGCCAAATACTGGAAAGGTTCTGTTTTGTTCAAATTGTACAAATTCTAAGGGGTCGTTGGCCTGTATAATTAACTTCGATAATGCTTAAGAAGAGATGGGAAATAATTTTTTTCACAACTAAATCAAATGGCAAAAAAATTTAAGTGGCAAATGCCACAACTGCAAATATAGTGGGAGGCTACAAAGACAAGTATGGCGAGACTTTCAGCGGTTAAACCGCTTACTCCTGTTCAACTTCTCATTGGAATTAAGAATAAGAAATGACATGAATAATTAAAGACAGACTTGTTGCACTTCAAGATCAATCTGCAGGGAAATGTTAAAAAATTAAACATCGCTTCCTAAAGAACTACCAAGATCTGAAAAGGTTCTGTTTTTCTTACCTTACGTTAGTCATGTGTACAAGATTCAAGTATAAAAGGTGTCGTTAGCCTGTCGAATTCACTTCGATAATGTTTTCAAAAAGATGGAAAATGATTTCTCCCACAACCAAATCAAATAACCTACAAAATTTCAAGTAGCAAATGCAACACTAGCAAATATAGTGGAAACCCACTGTGCCCATTATTGCAAGACTTTCAGCTGTTAAATCTCTTAATTCAACTCAACTTCTTGTTTCAACTTGAACTTCTTCTTGGAATCAGTTATGACGTGAATAATTGTAGATAGACTTCTTACACTTACGAAATCACTCTGCAGGAAAATGTTAAAAAACTAAATATCGCTTCCTATAGAACCACAAAAATCTGGAAAATTTCTGATTTTCTCAACTTACGTTAGTCATGTGTACAAGTTTCAAGTATAAAAGGGTTGTTGGCCTGTAGAATTCACTTCGATAATGCTTAAGAAGAGAGGGAAATAATTTCTTCCTAAATCTAATCAAATGACCTTAAAAATTAAAAGTGGCAAATGCCACAACAGCAAAAATAGTGAAAGCCCACAGTGACTAGTATGGCGAGACTTTCAGCGGATAAATCTATTAATCCGATCCAACTTCTTATTGGAATAGCGAATTAGTAATGACAGAAATAATTTCAGATAGACTATTTACACTTATGGATTAATCTGCAGGAAAATATATTAAAATTTAACATCCTTCCTTCCTTAACAAATACAATGATCGCAAGTAAATGACCAAAAGAAAGCGACCTAGTGTTTAAGCGACATCGAGTAAGTCTGTTTCAAAAGTTAACTTTTCTTAAGGAGCATTGAATAGGTCTCTCCAACTGCTGATTTAAAATGGCGAACATAGACTTGGTGACTTTGAATACCATGGGATGGAGCTAGTGTTAGTTATTAAATTTTATACTACTATTGCCATGACTTCCCCCGGGGGTATATCTGCTTGAGTAGTGTCAGGAAAAAGTGTATTGTCTGTATGGGGCAGAGAGATAGTACCAACAACTTTGTTTTTTCTAGCCATAATTTGCGAGGTCTCTTTCGAGATTACGTGGTGGCTGTGGTTAATCCCGAACAGGAAAACAAACTTGTAGGTTATTCAAAGGCTGATGCCTGAGCTTGGTCTGATTCTGAGAACTACTGATATATTTGGGTGCTGTTGTCATTTCAATAGAAATCTCTATTGCTATTCTCTATTGATGGTTTAAAGACTGATGCTTGTAGATGTGGCAGAACTTCGGACTTCGGGCAATCATATAGTATCGGGATGCTGTTGCCTTTGAACAAAATTATTTATTTGGTGGATTCTTTGCCTTTTTTCGTACCATACATTCGCTTCTATCACTTCTTATTTACTCGTAGCTAAAAAAATAAGGGATAGTAAGCTGGAGTAACTCAGCAAGATGAATTTAATTTAACCAAGAATTATTGTAAGTGATATTGTCATCTGTCATTATGCAGTCTCATAGGAACTGGTTTAATTAAATTCTTCAGATTCCTCTTATTGTTAACTTTCTTACAAGTAACACACGTGGAAATTATTTGGGTCACAAAGAGATGTACTTCAATCTTAAAAAAAAACTTAAAATTTACCTGCGATAGCTGCTCAAAAATATCTGCTCTTAAACAGCAGTTGCCAATTTATCGTAGATTTTTGCCATTTATTGCAACTGCACCATCTATAATATGTTTTAATGAAATGACAATTTAAGCCATCATCATTAAATTATTACAATTATTATCGTCAACTACCTCAACGACTTCATTTTTATTATTATCATTTGGCATCTATAGAGAATTATCATCATCATCATCATCATTACAAACATCATTATTATTGCTGCAATGAGTAGTTAAACTAAAATTGCAACATTTTGTGCAACATATGATAGTGACATCGAGTATTAAGTATTATACTTTTAAGCTGCATATGTACGTACATATACACACACACACACATGCATACATAATTATCTGCATACATATTTATGTGAGTATGTATGTAAAATGTTTTAACATACAATAATATTAATCAGAAATTCAATCATGTGTGTGGCAACACTATATATTCGTACATTCTACTGGTACAAGGTACATTGCACACATACACATTGTATTGTATTGTATTTGAGATTTGTCTGCATTTTCATGAAAGAGCATAAAATGCAATAAAAAAACATTAATTCAAAACAATTTATGAAATTCGATAATATTCATAAACTGATTATTAATTTATATCAAACAAAACGAAATACAAAAGTAAGTATACGAAATTAATTAAATATTAATTTAAGAAAAATTTGCGAAAACATGGACAACTTCATTAAAGACTTTTAAATTAAGGCAACATTACAAATACTTTAAACCTTTGTCTAACTAAAAACAACGAACATCACTGAGTTACCTCATGTATACAAGTGTAAAGTTACGAATAAAGTTATAGTTCTTAACTAGAACCTTAGTTTAAATTCAAATTGCTAGCAATTTTTTTCGTGTACACACTTTAATCACTATCCGCATTTGCTGGCAATTTAATCAATCGCCATTCATATAATCGTGTTTAGAAATAATATTGGCAAATGCTGCTTAATATCCAACACATTTTTTATAATTAATAATTTTATAAATGGCAATTTAAACATAATGCCAGCATGAGATTTAATTACTCGTATGTGTGTATATGTCCTTCCTATTTATATTATAAAGATAAATACAATACAGCTACAAAACTGGGGTTAAAAAAAAACATCTAAATAAAAGAAGTTAAATGGCAATTTGGCTTATATAAGGTAGGCAATTTTGAAATAAATTGCTCGGCATTTTTCTTATTTCGTTGTAAAAGAGATATCTGGCTATTGGCAACTTCTAGCTCTTTGGTACACATTCGCTTTTTTGACAAACTTTTTAACTACATTTCAAAACCAAGCTTCGCTTATCTTGACTATGAAGCGCTCACTTATCTTGACAATGTCCTTCAATAGTTTATGGTTTGTTGACGTAGAGCCAGTCTGTCAAATGACCATAGAGCAAATAGTCTTTCGACGTTAGACCAATCGACACTGTCATGGCGAACAACGCAGCGGCTTTGGGTAACTGTTTTTAACGGCACGGCTACAAAACTATAAAATAGAAAAAATTTCGAATTATTTGAAATCGATTCTATTTTAATTCTAGTTTCAGGTTTCCCCCAGGGACATGTCTAGTGTCCGACCATAGTGTACCTTTATTGTAGAGAGGTGAAGCGAACACCGCTAACTTCTTAGAGACATAACTTGCAAAAGCAAAGACTCTTTTAGAGAACTTGCTGAGGACCGCCCAAGGATTTATCTGGTACCACACAAATCAGTTAGCCCTTAGAGCTTAGTCTAGACTAGTTATTGTCGAAGTCTTTTAGATTACACGTGGTGACTGTGGTTACCTCTAAGTTCGAAAACACATTCGGAGGTGGTTTAGTGACTATTGCTCAACTTTTGACAGACTTCGGGCAAACACTGCTATATCTAAGTGTTGTTGGCTTCTCAAAAGAAAAAGAGAATGATGGTTTAATGATTAATGCTTGCAGACTTGCCGGACCTGCGGACTTCGTTAAACGATAAATTTCTTGGGGTGCTGTAACATTTTAACAGAAGTAATTACTTGGTGAATTGTTCTTCCTCTTTCTGTCGCCAATTAATCGCATAGCCTCGTAGCTAAGAAATGAATAAGAAATTGGATACTTATCCCAAACGCTTAAGCAAAGAGCATTTGCATTAACCAAGTGTTAGTGTAGATAAGATTTTTAGCTGTAGCATGATCGAACAATATGATCACGAGGTCGTTAGAAACTCAACCAAGTGATAGGACGGCCATTATATTATAGCACACGGTGCCGGTGCTAGACATACTTTAATATTTTCGGCCAGATATCTAGAACGGCATTCCTGAAGAGCCGATTAACTCGAATCCAACTTTAAGAATAAGGGCAGAAAATTTATCCAAAAAGCTTACATCTCTTCCCCTAATTTTCAAATTCAGCTAACGCCCTAGCCCCACGACTAATTATCCATATTTAGTATATTATAGCGACAACTTCTTCGTTAAATAAAAATTTCTTGTCGATCCCCGGAAGGGCCAAGACAAGATTACACTACGTCAGCCTTTAACAAAAGCACGCAAAAAGCAAATACAGATGATTTTGTTTATAAAATGCAGTATTTTCGTTGAGATAAAAAAGCCAATTTGCAAACGTTCGCCGCATAAATACAGTGGTCGGTCCTAAAGAAATTGAACTTTATAAAAGTGACGATGATTATTTTATGCAAAATGTTGCACAATGCCTCTGGTGAAGGACAAGTTTTTAACTTACTACGGCCACTACGAGCGTATAATTTTTATCTATTGTTGTGTACAGCATAATGATCGTCTTACAGGGAGAGTACCATAGCTTTTGACCTTCGGTGCTTGCAAGTGTAGCGTTCGATGGTTTAAATTTCTTCCTTTCAGCTTATGTCAAAGGATAATATCTCGATAGGCCAATTTACTAGTTTACTACACCATCTAGTGTATTTCCTTTCGACAGTTATTTAAGATTTGTAGTTTTAAAGGCTCTTGAGTATTAGTATCTGAATATTTCTTTGGATACTTAGCTAGCGTGTACATGATGTAGTAATCAGTAAGACTAATTTTACAGTCATTATTCGCAGTAAGTCTGGCTGACCTAAGCAATATCGAATTAAATGTTGGTTTCCTATTACTGAAATGTTTCTGTTTAAATATTTTGAAAAAGCATTTAATGGTATGACTAAAATATTACTGGCCATTTAGTAGATCCTAAAAATCTAAATTGTTCCCTATTCAATTGTTTATTTTCAAAAATTAATTACATCAGGCGATATGCAGTATTTGGTGTTATTTCACTAGAAACTAATCTCTTCAATAATACTACCTTTCTAACATATCTGCCTTTTTCGCTAACCGTTTACTGTAGTGTTCAGAACTAAACAAATTAAGCCATGATTTCCAAAAGAAACAAAAGTGACAAAAATTTACAAACGCTGCTGCCAATCTTACCTTAAAAACGAATCAGGTGATTCATCGTGAGGTTTGCTCTTCAAATAATATCATATCAAACTGCTGTGTCTTTTTTGTTCTATACAGCTGGGCAAGTCGTTATGGAAAGACTCACACCACAACAGCGTCTCAAATTGTTTCGCTATATTATGAAAAACAACAATCTTTGAGAAATGTTTTTCTTGCGATTTGAGAAACTTGCGGTGCGCATAATCGACCTACTAAAACCCCTAATGCCAATACCACAGCACAGTTCTGGCTTAATGGAGAGGTTAACAAACAAAATTTCTGTATTTGGTCTGATGAGAACCCCGAAGAGTACGAAGAGCTGCTATTATATCAATTAAAAAGAACGATATGGTGCAGCTTATGGGCTGATTGAGTCATTTGTCTATATATATTCAAGAATGGCAGCAAATCAGAAAGTTACCGTCAATGGTAACGGTTATCGAACTATGATAACGGACTATATGATTTCTGAAATTCAAAAGCATGGGCTGGGTGAGCTTTGGTTTCAACAAGACAGCGCTACGAGTCATAAAGCGCGTGAGACAGTAGAATTGTTAAGAAATCATTTTGGTGAGCACTTAATTTCACCTCAGACCACCTTAGACGTAGTCGTGGCCAACATTTACATGATATCATTATTAAGCAATTAATTGTTATTTTAACGCAGAAGAATATTTTTTTTATTCACTTGATGTGTTTTATTTTACAATATAAAACATACATTACGATGAATTACCTATTACAACAACGAACGATATTTTTTTCTCTGCCTAAAAAAAAACTTAAATTTTGAACTTTAATAGTGTGCTGCAAGTTGGTGTTAATCAGTATTTTTGGAGAAAGCAACACGATTTGAATTTATTTCTAGTCGTATGTTCTATAGACACAAGTTATTTAAGATCATATTTATCCGCACTAAACCTTCATAAAGTTTCCTGAGGTCACAGGTTTTTTATTGGAGCCAACATTGCTATTGCAACGGTTTAAGTATAGACCGATGTATGTGGCATTGACATTCAAAATGAGATCACTGTTTTAACGATGCTAAGTATATGCTTCACATGTTATTGATAAGGAACATACTTATTAGAGGGAATATAGGACCACAGGTGAAAATATATTGCACAAAATTCATTTAAGTAGAAGATATTCGGCACCGCCAAGTATTTTTTTAATTTGAATAAAACGACAAACCCGGTAAGAGTTTAATGCAAAGCTGTTAGTAAGCACAAAACACCTACAACCGATGGGACAACAGTGTTTGTAAACAAGAACAAAAAAATTCCCAATTTCAAATTTTATATTCGCCCAATTCAGTTAAACAGAAAAAATAAACACACAATAATTATCAGCTACTTTCTATGCAGCAAACATGAATTTTAAAAATGTTATTTTAGGAATGTGTCTAAATGACACCTTAAACACCATCGTTAAATACATTTTTGATGATGCTTTTACAAATGCATACAATTTTTGCTGCAAACTACTACTTAATACTCCATACGCTTGTCGTCGTATGCATGTATGTATGTCGTAGTTTCTGCTTTGCAAACATTTCGCCACATTGCCTCGATTCAATGTTTCTTCTTCTCCTTTTTGCGAAAAATCATAGAATAAAGACACTGAATTCCGAGAAAACATTAGCAACAAAAAATATGTAATTTACATAAAGATTTCTTATTTATACAATTGCATCGTTGTTTTCGTCTTCACATTTCCCTTTCAAACACACATATGCAAATTTTTATCATTCTTTTTTACACATTTTCCTTAAAAAATGTATTTATAAGATGTATGTTAAATAATAGGATGTGTAAATAAAAATGTAAATTGTCGTTATATTAACAGTTTTGTTTGTAACAGAGTCATGCATGTGTATTTAAAATGTTTGCCGCTTAAATATGCAGTACGTTCGTTCGAATATCCCAAATGTGGAGGGGAAAACAAGCCAGCTTTAAAGGCATGAGTATCGTAGGGAAGTTCTAAAAATATCACTTACAAAACACGCTCCAAAAGCCATGTTATTAAATTGTAAGAGTATGTGTGCGTATTTGTTTTTATAACTACATCACATATGTAAAGGGAGTTAAAATAAAGTGTCACTTTTTTTTAACAAGTGGCAACTCTGAAATTTGTCAGCTGTCACATATGTTATTTCCGATTATTCAAAAATAAACAAATAAACAACGCGTTATAGTTATGAAAAGTGGTTACAAAAATTCAAAGCGGTCAAAAAATTTCAAGAAACTGGATTCATTATGGATAATAAGACTAGAGAGTAACCACGTACCGGTTAGTCTCTTTAAAACATTACTATTGTAAACGACAATGTCGCCGAAATGGCGAAATTTTAAAAATCGGACAACATCAATTCTGCGTCGATCTTAACAACTTAAAAATTTACTAAGCACTGCGCAGCGTGTTTTAACAAAAGACCTCTACCTTCTGGCGTACAAAGTACAGCTTAATCATGAGCCTAAACTAGCATACCATGGAAAGCGCCGGCCAAGTAAAGTCAATGTCATCCATGGCTTTGGAAAACATAAAATTTTCGAATTTTGGTGTTAGAAAATTCTTATGAGAGCCATGATGAACAAATACACCAACAACGAGCAACTCTATAGTGTGGATTATGGTCAGGTGGCCTGATTGTGTATTACTTTTTTGAACATGGAGCCGATATTGCAGTGACTGTGAATGGCATTTGTTACAGGAACATGGATCTTGTGGCCTCAACTAAATAGCAAGGATCTGGACTATATATGGTTTCAACTGCCATACCACCCACGAGACAATCCATTTATTGCAGAACCGATTTCCAGAACAATTTATTTCCAGCACTTTGAGGATAACTGGTCATCACTGTCATGCGATTTAAAAATGTGCGATTTATTTTATTTAGTTCTTGTAAAATCTTAAGGTTATGTGAATGAACCAAAAACACTTTCAGAGCTCAAATCCGAGATCAAACGCGCACATCTGTGAGAGACAGCAACATCTCTATGAAAAAGACATAGAAAATTTACAGAAAACAGTAATGGCCTGCCATCAGAGCCGTGGATGCCATTAAAAGGATATTTTATTCCATTTTTTTAAAATAAATTGGAACATATCTCCTCTATAATAAAATCACAAACATCTCAAAAAATATGTGTGAAAAAGTACATTCTTTCTGAGACACCCTCTATATGTCTAGATGTATGTAAATGTATTTAAACATTATGTTTTATTATTGCAATAAGGAAATATTTACATATAACAACTCTTATGGAAATTATTTTTAACCAACTAAAAAATGGAAATATAACATTAATAATAAGTAAAAAACAAAATACAAAAATTTTAAAAGAGACAAGTAAATTCTCTTGAGACTGCGAAATCAGACAATATTGCAACAGTAGGAGGAAGAAGATACTTTTCAAAAAACCAAAAGATGACAGCTAAAATGATGACAAAATTAAAAGTGATGACATCAAAATTTTTATATTTAAATGGGGAAAAAAGTGAACAACATAACATTTAACATGCACCAATACGGTTTAGATTATAACTATCGCTTGGGACTTGTGGGTGGCCCAATTTCAAACGAAAATCAAAGCGAATGAAAACAAATTACACAAATTTAACTTAAGTTGGATTTCTCTGTGGTTAAAGCCTTTGTTTGGCTACGTTCAAAATAATAACAAACCCAAATAGTATCTACTGTATTCAACTAATTAACGAGGTCAAAAGTACCACCAGGTTCTAACATCTAATTAAATTCAATTTCAACAGCGAGCTGAAGCAAGTAGGTAGGTAGGTAAGGCTGGTGCAAAGTTACCCTCACACCTTCACTCGGAGACCATTACGATCCATTGTGACGCCTTAATAGAGAGAAGAATAGAATAAGAATATAAATATTTAGAATAGAAGAGAAAGAGAAGCAGACAATTCCAGAGTCTCCGGCGGGAATCGAACCCGCAACCCCCAAACAACTGACTTGTCCTTTACCGACTAGTTCACAGGGGCACTCTGAAGGCAGTTTAAAGGCCAAATAATCTAGATGTCGACAAATTAATAAGGATGAAAAAAAAACCTTTCTTTCACTGAAGAAGCTACCCAATGTGGTAGCGAAGTATTGAAACAAATTAAATTTATTTTTATAAAAAGCTCAAGCTTAACAAATAAAATAACCGTTGATATAAATAGAAAAGATCGAAGACATTTACTTAATATTGAAAAAAAAAACCAATTACACAACAATTTGCTAAAGGTACCGTTATCCTATCTGGTAGCTTTCCAAGAGCCGTATTATATATCTCGTCTGATTGCAAGCCCTAACCACTATTACTTCGCACACTAGTTATTTTTTCGCTCTTTAGCACTAAACGCCAAAATAAAGATTTAATTACAATATTTATTACGTTACAATATTTATTACGTTACAATATTTTTTTGTTTTTGGGAAATTTTACTAAAACCGTGTCGTATTGACTAAAATTGTTCAGCTATTAATTCAACATAATTCCTTCCCATCATATGCTTAGTTTATTTTACATCTATATTTTCTTGACTTAATAATTTATTACGCCCCCCACCAATAGTTATATGACGCTACTCGACTAAAACACATTATAAGATTACAACATTTTGTAGCACTAAAGTAATTTCCTATACTTTTAGTTAAAGTTGGAACAGCCAAAAACTTTATCTGGTTTATTTCTTGGCTTTGCCAACAACAACAAAATTGATTTTATTTTTTTTATCCCCCCCTCCAAAAAAAAAAAAAAAAAGAAATAGAAATAACAAAACGTTTTATTGGTAGAAAAGTTTCTGGAAAAACTAATCGATCGACAGCAACAATCAGGCATTTAATGCCAACGACAAAAAACATTATAAACAACAAGAAACAAATAGGACTGATGAGGAAAAAAATTATTATTCCTTTTCAGGTTTTGGCATTCGTTAGTGCAAAGCTATCAGATAGATGAAATCAGTATTCAATGAGGCAAAAGCCTGCCTATTCGTTGATGCACCAAATAATTAAAGAACGAAGAAAAAAAACGTCTGAAATATAGAATGCAGAAAAAGACACAAGACCTAACAAGTAAGAGTGCTATATTCGGCCATGCCGAATCTTATATACCCTTCACAACGTGTAGTCATGCAATAACAGTAGTTTGTATCACCACTCATCTCATATGAAATACGTACATTCATATAAAAAACATACATATATAAAAACATCCCATTGTAAAATTAAAAATTAACGTATGTATGTTAAAAAAAATTAAAAAAAAAATTAAAAAAAAAATTTAAAAAAAAAAGTTAAAAAAAATTTTTTTTTAAAAATAATTAAAATATATATAATAAATATAAAACAAAAAAAATAAAAAAAAAAAAAAAAATTAAAAAAAAAAATAATAAAAATATAAATAATATTTTAAATAAAAAATAAAAAAAAAAATAATAAAAAAAAATTTAAAAAAAAAATATAAAAAAAAATATAAAAAAAATTTTTTTTTGGCTCAGCTGGGATTCGATGCCACGTTTTCTCTATCCAGTATACACGTTTGTATGTATGTATGTTGTTGTTGTAATGTTGTTTTTGTGAAAAAAAAATCGAGGTGGTCGTGAGTTTTCGCTCATATCTCAGTTGTTTATGTACCGATGTTTCTGAATTTCAATACCGATCTACTCCCGAATATTTCTGATATTTTAATACCTCACCCGGGACCGAGCGATGTCGGGGGGCTTCAAAAAATTGATTTCAACATACACACGGACAGACGGTCAGACGGACAGACGGACAGACTGACAGGGCTTAATCGACTCCCCTATTCATAAGCTTTCAGAAAATATATACTTTATGGGGTCGGAAATCAAAATTGTAGAAATTTCACACGGAATGACAAACCTATATATACCCTTTTTCACTGTGTGAAGGGTATAAAAACAGAACACATACGAGATTTGCATTACACATTGCCATTATTCACTGCTCAATTTTCAATACTTATTCGTTGTAAAACATTGTAATGTTTTTACCTCAAATAAAGTGGCATTAGAGGTTTAGAAGCAAGCAAAAACTATCAACAAAATATATCAGAAAAAAACGAAAGCAAAATCAAAAGGCTGTTCGTTAAGGCTGATGATGAGTTTGGTTTCGGTTGGTAGCTGGCATTAAGAGTAGGATTAATGGATGAATCAGCAGAGAGTTTTCCAAACGTAACATCGATGTATTGATTTGGAAACAAATTATTCGGTATACAAAAACGTATTTACTTGCATGTTTTCTTTTTCTTTTTTTTTTGTAAAATTGTTCATATTAGAGAAGGCCACTTGATATGTTACAACAATGCCAAGGCGCATGACAAGAAAATCTAAACACTCAAAGCATATACAGCAGGACAGGAATTGTTAAAAATAAATTCATCTAGTTTTTATCATGTTATTTGGGGATCTACTGTCCTTACGCCATGTTCCATGTTTGAAAAGTAAAATGGTGAGGCACATTTAACTTGAACACGTTCAACTTTGTTTTCAATACTTGTACTTATGTATGCATGCGTTGTTGTAATGTTTTACAAAAATCATATTGCAACATCTGTTGTGGATGAGCTGTAGAAAAAAAACAAACACACCACACATATCACACAAACTAAATAAATAAAAAAAGTAAAAGAAAAAAAACTCCACACAAAATTTTTGTTTGTTGCATCAACATCAACATTAAGCTTCTACGGCACGTGATATTCATTTGTATACAAGACACAATCACATAAAACTCCAACAAATTGCTTCTTAAACAAAAATTTCCTAAAGAAAAAGGAGACATGCAAAATAAGAAGAGAAAAAAAGACAAATAATGCAAAAAGAGACTTTTTTTCATTTTCCAAAACCACTTTAAGAAATTGCCAACACAGGAATGTATGATAATATTTTTTAATACAATTTTTATATACATTTTGAATGTAAATCAAAACTTGTGGTTTAGCACTGGGATGAATGCGAAAGGAGTAAGTCCATATGTTGGGAGTTGTTTTACAGCAAAACAAATTGGTATCGTATTTAAATTTTAAACATATGGTTGTCGCTAGAGTATACACTCGGAAGAATTGGCATCTTTATATTTAAGAAATATTGAATTTAAAGGGAATATTTATTGTTAAAGGTGGAGCCACCATTACTATAGTAGAGATAAGAAAGTCAATCGTTTAAGAATATTTGAGTGGAAATATTTGAGTGGAAATATTTGAAGTATCAAATCAGAATCATATCTTATTGATTAAAGACAACAGTTTTGAAGTCATTTAAAAAGTGATTTTTTGTAAAGTTGGTAGGATAATAAAATAAAAGAAAAAAATACTATTGTTTGTCATAAACTTTTAAGTTAATAAAAATAGCAGGTGTGTTAAAAGGGTAACAAGCAACATAAAACCAACAATTCCTTAAAGAAAAAATGGTAGTCAATTCAACTAAACCAACACTTTAATCGAGTATTAGTCCAATTTTCAAAAAACATTTAGAAAGTAGTCCAACTTAGCCACACTCAGTACACACTTTAAGCACACCAATGTTCAGTAAGAATTCTACTAGAAGCTAAAGCCAATATTGTCCTTTAAGAACAACAACGGACAAGAATATAAAAACGTGAACATGCGACTTTGCTACATTTGATCTATAGGTTAATGGTATATGAAATTCCCATGTAAAAAATTATTTTACATGATGTGTAGTCACTGCTAAATGTAAAGGAAAATTCAACTTTTCGCCGAATCTCTTTAATAGAACCTTTCCATCCATTTTAATAAATAATTTGGATTAAATATCCGATTTGAACTTCCTTTAAGCGACCATTATCCCAGCAATTTGTATATAGAGGAGAAATCGATTCAACACCTTATTTGCACATGTGCTACCCTATGTATCTGCCAAGAGGCACAGAACCCAAGGCAAACATATTTTGGATAACCTCTCGCGATATCCGATATCTAAATCATTTACTGAGATATTTCACGGCTACGGGTGGAACTAGTAATCATCGCTCTCTCCTAGACTTATGCTAAGAGACACCAAATCTGTCAAGTGATGTAGTCTTGTTAAAACGGTCTCATAAAAACTCCATTTCACAGTTTGTGAACTACCGCGAAAACCAACTAACCGTTTCTGAAAAGAAGTCATTAAAATAGTTTATGTACAGCATCTGCCGCTGACCGCCCAGAGTATCTATTTGTATCTATAAAGATCAATGCTAACAACTATTTATTATTTTTATATTATTTATATTTAGAAAGGAGAGTACGGAAAAGAGAAAAATCTATAAAAAGGCGATCTATCGCCCTGACTACCTCTTCTTATATTCTATTAAATAATTTCGCAGTCACTATACCGGAAGGCGTTACAAATGTCTCCATTAACAATGAGGGTATCAGTGTTACTTTGCTTTAAACGATTTACTACCTGCTAATTCGTCGGAAATTTCATTGCCATTGTCACAATTTCCCAGAATTAAACAAGCGCTCATAGTTCATAGATATTCTAAGAGACATAAGTATAGCCCTTCAGAAAGTTCTTTAGAGATTTTCCGGTTTTACAATAACAAATCAATGCAAGCGTTGGTAATCTTTAGATCTTGATTTTTTTGAATTCTATATACAACATTTTATATAGAACAGAAGTTTTTACTATGACCAAAAAAAAAACAGTTTCTAACATGTGCTATCGAAATAAAATTTCATTTAAATCTTGGCAGTCACTTCAATCTATATACTCCACTCGCAAATTTTTAAATATATTTAAACTTTTCATCACTAACTAATACCAAAATCTCGCGAAGTCTGTAACCAATGTCAAGTCTTGAATTATTAACGGACTTATTAACGAAGACTTTTGACATCTATGTACTGAATGAAAAAGGTGTGATTAAACACTATTAAGGTAGCTAGCAAGCCGGTGAAAAACATGAAATTTTCTGCTCAACAAAGTGATTTCCCACTAAATTTGTTGTTTTCGCTGTATGATACCTAGCGTAGTGTTAAAACTTTGTGTCGCCAGCATCGCAGGGTTTATTTTCAGGCTTCCCCAAATTCGTTGTTATGATGAGCTATTGACAGCAATGCTAGATACAGCATTTTTAGTAAAATACTGGCCGGTGATTCCACTGATCTCTTAACCTGTGTATTTTTATGGATTGAGCGGTGGTTTAAGGATACCTTTCGGTTTCCTATAAGATTTCATATTGCAACTTTAATTATTTAAGTATTCAGGTAGCCAGAAATATATCATGTGCAACTATAATTCTCAAACAAGTTGGATCTTTTAAGACTTTAAACCAAGGTTCTTGGATAAAAATTGCAATATTGTTTCAAAGCGAGAAACCAAGTTGCTGTTCCAAATTTTATCACGGGCTTCAATTTTACCTTTTTGCCGCAGTCACAATACTTCTCTCACTAAAATGGGCTAGGAACGAACAGTGGGTATCAAATTTGTGAATGGTATTGGCAATTGTGGTTCAATGACGCACACCATATGATGCTCTAAGGGTACAAGCAACATTTGTTTACAGAACGCAGATACTCCTTATACGGGTTTGGGACATTATATGATGAATTTGTAAATCAATGCTGACTAAAACCAGATGTCAGTACGATAAGAGTTACATGGGGTGACCTTTTAAATTAAAACCCTTCATGTTTGCTTTATTCCATCTCAAGGTTCTATGACTCTATAAAAAACACCCTTTATAATAGTCAACGTTATTTAAGCCATCGTGACATATGACTGCCACTGTTAATTATGCTTCTAATGCGGTTTTAAAATTTTATAACAATTTGCCTGACGTTAATAATTTTGTCTTGACATGCTTGTTTAATTGTTATCTAAAGGCAAAACAACGACCTAGCCTTGTTAGAAAACATATAATATCCCCACTTAAATATGATCTGTTCTCTTGCGTTATTAACGCATTCCTTGTTCCAAAAATGCTTTCAATCCTATTTAAAAACATCATCATTATGGTAGTACGCTTATTTCTTTAAATTACTTTTAACAAAATAAACTTAAAGATTTATTTACCAATTTAATTACAAAACTCATGCCATTATAATATTTTAAATACTTTAGTCAAGACGTTTGTGTTTAATTTTAACGCATTCAGTTGTCAGTGGCGCACAGCTGAGCAATTTACATTCATGTTCAACAACAAGTACGAGCATCTAATAAATTCCATGTGTTTAACACCTTAAATACATACAATAACGCTTAATTAAACTTGCACACTAAAGTACACATACAAGCAACATACACAAGTAAGTAACAAGAAGACAGCCGCCTTTTTATAAAGAGAATGCGCAAAGCAAAAAAAAATATTTCCAATTTCATTTCAAGGTTTCTTTTGCTCAACTCATCTTACAATTACAAGCAATTAAATGTTACAACGATCAATAAAGTAGAAAATTTACAATACACACACACACACACACACTTTTAATTTTAGTTATTTTTTTTTATCATTTTTTTTTAGCTAGAACTATCAGACCTACAATAGACGTACCTCCTTAAACCAAAAAGTAGTTCAAGGATTAAACGAGGTGCGGTGAAGGGAGAGTTTAACGATATTATTTCTTGTAGTATTTACCACAATTGGATGTTGATAGTAGTAATGTTTTTAGCAGATGAGTAGGTAGATAGTTTGGTTGGTATGCATGTTGCATAAAATTGTTTGTCTGTCCTAACCTGCTACCATTCATTCGTTCGTCTTCCCTTAAATCTATCTGGTATGTATCTGTCTGTACAATCATAATGAAATTTTCTGCACAATTTGTGCACATGGTGGTTTTTATTGGACAATGACAATGACTAGTATTACCACTTCTACTATGACTACGACTACACAACTTTTACTGCCACTATCATCTAGCCATTATGGCATAAAGTCTGCTTTTTATTTACCTATTCCGAGTAACATTCATAAAAAAACCGAAACCACATTTAATAGAAGAATAAATGAATGAACAAAATAGAGTGGGAGGTGGTAAGCTGGCTGGCTAGCTCGTTGGCTGACTGAAATTATTTATATACATACTTTTAACAACCCAGTTGCAAGTTTTCAACCAGAACTAGACAATTGACTAGAAAATTATGTGTACTTCCGTTAAATGTAATTATAGCTGGCCCAAAGTCGTAGGTAGCCAAAATAAAAAAGAACGAACAAACGAAATCTAACAGTTTAAAGTTAATAGACACTCAACGCACAAAGGTAAGAATGATAAAGCGACAGACCAAATGTACAACCAGCAGACAGACTGACAAACCGTGTTGTAGTACAAAAAACCAAATGTGCTGTAACTTTCTTCATTTTATTGTGCTTCTTTTTTGGCAAACCACAAAAAAAAGAAGATAACTTTCTATACTAAACATAAAATTCCCTCTCATTTTGTCTACATTCTTACACATACATTCTTGCCACACACAAGGTATTCTTCTATGCTTGCAACATACGTAAATACCCATTGTGTTGGAAAAGGTGTGAGTGATTGTGTGCGGTTCTAGAAATAAAGAAACACGTAGCAATTGCTGCATTAAAATGCATTTCCTGCGGTTAAACATTCTGTTGTAGTTGTTGTCTTCTAGCTGTTTATATTATAGGATGGGTGTTGCACTGCCCACTTTTTTAATCACGAAACTGTATAGTCATGACAGCTCAATATGTGTGCAAAGTTTCAGAAAAATCGATCTAGTGCAAGTAGCTAAAAATGATAACTTATTTTTATGGGCGTGGCAATGCCCACTTTTCCAATCACGAAATTGTATAATCATTAGAGTTCAATATGATGATAAGTCAAGTGCAAGTATCTAAAAATGATAACTTTTTACCACCCATAAACACTCCCTGGAATGTGTACAACAACTTGTTAAAGTTTGAGTCCGATCGGCTTTACGGTTTCGAAGTCTATAGCTAACACACACAGGCACAGACAGGCAGAGTGAATAAACTTTAGGTTCAAATAATCGTGATGCTTAAATAACAAATGGACAAATAAAGTAATAAGTTAAACTGCTCAGGGAAGCTGGCGATGATCCTAATAAAGCAGGTAAAACATTTGCAGACAACACTAGAATCAGTGCTGTTAACTCTAGTTAACATAGCACATTCCTTGTTCTAATCTTATAACGAAGTTATTCGACTCAGGTACCAATCGAAAGAATCAACAGTTTAAAAAAGTACTGTTCCATTATCCTTAGGTACTAATATACTGCTGCAGATATAAATAAAATGAGGGAGTTAAATCTATTTCCATATAAATGTACTGTCACACTCAAATTAGAGTACGTTGATGATGACAATGATCATGTGTGTTTTAGGTGCATGAAAATAAACATTTTTTTTTTTACATAGAATTAAATTCGTCGTACGTGTGCATGGTGTGTGGTAAATGAGGTGACTTAATTTTATAGACTTGGCGCTCAAAACTAAATAACAAAATGGGCGTGAGAAAGATGCAAGCATATGTGATAAGTGAAATAAGATGACAATATAAATAGTATAATTGTCGAAATATGTTAATTAAAAAAGGGTTGGGTACGAAGGTATTGTAGACTTTATTATGATGGAGGCATGTTGTAACATAAGACAAAGTAGCTATGAAGGCCAGGAAGGACATTAGTGCAATTTAAAGTTTCATTAAACAAATTTATGTTTTTAAAAAAGATGGTTTGCATTCGTATTCTTAATCATTTTTTTTTAAAGCTAAATTTGTAGTTTTATGAATACAATTTTTAGTTCGGTTTAAGGACCAGTTATTTTGGGCATTTCAAAACAAGATCTTTCTAAAACTACCTTCAAATCCTTTTCCTTACTTAAAGGCTAATCCAAAGTTTGTCGGGTTTCGGGCTTTGTAGCCGAAGTGAAATGTTTGGTCAAGATGTCTATAGAGCACAACATTCCTGTACTCTCTCTTTTTAGGGGTGTTTTTTAAGACTTGTTACAATAGGACGGACCAGGAATTACCAATATATGCGGAGTATGAGGGTTAATATCTTCCATAAAAATATTTGCCGTAATATTTTGCTGAAAATTCCCCAATGCCTCAGATGTACAGAACACATAGTCTCATATAACGATATGATTGCACGAATAGGCCAAAGGGAGTACACTAAAACCCCACGCTGGAAATAAAATTCTGACGTGATCTTTAAAAACGCCAGCATACGTTTACTTTTCTGTATCCCTTTTACCAGAATCCATCGTCAGAACCCCGTTGATTTGGAAAAATTTCAAACGATATGCTTGCACGAATAGACCACAGTGAGGAAACTAAGACCCCACGCCTGAAAAAAATTCTGATGCCAACAAACGTTTGCTGCTGTGTATCTTCTTTACCAGAATCCATCGTCAGAACCCCGTTAATTTGGAAAAATTTCAAAATTGAAAGTTTTACATTTAAAAAATATATTTTAACAAGAAAATAAAATTTCTTAAAATTTTTCCTGCTTTTAAAATTTAAAATCATATTTGAGCATGATTTGAGGAGAACAATGTTGGAGCTTTAAGAAAAATAAATTTAGAAATTTGCATTGGATCTCTTGTCTGCTCTCCACTTTTCGTTTTCCATCTGCTCCACAACAAATATAAGTCATTATTTTACATAATATGCATCATGGTCGGAAGAAATGAATTTCCTTTTACTTTATACCAAATTAATTATATTAATTTCCTCTTTCTGAGAATCTTAGCAGACAAACCCACAGCAAATGTTTTAAGCATTTTAAAGTCATCGGAAATGACCTTATCGTAAATATAATAATAATTCTTGTTCGGTTTTTTTTTTCGTTACACGTGTCATTTATTTGTGTTGAACATTATTTTATGTTCTGTTGCAAACACTATCACCATCCCTCCACCAGTTCTCCTACAGCACTGCCATTTAAAGCCATTGTTTGTGTAGTGCATTTATGTATGGTATATATTTGTTATGTCCGTCCTTTTGATGCTACATTACATTTAGCACTTAAAAACATTTCGTTGTCGTCAACACTGACTGCTGCTGTTTTTGTTGTTGGTTCTGGGCATGATTACGGTTCTACCATGCCAAATGAAATCACAATTAAATTTTAAATTGCAAAAAAGCTGCAACAGAAATATTTTAATGAACTGTTTTGAAGTAAAGTATTTATATACATGTAGAATTTGTACAACAGCGAGTCCTAATGTTAATTGAATGAAAACAGTTATTTGTTAGATGACACTTTGATATAACCCCGAATCAATACATTCTGTCTAAAAAAAAATTTTCTTGGTCCGTGTGGCGTGGATTTCCCAATGCTCATAGTCTTCACGCAGTTTTTGACACAAGTTTCTTTTAGTATCAAAAGTATTATCATTTGATTCATAACTAAGAATACTAGAGAGCCCTTATAGAGAATATTTTTCGAAAAACTTCTTACCCAGACTTAAGATGTTCCGTCAACAGTGTACAGATTTGTTTCATAAATTGCCATGAAATTACCAAGCATATAGACGATAGAGATGGAGCCCATTCGGTTAAGTTAAGCCTGTGCATACTCTAAGATAAGACGTTTTTACATGGTTGGTTAGTTATCGTGGTAGTTTACTGTGCGCGAACTGTATAGTGGAGCCTGTATTACACCGTTTTAACAAGACCAAAAAACTCGTTAGATTATGGTGTCTCTTGGAATATGTCTAAGAGCGCGAGAGTTAAATTTAGCCCGTAAAAGTGAGGTATCTCAGCAGATTGTTCTGTCTGACCTCAAATATCTGAGAGAGGTTATCCAGTATATACTTGCCCAGGATTTCTTGTATGTTGGCAGACAGCGCAGGACATTCGAAAAAAAGATAAAAAAAAAACCTTTTCCCCCTTTACCAAATCCATACAGCTATGACAATGGTCTCTTTAATATGACCCGTCAATAGTGGCAGTAACCTCGAGATGTCCCTTCGATTTTGACTCGTAAGTTAAGATGTGCGCCTGTGCGCCTCTCTACATATGTCCAGTTCACGCCACTTGTTCTTGACCTTTAAGAATGTTTGCAGATAGTGAATTGAGACTGCATTCGCATTAGAAATATCTAAAGAAGACCAACCTTCTGGCTAGCACGTCTGCGCGTTTGTTACCATAGTGGCCCCAAGTACGAGAAACCTTACTAGAGCAACGACAATCAGCATTCACTACTTTTTTTTAATTAACAGACCTATATAGGTGCGATCATATACGACCGAGCGACAAAATTGCCCAAAGTACCAATATTTCCGTAAATATTTTTGTTCATGCCCAGATAGCGAAAAAATTAGTCTGAAAAAGACTGCTTTCATTCGGAAGACGGAAAGATAAATCTATCCCTAGAACGACAGGGGAAATACCGGAATCAAGATATCCATATGTTAGACAGAGGTCCTTCGGTTTCTATATTCTTAAGATCATAACAAATAAAAAATAAATAAAAAAAAAATCACCTGAGTTTTAAAGCACAATAGATAAAACTCTGTGCATTACATAGCGCTCATATGGTTTAACAGTCATGAGGGCATTGTTTCGATTAAAAAGAATAGTTCAAAAAGTATTCTCCGTGGTTAACAAGTTCAAATTGTTCTAAAAAATGGGTTGGGTTGGGTAAGGTTGAAAAAGATGTGTGTTCTTTAGTCTTCAATTTTGACACGTCTAAACGTATGTCCGTTCTAACTTGTTTTGAGATTCTTAGGAGAATTTCCTTTAAATGCCATAAAACTTATTTATACGGGCAGGTAAAAAAACCCAGACTCCTCAATGAAATTGAGGAATCCCAAGGTTCTCACATTTAATTTGCCCGAACCTAGGATAATGGCAAGGCTAGAGTTTAAATTCTTTGTCAGGATGCTTTCCATTTTATTCTGCCTTATAATTCCATTGGAGTACGCTAAGTTTGTAAATATAAGTATGTGACCTTTTACAACACTACTTGATCTGCCTTCTCGTCTTTAAAATCTCCCTCGTTCTCACTATATTTGAATTGCCCCATCTTCCATCGCCCAAGTTTAAAGTTTTTCTAGAACCTCTGACAGGGTTAAGCATTTTCCAAGGTGATGGTATATAAAAATTATCCCATTTTAGATCATTTGTAAGCTTGTTCCCATTATGTTTTTCATTTTGTCTTACTTCAATAATATCTCTTGGTGTTCACAATTTGTGTACGAGTTTATCTCATTCCAAAAATGAGGGACATTCTGATATTGAATTTATTGTATTCCTCAAGACCACAGTAACTGATTTACTTGAACCAATTAATGACTTCTTCAATTGCCGTAATCTAAGCCTGGAAAACAGTATCGAGGTCTGAAAGGCGGCACTATATATTTTATGTGATAGAAACACTGAAGAAGAGGTTAGTAAGGATCAAAGATCATCAGTGCATGAATAAGATATTAGAAGAAAACAACTAAATGTAGACCAGCTCGTAAAAAGCACACTGACTACATTAGTAATAAAACACAAGAAGCATAAACATAAGAAGAAGTAATAAAACATAAGAAGCAAATATCATCTAACCAACATAAAGACCAAGAAAAAAATTTTTACCTGAAAAAACAGTGACGACTGCGCTGACTGTCATCAGACCTAGAACTATTAAAAGATACACCATAAGCATAACTAATATGGGCAAATTTAGCCTGTAATACATGCCGGTGTTTAGGAAACACTCCCTGGTGAGGACATTGTGTAACTTGTAATGTACATGCATGTTTTTTAAGAAAAAAGTTAAAGAATCCCTGCTTATTTTATGCTTGCGCATGTAGCTGTATCGTTGTCATTACGAGCAAAAACTACACTCCTACTATCTCACACGTTAACAGCAGTAGAAAAAAATCAGCAACAGAAAAACTGTAATTAACAGTTATATCCTGCTACTGCCATTACAACATACACTGACACACACACACACACAGTACAAAAGTTGACAAATAAACAGACTTACTGGTATTTTGGTATTTAATACATGTGCGAAATGCATGTTTCCAAGACATGCCATATCCGCTCACATGCTATTTTCGTCAACACAATAGTCACCGTCAGAACAGTAGTCACCATCAGCCCCATCGTCATGCTGCAATTGCAGCAAAACGGCACACTGCCTTACAATAAATTAATAAATATTTTTATAAGAAAACCATGACAACATTTAAAAAATATGTGCAGACACACATCCATATGCTTATAATATGCATTTAAATAAAAATGGAGTCAAGTACAACAGCGAAGAAAACAAAATTTTTATAGTTTTGCAATTTACAGTCGAAGTGTAGTAGTAAAAAATGTTTGCTGGCAAGAATTACTTACACTTGTGCAGTGTAAAATACAGTTTTAACAAGGTACACAACTGTCTGACAGTTAAGAGAGAAATGTGTAATGACAACAACAACAACAAGAATGTGTGCCCTAATTGGAATATACAAGAGTAATTATTTTAACGAGAAAATTCTGTGAAAATATACCTGTTAGTCGTAAATTTTAAAATAAGGTGGAAATTTTAAAGAAAACCAGTAAGAGCGCTATATTCGGCCGTGCCGAATCTTATATACCCTTCACACCGTGTAGTCATGCAATAACAGTTGTTTGTTTCACCATTCCATATGATATACGTACATACATATAAAAACCATACATATATAAAAACATCCACATTGTCAAATTATAAATTTACGTATGTATGTTAAAAAAAAAATAAAAAAAAAATTAAAAAAAAATTTAAAAAAAAAATTTTAAAAAAAATTTAAAAAAAAAATTTAAAAAAAAATTAAAAAAAAAAAAAATTTTAAAAAATAATTAAAATATATATAATAAATATGAAACAAAAAAAATAAAAAAAAAATATTTTAAAAAAAAATTAAAAAAAAATAATAATAAAAATATAAATAATATATTAAATAAAAATAAAAAAAAATAAAAATAAATTTAAAAAAAAAATAAAAAAAAATTAAAAAAAAAATTTAAAAAAAAATAAAAAAAAAATTTTTTGGCTCAGCTGGGATTCAATGCCACGTTTTCTCTAACCAGTATACACGTTTGTATGTATGTATGTTGTTGTTGTAATGTTGTTTTTGTGAAAAAAAATCGAGGTGGTCGTGGGTTTTGCTCATATCTCAGTTGTTTATGTACCGATGTTTCTGATTTTCAATACCGATCTACTCCCGAATATTTCTGATATTTTAATACCTCACCCGAGTCCAAGCGATGTCGGAGGGCTTCAAAAAGTTGATTTCAACATACACACGGACAGACGGACAGACTGACAGGGCTTAATCGAATCCCCTATTCATAAGCTTTCAGAAAATATATACTTTATGGGGTCGGAAATGAAAATTGTAGAAATTTCACACGGAATGACAAACCTGTATAACCCTTTTTCACTGTGTGAAGGGTATAAAAAGGTATGGAAACAATTTAACGAGTGTTTAAAAAGGCTTATTGCTACGTAGCCGCTTAATAATGGAGATAAGAATGTACTATTCTTTGTCAATCTAATGATTCAGCTCTTGCAATCAGATTTCTTCTTTTGTGGTCGTAACATTTTTGTTGCAGTTATAATCACTATTTTTACAATTAAACCTTAGGTTAAGTTAGGTAAGTAAAAGATTGTCACAGCGAGCTGAAAGTATATAGGCGCTAGTTTTCGAGTTTAAAACAAACCCTAAAATCGTAGTTTCTTCTATTTTTATATGTGTATATTCGACTAAGGCAACTATCTTTAACGACCAAGTGGAAGACTACTGTTATGAAAGACAGCAAGAGTTTCCGTTGGAACATATCATTTGGTCAAATTTGTGACACGTTTTTCATGAAACCAATTTTGGATTTTTTTTGCAAATTAAAACAGAAACGGCTTTTATTTTGTATACCCAATAACACGCTATTTAATTCTATAATTAAATAATTCACTAACTTCCGAATAATCAATGGTAAATTGTTTTTCTCATAAAAAAAACTTTTAATATAGAGAGGGCCAAATGTGGCCCTAGGATAAAAAAAGTTAATAACTTTTTTCTAATTTATATATTTTTTAATTATTTTAACGCGAAAAGCACATCGACATTTCAGCGGCAGAATTTCGCGATCTGGAACAATGATTCGTTGCTCAGTTCATTATTACCATCTTCACGGCACCATAGAAGATTTGCATCAAACCGCAAGTCTTCAGTGATGGGACTTTAACTTTTAAATTATTAAATCTAGTCATTTAAAATCCAATTTAGCGGACAAAACTACATTTAAACTGTTAGCGTAAAATCTAGCGATTTTTGCAGATCCACCCATTTTACCATTAAAGCTCTACTTTATATAGGTTCAGCTAAAACTTGATCTGTCCATATGAAATGAATTTTATATATTTTTTTTTAAAACTTGGCGTTTCTCATGACATCGATTTCGCAATTGTAAGCCCTTTGTAATGGTTATTATTTTCATAAATAGTAAAGGCGGTGCAAGCCTATGGTAAACTGAACAAATTATGTAAAACTTCAACAATTTTTCTCTTTAACTTTTTCTGTCTCTCTCTCTCAAACTTTTTCTCTTTCTCAAACATTTTCCCTCCCTCTCAAACTTTCTCTCTCCCCCTTTCCCATTATCCTTTCGCTTTGATAGCAATAATAATATTCAATTTTAATGTTGGATCTACATTATCTTATGCCTGTGAAACATGAAATACTGCTTCTCCTGAAATAAATACTCTGAAGCTTTTTACAAAACGATGTCTTTAATATAACAATCCTTTCGAGTTTTTCGGCCACAGACTGCATACAATAGTTAAACAAAATTAAACAAATTCCAATAAATATTAAAGTACAAGGACGAAGATGGATCTGAATACGTCATTGAAATTAAAATCAAGTAGACAAACACGCAAGCAGCCACAAAAGAGAACGAACAGTTTATAGATGCCCCATGCAGAAGAGATGAACTTGCAAAATAGCTAGAATCCAATAACAAAGTATCTACATTTGGAATACAAAGAAAGAGTTTTAAAAGTTTTTCTAAACGATTAAGCTACTGTTTTAAAGTATCAACAAAGCAATCATGGGGGAAAAAGATTCGAATTTTTTGTTATTGTTTACATTAAAAAAAGAAAAACTATAACGAAAATGCCATTGACCAAAAATTCGTAATGCTTTCTTTTAATTTGTTAAGTGTGAAAGGGGACTTTATTATTTTTATTTAATCAAACGGTTTATGTCTAAAGTTTTAAACAAATTTTGAATTAATCGTAAAGAGTTTACGATTTACCGCTAAGTTTTTAGCATAGTAAAAAAAATTAACCAATTGCTAACGATTTAATTCCGCATTTAAAGGGATTTGTTTAAAAAGAGTTCCTTCTCATCATTGCCGGCAGACCACGTTTAATTCGCACTGCTGAAAATGTTGAACGTGTAGATCAAACTGTTTAGGACACACCAGAAATATCTATCAAAAGCCGTTCTGTTTAGTTAGTAATCGCTCGTACGTGACTACAACGTATTTTAAAAAAAAGAATTTACTGTTATTCTGATACAAAATGCAATTGATGAAGAAATATAAGCCCGTAGATCATTGGCAACTTCAAATTTTTGAGCTCTGAACATCCAAGAGCCTTTTGTTAACGAAAATTGCACTCCTTAATGGAGTAGAATTTCATTTAAAAATATCATTGGTCCTTACTTTTTCGACAATGAAGACGGAGAGGCTGTAACCGTAAATGGAAAATAGTATCGATTTACGATAAAACTACTGCACATATTGCTTGTAACACAATGACAAAAATCAATTTTTTTGGTAGAGAATAATTTCAAAAAACCGGAAAAGACGTTTACCAGACTTGTTAAGAACCAGTTATTTTCTTGAAGAAGCAAGTATATGCGAACAAGCCCGAGTCAAACCTCAAGCTTGATTCCAACAGATTTACTTCACTTCTGTTTACCATGACACCAACATCTGTGTTTTTCTTAAGTTAGCAGGCCTTGGAACTTTGCCGAACAGACTGTGTTCTACATGACAATATGCAACATCAGACTTATTTCCTGTGGGTCAGTTCTCGTTCTTTTAAAACGTTTCACAGAACAAGAAATAATATCCTGATGTACACAATGAAATGTAAAAAAAAAACTGTCAAAAAATATTTGGGACAAATTCCATCATTCCATAGATCTAAAAATGCTACTTAAACGTGGGAGTTTTCTAACCTTTTAGTATTGATTCTAAAAAAGTTTTTATAATTTTTTGTATTTAACGAAATTTCTATTAAACAATTCAATAAAAGCTCTCCAAATCAGTTAGGTGGGTGTAATTCGAGCAAATTCGTTATTTGTTTAGTGTGTTGAATTTCAGTTTTTTTAATAAAACATAGCCGACTTAATCGAACGGAGCGAAGAAAACTACCAAAAATAGTTTAATGGATTTAAAAAAACAAGCAATATGTGCACATGTGAACGACTTTATCATGATTATGATTATTGATTTATGATTAATTCGTATAAACTTTTGCCTAATAAAACAATGTTAATCTCTTGTAAACATCTTGCTGTTGTCACTCTATCTTTTTTGAGCAACTGAAATGCTTACTGCTCATTATGGCAAAAAAAAAAATTTGGAATCATTTTATATTTTATGCAGCGACAAAACTCCAAAAGCCATTAAAATTAGTCAGTTCATTTATTTACATTTAAAACTAGTGTATTTATTTACAACTTACCTAATTCCACATATAATTTTGGTCTCACATTCTCCTGCCAGGCACTTAAATTTCCAATCACGAATAGAGTCAATATAAGGAAGACTTGCATACTGCAATTTGTACATGCTGTACGTAGATAATGATGGGCCATTTTTAAACGGGAGTACGTTAACATTATATATTAGTGTCTATCGACCTCTCTGTCTTGTATATTTTTGATCCCACCAATCACTTAATTATTGCCGGGTGGTTAAGCACGTTTAAAATAATTTTTTTTTTGAGTTGTAATTGAACGGCAACAAAAGAATTAACGATTTTCACAAAGCTTTTGAACTGTTACAAACGAGTTTACGGACGTTATAATTGAAGGTATTGTAAGTTTCTGTTCGCCCAATATTATTTTGATTTTATGTAGATTTTAGCCAGCCATTTAATTGAAGTTTTGTTGAAATAATGTTAAATGATTGCAAGTAGTTAGGTGCTTAAAGAGAGTATAAATTTGCAGGCTACTGCCTCTAACGAATATAAGTTGGCAACTTTAGTATTCGGTTATTGATGTTAGAAAGAGCGCCATGATTGAAAAGCTTTTCAAAGAGATAGCCAGTTAGAGTCTGAAAAGAAAGAGATGAAAGATTTAAATAAATTTCGTACAAATATAGAAACATTAAAGAATTTCTGTGTTTAAATTAAAGAACTGTTTGCAATATTAACTGTAATACCGAATGAATAGGTTCGAGTTGTAAATAGGTTGAGAACAAACGCAATGCTGAGTCTAAGTAAGACAATTTTTTCATAACTCTATCCGATTTAATTTGTATACACTATACATGAGAATGTAAAAGGGTATATATAAGTTTGTAATATTTATTTGAAACCCTATAAAGTATTTGTATTCTGAATCCCAATAGATAGATAAATTGATTTAGCTAAGCTCGTCTGTTCGGGTGGATGTTGAAATCAACTTTTTTAAGACCCCACGTATACTTCAGACTATTTTATGGTATCAATTTATGAGACATGCCATCGAAAATTTTGCTTTTGAAAATCAGTTATGTAGGCATATTACGAGCTGAGATATGAAAGACAGAACACTTTTGCCTCTTTTTTTTACCCAAACAAAGTCAGACGTTGCAGCTTTTATGGGACTTCTTGAAACGTTTGTTACGTATGTTTCAAATATGTACTATTGGCAACATTTGTTTCAATAGCTCTGTTACCAACAAAGATATCGGCGAAAAAAATTTTTTGAAAAAAAATATCAATTAAAACTTCAAATTATCAATTTTATATATCAGTTTTGGTGACAGTTACACCATATTATTGTTCGTTTTAGCCTTTGAAACTGATAGTGTTGAAAGGTAACAAAAATGTTGAATACATAACTGAGATATAAGCAAAAGCCAGTAGAACTTCGAGGGTGTTTTACCAATTTTATTACACAAAATCTATTTCCAATAGCTCACACCAACAGATAAATTTTTATCTTGTTTCTTATACGCATATACAACATATGTTAAACACGTCTTTGTGGAAATATCTATTCCAATAGGTACACAAATCTTAAAGATATAGGCAAAACATTTTTTTGCATTTAAAAAACAAATAAATGTGTGAAGGGTAAAGATTTGGCACAGTCGAGTATAGCCCTCTTCCTTATTTTTATTATTATTTGACTAGTGGTTGCATTTCTTTTTTGGTATTAAGTTCGAAAAGTTAATCGATTTGTTAGATTCAAATCATACATCATCACCAACTGGCCTTTGGAAAGCAACATATTACAACTTGACAAAAACACAAAGTAACTAATGTAATTCGTAAAGTGTTTGCAAATAAGCAATACTGCTTTGCATTATTTATTGGCATATCGCAAGCATTTGATAAGGGCTTATATACAAGATTTAACCGTAAGATATTCAAGAGTTATTAAACAACTAGATCTTTTTTCAGAAGGTCAAGGGAATTAAATATCTTCTCGTAAGAAAATATCAGTTGGGTGTCAAAGAAGAAAATATCCTGGCGATATTTCTTTATTTGTTATACAACGCCGCCTTGCCAACGACGATTTTTTTAACGTTCACAAAAAACCAGGTAGTTGCATCCCAATGGCAAAATTGAAAAAATAGTTTAAACAATCAAAAATGAACGTAAAAGGCTCTAAGTGTGATCACCTTACACTTACTTTGAGAAAGGCTAATTGTCAACATATTAAGATAAATGCTTCAAGAATATCAGAACACAACCATGTGAAATATCTTGGTATACATCTTGATAGACGTCGCACTTGGGTTCATCACATCGCAACTAAAGCAACTCAATTAAAAATGGAAACCGTCGAGCTCCATTGGCTCATTAGTTCTCAATCAGCGCTTGACTAAGAACTAATAGTGCTTTTGTAAAAGGCAGTGGTTAACCCCAGCTATGGAAAACAGTCCAGCTGTCGAAAAACTGCAAAGAAGACAGTAAAAGATTTTAAGAACGATCACGTGTGCTTCCTGGTCCATCAATAATTGTAGCATCCACTTGTTCCTAAATACTTTCCCCAACCGAGAAGATACTACAAACTAGAGCACCAACTACGTTAAGAAAATTTCTTTTTATTCCAATTCACTTGCGAGAGATTTCCTCTTATTTGAAAGTCATTAGCGACTTAAAAGAACACAAAGTTTTGATTTGGCGAGATAAATTTATTTTTGTTTTCTGTTAACACTATTAGTTGTATATTGAAGTGGCGAATATGAACATATTAATTTTTAATTTAGAACTTTATGTTATTGTTCTAGAAACAGGTTCAATAGAAAAAATTGTTAGATTAAACAAAGTAAATTGACCGCGGCTACACCGTACTTGGTCCACCCTAGATATTCAATTTTGGCATACTTTTTCAGCATTTCTTTCAGTAGCTCACCAATACCAGCTGCAATATTGGTTTTGAAGTTTGGAATTGTGTCTGATTTATCCCTATACATGAGAGATTTCATTTATCCCCACCAACAACACAAAGTCTGGAGCAGTAAAATCGCATGTTCTTGACCCCAAATAGACTAATTCCAAAACATGAGATTAACTGCTCACCAAACTTGAATCTTAATTTGTTTCTTATGTTGAATGCCAGGTACCATGTAATACAATCTTGCAACCAAATATCAATCAAGTGCAATCTTTCCATTTTAGACAAAAACAAGTCGGAAGTCATTGCAGGTCACATGCCTCAATACACGATTTTTATTGCTCTTGGAGTAGTGCGATCTAATAAACGTGGTGGTTAACAAAACGCATCAAACAGTGCATCTTTTAAATATTGGTGGATTACTGTCGAATAAAGTGAAACCTGTGCAAAATCTCTAACGCAGCTCCAACTTTAGTAAAAACTTAATAATTTGCCAGCTTTGTGGAAAACCCTTACAGACCTTTTTTGAGCATTGCCACATGTCACGAATCCTTTTTTTAAACAGAAAAAATCTTGCAAAAAAAATCACCTTTTATGGACAACGAGATACAATCGCTGAATTTCTTAAGCTCGCCATTTTATTTGACCCTTAATCGTTTCCACAATTTTGCAAATGCTTGACAAATTTAAAAAAAATTCGTAAAACATCAACTTAATTTCCACAATTTTTATCTATTAGTCAGATTTGGCATAAACCCCTCCTAAAACGAATCCATATGCATGTTCTCATTAAAATTTCGCATGTTATTTAAACGTTTAAATGCCTCGCTTGAGCCATAACCAGCCAGCACCGCAGCAACACCCCAATCACCAAAACAACAACAATAAAACAAACTAAAAACACTTAATTACATGCTGTAAATCTAATTTGATCGTTGATTCTTAAAATAACTTAATTTTCGTTGCAATATTTATTAAACAGAAAAAATCAAATCAAACAAATTGCCAAAACGAAACAACTTGACATGTATGTTCGTAACAGAGGAGCCGCGGAGAAGAGAAAGAAAAGAAAGAGGAGGGGAGACATGTTTATTATAACTGCATTGCGTGTAAAAACTAAATTAAACTAAAATAAGACACAATACAAAAAAAGACTAGAAAACAACTTTTGTTCTTAATGAAAACTTTGATTTCTAAGGGTTGAACAGCAGAAAAGCAAAAAACGAAATAATGCATAAAATAGAGCTGAAAAAGTATGAAATACACGGCAGTATTTATGCAGTTTAATTTTAAGTTTTTTTCTTTTCTAGTTTTTGTTCTCGTGTACTTTTGAACACTTAATTAGGAAGAAATAAACAAGTTAATGAATCTCTTCATACTCATGCACATTATTTTAAAAAGAAAATTTTAATTTATGTTTTTCCTCGTTATTCTTTTCACCACTCTTCAACACAAACATAACTAAGTGTGAGGTATACGAAGGAGTACAAATAAAAATGTTTTAACGAAAAAGTGTTGGTATACACCTTTATTTGATTTGTTTTCACAAACATAAACATTTAATAAAAATATTTTTTTCAACACAACAAGGAAACAAATATAGTTTAAAGCAATATGAAAAAGGATTGTAGATAAATGGGATAGGTAAAGGATTGCCAGGATTAAAAAGTGGTGCTAACAGATTAACGTTTTTTTAGAGTTTAAAAGTTTGCATATCCTTTTTACCTAATCCAATTAGTTCGACAGATATTTGGTTTAACTAATATTTTTTAGACCGAAGCACCCTGTATATCATAAATCAGTATCTTAGATGTAATTTTTCTGCTAATCCTCAGTCCGATAATTTTATTGATTTTTTTTAAGAAAAGGCATTACATGTAATGCGATATCGGTGATTTGCACGTTCACTAAATTAGAACTCTAAACTTTATACTCAATATATTTGTCAGAGAATAAATTTATCTTTACAATGCTGGGTTTGGTATAGATGAAATATTGTATGATGATCCAGATTCCACGTACAGAATGGCCAAAAATATATCAACCTATCGGCAGATGTTCTTATTTTTGCAGGTTTTTTTTAACATTTGCGAAGTAAACATAAACAAACCAATAAGCCATGCAATGCTTTACTCCTCAGTGACGCACAATTCTCTCAACTATTTTCTTTCAGATTTAACACTGACTGTAGCCAAATTCATCATGACCGACGAGGCTAATTTTCATCTGCACGATTACGTATAAAACAAAATTTGACCTCCTGTAGCACTGGGAATCCCCTTATTATCAACAAAAAAAACAACCACTCAAAATCACAGTGTGGTGTGCCATTAACCCGAATAGTATCATATGGCCTTATTATTGCAATATACACAAGGAGTTACACTGTTACTAAAAAGTACTGCAGAACTATGATCAATGAATTGAATGAATTAATGTATGCAGATTGGAAAACATGTGGTATCAAAAGGGCTACATAATTTCTCACACAACGCTAGAATAGACATGCGTTTTCAATTAAACAAATTTTAGTAGATACCCGATTAACTTACTCCAGACTTTTATTTTTTAGGTTTTTCAAGTTACGAATCCACGTCAGTAGGTCACAGACTCTGGTCATCAACAATCGTGGTGAATACCCGATCGATATCAAGTGATTGAAAAAACATTAACAAGACCAAATAAGCATTTAAGAGAAAAATAGTAAAACAAATCAGGTAAGAGCTTTTGGGGCGGACTGTATATTTATATAAATTTCATTAGTACCTACAAGTTTCTAATTATGTCGATACGATTCCAGATTTTGACTTCTCTTGTGTAAACATAGAGAACGACTCTTTGCCTACTTTATTGTGGCTTTCAGTCGGTGGAGCACATTAACGCATTACCAAACCATCGCCATTTTATCATAAATATAAACTTTTATTGTAATTTCGTAATCCTTCAATCGAAATTTTAAAAGTAAAGACAATAATATCACTAGCGGTTACTAAAAACTGAGAATGGAATGAGGAAAATTATATTAAAAGGCATATGCTTTCGTTAAAGGGCAATAGTTTTACTAGTAATACTCCTGCAAACGATTAAACTTTCGTAGTAGTGAGGTAAAAAGTACCAAATGTGAATATAAGAATTACGAAAATGAACTGGTGAATATCTGGTTCCAATGCCGCCGTATGTAAAATGTCTATAGCAAAGGACATTGTCTGGGGAATAATTGGTCAGTAGTACTGGTGACAGAGTCAATAGTGAATTAGTACTGTTTCGCTTCAGACTTTTCTACAGGGTATCTATATGATATAAAGAACTTTTTAATAATGTAGATCTTTTTAAATTAAGAAAAGCTTTGAGAAGAATCTAAAATAAAAGTGGAGGTGCTGTCGTAACATAATTTAGGTTTTCTTAAAAGAAAAAATATTATGAGAAGTTCTACAATTCCTAAACAACTAATTACATTTTTGTTAACATTCCGACATTAAATTGGAAAATCCTAAACAGATCACTAGTTCCAAGTAAATGGCACAAAATTCCTATCAGGTAAAATCACCATTATTTTTGCTGTTATATGGACTAATTTCCCATCAACACTCCATAGTTGACACTTTGAATGTATGGTTGCTTTGACAATGGCTTCTGGCACTTGAGGTAACTTTAGAAGACATTCGTGCAAAATTTTAGATAAAGAAGACAAACAAAAATTTAATTGTGTAACGTTAACGTATTTGAATCAGGATCAACTCTAGGCTGCAAATTTACAATCACTTCAGCACTATACGACTTTTTAGAGAACGCTTATTACAGAGTTAAAGCTATCTCTGATTAAAACTACACGATGAATGATTATAGTCAACATCAAATGTTCAAGTTGAACCACCTTTTTTAACTCCTATTCTTGGCAGCTATTTTCGGAAAGCAAAGGATTAGCATAGATTGAATATCCTCCGGGAAAACTATAGGACCAGAATTTGCTTTCGTCATATTTGTTGGACTGTGACTTTTGCAGAACTTGGCAGCTCTTTAAGTTTTGAAATATAAATACGCACATTCATACATACATGTAGAAAACCTTTAGACAAACAGTCAGCCATAACAAGAAAAACTTGTATCAACAGCAATAGAAGATATGTCAGTTTTGAAATGCAAAAGGAGTGTGCAAAAACTATACAAATAGAAAATTAAGATCAAACAAATGGAAAGAACAAAGAAGTACATAGAAATTTCCTACACTGACAGCATAATTATGAGGGAATTCACACATAAAAACTAAAGCAGAACACACACAGCCCAATGCTAGCTAGCGCACACTTGCACATTTTTTTAATAACGAAAGATAATACAAATACTACATTTGAACTATAAATTACAGCATACTGACTGACAGAGAGCATTTGAGGTAAAACTGCAAGCATGTTTAATTGCTAAATACTTGTTAAAGTCGAACGGCAGGTTTAAAAGGCTTTTAGTGGTGGGGTGAAAATTATTTTGTTAAAATAAACTTAAACTGTATTTAAGTTCAACTTTGTTGCCAAGAAATCAAAATGAAGCTTCAGCGCAATCTAACTCGTAACTGATTTGTTCTTTCGAGGGGCAGGGTGGTCAGATTTATTTTGACCTTTTTTTTTTGCCAAATTCTATGTTTAAAATCTCCAAAATCACCAAAACTTCTTGTTTGCAATTTTGTTTATAAGAAATATATGCATTTATAATGATCTAAAATATTTTAAAGAATGAGATCAGTGAAACCTTAACACACATTTTTAATTCCACCTTTCTTCATGCACAAAAAATATAACTGTTTATGATCAAGTTTGCATTTAAAAACTTGTCAAATTATGTGTACAAAATAATAGCATAATCGGATTATTAGTTTGTTTGAAAATGGATTCCGAATAAAAAGTGCGTGAAAAAATAATAACAATTTTTTTAAAAAATCCCAGTCGTACTTACAAATCTATTGCAAATGAGATAAAGGTGTCACGACAAACAGTTTCGCGTGTGATAAAAGTGTATAACGAACGTCGTAGTATTAAAGGAAAGCTTCCAGCTGGAGCTAAAAAAGGTATAACTGACCCACAGTTAGCTTCAAAGATTGTTAGTCTTCTAAACCAAAATCCCAACCTCTCAAACCGTAAAGCCGCCTTAAAAGCAAACTGTTCCGATTTTTTTGTAAGGAAGGTTAAAAGATATGAAGGCCTTAAGTCCTACAAGGTTCAGAAAGTGCCAGACAGAAATTCGAAGAAAAACTTGGATGCAAAAAGTCGTGCCAAAGAACTGCTTAGAAATTTTATCAACAAATATGAGTGTTGTATTATGGATGATGAGACTTACGTTCTTGCCGACTTTTCTCAGCTCCCAGGGCGAAGTTATTATGTGGCCGATGGAAGAGGTAATGTCGATGACCAATTTAAGTTCCAAAAATAGACAAAGTTTCCAAAGAAGTACTTAGTTTGGCAAGCTATATGCACGTGCGGAGAAAGAAGCAGTACATTTATTACTACTGGGATTATCAACACTGATATTTACATCAAGGAGTGCTTGCAGAAGAAGAGAAGAAAGTTACTAAGGATACCATCAAAACCCTCATGGTCTCAATTCCGGAAAAGGTGAAACAGTTCATCAAAAAAAGCTGAATTTTTACAAAAAGCATTAATATTTTAATTTACTGTTATTTTATTGTTAAACCACGCTACTTTCATTAAAATGGATTAATTCGTTTCAAAGTTATTGCGTTTTATTCGTGTTAGGGTTTTATCGATCTCATTCTTTATATAAATCCTTAAAACAAATTTTAATCTGAAAAGCTAAAGTTCGCCATAAATATATATATCGGTGCCAAAAAGGAAAAACAGCTAAAGTTGACAATCACATCATTGTAATAATTTCATTATTTTAAATTTTATTCAATATTTTCCTTCTTCTGTAAAGACGTAAAAACCTAGATACGACTTTTTTATATCTAGCCAACGACACGTAGTTGAAATTCTATTATATATCGAGGACGCTTTCCTCATTTTCTTCTTGTTTAAAATATTTCTTAAAAATGCATAAAATCCTACAAAATATGTAAAAGTCATCCTGTTTTCTACTAAAACTATTAATGATGTCCTAATTAAATGATAGATTTTTTAAATATTAAGTTAAACGGAAGCTGTTTTAAATTTTATCAAAAAAGTCAATGTATTCCCTTTTGCCCGTTTAAATATGTGTTATCTGGCAGCACAACAAGTAAGAAAATATCAGTTATTTTTTCCATTATTTAAGTTTATTGTCAGATAAATTAAACAAACACCTTACGCTAGGAGCAAATTTTCGTAATTTTGCAACAAATTTAAGTCTATATACATATTTAAAAGTGAAACTCTGTCTGTGTGTGTGTCTTAGCTATAGACTCCGAAACCGTAAAACCGACCGGACTCAAACTTTGGCAAGTTGTTGTACACATTCCAGGGAGTATTTATGCGTGGTAAAAACTGGGCGGGCTACGCCCATAAAAAATAAGTTATTATTTTTAGCTACCTGCACACATATCGAGCTGTCATGACTATGCAGTTTCGTGATTAGAAAAGTGGGCGGGGTTACGCCCATAAAAAAAATTTATAATTTTTAGCTTCTTGCACTTGACCGATTTTTCTGAAACTTTGCACACATATTGAACTCTCATGATTATACAATTTCGTAATTAGAAAAGAGGGCATTGCCACCCCCATTAAAAATAGGTTATTATTTTCAGCTCTTTCCACGCATTCTAATGGCTCCCACCGATTTGCCTTTCAACTTCAAGGGACTACAGTTTCCAGTTCGCCTTGCCTTCGCTATTACCATTAACAAAGCATAAGGACAAACTCTGCGTGTTACAGGATTGAATTTGAAAAATCCATGCTTTTCACACGACCAACTGTACGTAGCATGATCCAGAGTGGGAACACGAAAAAATTTGTTCAGCAAATGGAAAAATCAAATATATTGTATACCCACCTGCATTACAATAAAAATCAATAAAAAAATTTGAATATATTCAATTAAAATTCAGAATGTATTTCTACTTAATAAGGGGCGTAGCAACGCGCGCCGGGCTTAGCTAGTTTATAATAAAAATGAGAAAGATTTCCGCTGCGTTAGGAAATCAAATTGTCAAAATGACTATAAACAATCATTCAGCACGCGAGATTGCGAGGGCGTTGGGTATTTGCCACCAGACAGTACTCCAAGCAAAAAAAAAGAAAAATATAAGCGGACAAGATGCAAGAAATTCACGTCGAAGTTTACCTACCGAGAGAGATGCTCGTGCCATGGAACATTTGCTGTTTACGAGACAGGCAAAAACACCAAAAGAGGCAGCCAATGCCATAAACAATCTAGTTAGTGAGTGGACATCACGCAGGGCACTTGTGCATAACAATTCAGCAAGAAGTATTTTTCTGTACTGGAATTTGTGTGAAGAACTTTTATTTATTCTGATAAGGCGATAATTTCCATACGAAATTTTTAAAAATTTCTTCAATGTGTTATGCTTTCATGTGTTGAAGAATTATAAGGACGTTATTGAATTAACCTTAACGGAATCGTACCGTTTTATTTACCCTGTTTAATAACTATGAACAACAACAAGGAAAGAAGTCCTAAAGTTTTCTGAAGGAAAGGATATATCATAGTACAGGATAATGGTATAAATTGAGTAACCAACTGTCTATATATTTTCCAAAATAGATAATATTATAGAATTTAATTAATTTGTGGTATTACATTGATAAAAACAAGATTATACATTCTGACTGTAAAAAAAATGTTGCGATCTACGCAGGAACGTCACAACAGTTTCGCACTTAACAAAACCAATACATAAGCAGTGAGATTTATCAGTCTGGAGGTATGTCTTGATTCTTAAGAGAACGAACACAGATGCAACTTTATATACTTGGCACGACAGTGAAGGAATGCGCATTCATTTTAATGTGACAACAAATAAGAAAAAAAAGTGAAACAATGCAAGGCTATGCTTTCGTAGGAAAAGACGACAAGCTAATACCCTATCTACGCGAACCATTTTTTTTTTTTTATTAACTTACATACGAATGTCTCAAATTTCATAAATAAAAATACGAGAAGAAATACATTATTTTTTTTTGTATTAAACTATTCTTAAAATTATTTGCTAAATTGCAAAAAAGAAATCGCTAACGCCAACAAAATCACCATGTCTGACAACCCGTTTGCGGATCACATCCTTTTCGAGAGATAGACTTTATAAGTAATTTCTTATACTATTCGATATAACGATATCTTATGAAGATTCATATATCGTTTAAAATACGAAAAGTACTTCATTAATTAAAATTGTTAATTGTTTAAGATTTAGCGTTGTAGTGTCCAATTTTCACTAAATAGAAGAAGGTCGAACACTATTCATACTACTCGTTTGCCAGATTTTCCATATATGTAGATCATTTGGTTGTTCCAATTTTAAGTCAATTTTAAATCGATGAAGCCTTTAAACGGATAAAGGGTGGCACTAGATAAGCAAAATGACATTGATATTGAAAATTATAAATTTTTTTCAATATATATTTCGGCATATAACTATATTAAAATCAATAGCAGCGTTTATTCTTATCAATCTGAAAATTGATTCCTGATGTAACCGGTTTGAATTTTCGTTATTTTTTCAATGCCCTTTTCTATTATTCCTCGTATGTTAATTTTACGTTAATGTGTCAGTAAGAAGGTTTTAATACTTATTAGGTAAATGTGTGTATAGGTTCTCATATTTATAAGAGAAAGTTTATGTGTTTGTATAGCTAAAACTCACTCACACACTCAAAGGCATAAATGTATTTAAATATAAGTTGCTGTGAGCAATTTAAATTAGAAAAAATCTCAAATTGTTGCAATTTCCTTTGCTCCTAATAACTGCCAAGCGTGTTTACATACCCGCACTCACACATATAAATACGTTAATGCATAGAATTATGTGTGGGTGTGCTACGTTGCATCAGTGTTAATGGTACCTTTACCGTTAAAAGATGTCAGAAAACTCATTACACGTTTTTAGCACAGTTTGTTCTCCTTAGTGGTTGATGTCATCGTTGTTTCATTTTTATCCTTCATGTAACTGTTTTCGTTTTGTTTTATTTGTATTTTAGTCGTTTTTGTTGCAGTCGAGTTGAGTTTTGGTTCACTCATTTCATTTAACTTTTCTTTTTCTTTTGGCACGTTTTTCTTTTTGTTTTAGTTTTGTAGTGCAACTATTATTTGTTTTTATAGGCGAAGGCCATTGAGAAAAGGGTATTTACCTTTTCTCTACCTTAAGTTTTATTATTTTTAATTTTTGCTTTTGTTTATATTGTTGCTATTAAAGAGCTGCTCCAGCAGCTGTGCAGCCTCCTGCCGTTGCAGTTGTAGTTGTTCTTCTCGAACAAGCAAACAAGTGTTGCCCCACTACTTACTTCTTGACAAGTGCACACAAGATGTGGGCGGCAGGCCGGGTTTATTTTTACATGTTTAGATTTACTTAAAACAATAACAACAATATTTTCTAGGTTTCTTTCATCATTTGTATCTAAGTGTTACTAGAATTTGTAGATGCTAGTTTTACCATGTTTTAACCGTAATCATACTTTGCATTTATCCTACATGTACATACAAACAGTTTGCCATATTTGCATCTAAGACACAGATTGTTGAAAATGTGAATTCAGGCGAAGTAAATATGTTTTAACAGGAGGGTTAGTCCGTAAGTTTAAACAGTTTAGGAAGGTTTCAGAGAGCATGACTCGTAACTTGTCAGATCAGTTTACCATCATGACTCGCTGCATGTTGTTAAAGAACGTTATGTAGCCACAGCATTAACTTATATGAACTGATCAGGCGCTCTTTATGTAGCGAATGACGCTTAACTTAAACCAAAACACACAATTGCTAAAGATGTCTTGAATTTGTTGATCCCTGTTCCAGAAACTATATAATAATCTTAACTATTCAGGGGGGATTTTTAGTGTTTGATGGACTTTAAGGTCAAACGTTTAAATTTGTTTACTATTTTACAGTTTCTCTATCTATAACCTTCACATACTTCCAGCCCATTTTAATGGGTTTCGATTGAAATTCTTTTACATAAAGGTGTGCTAAATCAATAGATCGCCACATTGGAGCATAGAAATCAACTTGTGCGATTGGTTTGGTTAGCTCGTAATAAGCCAGTACAAGCAAAGTTCAATTGGTCAACTATGGTATCCTAAAAAAACAAAAAAGGGCAACAGTATATAATCCTAGATGTTCGAAGAACCAGCCGGCAAAGCATAAGAAACTATACAAAATCACCTAGTGGCAAAACTACAAGACCACTTGGATGCGGAAAAAATCGCTAAATCAAATACTAAAATCTACGTTCCTGCAAAGCTGGGTGGTTTCACAAAACATGATATCTTATCTCTTCCTACTTCTTAACAAACCAAATGCAAAAATAATTGCACAACCAGGCAGAGGTACTTACACCTTTTAAGCAGAGTTCTGGAGGCAAATTACGGCATTCGAATGTGATCGAAATTTGAAAACTCTTATTAGAATCTCTTTACCTAAAGCACAGCGAACTCAATCGTTCAAGTAAAATTTCCATTGATATCGAATGCCGTAATTCGGCCCCTGGTTTATTTTATATCTTGCAAAGGCCAGAAATATCGCTGCTGTTTTTCCATCTGAGCGTCATTTTTTTAAGTGCCGATTTATTAATCTCGTTCGAGAGATCCTCGATAGGTTTATTAAGCCTCATGAATCGTTTAGCATGAATCCATCTCATGCCTTAGTACCCTGGTATTTACACGAACCTGACTCGATAACAAGTTAATAGTGCCAGGGATTGACTACACTTGCGAATCAATTCCGAACTTTTAATAAAGGAATTAAAAATTTAAAACGTCGACATTCTGTTCTGATAGTCAGCATCCTAAGCGATATGCACTGATGTTTTGGTTAAATTTTCGGATTTGTTTACATCATAAATCTCGGCCTGGAAAACAATGCAAGTATTTAGCAGTCTGGGAGAATATGACAGCTCCTGTTTTGAATTCTGTATCGTAACGTTAGTGAAATTTGAGATTACATTATTCTCAAAAACATTCAGTATATTTTCCAAAATGGAATTATGTCCACAGCAATCATGCCGTTATACACCTGCCTCTCTAAGTTTCAGAGCCGTCTTGGCCGTGAAGCTCTTTGCGTGGACGTTTAGGAGTGCAAGAAGAAAAATTGCCTTACATTAAGTTAAACTTATAGAACCATAACTTCTTTGCGAAGCTTCTTTTTAACAGAACTTGAACTACACCAGAGAATTACCAACATGCACAACAAATTTGCTTTCTTACATTCAATGGATTTATTTTATTTTATTTATTTATTTATTTATTATTATAATCCAGCGCAAAGATTTAATCTTATATAATAGCACTGAATACTAGTTTAAGTAACATTTAACAATGAAAATTAAAAAAAAAGAGAATAACAATAATGATAACAGTTAACATTTAGTTACAAGTAATATTAAGACCTTATTATAAGGAATGTATATAAACATGTATTTAATTATAAAAAAGTATTATTTATTTAAAATAATCATATATCATTTTTTTAAATTGCGTTGCGTTGCTGACTATTTGTAAACGAGAGGGTAATTGATTCCAAATTCGTATGACATTAACATAGAAGTGTTGGTCGGAGAAAGCAGTGCGATGATTTATTTGAATAATACGGCATCCTCTATCAGACCTGAAGAAGTTTAGTCGTTCATATAGGTATTTTGGTTGCCGTGTGTAAATTATTTTGTGAAGGTAGATTAAAGATTTACATTTCAATAGATTTTCGAAGGAGACTCCAAAGATTTGCTTTGCGAAGCGGGATATGCTGTCAAAACGTCGTATGCCAAATATGTATCGTGCAATATTGTTAAATGCTATCTTTAGTTTATGTAAACTAGTTGCATCACAACTTGTAAACAGTTCACATCCGTAAAGAAGAGTAGGTATAAGATATGTTTTAGCTAGCAGCATTCTGACTTTAAGGGGAATTAACCATTGTGTACACCAAAGATTCCTTAACATACCATATATTTTTGCCGAAGTAATTATGATGTGGTCGTTCCAGAGTAGATTTTTATTAAATGTAACTCCAAGGTTTTTTAACTTATCCACTAATTCAATTTTCGACTCTCCCAGAGTTAGTTCAGGAACAAATGATACGTTACGTGTTTTTTTGGTAATAAGCATACATTTTGATTTAGAAGGATTAAGACATAATCCATTAACTACAGCCCACTGCCTTATATTCTCCAGATCAGCATTAATTTTTCGTGCACATTCTTCAATTTCTAATGGCTTACAGCTAATGTAGAGTTGAACATCATCTGCGTACATCTGAATATTGCAGTATCTCAACTGGTTCGGAAGATCATTGGCGTATGCAGAGTACAACAATGGGCCTAAGATGGATCCCTGTGGTACACCTCTTGTTAGTTCTACTCTATTGGACCTCTTATCACCATGGAAAACCGACTGCGATCGACCTGTTAGATATGAGGACATTAATTTTGTAGCTGTAGAGGAAAATTTAAAGATTTTGTTTAACTTAATAGTCAGTATTTCAGTGTTGACGGTATCGAAGGCTTTGGAATGGTCCAAAAGGATAAGGAAAATAAGTTTGTCATCATCAATTTGCGATCTTATATATTCCGTAACATCAATTAAAGCAGATACACAGCTATGTTGTGGTCGAAACCCTGATTGCCTTGCAGTCAACAGGTTATTATCAAGGATAAATTCTGTCAATTGGTTGTGCATTAAGCGTTCAAGTATTTTTGATAGAAAAGGCAGAATAGCTATCGGACGAAATTCGTTTTTAGCTTTGGGTATTGGCACAATTTTAGCGTATTTCCATTGAGTGGGATACACGGATTTTGTTATTATAGAGTTAAAGAGATGAGTAATATATGGTAACAAAATCGGAAATATAATTTTTATGAATCTTGGATGAACACCATCATAGCTGGTAGCATTTGATTTAATGCTACAGAAGCTTCTGAATACTTCGGTTTGTGAGAAACATGTAAATTTAAATTGGTTACGGATGACTGTATCAGTGTGGTTCCTGAAACGCGAAACATCTGCAGTAGGCATTGGTAAATTTGTAAATTTGCTATTTAAATCGTCAACATCAATATCAGCAGTAATATTTCTTGATTTGTTAATTACACCAACATTTTTAATTACCTGCCATGTCGCCTTAGTATCTAAGCAATTAGAGAATTTTGAGCCATAGTAGGATGATTTGGCAATTCTAATGCAAGAAGTAACCCTATTTCTGATTAAACAAAATTCAGCCTTCAGTTCAGCGTAAGCTATATTGCGTTGTTCAATTAAGCGTTTAATCTCTGCTGAAAACCATGAATTAGGAGATTTTGTGAACCTTTTCGTTTTAAGAGGAACAAATTCGTCGAAGAGTTGTTCAATATTATCTTGAATAAAGTTAAGCTGATTATCAACAGAAGGCATGTAATATATACAATTCCAATTGATTTGTGAAATTTTGTCATATAACGCCGAATAATTAATTTTTTTGAAGTCCCGATAGCTAAAACTGTCATCAGAGGTATCTGGTTTAAAATCATATGTGGTAAATATTAGGTCATGCCTTGAAAAAACTGGCGCAGATATTTGTTCAAACAATAAAATTCTAGACAATGAGTTGGTGAAAAATAAATCTAGGAGGGAATTTAAGTTGGTAGAGTAGTGTGTAGGAGTTATTTTATTAACAGCCTCTAAACCAATGTATTGCATTTCATTCGAGAATTCAGATTCAACCAAGATATCGCTGTTAAAATCACCGGCTATTAAAACATTGCTGTATCCCATGGTAATATTAGACAAGTCCCCAAAAAAAGCCTCTGCACTGATATTTTTATTAGGTCTATAAACGCTTCCAAGTAACAGTTTTTCATACCCATTGAACAATTCCAAAAAAAGATAATCTATCCTGTCACCATCTCTTGATCGAACTTTGAATTTACATTTAATACAATTCTTTACGTAGATAGCAACACCGCCGGCCTTTTTATCCTTGTCACCGTTTTTTTGACGTCTATCCGCTCTAAAAAGCTTATAACCACACAATCTATAGCATTCATCGTTGACTTTCTCGTTGAACCACGTTTCCGATACACATATAGCATCGACGGTTGAACCCTCAAATATAAAACGGAACTCTTCGAGTTTACATTTCAAACTTTGCGCATTAATATGGACAATGTTCAGACCATGTTTGACTTTAGTTAATATCCGTATCATGTTATATGTATTGAATTTGTATCTCACCCTCGTACTATTTAAATTGCTTAACATTAATTACATAATCGACTGCAGCGCAAGCAATTCGCAAGGTAATACATAAATATATAATTAACCTAGTGTTAAATTGAATGTTGCAAGAAATTATTATGTGAGAAAAATTGAACTTTAAATTAATATAGAAATATGATTTTAAATATAGAATTTTTAAATATATAATGACATTTACAATATGTATATAAAAACAAAAGAATTTAGGTAGATGTATCATACACAACTGACTACTCGGCATTACAAAAAAAATCAGCATTTTGTGGACAAAATAAGTTGAGAATATCATCTATACTATTAATTTGCAGAGGCTGATCCGACTGGTTTAGCTTTACAAAGACAATACCACGCATTGAAAAAAAAGAAGCCAGTTTTTTTTCTTTCCAAAGTTTTATGGCTTCGATATAAATTTTGAAGTTACGAGAGGTTAGATTTTCTTTGACATTAAAAGGAACATCTGATGCAAAGCCAACGTCACTCAAGCGCAAAGGTCCTTTTCGCATCCGTGTTAGAGCCGAAATTGATTTCAAAAAGAAATTTCTTTCATATGGAGTAGCAAGCCTTACGATTATGGCAGGATCGGTATTGTTCAATCCTGACTTAGTTTTTTTTAAGCGAAATATTGACCTTACTAAAGGACGATTTATATTTATTGTGTCACATAAGTTGTTAAATATAACATTTACATCATCATTTTCAAGCATTGGAACCCCATTTATTCTAATATCGCACGCAACTGCAGCATTTTCCTGTTTATGCAGTACTTTTTTTAAGTCATCTACTTCCTTTTTCTGACTCAAAGCGTTTGCCGCAATTGTCTCTAACTCATAGACTCTTTCCTTAATACTATTTAATTCTCCTCTAAATTCTTCAAATGACTGTTTAACTTTGTTCATTGCCTGGTCTATCTTTTGTTCAATCTTATCTAAAAGTTTCTCCTCGCATTCCAAAAAAATTGCTTGAAAACGTGTTTGCAATTTTGCGGTTAGATCTTCACTTAATTTATCAAATCTCTTGTCCATAGTTGTTATAAGTTTAAACGGTGAGTCAAAATTAGTTAACCTGGGGGCTTTTGCCACACTTTCATTAATGGAATTTTGAAGGACGTTTCTTAATCGTTTACTACTGGAATGACTGTTATCAGACTGTATGCAATTATCATTGTTTACCATTGCTATATTTACAAACCTGTTCTAACATCACCAACAACCTTTTCTATCTCTTATTCGTTATTTACACAAATACGTTTTAATGTTTACATACATGAACGAGTATATTGACATAGAATGTTGCATCAGTAAAAGAAAAATATGAAGAAGAACATCTACAACTACAACAAGTACTCGTACAAGTACAAGTAAAAGAATATGATATAGATGATGAAACATGTTGGTAATTAAAAGAGTGTCATTGTAGTGCAGAGTTTTAAGAGTTTCGACTACATCGACAAGTATAAAAAAAATATAATATGTATGTATGTATACATCATCATCGTTGTAATCATCGTACATACATACGTACGTACATACATAAACATCATCTGGGGTATTTCTATTTTATTGTTTCTCTAGTACATTTTTTTTTATATTTGCTATTGTTGGTACACTCCATTTTTCACTGCAGATGTTGTTGCTGCATAAGTTGTTTTAACCACAACAGTAAGAACAACAACTTAAATTACTAAAAACATTAAAAATAGAGGCAAACACACACAGAAAGATAGTACTTTTGTAAGAAAAACCAAGTGTGAAATTAACAACATAAACAAGTGCCAAGAGGTATTCCAATTGACTAAAGACTTTTTTTTTTTTGTTAAATGTTAGCAGAAAAACAACATAAACACACATACTTAACACGTTCGCTGCCATGTGACCCACCGGTGGTTCACACAAGTTTTTTCTGTGAGGCCATGTGCACCACGGGTGGGTCACACACTACATAATATTCTAAGACTGTTTTTACTACGGCCTGCGAACGAAACATATTCTTCTGTAACACTTGAGTGCCGTGTGACCCACCGGTGGTCACATTCTAAAAACACAAAAAAATATTACAAACCTGAAACTAAAGGCACAGAACCGTTAAGTAATACTTAAAATACACTTTTTAACAAAAAAACACTTTTGGCACACTGGTAATTTTTTTTTATAATACGGCGGCAGCGAACGTGTTAATAATGCAGGTGTGAATGAGTAAAACAAATTTAAGAATGAATTTAGGGGAATTGACGAGTGTTTAACATATTTTAAAGGATATATATGCTGTTCATACTTGTTGCAGTACAGGAGAAAAAAAGAGATGTTTGGAGCGAAAACATCGACATCTCAGCGGAATCCTACCAAAATTGTGGACAAATAGCAGCATTTGATATCGATCGAAAAAAGATAATTCTTATTGGACAAAGGCACAGAAAATACGCACATTGGATTACAATTTCGAATTCGCACTTTATTGCAAAAAGAGAAAAATATCTAGAAAATCCTTTTGCAGTAGCAGCAGTTACTTTAATTTCCTTGAATTAAAATCTGTATTAATTTAATAGGATCTAAGTTAAGCGAATGACGAACATAGCAACAAATTTGAATAAAATACCCTTTGAAAAGAGACAAGCAACCGAACCATATCATTGAGTCTATCGACAACAGACAACCGCTTTAAGCTCTTAAAAGAATTTTGAACCATGTCGTGTCGTTTAACACCATTTTCACGCTCCTCTACTCTTCTCCACTGTACATCATAACTATTGAAAAAATCGCAAATAAATCCTATTTCAAACATGGCCTACATTAGTGCTCCATTGAACATTAAAGTATAGATAAAACTACAAAAACAGTGACTTTAAATCACATTTTTAGATTTGGGTTTGTTAAAAAAAAAGCCCTCACCATCAACGTATTAAAATAGCTCTGACTAAGAAGGATAAAGAATTACTACGAACGACCACTAAACATGTTTTGCGGAAATAAAAATGTTGTTTGTCATTGTTGCTAACACAACGATATGCATGTATGTTGCTGTTGCCACTAAATGTGGTAATGTATTATATTGTCGCTAGATTTTGTTATTGTTGATGTTGTTTGAATTGTAACTATTTTAGCAACTCTCTGAATTTCCGTTATGTTTTAGTTGGAATTCCATTTTTCCACTTTTCAAATGTAGTGTTGTTGTTTCCTTTTTAACGTCGCTTTTTTTTTTGCACTAAAATAAATTCATATGAGCTCAACAACTGCAACAACAATGGGAAAATCCCCACTGATAGCAAAGTACTTAAAACATGCTGTTAACAAAGACTAACGGCAGTTAAAAAAAACTCTATATAGAGCCTAAATATCACATAGAGTTTTGATAAAAGAGGCCACTCTATAACGACTAGAAGAGGAGTTCTGGCCGTGGAATATTATGGATTTTTACAAATAATGAAAAAAGCACACAATAGTGCACATTGTAGATTTAAACAAAGACAATGTAGATAGAGAATAAAAACGAAATAAATATTAAAAGGAAATGAAAAGCCAGCGATAGTAGTAATGAAATATTTATATGTTGAAGAGACAAGAAAGAAAAATATAAACAGATTTAATTTAGACAAGAATTAAGAATATAAAATTTAATAATGGAAATCGGACAATCAGATTTTAGCTAAAACAAACCTCACAAAAAATAGATTTTTTTTAAGACAAGCCCAGCTAAATAACAACACGACTTCTTAAAAACAGTTCGCTTTGAACAATACTAAGATTATTTAAGTCCATTTAAAAATGTTAAACTATAAAGCCAGAATCTATACACAAGTCTTAAGACCTGGCATTGCTAATATGACATCCCGTTAGGCTGGTATGCAGACCAGCATACTCAAGCAAGGAGTAAGACGGCAGATGTATGAGAAAGAAATTGAAAAGTATAAAGTGTCTCAATTTCAAGTAAACCTTGCTGAAACTTTCGATAAAGATCGATAAGTTGGCACTTTAGAAAATTGCGTTCAGTTAGGCAAATATTAATATCTGTAGAATATTTAAATCTTTCAAGCTTTTAGACGCCATAAGTAGTACCAAAACATTATTAAATTTTGTCCGCTCTACAACGACTATTGCAGTAACTTTCTAGGCAGGCAAAGGAATCTCATTTTGTTTGCTAACAACCAACTTTGTATGAATGGAGTTTTAGGTACTTGGATCATCATACTCTAACGAGTACTAAATGGTTTTAAAGTTACCGTGGACACCAAAAAAAAAAAAATTGAAAAAAATTTTTGTTCTTCAAGACATTGCCCTAATTTAACCAAGAAAACGCACCAGAGAATACCTAATAACAATGCAGTATTTGAAAGGTTTCAATTAAGTTTATAACTATAAGTAAAGGTCAAATGCACGCTGCAAATGATTGCAGACAGTATTCACATAATTTAGGTCTTCAGTTAGATTGAGCTGCAAGCAAAAAAAATTTCTGTATGCCGAGTAAATTGGAGCTCCACTATATGAAGCTGATTGTTTAGACTAAACCTTTAAGATAGTTAGGCAAAGGTTACGTTTTCAATGTAGATGACTAGAAGCGTAGAAGACCCAGGGAGCACAAAACCTCTTACACAAGGAATGTCAAAGTTTTGTTTTAATGGCACTAAGAGCCCAAACCCACGAGAGGTATACACATATGCCCAATTGGCATGTTGTGCGCTCCGTATGAATAGAATAGTTAGAAACGAAGGAGAATAAAAGAGAAAAAGAAGCAGGCCAGTCCAGTCTCTGGCGCGAATCGAACCCGCAACCAGCAGACCAGCACACTACTGACTAGGCCACCGGGACACCCCACCAAATTATATAACTCACGTAAAAAGAGTCGATTTGGTTATTAAAGGCGTTGCACAAATATAAAGAATTTAATATTCCAGAAAAGAACGTTAAAGGTAAAGTATTCGAGGTTGGTATAAATAAAGGGTTTCCAAATTTGAAGTATCAATGGTCAATAGAAATCGATACAGGGAAAATGTGCGAAGCTTTTTGTGGCGCAAGATGTAGATAATAAGTGGTTTAAACAGGATGATGCCACTTTAAATACATCAAGAAATATTTACAAGGGATCTTTTGAAAGAAAATTTTTTCTCGTAAAGGACAAGAGAATTGGCTTTTTGGTTTTTTGAATCGAAAGTGTACAACAATAATCCCACAACAGTTCAAGAACTTAAAAACGTCATCATCGAATTTATTAAAAATCGTGGGAGGCTGGCAACAAAAGTTTTCATTTAAAACCGGAAGCCTTTTGTAGTAAACCGAAATAAAACCTCTTTTTGTATTGAAATTAAAAAAATATGTCAAAATTTGACAGTCTTTAAAAGCAGAAGGCGTGTTACCATTCATACGAAAAAAGTAGTACTCAACAAGGACTAAGAGAGGTATTGACGAAATTATTGATTATTGATTTTAAGGACCTTTGTTTAACTTAAGTACAGAGTATGATATCGTTTAAATCTCTGCCAAGGCTTTGCACGCTGTGGTGAATACAAAAAAAAAGACAATGACTCCGTTTCACATATTGGCCTTAGTGTGGGCGATGGTCTGGATTATGTAGGCTTTGAGTCAATTGCAGCTGCACATTAACTCAATGGCTTCTCATCTACGGTACTGAGCGCCAGGATAGCTGGCTGCTAACAGTACCTAAGTTTTCATCGATCCTATAATTTTAGGAGTCTTAACCAGGGTAGGGTCTTATGTGCTACCAAAGAACTAGCTACCCCGCCTCAGAACTTGTCCTTGTCTCGAAATCTTCTTAAAGATTACCTTGTGGCGTTGCTTTTAATCTAAATCGTAAAAATTTAATAAAATTTATTATATTGATGCCGCTAACAGACTTTGTGCAACGAAAGGTGCTGTTGTATTTTGAAGAGTGTTTTCTCGTCATTTAAGTCATCTAGGTTGTTGCTAATTCAAAACTGCTATCTAGCGACAGGAGATAATTTTTCCCGAGCTCTTGAATAAGCCACTTGTACATAATAACCATTCACCATAATTCAAGTAGAGACGCGATTATAAAATACAATCATCAGTAATTTTACTATACGATCATGCCCCTATGCAGCAAGAACTGATGGCAATCATACTAAATAAGCAAGTTATAAAATCTAGTCTTCAAATTCAAACTCAATCAATTCAAATTCAATCAATTCAAATTCTATCCGCCTTATTCATAAAAATTATTAAAGGTTTATAATGGGTTTATAGAACTGATTTTCTATGGAAATTTGATCAATAAACCTCTTATAAAGCTGTTTTAGATTTTATGAATTAGACCGTATATATTTATTTAGACAACAACGCGATCCCAGTTCAGTTAATTATAATTTTTTTAAATTTTTAGAGACCTCGATTATTCATGAATTTTGACTTGGAGACGACAAATATGACAAGCATAATCGCTCCATAACCTCCCGAGATATAAACCAATAAGCGCGGCTGTCTGTGTTTTTTTCCCAAGTTTTGCCATAGTAATCCACAGTTTGCCACTGTTTGTAAATATGTATGATGTACTTTCAGAGCTATTCGAAACAAGTTTTTGCCGTATCAGTTTATAATTGGCACAGTTAAAGGCAAAAATATGTTTCATTTTTTTAAATAAAACAAGTAACTTAAGCTCCTAATTAATTCTTGAATACGTTCAAGACACTAAAATAAAACCGATGTCCCAGAAATGTTTTCTAAAAAACTGTCAAATCGGTTTGAAACTAACCAAGATATAAGCTTAAAAAAACAACTACTTCGGTGTTCTTTCTAAAATTTATAAACGAAAATTGATTTTTTTAGCTTCCAGAGAACAGAGAGAAGTGATATGGATATCAAAGGAAAGGACTTAACTAGCCAGAATACTATTACCTAAGTAAAAATTCAAAATCAAAGAAAAAAAGAATCCATGATGGCCGCTACCACGAAATGACGGATAAATTTATATACGGATCAAAACTAGAAATTTAAAATTTACGCACTTTAACCCCTTAAATATTGATATCAAACGAAAGGGCTTGAATACGTTAAACTATAAAAAAGTTATAATCTAAGATAGCGCGCTAAAAATGTTGGACAATGTTGTTTTCTCAACCCCATCAATATGGATATCAAATGAAAGGAATTGACAATGGATTACAACTAACTATGAAAAAATTCAAAACCAAGGATGTCCTCTGAATAAATAAAGCTATTTGGTGTATAGCATTAAATCTGAAATCTACGCTAAGCTACGATGTGGTCACTACACCTGAATACATGATGGTTTTCGACATAAAAGCCTTAAAGTAAGAGGATAAGAAGTAAATGCTGTTGAATTAAAATACCTATCAGGACTGGTTTATACGTTGGGGCCTGAAATGTCAAATTGTATGGAAAAACTAGCTGTTTTATGATTGAATAATGCCGTGTATGAAAGTTTCTATCACTTGGTGTTTAAACACATAATTATTCCCAAATTCCAGAACTTAGAAAAGTTTCTAAGTCCTTAATTCAATAAAGTTTAAAACAAAAACAAACTAATTGTTATTCGTCTTTGTAACATTTTAATTTTGTTTATTTAAATTTGTTTAGTCTTATAGCAGAAACATTTAATCTACTTTCATAAATGTTCTTTTATTTATACTTTCCTTAAAGCGAACTTTACGACGAAGCAAAATTTAAGTCTCATACATAATTAAAATATGAAAAGAAACACTTTATATAAAATTTGTGATCATTATTTTAAGACATCAAAAATGACGGATGAACTTTTTTTTAAGAATAAACTTACTTCTTATGTTTCTAGTAGCAGCAGGAACAAAGTTACAGCATTTCTTTTTTTTAATTTTATATTGTAAAACTACAGTCTACGTTGAAAGTAGAAGAGTGAACAAATTAAATTAAAGGAAAAAATTTAAATTTTTTTATAAATGTTTCCAGCAAAAACTACACAGAGAAAACAGTAACGGCTGTAAGTACCGCAATTGTTGCCAACAGCATAAAAAACGTTCGATTGTAAGAGCTGAATCATTCATTCATTATTAATAACAACTAATAGATTTTTACTGATTGTTAAATTTCAAGTTAACGTTCGCAGAATAATTAAATCGCATTTTGTGCCTTTAAAAAACCAAATGACTTCTGTAAATTCATTATATTAATGGGTTGTTTAGGTTATTCGTATCAAGTACTTATTTATTGCTATTAAAGTAAGTACTTATTCGAATCCCTATATTAAGCGAGTATGGTAAGTACTTATTTTAGTACCTATTTGTAAGCGAGCGTGGTAAGTGCTTGCCTCCAATGACATCGCCGTGTTAGTTTAATGGGCTTAGATGCCAAGTTGTAAGTAGTAAAGAACTTTTTTTTAATAAATTCAGCTCATTATTTTGTAACAAGAGTTAAGTCTCTAATAGGATTTTATTTCGGAAGAATCAGGGAATGGATTCTAAGCGGGACAAATCAGGTATGGAGTATCCGAACGGACTTCAGGGTATCGAGGATGCTGTGGCCGATGCTCAGTAAGTCCGATGAGGTTTTGCTGTTGGACAGAGGTAGGGTCTACGTAATAACTATGATAGGTATTATTACGCTCCACTGTATGTTAGGCAGGATGGCAGTAAAGATGGGATCAGACCTGTCGGATGTTTGCAGGTTGTGTAAGGATCCAAAGGAGTTGGAGACAGATGAGCAGATTCTGTGCCAATGTCCCAGACTTCATAACCGTAGGCTAAAATGGCTGGGTAGTAGATTTCTAGGCGAATTGGGAGATGTCTCGGGCTGTGGACTTGATAATCCGATAGGATTCGTAAAGGAACTGACTCCTGGACGTGACAGGATACTGAGGACAGATCGTTAGTAGGGTATAAATTTACCTTTTCTTTTTTACCTTTACCATTCCTGATTCTTCATTCTATCTTCTACTCTTCTTTACTATCTTCTATTAAGGTGTCACATTGGTCTCTGGGTGAGGGTCTGAGGATACCTTCGCAACAGCCTTGTTATCTAACTTAACCTAACCTTGTAATGAGAGTTTTGCGAGGTAATCTAACATTAAACAAAAAAATCAATTAATTTAAAATCCAAAAAAGATATTTAATTTTTAACAATGTTTAGTTTTCTTATTAAGATATAAAATTTAAACATTCCGAATTTTTAAATTTGGAATAGAGCAAATATTGAAGTCACTCAGTAGCTTGCGAAAAGTTCATTTTTAGTCCTTATATTCATTTTTATTTTGTTTTATTTTCTCTCTTGCCATTCTCTTGTTAAGCACAAGTGTTTTGTTAAATTATTTATTTTCTTAAAAAGAAACTTTTTATGTTTTTCTAGATATTTACTTATAGTTTGTTGCAGTAGTCACTTTTATGCACTTATTATTTGCAGTAATTTGAATGAAACAAATAAAACAAATTTTTTTAACTTTTCATTTACCAAACTTTGCAAGAACTTTAAAAAAAATTGCTTTGTGTCATTTTCTTTTTAAGAGAATCGTAATTTATTTGTATTGAAAAAAAGCAGCTGCATTTTAACACATGGAATTTTCAGGCTGTGGTTATTTACATGGTTGCAGCAAATAGTATAACTATGGAACAAATAATAAAAGAAGCAAAAAACATGGCCGCATACACTCGCAAGTAAATATTTTCTTTCCTTTTCTCTAACTTTAGGGTTTTACAAAACAAACATTATCATGCAACCGCATACTAAATACATAAACAAATATATTTTTCTAGGGAAAAAGGACTCTTTGAGGGGGGAGAAATGAAAAAGGGCAGCAAAAAGCACAAGTTTATGCAAAGGCTAGAAAGGAAAAGAGGCAGACATACTGGCAGACATACTTTAAGAGTAACAAAGTTTTTTTTTCCGTTTGTCTGCAGCTTTAAGTAGGAGCAAGTGAAAAATTAATTTTTACATACAAATGTATGTATATCCTTATAATAAATAGTATTATTATGTTAATCCTGTTAGAACAACCTTTTTAAATACAAACTTTACTACAGACATCTGTGGGTGTGGTAAGGGATTTTTCTTCGGAAATTAAGGAACAGTTTTTAGTTTCTTCATTGTGATGTCAATTTGGGAACTAAACGAACCTACTTCTTTACATTTGTATTGTCTATTTGTTATAGTGGACGCATAGTGGGATTAAAAGCCTTCTTTTATGGTTCAATTCGTATTTTCACAACTATAATTTCACGTGTAATTATTATTTTTCCTGAAATCTACACTGAACCTGAAACTTGACTGAAACAAAATTTAGGCAGCTTATTTGATGTAATTAAAAAAAACACGAAATTTTATTGCTTAGAGGATGCACTTAGTTTATAGATGCCAATAAGTATAAACAAAGCGTCTTAAATTTAACTTCTAAAATTAACATACTCGAAAGATGTTTTATCATAAGGATATCTACAGAAAATCGAACACTGCTTTGGATCACACTCGAATATGGCATGATTTTAATTTGTTTGAGAAGATTTTTTGAACGAAAGGTAGTTGAGCTTAAATGCTTTTATTAGCTTCATATTACTTTTTGAAAGTCTTTAAACAAGTTTTAAAAAATGTAAGGAAACAAGAAAGGCAACAACTCTGCTTGAAAAGATAATAGAGCACGTACTTATATATCCCAAAAACTTGTCCTATATCTCACCAAAGCTCGTATTTTTAGTATGTAAATTGTAACAAAAATTATCCCATTTGTGATCGTTTCTGAATGCAAGAATATGCTTCCAGATTTTCGGTATCGAATTAAGTGACAGTTTTCAAATTATGTAAATCGCGCCTGAAAAACAAATAAGGGAGAGATTCACAACTGAGCAGGGAACCAGAATAACAGAATTTTATCATTTAAATCAGCGATTAATGGATTTAACGTAAAAAATATATCGTCGACATTTTTAAATCAGGGGGCGAAATCCTTTTAAGCACTGATTCGATGATTAGCAATGATTAGTTCACCGTCATCACCAACATGGCACCGTAAGAGATTTGTCTCTAATCGGTAGATCAAGTTTAACTCGCCCTGTGGAAAATATTTAACGTATAGAGCAAACGAAAAACACCAGAAACATTTACCAGAAGCTGTTCTGATCAGCTAGGAGTGGCACGTAAGGCCCTACGGTGCATTTTAATAAAAGATTTACTGTTATTCACATAAAAGGTGCAATTGGTGCATCATCGACAACGTCTAAATTTGGCAGTTAAATTTCAACAGTTGGCCAGAAAGGAAATCAACTTAATCGAAAATCTGATTATAAGTTATAAAGCTCAGATTATAAGTTAAAAAGCTAATTTTCATTTGAATGGCTCTTTTAATACGGTTCTGAAAATCCAAAAGCCATTCATCAACGCCAATTGCACCCCATTAGAGAGGCATTGGATCTGAAAATGTCAGTGGACCTTACTTCTTTGAAAATAAAGATGAAAGTACTGTAAACGTAAATGGAGAGCGGTATCTGTAACGTAACGTCCTGCTCTTGAAACCAGACCAGATATGTAGCTTCAGCATAATGCAGACACTGCACTCACTGCGAGGAGCCAGTATATGTGAGCTAGCCCGAGGTAATCCTTTAACTCAAGGTAAACATTTTTGCAAAAATTTTTGGTTGATTACGAATCACTGGTAGGCACACATTAAGTGTGAATGCTCTAGGAGACATCAATCTGACGAATATGCTGGAGGGTACGAAGATAGGTACGATAGGGTTGTCGACAACCACCAGTTCGGCAATATGAAATCGTTTTCTAGTCTTGATAAAATGCCTGCAGAGTCGCAGGGCTCAGGAAGGAATGGATATCGATCGGTATATCCGCAATTTATAACGTCATTTTGGATTTTAAATCTTTCATAGATGTTCATCTGATGCCAATATTAAGGAGGACCAGATTTCACCCACATATAAATTTAATGTCCGCCATTTTGTAGTGGCTTTTAATTTTTTTATAGTGTATTATTTTGCGCCAGTCAAGCCCTTGATTTCGATATCTATATTGACTCCCTCGATTGTCTAGACGCTAAAAAAAAAGTCGCTTTTCGTTTGTAAATTTTGGGAATATCTATTTTTTCAAAAATATTTTGCTTATAACTTTACCGATTAGTGACAGATTTTTTAAAAATTTTTCACAAATAGTATAAAAGGTGTCTAGAGAAATTAATCTAGGAGTGAACAATTTTAATTTTCGTGTTAAAAACAAATATGGCAAAAAACTGAAGCAGTGCTTATATCTTAGAAAGTTTTGGGGCTATCGTACTGGATTTCAAAAGCGATTCATTCCTAGATATTTGCAAAGGATTGACAGGTATGTGCAGCATGCAATTGCTTATAAAATATGATTTTAACCAATACATTGACGGACGTACATTGCTCAATCGACTCCCTTATTTATAGGCTTAAAAAAAATATATATTTACTTTATGGGGTCGGAAATGAATATTGTAGAAATTACAAACAGAATGACAAAGCTTGGGCGCCACAGGCGAAGGGTATAATCTGCATGAAAATTAACTTCGAGTACAAGAAAACCATATCTATGGCTTAAAGAATGAGATCGATAAAACCCTAACACGAATAAAACGCAATAACTTTGAAACGAATTAATCCATTTTAATGAAAATAGCGTGGTTTAACAATAAAATAACAGTAAATTAAAATATTAATGCTTTTTGTAAAAATTCAGCTTTTTTGATGAACTGTTTCACCTTTTCCGGAATTGAGACCATGAGGGTTTTGATGGTATCTTTAGTAACTTTATTGCTGGAATAAGACCATTTCTGGGAAAAAATTTTAGTAGTATTAGCAACTTGTTTTGTATCCTTCAGCACTCTTTTGACTAAAGCCCAGTAACGTTCGATGGGCCTTAGTTCTGGACAATTAGGTGGATTTGCTTCTTTTGGCACTACCACTATATTATTTGTTTCATACCATTCTGCTGCAGATTTACTATAATGACATGACGCTAGGTCGGGCCAAAAATATGTTGACTTATTGTGTTTTCGTATGAATGGAAGCAACCTCTTCTGCAAGTACTCCTTGATGCAAATATAGTGTTGATAGTCCCAGTAGTAATAAATCTACTGCTTCTTTCTCCGCACGTGCATATAGCTTGACAAACTAAGTACTTCTTTGGAAACTTTGTCTTTTTTGGAACTTAAATTGGTCATCGACATTACCTCTTCCATCGGCCACATAATAACTTTGCCCTGGGAGCTGAGAAAATTCGGCAAGAACGTAAGTCTCATCATCCATAATAAAACACTCATATTTGTTGATAAAATTTCTAAGCAGTTCTTTGGCACGACTTTTTGCATCCAAGTTTTTCTTCGAATTTCTGTCTGGCACTTTCTGAACCTTGTAGGACTTAAGGCCTTTATATCTTTTAACCTTCCTTACAAAAAAATCGGAACAGTTTGCTTTTAAGGCGGCTTTACGGTTTGAGAGGTTGGGATTTTGGTTTAGAAGACTAACAATCTTTGAAGCTAACTGTGGGTCAGTTATACCTTTTATAGCTCCACTTCCAGCTTTCCTTTTAATACTACGACGTTCGTTATACACTTTTATCACACGCGAAACTGTTTGTCGTGACACCTTTATCTCATTTGCAATAGATTTGTAAGTACGACTGGGATTTTTTAAAAAAATTGTTATTATTTTTTCACGCACTTTTTCTTCGGAATCCATTTTCAAACAAACTAATAATCCGATCATGCTTTTATTTTGTACACATAATTTGACAAGTTTTTAAATGCAAACTTGATCATAAACAGTTATATTTTTTGTGCATGAAGAAAGGTGGAATTAAAAATGTGTGTCAAGGTTTCACTGATCTCATTCTTTAATATTAAAAGGGCGCATCTTGATTTTTAACAAAAATTAGTTTTTAATGTTTTCTGGTAGTTCACATACACACACAATAACGCAATTATGGCCAGATAAACAAGCTCTAACTCAATACATTCTTTTAAAATTTATTCAGTTTTTTCTTTCTCCCGTAAAGTAGTAAAAAATCGAGTTACGCCTTGTATATATAAAGCCATCGATATGCAAAAAGGTACTTGACAGTATTTCAACTATTGAAAAATAACCTAAGAAAATTAAAAGGATTTCAATAAATATAACATTAGTATTTTGTTAAAAAGAATCTCAATTGCCTAAAGTTTACAGTGTTTTATCTTTATCATTATACATAATTCCTATTATTCTAAGTTAAAACAAATAACAACAACAGCCAACCGCAAAATAATCTGTTTTTATATCTACTCGGTTGTAATATAAAACTATTAAGTTTTTGTTAGATGAACTTAACTATCTATATATATAAAAGTGAAACTCTGTGTGTGTGTGTGTGTTAGCTATAGACTCCGAAACTGTAAAACCGATTGGACTCAAACTTTGGCAAGTTGTTGTACACATACCAGGGAGTGTTTATGGGTGGAAAAAAGTGGGCGGGGCCACGCCCATAAAAATTAGTTATCAGTTTTAGCTACTTGCGTTTGACCGATTTTTCTAAAACTTTGCAAACATATCGAGCTGTCATGACTAAATAATTTCGTGATAAGAAAAGTGGGCGGGGCCACGCCCCTGAAAAAGTTTTAATTTTGAGGTACTTGCACTGGACCGATTTTTATGAAACTTTGCACACATACTAAGCTGTCATAACCATATAATTTCGTGTTTAGAAAAGTGGGCAGGGCCACGCCCATAAAAAAAAGTTATAATTTTGAGGAACTTGCACCAGACCGATTTTTCTGAAACTCTGCACACATATCGAGCTGTCATGACTTAATAATTTCGTGATTAGAAAAGTGGGCAGTGCCACGCCCAAAAAAAAAGGTATCATTTTGAGGTACTTGCACTGGACCGATTATTCTGAAACTTTGCACACATATTGAGCTGTTATGACTTTACAATTTCGTGATTAGAAAAGTGGGCAGTGCCACGCCCATAAAAAATAGGTATAATTTTGAGGTACTTCCACTGGTCCGATTCTTCTGAAACTTTGCACACATATTGAGCTGTTATGACTTTACAATTTCGTGATTAGAAAAGTGGGCAGTGCCACGCCCATAAAAAAATTTTAATATTTAGCTTTTTGCACTTGATATTCAATTAAAATTCAGAATGCATTTCGATTCATTAAGGGGCGTAGCAACGCGCGCCGGGTTTGGCTAGTAAGAAATAAACAAAAAAAAACTTTTGCACACCAAAATCATTGTACACTTTACTTATGTACTACTTGCACTTGTACAGCATCCTCCTCTTCAAGTTGTTTGTTCAAAAGCACATTATTTTTGCTTTCAGTGTTACTGCGAACAAAAGAATAACTTCAATAATCGAAAATAGGGAGCGAGAAAAAATTAAAAAGTTATGACTTTGCGTGATAGTTAAAGCGTCGCCGATTTGTGAAAGTTATTTGTTTTGATTTTTTTTATGGTTGCGGTGCTAAAACAAATAGTAACAATTTATGCGGGAGCACGTTTTTTGTTTTTGAAAAAGTTTTGAATTTTTTTTTTTGTTTTCGTAGAAAAATAGTATTGAATTTAAGAAGTTTAAAACTAATGAAGTGCAATTTGAAACGAAAAACATATCAAGTAAAAGCTGTTGATGTTGTTTGTCTTGTTTTGTTTTTTAAAACAGATTTTGTGTTGCAGCATTATAGTGTAAAAAGACCCCTTGAAAAAGCACAACAAAATATTTGCGTTTTTCGTTATTTCACAGTTAAATTGAACATTTTATTTTGTGTTATAAAGCACATTGTTATTAAAAAAAATATACAAACATATTTACATCATACACTTCTATATAAAAAAACAAATCCACATACATACATTCGTATGTCTTCCTAAACTCTAGGTGCTAAACAATTTTTGCGTACATCTATTTGAATTTTTTACCACATAAAAATATATTAAATCATTAAAATTTTCATAATTCCAAAAATATTTCTTAATGTTTTTATGTTCAGCGTCAAAAATACATATTTTTATTTTAATAAAAATTTCGAACATAAGTTCGAATTTTCGAACATGAAAAATTACATTAAACATTTAAACAGTATTGAAAAATACATGCAAAAACTTAAGTATTTCAAATTCTGTTTACAATTTTATATCTTCGAAATTCGAAAAACGTGCTAATTTGCATCAAATATGGGTTATGTTGTTAAATTTGTTATGTCTTAACACCGAATAATTTTTTAACATTTTTTTAGAAATTTATTATTGTTATTTACAACTATAAAAAAGCAACAAAAACTTTGAAATCGTATTTAAATATTTTATTTTCAAAATTCGAAAATCGTAGAAATATATAGAAAATCATTATGTGTTGTATATATTCATAGATATAAGCAGATTATAAATAACATTAATCATAGAATATATCAACCCTTTTTTAAAAATTGCAAAAAAAAAATCTCAAATTTATGAAATATTTTAAAATTTTTTAATTTTATAAATTATTTTGACAAGTTTTAAAAATAGAATTAATTTTTAACAGAGGATTAGAAACAGTATTCTATATGTATAGAGACTAATTAGAGAAGATGTTAAGAATTTTTTGTAAATCTAAAATTGCCGAAATATTAATCTTATTAGTAGTAATGTTCAATTTTATCAACTAAGTTCACAATTGTAGTTGCAATACACACATACATACTAACATGTTAGAGTAATTCGCTCTATTGACATTTCTTTTAAACACAAACGTATTGTTTTCAGTTGCCTGCGATAAGTTTTGGGGTGAGTTTGACTACCGAATGACAACTTTCACTGGCAGCTGTCGCATATAAATAAATTACTGGATGTACTCTGCGAATACAAACAACCATATAAACATAAATTAAAGGATTATTTTTGCAAATAACTAAAGTCAAATAACTGTTAAGGAACACGTTTTCCCACCATTTATTTTGAAGCTTGCAGCACGTTCCCATTGAAAAAAAAACACTCAAAACTTGTTACAACAATTATTTTACGGTACATTAACAACAAAAACAATGAAACAAAAACTGTTTATCTAGACTTAATTTTCAACAAAATAAAAAGAAGATTAAAAGTTAAATTTAATTGCCTCTTAAAAGCGGCTTCTATCTGTTAGTGCCACTTTCATTTATTTCATTTAATGCCAAATTTTGTATTTATTTTCCTCACATTTAAATTTGGGCTTTTATTGTGCCGAGTTTAGATTTACCTTTTACTTTAATAATTCATTGACTTTTTATATCACCACCCAGACCCAATTGACCAATAAAAGGTTAATGGTTTGTTACTGACAGACTGACTGTTCATTTTATGGCCTTGACTTTTATTTGGCCATTAAAATCCTGCCACAGACCAACAGCAATAACTTTGTTACAAAAAAGATTTAAATTATTCATGTGTCACTAGTCGATTACGAAGTAAGATTTTTTTTTATCAATTATTTATATCTGTAAAGTACCTCAACATTATTTTAAACATCATCAGCGCATGACGTAAATGTTCTCGTGATTTTATTCTTCTAACAGAATTGTCAATAATTTTATCCGAGTTTAAAACTTAAGTTTAATAATATTTGTTCTTGTAGCAAATAACAGGAATATGAATGAAGGCTGGATAAAAAGGAGTTGACAAATTTTACACTTTTGAAGTTTTCTTCTCTTAGAGAAATAAGTGGAAATTGCTATTAAATTATGGTTCTATGAAATTTTGTCTGTCTCACATCGAACGCTTACTTCGAACTCATTTCGAAAATAATTATTTCGATCTTGTATGCTTAAAACGAGGAAATTCGAAAAATTTGTAGTTCGAATCGAATTACAGAGTCAGTAATTAATAATTTGTGTTAATAATAGTTTTTATACAAATTTTTAATGAAAAGAGAGAGAGAGAGAGATCTTACCATAATAATGAATCGATATTTTTTACAGACACGTACTTCTCTCCATATTTTTGTTTTTTTGTCAACATCCCAGCAAAACCTAGGCAATAAAATGCCCGTACTTAACATCATAATTTTCTATGACTCTTACATTCGTATGTTTTACTATCATGTGTTTTAATAATGACTTGATTTATAACGTGATACAATTATTTTTCAAACATTTTACACACGATACACACACAATAAAAGTACTAATTGCAAAATCTGTTCAAAGAAATAACTTTTTATAATTCTCATTTAGTTGAACACACTTAGAGTCTAAGTAACAATATTTTTGACAATCGGGTTAAAGCAGTTCATTAGCAAACTGATGTTTTTCACTGATTTTTCAAATTCAAATTAATATATAGCAGAACACTTAAACAGAATTTTTGTTCTCAAAAAAATCGAACGACTTCTGTAAGTCAATTATATTAATGGTTTATTTAGGTTATTAAAATGAAGTACCTTTTTACAAGTGAGCATAATAAGTGTTTATTGGGGTCCCGATTTGTAAGTGAGGGTGTCATGTACTTACTTGAGTCCCTATTTGTACGCAATAAGTACTTGCCTCCAAAGACATTGTCGCGTTAAAGTAATGGGTTTAAATGCTAAATTGTAAGTGGTAAAGAATTGTTTTGTAATAAGAGTTTTTGCTGGGATATAATCGTATTAAAATTTCAAAAAAAAATACGCCACATTTGATATATGTGTTTTTTATTATTTAGCTAGTTAAACAGCATTAGCATTATATAACACTTTTCATTGGCAACACTGACAGTAAGTACATCAAACACTCTCATCGACTTGAGTTGTCGTTGAACCCTTTGAGGACCGGACTTTTTCTACTAAAGCGATTTTTTCTTTTTTTGTATTTTCATAATATATGCACCAATAATAGGTACGTAAAAAAAATTTGCCCCCCTATGCCCTAGGGAATTTTTTATCCAAGAAAAAAATATTACTCCTGGCAAATGTATTTGCCTATGGGCTGAAAGCAAATTCTTTTATAAAAAATATTTTATTGAAACGTATGTTGTTTTATATTTTTTTTATTTATTTAAGCAATTAAGGAATTAATTTATAAAGAATTTGAACAAAAATAACAACTGCTATACATGGTACTCGCCAAAGGAGTCACGTGATAATGTGAAGCAAAGGAATACATTACATATAGTACAAAATACATTTGTGCGACTATATTTGCCATAGGTGGAGGAGGCCGCGTCATGATATCTGCAATTTGAGATTGCTGAAATGTCGGATCTGTGGACCAATACATTCGAATACTGGGTAGTTTTACTAGGCTCATACGTATAATTAGGCCCATATAAGCCTTGAACTTTTTCACGGTCAGAGTAAAAACACGACATATAGTTTGGACTACTCCACTATTATTATGCACATTTCTGAAACCAAAAATTATACATAAAATAAGAACTAGTATATTGCAATTGTAAAAACTAACCTTCAAAATTACAAACAGCACTAAGCACATCGTATGCTGATGGCATTTCCTCATGTATATTTACAGTAGGTTTTAGAACTTGGGAATATTCATAAGTGCAATCCTGAAATCCAGTAAAAACGGGGCTTTTACAGGCACTCGTCTCTCTGAACCGGAAAGTCTTCTCTGGTGGTATAAAAAGTGTTGGCTTTTCTAGTATAACTAAAGCATTTGAAGTCGTTGCAATTGGCTCAGCCTCCACAGCAACTGATAATGGGTTACGACTAGTGCGAACCTTTTTAATTACAGGAGACTCTACGGGATTATTGCCTTCGATAACAATTTCTATCGGTTTATCCTCTTGAATTTCCATAGCGTAATTTTTTAGAAAAATAATATCCTCTTCATTCATAAGTGTAGCAGCTTCCTCCCGATTGTCACTGCTGTCGCAAAACAAAAGTTGTTCAATTTGATCCGTATTAAGAAAGAAAAAACGATCACGGACGTGTCCACTCATTATAAATTTTTTATTTATAATAACTTACTTAACACTGTTAAATCAAAAATAACACTCGAAATACTATAATAATACAATATTAAATAGTAATGCACGAAATACGTTTTCTCTGATTGATTTCGAATAATAAGTGAATGAAAACGAAGACACAAGCAGCGCAGAAAAATTCAATTGAACAAAACAAAACGGATTTTGTTCAATTGAATTTCATTATAAACAATTAAAAACAGACATGCACCAAAAAATTAAAAACTGTATACTCAGACATACATATAATAATGAAATAAACAACAAACATTTGATTATTTTTAGGTGCATTTTTTCCGTTTCAGCCCACAGGCAAACATACTTGCCAAAAACGTTTGGCAAAGTTGTGGGCAGCTCGAAACTTACACAAACCTGGCTAATATATTTTTTAAAAGGTAAGAGGTGCCGCCAAAATATGCCTTAGTTTTAGACAGATGCATCCTACGCTCTCTCCACACTACCCCTCTAAAGTAAGTTGACTTTTTGACCAACATTGGGGCCACCTGGCGGGCAAATGGGGGCAGATAAGAACCTACCACCTACCACATTTGTGTTGCCACTATCGTCTACTGTAAACCAGTATTGAACATATTTACTCGATCTCCTACGGAAACAATTATATTATGAAAACCCCTGGGCAAGTATGTTTGCCTCTGGTCGTCAAAGGGTTAAGAGCATAAATTTTCGTTGTTGTCTTGGTTTTATTTGTTTGTTTCAACATTTTTATTGTCATCTTTTTACGATTACTAAACGTGTGTTAAAGTACCTTTCGTGACATTTATGATTTTTTGTCGTTGTTGGTTGATATATGTTTGTTGTTGTTTTCATTTACAAAGTTTTTCTCTCTCTTTCTGTGCACAGTATAGCACATATGAAATGCTACAAATAAGGAAACAATCACAAGATAACAAATAAAACTATTAAAACTTGAATTTCTTTTAAATGTTTTTCAAACATGTCACTCCATTTTCATATTTATTTTTGGTAAGTTTTTCCATTTGAAAAAAGCTGCACGTTTGCTGTTGCCAGGATTGTGTTTTATTGTTATTAATAATATAATATAAGCACTCTTGTATGTATGAATGTATGTATGTATGTTTTCTATACCGAAAAGCATATTATTTTATATCCTTTGTTTATATCAGTTGTGTATTTAGCTAAGGTTTTAATGTTTTTAAAAGAATATTATACAAAGCATATCATGGCATAATTTTACACCATAAAAGCAAAATTTTAACTATTTAAGTGGTGGAAAATGAAAAAGATATAAAAATATTATAAAATAATAATAGAGCGAAAAAAGAGTGGTCACAAAAACTTAAAACACGTTTTTCCTAATGCAGATCCACACTTTAATAATAAAAAAAAAAACAAGGAAGAATGCCATTGTTGGCCGTGGCGAATCTTTTATCTATATATATAAAAGAGTTACGTGACTGACTAATTCATCATCGCACAGCCCAAACGCATAGAGCTAGAGACATTTAATTTGGACAATCGGTTCCTCTTTCAATGTATAGCTCCACTAAGAAGGGATTTTTGGAAATTCGTACTTTAAGGGGGTAAAAAAGGGTAAAAACGCGTAAAATCGTTGATCTTATATCTGCCAAACTAAAAATGATACAAATTAAATTGAAAAAGTATTGTAATATGCATAAAAAAGAAGCTGATAGGTGTCTGACCTTTTTTTGAATTTTCAACCCCTAAGGGGAAAAACGGGTAAAAGCTATCGTTTTGTACTTTTTTGGTAACCGGTGTAACTTCCAAACACATAAAACTAGGAAAAATCTTTAAACTGTTTTAAGTAATCCACGACAAATATTAATAAGAAATTGACACTTTTTTTAAATTCACATGTATAAGGGGTAAAAATTGTCCCTTTTTTTGGTACTGTTTTTAAAAGAAACTTTTCTAATATTATTCAATGGAACAAAATTTGATAATTATTATTGCCTAATAGAATATGGACAATTATTTAGGTGAAATTTTTGGAAACTTTTTTGGGGACAAAAGAGGTACCAAAAAGGGTAAAATTCCGAAAAATGTATGTAATTCCTAATTAGACGGCCAATTTTCATAAAATTTGTAATAGGGATTTCACCAGACATAAAAAATAATGTAATTTAGTAAAAATTGAAACACATTCCTAACAGGGTAGAAAGGGGATATCGGGAAAAGAGTTTGGTACTTTTTAGAACATAATTACTTTTATGCAAAAAAGAGTAGATTTACTGACTTTAAATCATGTCTATTGAAATATTTTGTTACATAGATATTTGAACATTTTAAACTTGGAACTTGGATCAAAAATGTACTTTTTCGCATTTCTATGGTACTTTTTGTATTTTCTACGTTTATAAAGGTAGGATTGTACAATCAAGGACTATTGATACAAGGTAAGACTAAAAATGTTATGGGCGACCAAAAAGGTACTTTTTTGAATTTTTATGGTACTTTTTGTATTTTCTACGTTTTTGAAGGTAGAATTGTACAATAAAGGACTTTTGATTCTAGATGAAACTAAAAATGTTATGGGTGCCAAAGAAGGTACTTTAAATTTTTGTGTCACTTTTGGTACTTTCTACGTTTATAAAGGTAGGATTGTACAATCAAGGACTTTTGATTCCAGGTGACACTGAAAATGTTATAGGTGACCACACAAGTACTTTTTTGAATTTTCATGGTACTTTTTGTATTTTCAACGTTTGCGAAGCTAGAATTTTGAAGTTAGTGACTGTGGATACAAGGTAAGACTGAAAAATTCTTAATTTTTGAAACTCTATAGCATTGATCTTGGTTTTAGATAGAAAATATATGCCCGATATATAAATAAATAATATAATTTGAACCAAAAAAAAAATTAATAATTACAAATTGAACTCGAGTATTTAATAAATAGTAAGAACTGCGCTATCGAAGTAGCGGGTTATATACTAATATGTTTATATATGACAAAATCCTGTATGAGTGTATCCTGTATCGCAGTGTAACTTAGATTTAATTGTTTATATTGAATTCATGTTGGATTATAAATATTTATTCTAATTACCAAGCACTTTCCTTAGATACCTATATTGATGGGTTAAGATTATAAAAAAATTATTTGATATTTTGCTTCGGACGCCATCTTAAATTTAGATTTTTTTAGCTTACTGTAATCTAATGATCGCATTCTTTTTTGATAGCGATATTGTAGAAGTTTGGGAAAAATTTTTACGTACTATATTTGACCCATATTTGGCGTTTTTATTTGAGGCGCCATTTTGAACTTTATTTTGTGTTTATTTTTACTGTATTCTACTAATTAAAATTGTAATTATTATATTTGAACCAAATATACGCCATTTGGTTACAAGCTTTGCTTTGCTGTTGTGGGTTCATTATATACACTTTTAAGTCGCAAGATCTTAATGCCCAATTCACATGTTACTTACGTGAAAAAATGCGATTTAAATTAAACAATTGATATTTAAAATCCAGACACAGCTGGTGTCGGGATAAAATTTACTTTTTCAGTTTATTATTTTATTATTGCAAAGATGGCATATTTATAAGGTATATGCATAGCGGCAACAAACACATTTTGTTTTTTTTATAAATGCCTGCATATGTCACACAATTTTTTCTTTTTTCTTAAATTTAACAACTTTAAAGAAACTTTCTAATTTCGGTTTTGTATTTTTTAAAACATTTTAGACCAGCTGAAGCTGAGAATTATCGATTGTAAAAGGTTTTTCAATAGGGATGATATGATTTTGAAATGACGTTTCGGCCATTTGTAATACGTCATGATCTGTCATTTGTTTTTCATTGTATTCGGTAGTATTTACAATTTAATCATGCAGAGCTATACGCAAAAACAACGTTTACAAATTATTTAGTTTTATTATCAAAATAATCGTTCTCCAATTACAACTTTTCGTGCGCTTTGGCCATTTTATGGTCGTAATTATCGTCAAAATGTGATCGCTATTTGCCAAATTGTTGAAAATTTTCAGCTTACATTTTCTTTACATAATGTTCAAGTGCCAAAAAGACAAAGTAATTGACAGTTTGGTGTGGTTTTTGGTCTTGTGGAATCATCGATCTGTACTTCTTTCGAAATGAAGCTGGTAACACCGTAACTTTCAATAGAGAGCGGTATACATCGATGATAACCAACTTTTTATGGCCGAAATTGGATGAAGTTGATCTTGACAACATTTGGTTCCAACAAGAAGGGGCTACGTACCATAGAGCAAATGCAACAATTGTATTGCCAGAAAAGTTTCGAGATTGATTATTTCAAGAATTTGTGATATTGAATGACCTGCAAGGAGTTGTGATCAAAATCCTTTAGAGTATTTCTTGTGGGGTTATTTGAAGTCATTGGCCTTTTAAAAAAAAACCAGACTATCTTCAAGCTTTACAAGTCAATGTTGAACTTGCTAGTCATAATATACGACTTGATTTAGTGGAAAAAGTGCTCGAAAAAGTCGTGGAGGTCAATTGAATGACGTTTCATTTAAAACTTAATTGTCTTCTTATTTAATAAAAAACTTTTAAATTTCCGTAACTATAAGTTTTTTTAAAGAAATCATATCACTGTTATTGGAAAACTTTTTAAAATAAAAAAATTAAGTTTGACAGCTGCAAACAAACTATTAAAATAAAGTTGGTAATACTGATAAATTGTATACAAAATAAATCAATCAGTTGATTGGATACGAATACCTTATAAATCTGCCTTGATTACTAATAAATAATTTAATTTGATAATAAGAAAATAATTTCAAATTTCAAATAATTTCAACACTAACGGTTTCAAGACCAGCGCTGATATCTGTGTCGATAATAAACCCATCAAAAACATACCTTGTTAAAGCTGCTTAAATCTCGTAATGTGACCCGATAAACGATTTTAAATATAAAATTTTTCAATATTATATCTGAGAAGTTGATATTATATAGGAGACTACAATATAAGTGAGGACTTCAATAAGCTGATTTTAACTTGCGTAAGTACGGATATATGCACGTAGCTAAATCAATTCCTCCCTCTATAAGTATTCAAAATATATAATTAAAGGGGTCTTAAATGAATATTGTGACAATTGACCACGCAATGACAAACTTATATATTGCCTTAACACGCTCAGTGAAGGCTATAAGAATATGTTTTTGTTAATATTTTTTATTTTTTTATATTTCATTAACTTAAGCAAGCTCATAGTAGTAAATATGGCTAAAAAAGGCTAATTATTATAATTTGAATATATTAGGAAATCCGTATTAGTATATAACGTACATTAATACTAATTTACTTGTACGTAAGAAAAATGACCTTAAAATAGTTTTATTTATGTTTAATACTTTTTATTGTTTATTGTAGTTTGTTTTTTTTTTTTTGTATGTTTATGCAAATAAAATTAATTGCTTTCAATCAATAAAACTAGATCAAAATAAATTCCACTGGCTACACTACGCACTTACGTCATTCTTCAAAATGTTTAACATATTTCTCTGCGCACTTGATAAAACTTTATTTGTCTGCTTCTTATTTATTCCCAATAATTATTTCCATTTACAAACTATCCTACATCATATATTACACTAAAACGTATTCAAAAAATTTCGTAACTGTAATAATGATAATAATAATACACAACCAAATCGGGGTGGTTTTATGGCGCAACAACAAACTTTCTACCACTCGCGATCAAAAACTTTATTCGACTGACTACAGTCTTGTTTCATGTGCAGCATAACAAAAATTACATCCCCCAAAGTTTATTTATTGAAAAATCTTACATATACAGGGTTGAAAGAAACAAGTTTTGATGACCAAATAAATCGTATTTCAAAGATAAAACCTGTGCAGAATTGCAGTTTAGAAGTATTTGTGTATTTAGCACTAGACATTTAGATAGGGTGGTGAAATCTAAAGTTACAATTGATATGGGATAATACGTTTATTTTTAAAATACCCACTGTAGTAGATGTGTACATCTCTTAATAGCTTATGCCCTGAAAAAAAGCTTTCAAGGAAACAAAACACTTACTTCTCACGCGTGATAAAAAATAGCATCAGCAGATGTGAATTAAACACAGATTTCATTAGTAGAAACTGTAAACTATGAATAAGGAATTAAAATTCTTATATTCTTTTTCCATTATAAATTGTTAGCTAAGAAGATTTTCGTGAGTGTTCTCTATTCCAAATGCATATAATTATTCACTCGGAAAATAGAACAGGAGGATAATGTAAATGTTCTATGTATGTGTTCTACGGCGGCTAAAATACATTTTGCAGTTGGGCATACAGTGAATTTTGTGAAGTTTTCATCAGTTGCTGATATTTAAGCGGTCATTTAAAAGTATTTAACATAACTTTTTTAACAACTTTTAACGATATCTTCACTACAACCTTAAGAGAAATTGTGAAATATGAAGAGTATCCACCTAGATGTACAATTTGGTGTGACATAGGTAAGGTAGGTAGGTAGAACAGGCAGCTGTTGTGCAGCTCACTTGGGTCTACTATATTAATCCCTGAATAGAATAGTAAGAATAGAAGAGAAGATAAAGAGAAGCAGAGTAGTCAAGAGTATCTGGCAGGAATCGTATCCGAAACCCCCAAACTAGTAGTGCAGCGCACTACTGACTAGTTCACCGCGGCACCCAAAGAAAGAATGGTGTGATATAACTTTTTCGGAAGCGACGAGCAAGTTAATGAAAAGCAAATTTAACACCGGACAACTACTTAAACACCAGAAGTTGAAAACAATCCAAAATTTAGATTAAAACTATGGAACTTTTGATCGCAAGTTCTGGCGATCGTATAACATCACTTTTTTCTGACGTCAACAGCGTTCGCCTGAGCTAACGGCTTTCGATTTCTGCGTGTGAATGTTTTTATATAAAGAGTCAAAATCTCAACAACTTACCAGCTAGCCGTTAAGCATCAAAAGCTATAGAAGTGAGGGTGCTGAGACCTTAAATTTAAAAAAAAATATGAAAGAAGAAAATTATTGGCATCATATAAAAGATAGTTTATTAAAAGCATCATGTCAACACATTTTTTATAATAATCTACAACGTCAAAGAAACTTAAAAAACAAAAAAAAAACATATTTCGTAAATAAAACAGAACGGCCAATAATCATAGTCTACAATATCAAATAGCAAAGAGAAATCTTGCAATTTACGTGAATATATATTTTGGACTAAGTTTGTGCCCAATAAAAAATGCTTTTACATTACGTTTTTGCTCCAGTTTATCCTACATATGTATGCGTTAAAATAACATATATTCTTTAGATTGTGGAGAATCTGATATTCAGCATAATGGCGAAAACGTCTATCTAAAGAGAATCACTTTACGCGGTTTTTCAAATCAGACAATATGCCTCTTACTATAGCTGCAATTTTTTATTTTTATGTTCTTCGCACATACTATTTCGCTGGATCGATTATTCATAAATTTTTCATATATAGTGAAATGCTCTTTTAAGAGAACTTAAAAAAGTATTCCAAACTATTATATCAGTTAGAGAAATATCGGAACAGAACACTACTAGTTTGAGTGCCTTCTCGACCCCATTCGCTCCTCAGTGAAATCATGGCTACCATTCGGCACTCCTGCTTCAGTAAGTCCCGTGATACTACAACGATTTTATATTGCCGACATTCCTAATCACACAGTACTTCGTCATTGTCACCGTTTTTGAGAGACTGAGGACCCCCATAGCATTTACACTGAATGTGTGTCTGCCTGCGATTGTTAATCTACCGAGATCTGAGCCTTCCTTATCTCTTTGGGTACGAGATCCAGGATTCTCTTATCCCCTAATCAGTATATTCTTTTGTCACTTCCTTTGATCTCATTAGGCATAGAACTATCGAAAAAGCCCGTCGACCACACTTACTCGAGTGATGCGCTCCATCAGCAGCAGAATCTTGCTAATCCCTTGATGTACGAGGTTCAGGACTCTACTTTGCCCCAGCCAGAGGCATCTTTTACCTGAGTTCGCAATAACACCAAGGCGTGGATACTACATCATGGTAGCACGCCGCCTTGAACTGATAAACTAATGGGAGCTTAAGTATTGATTTAAAGAATTTATTACGCCTAGAACGAATATCGATTCTATATCGCTTTAGGGCTGCTGTATTTTAATCCACCATTATAATTCATCAAAAAGCGCTTCCTAAATCGCTTGTTTAGTGATACCTGGTTCGAAGAGCGCATGCAGAAGGCGTGATTTCTATATACGCTGAATTCATTCCCAACAGAAGAAGCCTAATCATGCCTCCACCTTACGGACTCCTTAAAAAAGGAAGCAGCAAGTTTGGAAGAAATATTGTCAAAACGATTTCATTTAGACAGTACTAGAGTGTTCGCGCGTAGTGATAACCAAGGGAAAAATATGAAAAAAAATATTGTAATAAAGGTGTCTTCTTTTTTTTTAATTGCTGAAATACTAAGCAGTACTGAACAGGTGTTATGTTGCGCCTTTCCATGTGCGTACTACGGTTAGCAATAAAGTCTACACCGCTAATAAAATTCGAAAAAAATGTTGGTGGGAAGCGACACAGAAAATCGACACAAAATATCTTTACAAAAATACACTTAGAATAAATAAACAAGAAAAAGCTTAATATTTCCTCTAAGTTCGCCATGTTCGTTCTGTCTACTGTTTCATTTCTAAAGAAGACAACACAGCGTAAATAGAAGCAATAATTGACAATAATTTAAAAAAAAGTAAAAAACGCAAACGAAAAAAGTGTAAAAAACTGAAAAAGATTTAAAATGATTTTTAGTATTGAGATCATTTAAATTTAACAAATGGGTCCAGCAATAATACAATTTGTTAGTCACTGTCATTATTTTAATAAAAACCAGTAGATTTAAATATAACCGTTCAATATGAATAAAGAACACTTTTAGAAACCTCAAATGTATTAAAAGAAAAACTATTCCATTCAGCCTAAACAGATCTTCCCTCTAACACATAATGCTTTCTATACCAAATATTTCATTTGCTTGCATCACCTACGATTGTGTTGTAACAGTCACTTGACTTTTAGAGCAGACTAAAAGAGAAGTTGCATACAAATAAAAACCCATCTTATACTCGTATGTTGCACCTCTTAGAGAGAAAAAAATCGTTTTTTTTTTCAAACATCAAACGTTACATCAGTTGCGCTCTACACATTTTTTTTTGGTATCCTCATCATTAAAAACATTTTATTTTACTTTGCCAGATTTAAAGCCGCATTTAATATGCATTTTACATTCAATATAGCGAAAGGATGTTGGCATCCTTTCTTTGTAAGCATACAGTTACAGGGAATAAAGAATTTTTCTCCATTGCATTTATAATGAAGTTTTCGGTGTTTTTTTTGACTAACATTTTGTTGGTATGTGTGTGTGTTTAAAAAAGAGAAAGAACAAAACAAAATTCAAAAGCATAGCGTATGATGTTTATGAGGCTGATGATGATGATGATGGAGGACTTTGCTGTTCTCCTTCATCTTTTGCATGAATATAATGCAACAAATCCCGTTTTTTTTAACGCTCCTATATATTTTGTTAATGGTTTAATGGTTTGTTATATGTTGTGATTTATCCTCTTTTTTTTATAAGCAACAACTTTTTTTTAAATATTAGTCGGTTGTATTTGAACACTGATGTAGTGAGACAGCTAGACATTGTGTCAGCCAGTCGGTCGTTTTGTTTGTGTTACATTGCAGAATAAAAATAAATAATAATAAAAATGATGGCAACGAGCAAAAAAAAAGGAAATACAAATGAAAAAAAATGAAATTCTATGAATGTTGACTGTCTGGCCACATGCCATAAATCAAATTTAATTCATTCTAATTGTGTGATTAAATGTTTTGTATGTCAAATGTGGTTAGATAGTCTCTATTTGTCCCTGTCAGTTGCCTTATATTCAGGCTACCTAGACGACAGCGAGCATTATTTTAATAATAGAGAGAGAAATAGAAACGTTTTCAATCATTAATATGATTTTATGTGATGTGTGGTGTGTAACATCATGTCACATTTAGCTAAAAAGGTGTTTAACTTAAAAAGAATTTTTTTAAACTTTACAGAACATCCTAGAAGGTATGTACTTAGTTGGAATAAAACAAATTTGTCCTAATACTTATGGAAAACTTTTATGACGTTGGATATTTTCAGAGGATTCTAAAAAAAAACATTAGAGAAATAGGTTGTCGCACCATTTCGTACTCATTCAATGTATGTATGTTTGGTTTGTCTTTAGGCATCTCTGCCTAGAGAAAATATTATTTCCTCTAATCCTGATCCAAAAAAAAATCAAGAATGTATTTTTATAACAGCTGAAAATCATGCTGAATTAATCTTATCTATACTATCTTTCTTATATAAAGGAAAACACAATGGACCATATTGGTCTCCGAGTGTGGGTGTTAGTGGCGACTCTAGCTTTCTGCATCACCCTTTCCTTTCTACCGACCTTATCTTATCTGTAATGCAGTTTTTATTTTCAGCCGAGATATGACTCAACCTATTCAACTGAATCGGCAGCTAAGCAATGATACGGCAAAAATCTAGGTAAAGGGAAATCTGAAAGTCTGAGCCTGGATATACATCCAGCAGCAAAAGTCTTCGTACAAGCTTTATTATTTAATGTTCATGTTAATAAAACTATATTTATATAGTTTTGTTTATAAAAAAAATGTTTTTAATTATTAGTCACCCTGTCTTCGAATATAGCGAAAACTAATTTGATGTTTTATCGATTTACTTTACGATTTATCGATCATTTTCTATAACAAGTTACATCTCTAGTGCAGCAGAAGTCTGCGTACAAAGTATGTAACGGTATTTTTTATGTGTTTTTTCGTATTAAATGCGTCATTTATTAAGATCTTTTATTTATATTGTTTCAATTGACAAGTATAAAGAATTTAAAAAGATAATTTAAAAATTTTATGAAAATGAGTCAAGTGAAAAAAGAAATTCGTGAGGAAGAGAGGAAAATTATAATAAAGCTATGGAAGGAAGGAAAAACTCTTCGCGAAATTGGTAAGACTGTCGGCAGAACTCATTCTTCAGTACAGAGAGTTGTGAATAATTATAAAGAAACAGGAGTTTTTGTGTCCCGTCCGCGTTCTGGACGTCCACCTGTTCTAACTGTACGGGAAAAACGACACATTCTGCAATTAGTCCAGCTGAATCCGAAAACTACGTCAAGAGAAGTCACAAAATCTGTTGAAAATCAGTTTAATAAGGCTGTTAATAAAGACACCGTACGTAGAGTTTTTAAAAAAGCTAATTATAAGAGTCGCATAGCACGTAGAAAGCCTCTGGTTTCTACGCCAAAAGAATTCTGGCAAAAGATCTTATTTACGGACGAAAGTAAGTTTTGCATTTTTGGTGTTAAAGGCAAACAGCTTGTCTGGAGAAAACCAGGAAAAGCACTTGATCCTAAGAATTTAAGTGGAACTGTAAAACATGGTGGAGGCGGTTGCATGGTATGGTGATGTATGTCGTACCAAAGAGTGGGAAATTTAGTTTTTATAGCTTCTACAATGGACACTAAAGTATATATTGATATATTAAAAGAAAATTTGCAGCCAAGCATAGTAAAATTGAACCTGGGTAATGATTACATGTTTCAACAAGATAACGACCCGAAGAATACGGCTTATAATACGAAGCTTTGGCTACTTTACAATGTCCCGCAACAACTCAAAACGCCACCGCAGTCTCCAGACATAAATCCCATAGAACATTTATGGGATTTATTGGAACGCCGTATTAAGCACCACAAAATTTCTTCCAAAGAAACATTAAAAAATGTGATGGGTGAAGAATGGAACAAAATTTCCTTTGAAGAAACGTCAAAGCTAGTCGATTCTATGCCAAAACGTTTGGCAGAGGTTCTCCAACGAAGAGGATATCCAACTTCATATTAATTTTTTCTATTTAAAAATTTGAAACAAACAAATTACAAAACATTTTTGTACGCAGAATTTTGCATATGCCATATTGAATAGGCTGTTAGTTTACCTTGTAGTTATGACCTATTGTTTTTGTTTTTGTTAAAAATTAGTACAATAATTTTTAGAAATAATCCTAATAAACAAATAAAACTGAATTTTTTACAATTTACGTAAAGAGTTGTTACTTTTTTAATTCTGAAAAAAATATCTAAAACTTAAACGCAGACTTTTTCTGCTGGGTGTATATTTAGGGGTATTTCAAAACCCTTGACTTTGAAATTTAAACGGTAAAATATGAATTTAAGAAAAATTCGGTAGCTCTCATGCTTCGCTAATATCAAATACACGGATTCAACATACGATTTGCCAACTTCTAGAGACAAACAAAAAATTCAAGCGGACAACAAAGTGCGAAAAGCTTTTGCACAACTGAAGCGACAGATGCAGGATGTCATAATGTCGCATGATTAAATATTAACAAAAACTTTGGCGTACGACGCATGCCCAACACGCATAGGAGTAGTTCTATCTCAAGTCATCGATGGGAGTGAGCTCCCTATCGCATTTATTTCCAGATGTTTAACGAAGGAAGAACTGTGGTGCGATTCACTTACTTTTAACGATCCGACAATCGTTAAATTTGGCAACACTTGTTATTGTTTGCACTATCGATTTTGCAATTTATTAAATACTTTTTAACGATATTCGACAACTGTTACATTAAAGTGGCATCCTTGTCATAAAAAGTGTCTAAGTAAATTCACCACCAACATCTCTCACACAGTTAGTGGCGCCATAGCCGCGACTTAAACAAATGGTTTTTAATTCGGGTACAAATTTAAACTATAAACAAAATTATTGTCGTTTATACTATGTTCACACACGCGCCTTAATTGTCAATTTATAATATTATCGCAATTAAAGGCCTTATTGAGCTCAATTTACAATACTAAAAATTATTTTTAAATTGAGCAATATATACTTAATTGTTTCACTTATTGTCTAAAACTCGAAATACAACTCTTGAGAAGTATGTTCAGTGAGAAGAAAATTCTATAGGTGACATTTCTAATGTCAAACAAATAAATATACAAAAAATAAAAATTAAGAAAATTAAAAATTTTTGAAGAAAATTTTAAAAAAATGTTTGAATAAATTCAAATACATACATATAAGTATATATATGTATAAATATAATTGTAAATATATTTTATCAACAGGAAAAACACTGAAAGGAAGGCATTATTTGATTTGGTATCAATACATCGTATTTTTGCTGCTACCAAATGCTAATTGAGTAAGATAAATCGAGTATGTCTGAACACTTATTTTAATTGCTCAATCAACACTAAATTGAAACAATTAAAAATATCTGTCTGAACACGGTATTAGGTAACAATAACAACTGTCGTTAAAATATGTTACTAAATACCGAAATCGATATAATTGTTGTTATCTTTTTTTAACGATACGATTATCGTTAAAATAAGTTAGTGAATCGCACTACTGGCCAATCCTGCCGAACAAAGAACGCCTGGCAATAATTTTTGCTGTTGACAACTTCTTCATGTTTTGTCAATTGTGCAGAATTTTCCCCAAAACCGCCATCAAAACACCAGCTGTGACTTAAGTGAGGCTACTACGATGCGCTTCTTTTCTTCAAGGATTTAATTATAAAATTAAATATTGTAACGTACAAAACAATGCTAATGCGGGCTGTCTATCAAGAGTACTGTCTCATGAAAAATTTAAATTTCAAACATTTTTAAAAGAATAAATTCAAGACGCCCAAAACGAAATTTCCCCTTTTCTGCTTCTGACATTTCAGCGTAACGGAGAGTGACCCCGATCTATCAACGCTAAAGAAAGCCTTGAAACTCTCTACGAACTGCAAATACCTTACAAATATGCTCTCGTGTCTCCATACAAATCAAGACGAATACCCTAGACGTCTCTTTAATAGTACTATGTACATCAGGTAGTCTTGATTCATCAGTTGAGTTTTTTTTTTGTCTTTCCTTATTTAAAATTTCAGCTGTCAAAATCCATACATAAAAAATAATTCTCTCTTGTTTATTTAACATGTCAAACTCCACAGATAAAATTTTAAAAGAAAAGAATATCTCCGATTACATGTTGCATAAATCTGTTTTAAAAAATACTTTAAAACTATGTACGTCGATACATATCGATAGTGACAAGTAGAAAAGCCCTAACTTGTAGTTTTTACGAACAAATTGAATGCAATGGTATTAAAAATACCAGTTTTACAAGCATTTTTACAAATAAATGTTTCATTATGAAAATACATTTTCTATTATTGTTTTACATTTTCCTGTGAAGTTTGGATCTTTCTACATGTGACCAATGATATACACAAAGACAGTTACATACATCCAACCTTGAGAATATTTTCACTAATTTTTTTATTTCCCAGACAAAATGTTATTAAAAATTTATAGAATTTTATAGTTTATTTCCCTTTTTTCTTCTTTACAATATGTATTTACTTCATACTTTTCGTACTTTTTTGAAACATTTCGTTTTCGCCTTTGATTTTGTACTGTTTAGTTCTTGTAAAAGATGTCTGATTTGACCAGTTGACTGAACTATCACAAACTTGTATACACACATATAAATATTTTTTTGTTTGTGATTTATACATCAACAAAACAGAAAATCGGATTCACTGTTAATCGAATGTTCCGATTTTTGCAATCGAATTGTTCGATTCTTGCAATTGAATGGTTCAATTCTTGCAATCGAATGGTTCGATGTCTTTTACAAGAATCATAATTTTTAAATGCTAACTACAAATTAATATTCCAAAACAAAACTCTTAAGATACAACTAATAAACTCTAATGCCAAACGAGGCCGTTTTCAATGTGTAAAGACGGTATCATTCTTAGACTTTTAAAGCTCACTAAAGGCAGAATTAGTCTTTACTTTCTGTTCCGTTCCGAATCAGCTGACTTCATTCTGTTAAATAGAAAATGTGTACAAGTCGTTAGTTGTTCTGTTACTTTCCGTGCCGTTTCGGACGAACCTGTAGAAACGTTAAGTGACGGCCATTGAGAGAGAAACAGCTGATATTTAGGTGCTTATATTTTAAAGGTGGCTGCAACATAGAGACTGTTTGCTTATAGATGAAATCTGATATGTACGGACTTTGACGAGAAAAATAAACAAAAAATATAATAAGCTTGTGTTTGTAAGATTAGCTTGTAAATTAAGGCATACGATTTTCTACAGAAGAAGCAACCACAAAAATTAAACAACAGAACGGAACGTCACAGAACGACAACAGAAAGTAAAGACTAATGAAGCCTTAAGTCATAGTAAACATATGCTAATAGCAATTATTGATTTTAGGAGGTGCCTAAAGTGTCGTATTGTCATATAAATATTATTAACAAAAATTTTTAAATTAAAGAAATGTATTGTATTGGCTATTATAAAATTTTAAAACCTGTTTTTAGTTTTGTTGGTAGTTGGGTTTAAGCTGGTCTTTATGCATTTCACTGGTGCTTATGCCAGATCATCAGTAGACCTTTAAACCACAATATTTATGAAAAAGTTTCAAAATGTTACAAGCTTTATTTAAAATTTTGATAAACAATGTGAGAATTCTAAATAAGTTTAAAACAATTATGACATTATAACAATACGACACTTAGGACACCTTGTAATCACCAACTGATATTTGAATATTTGAACCTACGTTAACTTCATTTGTAATATTAACTATAAAGTCTGTCAGGATCAGAGTCACATAAGGGCTATGTATCTCGCTTTGAGCTTTTAAAGACTGTTCAACCGGCAAAACTTTCATTTTTTTTTTTTTGGCTACTGCAAATGAGATGTAAGAAGTGATATCGAAAAAATCTTAACACAAGTTTTTCGTCTTAAATATTCTCGGAAGCAATATTTAAATTTTTTTTGTATCCAGTTACCTTTGAAAAATATTTCGTCATTATTTTTAGTGACAGTCGTGTTGATTTCTTATCAGTTTGATCAAAGTAACTAACAAAAAGAAGTACGTGATAAAATTATTAAAAAATTTAAACAAAAATCCAAATTGGTTTTAAAAAGTTGGCTAAAGAATAAAAGGTCTGACTTCAGACTATTTCCAATGTTACCTAACAGTTTTAGGTAAATTTTAACATTTTTAGAAAGCCTGGTTCGAAAAGAAAAAAGGTCTACATAATATTGGGAAGGCACGGAAAATTGAAAGCATATTGAAAAGAGTTCCAAACACTTCTAGTAGAAAAGCATACCGTTTAGATCTGACTATTTGGTACGGAAAAGTTTAAGCAAATGCAACCGTGGAAACATTCAAAATCCAAAATGCTGCAGAAAATGTAGAAGCCCAAAATTAGCACTCAAATTTAAAAAAATATTCATGTTTTAAAACGGATGATGTATTGGCATTATAATAGCAGCTTCCGGGTCAAAATTTGTATGCTGCTAATGTTCGAGGAAGGTGATCAGTTCGGGACCCAAAAGCAGATAAAACAACTCTTGTAATGGCAAGCTTTATAAAGTTGCGGCAAAATAATCACGTATAGTGGGCTCTATCAATACCAAAATATACATCAAAGAATATTTGCAAAAAATTGCTTTATTCTTTTATAAAAAATCACAATGTGTTTGCATAATTTTGGCCCGCTTTGGCATCATGTCACTACGTAAGAAAGCTCTGAAGTGCTACTCAAATAATAACTTACTTTTTGTATTAAGAGATTCCAATTCTTCAAATTCCACGGAGCTAATTTATTAAACTTATTTGACTTATTTCGTTTCAGTGTTTGACAAGTTCAACCAGGTAGAGATACACACATGAGTAGCGCGTTAGGATAGTTGAAGCCTTTTACAAAAATGTTCGTTCATTCAAAATGCATTTCGTGCACTTCGTTTTTTTTTTTTTTTTATCAGCATAATCGACCAAATGTTTCTACAATCGGGAGAATTGTGCGCAAAAGTCACTAATGCGGGTCTGTAGGAAATATGATAATACCTGTGCATCCTCGCCTAGTTCGTTCTATGTAAAACATTGCTGCTGTTCGCGAAAGTGTGTTAAAAGAGCCGTCAACCTCGAGTTGTCGTCGTGCCCAGCAATTAAACATCTCACGAACATCAACGCTGAGAATTCTAAATAAAGATGTGAATTAACATGCTTCAATTGACTCAGAAGCTGACATATTCAAGCGCCGTCAATACACTGAATGGTTGGATAAACAGACAACAGTGAATGGTGATTTAAAAAGAAAATCATCGTCAGCAAAGAGGCACACTTTCACCTCAGTGGATTCGTTAAGAAGCAGACATTTGGACAGACGAAAAACCACGTTTGTTGAAAAGTCGATGCATCCACAAAGAGTAACTGTTTGCTGCGGTTTATAGGCAGGCGGCATCATCGGGCCGTGCTTCTTCGAAAATGAGGTCGTCCGAGCAGTTGCCTGTCCATGGTGTTCAATATCGCGAGATAATAACGAAATTCTCGTGGCCATATATTGAGGATATGGACCTGACTCACACATCATCCAACTGGATAGTGCCACTTGATATAGAGCCAACAAAACAATGTCTTTTAAGCGCGAGAAAATTAAAGACCGCATTATGTCACGTTGTGGCGATGTTAATCAGCCGCACGATCATGTCATTAGACACCATTGGACTTCTTTCTTTGGTGATATTCAGAACAAAAGTTCTATGTCAATAAGCCAAAATCACTTCAAGAGCTAAAGAATGAGATAATTCCACACGTAAACGACATTTAACCTTAATTATGTCTCAGTGTCATTGAAAATAAGGACCATTGGCTAAAAGTATGTCACCGAAGCTGTGACGAGCATTTGGCTAATTTTTGTTTCATACATAGTTGTAATATATCCTTCTATCATAATATAAAATATTAAGATAATTCTCTGAAAACTTTTAGTTTTTTTTACAATTAACTTCGTGCGTTTTGGTTGGACCACGCTACAGATCTGTAGAATTTGACACAGACTAATAACGAATTCAAACATGTTGGATAGTTGTTTATTATTTTAATTAGACTTGGAAGTGCTTTATAGGCATTTGAATAATTCTAAAAATAATAATAAATTTATTATTGTATTGCCTGACAAAACCTATTTAATTATGTTTTAGTATTAGATCCCACTCTTGCTTAATTTACTGCTTAATAAATAACTTTAACTTCTTTCTTTCCTGAAAGAAAAACTACAAACTTCTACAGTGTCATAAATTATAGTAAATACTCTTCGTACTCCCCTTCCCCTCTATTCAGGAAAGAAATAAATATTTTTTGATTTTTTAATGTTTTTCTTTAAATTTCTTTAATTGAAATTTCAACAAAACTAAGAAAACTTGTCAAATACTTTGGAAAACTATCAAGCGGAAAAATCGTAGATATAAAACTAAAAAACAACAATTTGTAGTTTTTGTTTTTGGAAAATTTATATTTTATTGCAATTTATAAGCACATACGCATTCCTAACGTACACATGTTAAGAGAGAGGGGAGAGATGGGAAAAGAAATTGCCGAAGATGTGCATCAAAAGTCATAAAAGAAAATTTTTATTGTACGACAGCAACAAAACAGGAATACAACTTGAAGCAACAAAAGTTTTAGTATTTGTTTTTATTATTTTTGTTTTTTCTTTAAATTTTTAGCAAGAAACTTTTTTAAGATGCAGAAATAAAAATAGACATAAAATTTAGGAAATAAAAATTATTTTAAATATTTTAAAAACAGGAAAAGGAAAATTAACAAAAATAACAAATTACTATTGAAACGAATATTAAATTGTAAAAATAACAAAATTCTTACAAGAAATAAAAAAGCACTTAAAATTGTTGAGAGTGCTTAGAGCAGGGGGCTATGCAACCTTTACAGTATAAACATGGGCGTAACTAGACTGAGAGCGCAATGCCTTCCCATGATTTAAAGAAATTAATTAATTACATGAGATATACAGATAAAATTATGTAAGTTTAGGATTTTTGAGAAAAAAAAATTTAAGCTTTTGCCAGCATCACCCCCAAAATTTGGTTTTTAACAATTTATATGTCCCCACAAACATCCTGTGAATTTTAGATCAATAAATGAAAAAATATTTAAAATCTTATATGAGCAGGGAATTTAACAAAAACCTAAAAATTTACAATGAAAATATTCTATTAAAAAAGAGAATTAGAAAACACTGTCTACAATTGTCAAATATTTTCTATAAAAACAGAATTATTTCCAAAATTTCCATTCAAATTTAAAGAATGTAGAAAACATTTTCAAATGCCTGCTCCCCAATTAAAACTACAACCCACTTTGGTAGTCACTGCTTTTAAGTAAACACAGATGGCAAAATTACTAGGCTGATTTAGAAGAACAAGGAAAAAAACATAAATTACCACAAACGTTGTCAATTTACACAACAAACACACAACCATAGGCAGCCTGACAGAGACGCTCGAATGGCAGACAGTCCACCAACAGTGTAGGCGTTGTATGGGAAAGAAATTAAAGAAGCAAAAGCTTACGTTGTCTTCATGGTGAACAAAAAAAATTACTTACATGGGAAAATGTGACATTAAGAAATTATTTTATTTAAAAGTATTAAATAGATTTGAAAGATCATTTAAACCGCAATGGGAGAAATGTATGTATGTATGTACAAGACAACAAGCTTTAATATTTAATGGAAGAGAAGAAAAGAAAATTATGTTGGCAAGTAAAACTTAATTTATTAGAAATTTAATATTTATTAAAGTGTAGAAAACTGTTTTAGATAAATGTGTGATGCAAGTGAAGCAGAATTATGTAGAAGCACTTGGATTGCGGTTAAGTCAGTGATTGGTGGATACATACAAGTACGTAGTAAATCACACAGAAAATGAATCAGTTAAAGAAAACATTGTGGAACAATATATAACTTTTTCATTAATTTTAATTTGTTTCAAATATGAACTATTTACTTTAAAACCCAAATTAATATTTGTGTAGTCTTTCAAAACATTTAAGAATCAGTACAAAGATTTATTTAGGTTTTTTTAAAATATTTCTTTTAAAACAAAACCCCTGTTTTAATTTTTAAGTTAGAAAATACAATAGTTTTATCAAAAATCATTTTAACTTACTTACAACTAGTAACTAAAACACTAGCATTTGCGGCCTTAATTTCTTTACGTTGAATCATGACTTAGAAAAAATAATTTCAAAATTGTGGTATCATACCTGAAAATAGAAAGAAATAGCAAATTAGAAGTTTGAAAAAAACGGAATATTCTTAGTTTAATGCTATAAAACAAAAATTAAAAAAAAAATTAAATCGTAAAACATTATTAAAAAGTGGATTTTGGTTTTCTTAAAAAAACATGGTGACAACATGATAACAACGGTTTTATTATCTTCGCCATAATCATACAGTGCTGTCTGGGTAGAGTGAACCCCCGATGCTATGAATACCTCGTTAGAGTGAACACCAGAATGTTTAAATTGACTTCTCTGTAGAGTGAACACTCATGAACCTCTATAGAGTGAACACCCTTTATAGTAAGTTTTTAGGTTTGGCGATAGAGAAAAACAATGAAAAAGAGTATAAGAATTAAAGAGGTCATAAAATAACGGTAAAGTAATAATTATTTTAGAGTAAGTTGACAAGTTACTCTCACAAATACGCATTCTATGAAGTGTTAATTTATTTAAGTCTGCGCGCATGTTCCATTAAGGTCGTGTCGATAGGTCAATAGAGAAAAGAGAGCCAAATTCTGGGCAAGACGTCGTCGGCTCATTTGAAATATCAGATGATGAAAACAATGGCGAAACACTAGCAAACGCAAGTCCGATATCAGCTGCTGAAGCCATCAAGGTTTTTGATAAGGGTATCGAATGGGCTGAGGCTAATACTACAAATTTCGCGAATATACAAGATCTACATTGCTTGATTGCTAAGGCAGTGCAAATATCGGTAATCAAACCAAAGAAACAAACAGCCATAACTAATTTTTTCCAGTCATATATATAAACTTAAGTATTACATGGAAATAAATAAAACAAAAAATAAAAATCAATGTGTGTTTGTATGTTTGTTTGTGCTTTATAGACGGTTAAACGGCTAGACCGATTTCCTTGAAATTTTCACGGAATCTTTCTGTATGTCTGGAAGGAACTATAGGCTATACTTTGGTTTGAAATTGTAAGTGGGCGGGGTGTCACGCCCTATTAAAGAATAAGTACGGTAAACTTTCACATCCACACGAACATTTGGGTAAAAAATGGGCGTACTTGCAATAGTAGGCGTGGCCACATGAATTAAATACTAAAATTCGTATATTTGAAAAACGATATCGATTAAAGTAGTAAAATTTTTCAAGATCAACTTTGACATCCAAATGAACATTTAGGCAAGAAATGGGTACATTATCAATAGTGGGCGTGGCACCTACCATATGAATTAAATACTAAAATTCGTATATCTGGAAAACGATATCGATTAGAGTACTAAAATTTTTCAAGATCAACTTTGACATCCAAATGAACATTTAGGCAAGAAATGGGTACATTATCAATAGTGGGCGTGGCACCTACCATATGAATTAAATACTAAAATTCGTATATCTGGAAAACGATATCGATTAGAGTACTAAAATTTTTCAAGATCAACTTTGACATCCAAATGAACATTTAGGCAAGAAATGGGTACATTATCAATAGTGGGCGTGGCACCTGCCAAATGAATTAAATACTAAAATTTGGGGTGGCGAAGCACACCGGGTATTAGCTAGTAACCTATAAATCCATTTAAAATAAATAATTTAGTTTTTTAAATAAAAAAAAAATCAACCTTGATTTAGTGAACAACCTGGGTATAGTGAAATCGCTCTGCAAAAAGTACCCAGACAGCTCTGTATTTGATTCAAGTTAAAAAAATATATTAATTTTTAGTTTGATTTATTCAATAATAACAATCAAGTGTTTGTTTAAAATTGATTATTATATGTTTGCCTTTCATAAAAAGTACGATATAATTGAATTTACAACAGAAAATTATTAAGTCAAACATAGTATGATATCTGCAAAACTATAGGTTCTATAATGTATCGTTTTCATTACTGGTGCCATATGCTATTTACGACAATGTAAAACGAAAGAAAAGCTACACGACAACTCAGCTGATTATAGATAATCATAAAGTGATACTTGCAATAGTATAGTTGCACATTTATCAAAATATGATTGCTTAAAAAAAAATTTTATTACATTATGATTTTATAGCTGTGTGAGATCATAAAGGGCTGTTTCAGTATAAAATACACTTTTTATCATTTTAAAATAAAAACACGTATCTTTTCAGATATTTTTTCAAGATTGTTTAGAAAGCATGTTCCGATTAAGTATTGAATATATAGCAAAACTCATCAAATGAAACCCCCACGGCTCTGAAATTTTTTCATGAAATTCTCATGACTTTTTTACAAAGCTGTTGCTCTACCGATGATAAATTAAATTAAATGAATTTGAGCTCAGGAATTTTTTCTGGCTTATAAGCATAAACCCGAGAGTTACCAAAACCTCCCAAGAAAAAACTGGACGACGGTAAATCGCATGATCTTGGTGGCCAGTCAGTCAGTCAAAATTTCTTGAGATAATTTTTTCTGGAAATCGGTGCTGCAATTAATGGATTGTTTTATATACGGTATGACATGTGGCTAAAACCACATGTCGTCCAGATTCATGCAGTCCAGTTGAGGCCACAAGAATTCCGTTATGATGTGCCTGTAGCGAATGCAGCAATATCGACCTCATCTTCAAAAAAATTAAGGTCCAATCCACGCCAGTAGTTGCATTTCAAAATTTGTCATGAACGCAATTTTGCTCCATTACCTATTGAAGGAATTGTCTACGTTTTCCATGAGATAGAGGTTTTTGTCAAAATTTACTGCGTAATGCTTTGTTAAACTTGAAGTTGTTAACGACGCAGAGTTGATGTTTTTGGGTTTTCTGCAACACTCTTGTATATAACAGTAATATTTTCAGGAGACCGACCAGCACGTTGATGCACAGGAGTCTTACGGTCCAGAACCGATCCAGTTTTTTTTTAAATTTTTCGATCACTCTCACAAATTGTAGACACATTAGCTGCACTTTCTCGACTGAAAATTTAAAATGAGAAATGACAGCTTTCAAATTTCAGAGTTACCATTTATGCAAAACATAATGACACTAAATCTAAAAAGTGAATTCAAAATAAGATACGCTTTATAATTTTTAAAATCTGTATATTAATAAGTGAATAAAAAGTTAGGCGCACCTTTTAAATCGCATTACGCAAGCAAAGGGTTTTAAGATTTGGGTTGCTAAATTTTCTTACACAGTTGACGCACAGGTGTCTTACGGTCCATAACGGACCCATCGAATTTTTTAATTGCAAAGCATTGCTTCATACAAATTGTATGGGCTTATTGTTTAGGTTTGATGGAAAAAGTTTTGTCTGTCCTAAACTCGATTGGCTTTAAAGCTACTGGATGGATTTTGATAAAACTTGGTATGGCTTTACCTTGATAGTTTACTTCTTATTGCAGGTAATACTTTATTCAAAAAGCGGTATTTAAAATTGCATTAGAATGTTGGAAAAGAAATAATTGTACATACGGTCATGAAACAAAGAGGCATAAAAAGAAATTGTACTAACAGCAGTAAACTATAAAATTGTTTTGCTCAATTCACAACCTGTCGTAGGAGTCGTATTTATGTACGACATTCTTAAAACATATGTAGGTGAAATAGTGTTGTACAAAAAATTAATGTGGAAACTACTACGACGTACAACACCTACGACAGCTTGTAAATTGCGCAAATATATAACACTATTGCTGTGGCCAGCAATGCAATCCAGATTTAACCAGGGGCTAAATTACGACACTCGATCACGATCAAAATTTTACTCGAACGATCGAGTTTGCTGTGCTTTAGGTATAGAGATGCTAATAAGAATTTTAAAATTTCGATCTCGTTCGAATGCCGTATTTCTATTAAAAATTTTCCTTTGAAATCAATCTACAGATTGTATTGAATTTTAATTCAAAGCAATTCTAAAATTAACTAAAGAAGTGTTCTTGCTGTCAGTGTTCTCATTTGAGTTGTACAACAGATTGCCAAACACAGAAATAAAAAATGTTATTTTTTTAAATTAAGATTTGGTTTTCAAGCATAAGTTTAACAAAATTTTGAGTAATCATGTAAAAAACAAGTAAGAGCGCCATGCCGAATCTTATATACCCTTCACAACGTGTAGTCATGCAATAACAGTAGTTTGTATCACCATTCATCCCATACAAAATACGTACATACATATAAAAAACATACATATATAAAACATCCCATTGTAAAATTAGAAATTTACGTATGTATGTCTAAAAAAAAAATAAAAAAAAATTTAAAAAATTTAAAAAAAAAAATTAAAAAAAAATATTAAAAAAATTAAAAAAATTTTTTTTTTTAAATAATTAAAATATCTATATATATAAAAGTGAAACTCTGTGTGTGTGTGTGTGTGTGTGTGTGTGTGTGTGTGTGTGTGTGTGTGTGTGTGTGTGTTAGCTATAGACTCTGAAACTGCAAAACCGATCGGGCTCAAACTTTGGTAAGTTGTTGTACACATACCGGGGAGTGTTTATGGATTGAAAAAAGTGGGCGGGGCCACGCCCATAAAAAATTAGTTATCAGTTTTAGCTACTTGCACTTGACCGATTTTTCTGAAACTTTGCACACATATCGAGCTGTCATGACTAAAAAATTTCGTGATAAGAAAAGTGGGCGGGGCCACGCCCCTAAAAAAGTTTTAATTTTGAGATACTTGCACTGGACTGATTTTTCTGAAACTTTGCACACATATAAAGCTGTCGTGACTTTATAATTTTGTGATTAAAAAAGTGGGCGGGGCCACGCCCATAAAAAAAGGCTACAATTTTGAGGTACTTACACCAGACCGATTTTTCTGAAACTTTGCACACATATTGAGGTGTCATGACTAAATTATTTCGTGATTAGAAAAGTGGGCAGTGCCACGCCTATAAAAAAAGGTATCATTTTGCGGTACTTGCACTTGACCGATTATTCTGAAACTTTGCACACATATTGAGCTGTTATGACTCTACAATTTCGTGATTAGAAAAGTGGGCAGGGCCACGCCCATAAAAAAAATTTTAATTTTGAGGTACTTGCACTGGTCCGATTCTTCTGAAACTTTGCACACATATTGAGCTGTTATGATTTTACAATTTCGTGACTAGAAAAGTGGGCAATGCCACGCCCACAAAAAAATTATAATTTTTAGGTTTTTGCACTTGATATTTAATTAAAATTCAGAATGCATTTCGATTCATTAAGGGGCGTAGCAACGCGCGCCGGGTTTGGCTAGTATATAATAAATATAAAACAAAAAAATAAATAAAAAAAAAATTTAAAAAAAAAATTAAAAAAAAAATAATAAAAATATAAATAATATATTAAATAAAAAATAAAAAAAAAAAATAAAAAAAAATTTAAAAAAAAAATAAAAAATTTTTTGGCTCAGCTGGGATTCGATGCCACGTTTTCTCTAACCAGTATACACGTTTGTATGTATGTATGTTGTTGTTGTATTGTTGTTTTTGTGAAAAAAATCGAGGTGGTCGTGGGTTTTTGCTCATATTTCAGTTGTTTATGTACCGATGTTTCTGATTTTCAATACCGATCTACTCCCGAATATTTCTGATATTTTAATACCTCATCCGGGTCCAAGCGACGTCGGGGGGCTTCAAAAAGTTGATTTCAACATACACACGGACAGACGGACAGACTGACAGAGCTTAATCGACTTCCCTATTCATAAGCTTTCAGAAAATATATACTTTATGGGGTCGGAAATAAAAAATGTAGAAATTTCACACGGAATGACAAACCTATATATATCCTTTTTCACTGTGTGAAGGGTATA